>OY728138.1:1791143380-1792393380 GCA_963277665.1 Viscum album
GTAGGGTCCTACAAATTGGGATTCTAATTTATATATTTCCTGTAAATACCTAAACCCCCAATAAAATATCCTTGAATCTATCATTTTCACTCAAACACTAGGTTCTTGAGTAAGGTTTTAAATTTTCTTTGATTCCTCGTTTGACCGTATGAAACCCCCACCATCTAGAAATATATATTTTTCTTCTAAGGTGACTACTTCCTATTTTGTATGATTTATTCTCATTTTGAACATGTTTCACCAACTGAATTCCTTACATTATATTCTGGTTGATCACTTTCTTTTTCGTGTATTTCCACTAATTTTTGTTACTATTTACATGGATAAAAACTCTTGTAGGTATATAGATTAATTTTGTAAGAGGTGGTCAATGATCTGCGTTTTTTTTATATCATTTATTGATGAATGTTGAAGACTTGATATAGGTTATTCATTGCTTCTCCTTTTATTTTTTCTATAAGCATAAAGTTATTATTTATTATCCCTTTGGGAGACTATGTAATTAATCTTAATAAGGATAAACTATGATAAGGAAGGAAATGTTTTGTGGTTAAAGAAATAAAATATGTTCTTCTATAGTCAAAATAGTTCTCAACTTTCGTTACTAGATTGTGTTCTATCTATGATTAATTATAGTTTATAATTATTTTTACTCATGGGTTACAATTTTATTTTTATTAAAATGGAAAAGAATAAGATAGTAATTATTTTTTGTTTGATAAAGTGTTAAAGTGTAATGATTAATAAATCCAGTCATAGTTACAATTTTATGGACATTAAATGATAAAAAATGCATAATTAATTAAATCATCTTCTTCCATATGATAGTGCAATTTTCAAAAGATCTTGAAGCTATATTTTTTTATAATAATAAAAATGAAAGTTAATGTGAAGGTTTTCATTAATTTTTTTTAATTCTTTCTTTAAATCATGTTTTAAATATTTTTCACTCATATAGCCAATGCCTTTGGTTGTCATAGTTGTCACTTGGAACAAATGAATTGGTTAATTCAAGATTAAATAAATCCTTTTTTTCTAAAAAAGATAAATTTTTTGTGCCTACTGTTATTATATTCATGTAAATAAATCATTCCTTTTTTTGGAATAGTTTCCCAAATGAGTGTGTTTGATGATTATTTCCTTTTGTGAGATTTATGGATGTGATATTTTTTTTTAATGTTGTGTGATCCTGGGATGATGGATGAATGATGTGATATAGTAGTGGATTCCCAAATATTATTGTATAATATTGCTCCTATGTTGGAGAGATGCGTAGTGATATTCATGATGGTGTTAGGGATGGCCCCAAGAATGATGGAACAAGTTAAATCATTCATTTCCCACTATTCTATTTTTATCTTGGATCCATCCTTTTTAATGACTTGATTAATTTACAAATGGCATTGTTGCCTATTTATCAACATTTTATCCCAAATTCTTGAAGCGACTCCACATTCTTTGTTATGAATCCCTTTACAGTAGATTGGGATTTTTCCTTAAGTACCTAGATTTATGGAATAATAATAATAAATAAAAAAATATTTAAACCATGGGGTTGTTGTTTTTTTGAATTCTTGAATGATTTTAATTTTGTTAAACCATAGGCATGGTTTGATTATTCCTATAGGGAATGAAAATTAATTTAATATTAATAAAATGTGAATATATAAATATTAATTAATGTATAATGAAATTATTTACATAAATGGAAATTTAAAAAATGGGATACATAATTTCATGAAAGACTTCTTGAATTATTATGTGATTATAGGATATCTAGTTCTTATCTTTGGATGTATTGATTCTGAGAGTTGATATTTTATGTTTATCCTTAGTGTATTTTAAATAAAAAAGATTGGATGTGATCTATATTATATCACATATATTTTTTGATTTCAAAATCTACCCAACCCGTGATGGTTGGGTGGCCAACATCCATTGGACTATGGGAGAAGGTTTTTTGTAGAAACCCTAATAATATTAACCTGGATATAGTGTCGACATTATTACACTAGAAATTGATATATGGAATTTCATCTTGAAGGAATTAATAGTTATATAGTATTGGTAAATAACACATATACTTGAAATTTTCATTACAATTGAAAACATAAAATACAGAAAGTGTTTCCATTGAGAATGTTATTTTCCCCATAGTGGATCCCTATATATGAATAAATAACATCTTAATATCTTGGGGGAATAAAACATAATAATGGTGTGAGATCAGGTGATTTTTATGGGTATCTGTACAAAATAATCTATAAATAAATAATTCATAATTTGTAATAAAATGTAAATAACTAAAACACATTCCATTTTCCAATATCTTGATCAAAATATGGAAAATATAAATTATAAAAAAGTAATTCAATATAAATATCCACACAATAATTCAACATTAACATAGATATTTTATGTAATTGAACAATCATATGGATTATCAATGACTGAATAAATAATTATGTAATTCATAATTTAGAACCACTTAAATATATTATTAAATCCTCATGTGAATACATCTAACCTTTAAGGCCTTGTGAAAATATATCATACATAAATGGGTGAGGACTAATCCAAATACTTAAGATAATTTTTATCATTATACCTACAAATACATCAATGGGATAAGTAATTTTAAACCCATCCTATTACTAAATAATTCCAATTCATTCCTCATATAAAAATGTTGAAACCTATTCAATATAAACATTAAAATTTAGAAACTAACATATGAAATGTTATCATTTTCCCCAATCAATTATAAATTATCCTAAACCATCAAGTGTAATATGGAGATTTTTTAATAATATTTTTAATCATCATTAAAAAATTTCATAAACCATACATGGAAAAAGTATTATATAAATACATTACATCCCAATTGGATAATAAATACAATAAGGTGTTGATGTGATTGAGGAATAAAAATACCATAATAATGTCATTAAAAAATTCTAAGGACACTAACCTTTTCGATTTGAAAATAACATATTTAAAAATACAATTTTAAAAACTATTTTAAATATAAATTTATTTTAAAATATTTTTTATATCTTGTAAAATATGACTTAAAACATTAATATTTCATGATGGTATAAAATTTTATTTATTCTATAATGATTAAAAAAATATACCTTTCGCAATTTTGATGAAAACCAAGTAGGCATTTTCTAGAAAAATCATGAAGATTCATTTCAAAAAAAATTAATAAGTCAAAAAAGGGTAAAAATGTATTTAATAAATCAATTTTATAATTTCTAATAATTTTTTAAAACATTTATTGAAAACTTACATTTGGAAGAAAACTATTTGTTGAACGAAGAGTGACATGAAGTGGGGTTTTATAAAAAAATATTTCCCAATAATTTTATGTACCTAAGAATAGATAATGGTTATATAAAGTGAAAATATCCTTAATAAATAAATTATAATATATATATATATAGATAAAAATATCAAATAATTATCCTAAGTGAAATGCAAACCTAAATAATCCGTAATAATGATGATAATATGAAATAAAACCTAACCAATTTAGTAAATTTGGAATCATAAAACCCACAAAATAAATTACATAAAATGATTTATTAAATACAATGAAGATAAATAAATTCATTATATAAAATAAAAAAGGGATAAAATATATACCATACAAATGAATATGTGGTGATTACGGTGTATATCTCAAAGAAGTAAAAGTGAGACAAGAAACCCTTAACTCAAGTTTGACTTCCAATGTATGACTATGAATCTCCTTTATAACAATTATAATATTATTATACATATATTAAATAAACATATTCATTTTTTCCAGACCACATATTATTTACTTATAGTCTTTTATCAATCTTTTAATAGAAATTTATTGATAAATTCACTATTTCATGTGATAATTGCTTCATTTTTACATATGTTTTGGTTTGGTAATTTTGGTCCACAAAATTTTATCATGGTTACATGATATAGATAATTTTAACCATGATTTAAATATAATATATATTCATCATATATTACTTTATAGTAATCTATATATGTTATATATAGAAAATGTATTACAGGGTTCATGGAGATGGAAGGTCGTATGTACGCATGAACGTTGTTTGAATTTTTCCCGATGGATGTAATGAAAATAAAAATATTAATTAACCTTTATAGAATCACTATAATAATATTTGTAAAAATTAAATGAAATTTTTTTTACATCACTGTGTGGAGGTACTAGTGAACAGTACATACGACTGATGTCATTGTTTTCAAAAGGACTATAATGAAATAATTTACATGTTGTATTATATTTAAATTTTTATTTTTAGGTAATATAAATATAATATATTAATTAAATTTAAACTGAATACCTTAAATGTAAATTATAGGAAAGAAATTAATCTTATCACTTCATGAGGGTGTAGTTTTTCTTCAACGTGGGAGACGTTATCATATCCTCCACGGAATGGAAAGTAAGATGGTATAAGTAATATAATAATTCTAAAAGAATAACAATTTCATAAATATCATATAAATTGGATAAATTCATTATTATATCAAGACACAAATGGTGGTGATGTAAACTAAATTATATTAGTTCACGATGCGGTAGTCTTCTATACACATGATCAACAGTTTGTTTTTCCATTTTATACAAGTGAAGATTGATATAAGATATTACATTAAAATAATTGGATCATAGTATATATAAGATAATTGTGTTATTATATTGTATATGTTAATATGTAATTTAACATTGTAAAATTATATAAAACAAAAGGGCTCTGTTAATACAATTAAATTCTATAAGATAAACCTCTATTTAATATCCTAATAAGGACAATAGGGTTGTTCCTTTGGGTGGATCATCATATCAATAATGTATCAAACGGTTATATAGAGTTATTTTGGTATGTTTTGGTCGAGAAAATGGTTTTGATAGGTGTGAATTTTTATAGGGAGGGAGTTCCCTTTCATAAGTGGGGAAACAGAACCCTCTTGGAAATTAAATTGATTTTTTCTAATAAAATGAAAAACAAAAACATAATTCCATAGAAAAATTAACCCAAGTGAAACTTTTATCAAATTTTGAGTGTATAAAGTCTAAATATGGTCATCAAATAATAATTTTTAATTTTTTAGGTCATGTTAGTCTTTATATATATAGTTGGACCTTTTGTAATCACTTTTTCACATTTACTATCGTAATTAATTTTTATTGTTTTAACTATTCCTTTTCAAAAAAAAATAATTTTAGATTGAAATATATCATAAATATTCTAATTTATAATAGTGAATCCATTTTTCAAATTTAATTCATTTATGTGGAAGTATTTAGTTTAAAATTATACATGTAGAGGCTATGAAAATTCATGTTCTAATGAGAAAATTCCCATAAGTATAGAATGAGTTGATAATTAAATTCATTAAGAAATTGATCCCACTAAACTTATATTTATTTATTAAACTAAAATTTCAATAATAATTATTTATAACCAATTATTATATAATTTAACTCTCTTAATAATTTAAATGAAATGAAATATTTCAATAAAAACCAATATTTTTCATTGTTCATAATTAATAAAACATTTCCTAAAAATAAAAAATTGAAAATATAAGATTATTTATAAATTATGATTTATGAAATAAATTTTACTATATCAAATAAATTTTTGAAAACTATCAAAAATTAATTTTAACATAACTACACAATAAAATGGTGAAAATTTTATCTCTAAAAACTATTGTTTTTAAGAAATAATTTACTTTACATTAAAATGATTTTTTTTATATTCAATAGATAAAAAGTTACAATCTAAAAACCATATATTTAAATAAATTATTTAGTCCTATTAACACACTATAACATAATAGTTTTTATATAATAATCACATTTTAAATAAAAATTATTTGAATTGAGTATTGTGTTTTATTTAAACCTGGTGGGAACACATCGAAAGCTATCAATGAATTAAATTTTAATTAAAAATAAATATATCATTATTTCATAGGATTTTTAATTCCCTTAAATTCTTGGTTTCATATGTTATACAATATATTGAAATATATTTTCTTATTTTAGAATCTTTGGGTGTTACATTCTATACCCCCGGAATAAATTGTGTCCTCACAATTTAATCTTGATTTCAGTTATCAAGGGTTTGAAATTTGAAAATAACTTTTTTGGAGACCCCCATTGTAAAAATAATAACTAAATATTCCTGATGATAATAGAGACAAGTAAATTTTAATTTCTTCCATAGTACTAGGTTTTTGAGTTTTAGAATAAATTTTGGACGTGGAATAAAATAAAATCTCTCATGGATTAATAGAGAGTGACTGAAATCTTTGATCCCAAGAGAGTGATTGATTAATAAAATTTTGATGATATAAAAATATTAATAATGTTATGAGTTAATAGGATGTTTTATTCATTATATATAATGATTATATGATTATAAAGTTGTTTCAATATCATTTTCCAAGAGTTGATTAATTCCATTACCAATATGATAGAGAAAAGCATAAAATATACATATAGATACATCCTATGGTTAGGATTTGATGAATTTATACTTTATTTATCACTTAAATAAGTGATTATTAAAGATTTTTTTAATGTATGAATTACATAAATTAACATTTAATATATCACTAGATAAATAAATGAATAGAATGGAATTCGTCAAGTCTCCAGATAATTTCCAAAAATGAAATGTTTAGTATAATATATCCAATATAGTACATTAATCCCTAGAAATTCAATATTATTCCAAAAAATCATCTTCATCCATTTCATAAATGGTTACCCATATGAATTGTCCAAATACACATTACCATATTTAAGGACCAAAATTTCTGAAAGAAGGTCACTAAAAAATTATATTCCCATGATAATATAATGTTCCTCATATTTTCACATTCCCAATATGTAAATACCCTAATTAGCATAAAACCATAATGAAAAAATGCATGGTTCCAAAAATAAAATCACTTGTTTTCAAATACATTCCATTTATCTAGACAAGATTTAAACTCAAAAAAACATAACATAAACCATCCAATCATTAGCTAATTTTAGGGTAACCAATATATTCCCAAAAACATATAATTATAATTAATATATAAAAATAGAGAACATATTAACTATTATCTTCCGTTAAATATATGTTTTATAAGAGATTCAACATTACACTAAATCACATTTCATGGTAATTGTTACCATTTAATATATTCTCTCAAGAACATTAAGAATGAATACTAAAAACCAACATGTATACATTTCATTATTCATATAACACCAATATATTTGAAAAAATACTTTTATAACATAAATATTGAATCAAAAGAGATAAAAATTTATTATTCCAATTCATCTACGTTAATAAAATAAGTTTTACCAAGATCCATTAGATTCTTATATGTTTTATTCCCTGACACATAGGAAATTCCATTGGGTTGTTTCCCACCTCATTTTAGATGAAAATTTAATTATTGGAAATTTATTTCATTCCCTTGAAAACATGATCATAGTCACCTTTCTCTCCACACTTGTATGAAACTCAAATTTCTTTCATGAAAGTATTGGGGTGTCTCTTTTAATATTTATTAATAGTGGGAAAATAATTCATTCCCATATTCCCCTTATACATTTTTTTTTAATTTCATCATATTTTTATATGGATTTTCATTGAATACATAAATCATAAAAAATTAATTCTCTATATTAATATCACAAGCTCCCTTGTCATCGAATGATGACAATATTCAGGGGAAATGTTACCTTTAAATGATTAGCTTGATCTCATAATAGAAATGATCATTTAGAGTACCTAGATTATGTTTTTTTATAAGGTTTCCATTACTTCCACTAGGAACAATTTATAAACAAAATAATTTAGTATATTTTATCATAACACACCAAAACCTAATGTATAATAACCAAACTAGTTAAATACATAACCAAAATAAAAAAATATGCATATATAACATCATAATCATAAATATGGTTTGTTTGGAGATATTTTGATTTTAAATTTATTTATAATGTTTAGTAAATAAAATATGATTTATCCAAAGAATATACCCCTAGAGTGTCAGACTAGTTATACGATAAAGCCCATTTGTTTACACCATGTGATAGTTGAATCAAGAAAAATATAACCTTTTAGGAGTTATTACCCCTAATCACATCCATACCTGAACCAATTCCATATGTAGTATCCAAAAACGAATGTAATTATATGAAAACACAAATAATATATTCCCTATAAAAACACTTGAATTTTCTTATATACATATCATAGAAGTCAATTATAACATATGTTCTCTAATATATATTTTTAGAAATCTATTTTCCAAGGTTTCTACTCACCTTAATTTGATTCCAACATTAAATTCCCTAACCCTAATAACCTGAAGCTGATGTCTATTGCAATAAATAAACGTAAGGCGCAAAAAATCACATACCAAAGGATTTAATAGCTTAGTAGTCTTGGAAAAATAGATATAGTCCTGAAATTATCATTAAAATTGAAAACATAAAATACCCAATGTTTTTCATTTGTGAAATCCAATATTTATCATAGTGTGTCACTTTATATTAATCACAAAACACTTCCTAGTATCCTGGGGAGAATAAAACATAAAAAGTGGGTGAGCTCAGATTCTCTCTAAGGGTAAGTGTAGAACTCGGGTTGTGAATAAATAAGGGATAATAAATTTGTATTTTCAAATAACTAAAACATATTTTATATAATCAATACCATTAAAATAATATGGAAGTAATTAATGAATATGAAATTATTCCATAT
Organism: Viscum album; assembly: GCA_963277665.1. Lineage (NCBI taxonomy): Eukaryota > Viridiplantae > Streptophyta > Magnoliopsida > Santalales > Viscaceae > Viscum > Viscum album. Next base: position 1,791,152,185 of record OY728138.1, read on the forward strand.
AAATAATCACATGATCTTGAAACATAACCACATATATTCTAACTAATCAAATAATTGCCTGGAATATTGGATAATGAATTCATAATAATGAAATGAATAATGATAGACATACTATACATACTATCATGTCCACATTCCATGAAATGTTTCCATAATGGATTCTTTCCTAGACATCATACATAAATGGGTAATACCTTATCCGAATAAATATAATAATTTGTCTCGTTAGACCTACCGATGCATCCTGGGCATTTGAAATTTTAGGTTTCATCCATGACTTAATAATTCAAATTCATTCCTCCAATGAAAGATGTGAAACATATTCAATGCATATATTCATAATAATAATCTATCATATGAAATGTTATTACATACTACAGTCAAATATATATAATTATAAACCAACCAATTTAATATGGTGAAAGGTAATAAAATTAAACATCCTCAGTCAAACTAATCATTAAGTATCCAAATAAAGAATTTGGTAGATATTAATTAAAAATATCCCTAATGTACCATAATTACAATAAATAGTTGATGTCTTTCAGTAATGTAAATACAATAAGAATGTCATTAATTTTTCATAGAAAAAAAATTTTGTTACAAAAATATATTTTATAAACTTAAATGTTCAAAATATTGTTTTAAAATACTTTTCCTTGAATATAAACATTAAAAAATGTAAAACATGCATTAAAACCTTGAGAGTTCGTGATGGTGAAAAACATTCATGTCGTACTCATTAAAATAATGATTACTTTCACATTTTTGGTAAAATCCATATGGGAATAATTTGGAAAATGACCTAATGTTTATTTTAAAATATTTTTTAATAAAATTAAACATGGGTAAAATTTTATTTTAAAAAATCATTTCAAGAATGTTGAAAATGGTTTTTTAAGTTTTTTATAATACATGGATTTGGAAGAAAAATAATTTTCTACTAAAGAGAGATGTAAATATATTGTAATAATGATGGGATTGTGAAATAAACCCCTACCACATTGGTAGATTTTAAAAAATAAGACCCATGAGATAAATAACATAAAATAAAACATTAAATACCAAGAATATATATTAAATATAAAATATCATAAAAATGTGACAATATATACACCAAAAAAAGAAAAAATTAGTGATTATTTCATATGTATCATGGATGTAAAAGTGGGATGAGACACTCATACCTCCGGTTCAACTTCGTTTATATGTTTCTAAACATACTTTATAGTAAATATATTATTATTGTAAACAAATTACATAACCATAATAACATAATTCATTCCATATATTATTTACTAATATTCTTTTCAGTTATGTTTATTTGAAATTATTTGATAAAATGAATGTTTTTCTTGATAATTGATTTATTTTTCATGTATTTATCTGTTCATTATTTATTTTAATTTTAATTTTATCATTGTCACATCATATATAAAATGTTATACATGAGTTAAATATAAATTATTTATATATAATATACATTCATTTTAAATTTATTTTGAGTAATATAATAAAAACATAGATATTAAATGGATTACATTGTTCATAGAGACAACAGGTTGTACATATGCTTGAATTTTTCTTCCATTTTTCATGATGGAATGAATGAAAAGGAAATAAATATTAATTCAAATTTATAGAATCTTTATTATTTTACATATATCATGTATATTAATGAAATAAATCATTATTACCATCCATGTAAATATAGAATGGAGAACATTTATCATTGATATGTGGAGGTGGTAGTCTGTATGTATGAACAAGTGACGTTATTGTTTTTTAATAGATTAAAAATTAAGAAGATATATGTGATATTATATTTCCATAATTTTTCTCAATTTATTTATAATGAAAATGTATTTTATGTTTTTCATTACTACCTTCCATGTAAATCGTAAGTGAGAAACGATTCTCATTGCTTCATAAGATAGTACTCCTCTGTACACATGAGAGACGTTATCTTATCCTCGTGGAATGTAAATTAAAAAAGTATTTGTAATATAATAATTATATAAGTGTTATAATTTCATTAATATCGTACAAATCTAAAAAATACAATAATATATATGTGTGTGTGTGTGTGTGTGAATGGCGTTGATTGAAAATAAATTATATCATTTTATGAGTTGGTAGTCTGTAACACACAAGATCGACGGTCTCATTTACTATTTGATGAAAGCGTAGATGGACAGTGATTATTCAATTAACATAATAATGTATAATTATATATTATATAGTAGTTTTATTATACATAAATTTTAAATAAATAATATATGGTTATAAAATAATAATAAAATAGAAAATATTTTTCAATATGATTACCTTTTCAAAGATAAACCACATTTGGATCTCATTTTATGGAAAATAGGGATGGTCTTTTAAGAGGAACATAATCTATAAAATATTTCTGAGGATTTTGGGGAGATATTTAGGTAGGTTGTTATCAATCCATTTGGATTCATATTTGTAAAAATGTGAGGGGAGGGAGTTCCCTTTCACATGTGTGGAAAGCGAACCCTCTTAGAAATTACAAAGAATATTTCTCAAAACAATCAAAAATGATAAACTCAATCCCATGAAAAGTGATTTTAAATTTACTTATTTGTGAATTTATGATTTTTAAGAACTAAATATTTCCCTAAAATAATATTTTTAATTGTTTATTGGTCATTATGACTATTCACTTTTTAGTTTAACCCCCTTGTAAACCTATTTACCATAACTTTGGTAAATTATTTTCACTATTTTCACTATTCATTTTAGTCAAAAATTAGTTTAACCATATTATATTATTTTAATTATTATTATTATTAATATGGAATCAATTACTAAAAATTCAATTCAAATAATTGGTAGAAATTAATTTAAAATGTTACCCCTATACAAGGAAAAAAGAAGGTTTCTAAAGAAGAAATTCTCATAATTTATAGAATGTTTTGATATCAATATTTTGAATGAAATTTAACCCAATAAACTAATTGGTATTTATTATAATTTAATTTATCAAATTTTAATTTAAAAAATTTAATATATATTTTATCATTTAAAATAATTTATACTAATAGGCATTTTTTTAAACACTAGTTTTTAGTATTCATGAAAAAATGAGACTTTTTGAAACATCTAAATAATTAACCCTAATACAATTATGATATTACAGTTTCAAAAAAAATATGTTCATTTCATTAAATATATTTCATACATTTGAAAAAAATTAATTTTAACCTATCTTTACAGGAAAGAGACACCCCATCTTCTATGAAATATAAAATTTTTAGAAATCATTTATTTTACTTTAAAGTGATTATTATTTTAATTTATAATCAAAATAAAATGAATGAAAATTTTTAAACCCTATATTTTCATAAATTATTTAGTCATTTTCATACCCTCTTACGTAACTTCTATGTTATAATGGTCACATTTTAAAAAATAACATAGTAATAGATTATTATGTTACTTAAAAACCTTATGTTGCGTGTATCGCAAGCTATTAATGAAATTAAATTAAATTAATAATAATCATATCAAAAATTATTATGATGTTATATTATCATAAAAGCATGGTTTTTCCTATCATATAACCTATCAACAAGTTTTTACTATTTTAAAATATTGGGTTGTGATTGATTTCCCCAATAACTATGTTAGTGATGGATGGATGGATGACTACCCACTATGGTCATACTCCCTTCTCCGGCTAATATTATGCTTAAGTATTCAGAGTACATATCAATCCCTTTATAATTGTGTACAAAGATGCAATGTCATTAATTTATTTCAAAAAAATATAACTCTGGATATATTATCCAAATGGTTATTATAGTTTTTATTAGTGTGTGATATGTTAACTTTAGATACAATACTCAATATATGGGTATGTGGTTACTCGAGTTATATTACTTGATGTATGCCACTGAATTTACAAGTTTTTGTGTCTCCTAAGAATAAATTTGTGCTTATATGATTATTTTTTTTAGATTCCAAGATTATTTCATGAATGTTATTATATTTATCACATGTTTATTTTAGGTGGATTCTTTTAATGAGAGATGGGCTACGATGTGCGTTTTATGGGAAGGGTGGTAAACTACTGGGGAAGTGGCATGTTTATTGATAACAATAGGGAGAATTGATACATAGTATACATGTTTAATTGACATGTCAGTTTAACTTGTTTTCATTGGGATTAATCATTCTAAATTTATATATTTCATGAGGGGATCTTGGTAGGATCCTACTGAGTATACTCATTTTGACCACCATACATATTTATAAATTTTTTATTTAGTTCGGTCGGAGTGGGTTGGAGATCGGGTTATGAATTTGATATTGTGGTTGTTCGTGACCTTTTTGGGATTTTTTGCCTCTATCAATTTTAACATTTGGAAATTATTGTGACTTTTTAATTGTATTAGTTGTATGAAAATACAAGCATATACTTCGGATATTTATTTTTCCTATATCAAATTACATGAATGGTGTACATGTATTATCTATTGATCCTCACTTTATTTTATTTATTAATGCCTCCCATTTGTATATATATTATACCCTTGGTTCTTTTTATGAACACATGGCATATTATAGGAAGGATTTGGGTGCCATTATCTCCATTCTCCAATTTGTTTCCTACGATGAATATCTTTGGCGGAAGGGGTTAATGAAATTATTTCATGGGTATCCTTGGAATCTTAGTTAGGGATGTAGATATAGATAATATCTAGTCTTAATTAGATGGATTAGATTCCCCTTATAAATTCATTGGCCTTAGCCTTTGGGATCTTCCATTGGTGAGTCTAGCTAAGTATAAGAATTGTGGTTATTTATAGATGAATGAATTGATAATATATTATATGGTTCCAACCTGAGTATTCCTAGGGTCACCTAAAAAGAATTCTAGGAATTACCCATGATTTATATCTCATAATTATCTACATCATTAATTTATTATTTATGGTTCTATTTTATTAATATTGTTATCATGCTTCCCTGGTCTATTTTAATGTTGGTTCATATATATTATTTCTATTCCTTTTAGTATTGTTACTAAAATATTAGTTATCATTTTTCAGAATCTAAAATTTTTAATTCTCATTTTTATATGGTCTCATGATGGATTGAAATCACAGTTTTTGACTATTATAAAAATATTTAATGGTAATGTTTAAGAAAATTGGTAAATAATATTTCATAAAATACATTATAGTATTTACAATGTTCTTAGAACAAATTCAGGAGTTGCCTTTCAAAAATGGGTGAAATAATATTTTAAAATATTATATTACAATATATATATATTAAAATGATGTAATAACCCTAAAAATGTTGCATTTAGTATTAAATCAATCATCACCTAGTGTATAAAAAAGATACCTAACTTCACACCTAGTTTGACCCTCTTGGGGATATGCTTTGGTTAATAACATTCTATTTACAATCTATCATGAATGATTTATTATGATAAGTAATTAGGATAAGAAGTATGATAGAACCTAGCCTATAGAAACCTAGATTAAACCAAGAGTAATTTAAGTTTAACTAAAATTTGATAATATAATTTAAAAAAGTAATACATTTATAGGTTGAATTTTTCATGAAATTATCTTACAATAATTCTCTTATGGTTTTAACTCTCAATCACCCGTGATTAAATCATTTCGGTTTTAGTAATAGTGAATCTTAAAGGATCCACGTTAACAATGGATTCCATGGAAAATTCAGATATTGTCTCAATGAGAAACCTAATAGTATAAGTGATGGAGTAAGAGATTTTATTATTATGCTAAAATAACTATCAAGAATTATGATTAACAGTATAAACGTACTAGAGCTCCCAAAATCACCAAAGAAGAGAAATATAGAGTCTCATGGAATTTTGTGTAATTAAGATGATGAAGGAGAGAATAATAAATTTCCTTTATTTCAAAAATTTGTTAAGAATCATAAAGGGGAATGTATTAAACTATCTAATATATGTTTTATGTGTGGAAAAGGATGACATAGAGAACATATTTTTTGTGTAAAAGTGAAGATCTTAGTGGACATGGTGAAAGGAAAAAAAGAGTACATCTTAAAATACCACTAATAGTTAACTATATTAAATATGATGAAATTGGAAATTACCCAAGTCAATTCCTTAATCTAATGGCTAAAATGTATGATAGGCACTAAAAAATTCCAAGTAAGAGTAGTTATTATGCAACCACAACTATGGAAGTGATCCCTAAAAATAATGTGGAGTGAGTAACATTGAATATCTAATAAATAAATGCAATTGTTGTATTTATATATTTTTCAAACCACTTATTTAAAGTAACCATCAAGTTGATTATTGATAAAATATAGTGAAATTGGATCCTAATTTACAATGGGAATATGAAATTGTTTATATATCTATTTTATATAAATCAAACAAAAAACCTCATCATTTATGACAAATTACACCATTTGAAATATGGGCCATCGTCCATCAAAAACGCCAACACACTAATATAGTGATCATTATATTGAACCTAAACCTAGTAAATAGATCATTCAACTGATGTTGAGTATAAAATATAGTTTGTCATCATAAAATAATGAAGTTAATAAGAAATAAATAGTCTTTGAATTTCTTTTAAAAAAATATATCATACTTCATATTTCCAATATAAATTACAAAAAAATACATTTTAAATATATTCAATAAAAAATTCATCACTTTCATAGATCATCGTGGAAGACAATTTTAATGTATTCATATAAACACAAGATTTTAATTAATATATTCCTTTAAAAAATATTAAAAATATTATTAAATTACTCAGAGGGATAAAAAATGTAATAATTACAAATCATGGATAACCTATACAACATATTAATATTATATCATGTTATAACAAGAAAATATAAATAAATTAAAAACTATACATCGAACAAAAATGATAGTAAACTATACAATTTATTCTTAAGAAATTCCTAATCATTTAATGTGGATAACCATGCTATAAATGGGTTTGAACCATTGGTTATCATAGTTGTAACACCATAATATTTAATTGAAATATGTATCCTTAAATAATTTTAATTATTAGATAGCTTTCATTACACAGAACACCATGTTTGAATGATAAGCAATAAAAAACTAAAATATTATTCTTTAAAATTAATGTTATCTCATAGATATTGGATGAGAAAATCTGAATAATAAAAAATAAACTATTTAAAATTTAAGTTAATTCATATGTATAAATAATTCAATTTTTTCAATTGATTATAAATGAATATAAAAATGGCTTCACTAAAAATAAATATTATTCTTAAGAATAATTTTTTTCTATGTAATGAATTTTTATCTTAATTAATTAAATTTTCCCTTATTAGTAAACAATTTTAAGGAAATTATTATATTCTTTAAATTAGAAAATTTTTCAAAAAACCAGTAAATATTTTTCTAGCCATGGGATAATAATAAAATTATTTTTATTGTTAAAATTCAATTTTTTTAAAAAAATATTTTTTTTAGATTTTGTGATCATAAGTTAATTTTAATATTTAACATTTATAGGTATAATATTAGTTACAAATAATTACACATTATTAATTAGGATAATCAAAATTTCTAAATATTCCCATTTTATTTTTGGTCAATGTTAATAGTAAGCGTAGTAAAATTCAACACTTCTATAATGGGTAAATAGGGATGATATTGATTAAAAAAAGTGCAATGATTATAATTATTAATTCAAAAAATATATAAAATGATTGTAATTTGAAACTAAAAACTGTAGTCTCAAAATTGCGTTTTTTAACAAAAACATATCTATGAAAAATAATTATTTAATGTAAAAATAAATAAAAGTTAAAAAAATATAAGTCTCTTTGATTTTAAAATCCTTTTTGTATCCATAAAAGGAAAATAGTAAGTTATGAACTAATATAAGTTTTTATTCTGATTTTAATAAAATTTTGTTCTTGGTAGTCATTTACTAATTAGTTTTTATTAATTATATAATGTCTTTAGTTTCTGATACAATGTTGATGTTACATGTTTCCATTTAATAATAAATATAATAAATAATTTTAAAAAATATTTAAAGTCATATAATTCTTATTATATATTATTCCACATGGATTTTATCAATATATAGGACACATTATGGTGGTTAGTAAGAATGAGATTCAAATTCACCCATTGTCTTAATACATTTAATTCTTAATCAAAAGAATAGTGTTAAAAGATACAATAAGGATAGATTATTAAAATAATATTTTCTTAAATTGTTTAAAAACATAAAAATCATCAATTTATACATAGTGATATATATATGGTAAAATATTTATTAAATTGGAAATTTACGGTCCTATTAAAACCTAAAATGTAAAAATGATACCCAATTGGTATCGAAATTTTATTCATCATAGTTCAAAATAAAATTAGTTAACTAAGGGTTAATAGAAATGATGTGGTTTAAATTGAAAAAAAAACATGTTTACACTTTATTGTAGAATATTATAACATCCCTATAAAACAATAGCTTCAAACCCATATCCATTTGGAGTGATTTATATTGAGAATTAATTTATTATAATATAATATTTTGATAAATTTTGAATGTTACCCTCTCCTCAATTATAAAAGGGAACCCCTCCCTAAGTTATTCACACCATAATGAGGATTTTGTATCTATCAACCACTCTTAATTTCCCTTATCAACTTCCATATCCACATTTTGGAGGTTCTGGTCATCTTAAAAGAATAATCCTAGTTCCATTTACAGTATTTATACCTAATATGTTTTTAAGAAGTGGATGTTGATGTTTTTTAGAATTTAGGTTAACTTGATCTAAGTATTCACTTATTACTCTCACCAATATTCATGATTTCATAATTTTAGGTCAACATCGAGGAATATTTCCCTCTTATATTCTAGTTTTCTACAAATGATTTTATTTTTATCATTCTACTAGGATTGTTTAAATTAAATTTTACCCATGTTATAATTTTTACAAAAATGGTACGAATAGAATATTTTTAATATATTCCAAATGATCTACATTGTTATATTTTCTACAAAAATAGTGAAGGAATTTTTTTATTAACTTTTACAACATGAATTCATTTTCAATTTATCATGACTAAATGTTTCATCGAAGCATTCTTTGCATTTTGAAAATTTTCTTTTCAAAGAAAATGGTTTTATTTATAAGTAAACATCTTTTTATTATTAAATCATTACATAATTTAATAGTTATTTTTCTCAAGAATAATACAAAATGATTAATAAATATCATTTTCTATAGAATAAGAAATTATTTGAAGTTACTTATGATTTAATGGGGATATAATCTAATGATATAATTTGTATTATTTATATGTATCATTTATGATTATGATAAAAAGAACAAATTATTATGAAACCCATTTCATCCTAGGGTTATATTATGTATAAATGTTTATGAAATCCATTTCTTTTACATGGGTTGGGTTGTGATGAAATTTTTAAGAAAATCATTTCATTTCATGTGTTCTGATATGATGAATGATTTATGACCTTGTGGAAAACATATATATAGTTATCAGGATGTGATTATTGGGACCAATATCACCCTCAAATTCATTTTTTAATGATTTTAATATGATTATATAAATATGACCGAAATTGGTTGTGTGACCTATTTAGTAAGGGACTTTTTCTACTATGATAGTCTTCATAGTGAACCTTGACTACTATGATGGATTGAGAGAGAGATTCCATAGAACAATGATATCCCTATGAATGAGACATTACTACCATAGAAATGAACATTAATTATTATCTGTATTCCACAATTCTATATCTTATTCAAATATTATGATCACATGGTTCATCTTGTTTGATTAATTAATGATTTATTTATTATGAACTTCCAATATTAACGACTTGACTATGAATTAATTTCATTGATATTTATGATATGGTTTTCAAATTTTATTATCATGTTTATATACCATTATTACTATTTTATTCTTATTGATCATTGATATATCCCGTGTTTAATGTTACTGAGAATATAAGCTCACTGTTTTCATATATTTCATTTCCCCACTTTATGATTAATGATATTAAGTATGACATGTCTATGAAATCTGATAGTTATGAATAAATTTTTTAGAGATGATGTAGATATTTCACAAACCATTTTTAGTTTTTCCGTGTTCCCAATTATACTATACATAAATTATTCTAACAAGGATCAAAATCTTATAAATGAATATTCATCAACTAAGATGTAATATATATGTATGAAATATATGGGTTAATATAGTTGGAATCATAGAAATGTATTTATGTACTTTGTAAATTATGAAGAGAATACATTTATAATAACCCTATGGATAAATCTATGTATATTTTAAAATAAATTTTTTTTAATGATCATGAATGGACCATGTTAAACATAAGGAATCAGAGAAGAAGGTTTCAGGATTTAGATATAATTTAATTTTTATTTCATGATATTATATTTTCTATCCATGTTTATTATTCCAAACTCATTTCATATTGGATTTATTCTATTTATGGATCTTGATGAAGTCATGTTAATAATAAATTTTATGTATAGTGGAATTATTTTCCTACTAAACAATCAAGTGCTATCGGAGTTGGATTTTTTTTATTCTTGCAAAATATTCTCATGATATGATTCATTATGAAATTAAAAATCAAAAAACGGGGTGATGAAATTATATCTATCCCACTATGAGGAAACTACCACATTATTGAAGAGGGTATATTATTCCAATAGTTTCTTAATATTGGATCAGAGGTAAATAAATAATATTTTATGTTCTCTAGTTTTCAAAATATGATCAACTAATCATATTTTTTTATCATTTATAAGGAGAAGGATATCATTTATCGAATAATATAAAAAACAAAAAAAAATATAAAATTGAATCTATAGAGTGGGCTGAATTTAAAATTTTATTTTTCAACATGTACATTCTATGTATTCTTAGAATGAAAATTGATAAATAATTCCTTAAGATAAAGTATAAGGATGATAAATTTGCAACTATTTATTTTAAAATTTTTATAAGGCATTTTATTTTTGATTATAGTATTATAATTTTACCTAATAATTAGGTCAATTTATTATTAAGTGGTTTAGACCCATATTTTTAAGGGAATATCCATAACGAACATCATTATCTAAGAAAAAATTCATTCTTTAAGATTTCAAGGTGGATAGGTTGAATTGAATCACCCATCAATATCATGGTTATTACATGAAATTAAAATCATAATTCAATTGAAATTCTAAAAACCAAGGACAAAATTATATGAGATTACCAATATGCATGAAATGTGAAAGGAAACATTGGATGATTTTCTCATGAGAATGTGGAAATATTTAAAGTGTGTAATGGATCGTCATTGGGAAATATAAAGTCAATGTGATAGGATAATGGTACCAAATGGTGAGAATAGGTAGAAATAACCATATAACACTCCACCCACACTCATACGAATTAAATGTAATAAATATTGATATTATAATAACTAGTAAAAATATGATGGTCTATAATGATGATCAACATCAATAACCAATTGAGAAAATATTCAAATGTAAATATCATGGGACCAGTATTAATGATGATGGTATAATAACATTTTGGTAAAGATAATCTGACCATCAGCTTTAGAAATTCTAATATGTTTTTAAATTATGGATCTTACAACTATATTATAACAAGAAAAATTCCAAAGGGTATCATAGTATAAATAAAAATATTAGATTATTTGGTAGTAATAAAAAAAACTATATGTATGATGATCACATCTGAAGTCAATGAATGTTATTCGATTTGTGATTGGGAAAATGTGTTTTATAAAAATCATATCATTCTTTATCTAGTGGAATTTTAGGTTTATATGGGCATGTGTTTGATTTATTTATATCATTCTATAATAAATTTTCTTCAAAGGGATGCACATTTGATATTACAAACTATCCTTTTATATATAATACATGTGATTAAAAAACTAAACATAAAATAGAAATTAAATCCATTTTATGAGACATTATTCATATTCAAATGGTTGTTTTCCATGTATGATTGGGGAGAAAATAAATATCAAATATTTTCCTATTATGTTGAATTTTATTGACTAATTTATAAAAAAGATTAATATTTTTCCACTAAATCGTGAGGTTTAGTTTTTAATAGAACTAATACGGCTTGATAAAGAAATTTACAAGACTCCATATAGAATGCCCCTAATTAAGGTTTAATAATTATTGATTGACGTCCTAGATAATATTGGAAATGGATTCTTCCAGCCATGTGACTCACCTTTGTGTGCACCTATTATGTTTCTTATTTTGAAATATGTGTTATTCTGTCCTTTAATTGATTATCAAAAATATAATACGATCATTATCCAGAATAAGTATCATTATACTATATTTATGAATTTTTAGTCAACTGTATAGATTTCACTAAATTTTCATAATTTATGCTCATTATGAAAATAATCAATTATGGTTCATAAAAGAGAATATACCCAAGAAAATATTTTGAATAATTTATTGAAAATTGGGATTTCTATTGATTCAATTAGGTCTTACAAATTCCCCCACTATCTTAGTAGATACTATGATTAGTGTTATTAGAGATTACAATAATCAGTATGACCTAATGGGTTCTGTAGTGGCTGCTTTTTCATATTTTTACGGTAGAGGATATTCTCTTCAAGGCGAGGTTAAGGTGATGGTTACGGGGCTTGAGTTAAGTGTGAAAAGGAATTTAAATTTGAAGGAAGTGGAAATGTACTCCTTAATTCTCTATAAAGAACTCACTGAAAGTGGTAGCTACCCATGGAATGTTGAGTATTATGTTCGTAAATGAAAGAAGCTTTTGGGAGTCAATATGGAGATAACCCACACATGGCGAGAGGGGAACATGGTTGCATATTTTTTGGCATCCCAAGCTTCTCCAACTCAAAGATTATCGTTCTTTCTTAACTTAGGTTCATTTTTGTCAGGCGGCATTATCTTTTTTATTAATGATGCATTGGGTCTCCACTACTTTTGACCTCCATGATGTTTCTTTGTTTTTTTTGATGTTTGTGTTTCATTTTGTTTCCAAAGTCAATAAAAATGTTAGTATTCCATCCATAATCAGTTTTTTGTAGTCTTTATAGATTATATTTGTGTTGGTTCATATTAAAGGTAAGATAATAAAGATAGTTTGAGAATTTCTCTAAAGATCATCATGAATGAGAAGCTTTGTGAAAGGTTTACCATGTGAGATTTTTAGATTTGGAATGTTTCATTCCCAGGTTATATAATCTCAACTGATGTTATATCAATAGAACCGTCAAATATAAAATTTATTAATCATAGGCCCAAACCCACCACATTTACTGATATCTGTATTTTTATTAGTTTTGATGGATACTATTGGCACATTATTGATAACTATTCATGGTTATCTAATCGACTAACCAATTTTTCTCCCAACAGAGACAAGTTCCTTGGATTGATATATATTTGGTAGTGTTTAACGAACATAAGAGAATTCTATTTAGTGTAACTATTCTCACACTACCCTATAAGGTAAAAGAGTTTTTAATTTACACGGACACATCAATGAAGGTACATGGATGAGATCTCTTCATGAATGATATGGTTAAAAATTATGCCACATGAAAATTGAAGGTCCGTGAAAAAAATTATCTGAATCATGATTTGGATTTAAAAATGGTATTTTTTCATTAATGATACCTAGGTAATAACTCTATGGAGTAAATTTTGTCATGTATACTGATAAGAAATGATTAAAATATAATATTTTTGAAAAACAACAGATTATGCTCTAGAGAAGATGGTTGGAGCTAATTAATGATCATGACTTCTCAATATATTACCACCCTAGTAAAGTGAATAAGGTGGAAGGTTCTTTGATTAAAAATGATCATACTCACTAATATATGATTAGGATATCAAATGATACTTTTTTTCCAGAAATAAAAAACATGGATCATGAAATCTTAAATTAAGGGGAGAAATGTTATCTTTCTAAAATGAGTTATAAAACATATATCCAATTGATGAATAATGTTGAACCGAAGGATGATGTTGATCTAAAATTGAAGGAGATAATCTATGGTAATATCAACATATATTTTTATGTAATATTAATGTTTTTTATCTATGTATGTGTCCCTTTGGTACCATCTTTAGAGAAGGATATGATGGATGGAGTTCATGGTTTATATTTATCTATTCATCTATTGAGTATAAAGGAATATAAATATTTCAAAGAGTATCAATGAGGGTGTGTAATAAAGAGATATACTAAAGAGTATCAATCCCTTTTCTTATTATGTTAATAAGTTAATTCAGATAGACTAATTTCAATGGGTATCTTACAACCATTACCTATATTATAATTGAACTTGTAAAACATAACAATGGATTTTATTCCGTATACTCCCAAAAAATTTAATTAAAATAAATATATATGGGTTTCATTTTATCTTTTTATGATGTGAAAACACATTGTAACACCCCAATATTTCTTACTACGTTATCTCATTAAAGTAATTCAATAGCTTGCACTACATGTAACACCGAATTCGAGCACACCACAACTTACCAATCAAGCCGTTCAACAGGCAATTATGAATAGTATTAACTGAGTTTTTAATTTTATATACTCCATATAATTTTAGAATCAATATTATGTGTTTCTAAGACATAATATAAGAACAAATTCATGTTTTGCAGATAAAAGAAGTATTTTTTAAGAAATGTAATTTTACCTCTTTTTAATGGAGAAACTTTTTTTTAAAAACAATATTTTACACTTTTATATATTCAATTTAATGAAATTAAATTATTATTTATAATAGATACATAAAAATTTAGTTTGGATAAATTTTTTGTACTTTTCTGATAACTTTCGTATTTTCATGAATAGTTACAAATACCAAATTTTAATTAAAACAACTTTTTATTCGGAATAATTTATAGTGCTAAATTATATATTTATGTGGTTTTAAAGTATAATTGTATTAAATTTTTATCATTTAATGTAATTTACGTCATTGGATGCAATTTCACATTTAAACTGGACATAAAAAAGTGTGAATCTTGTGATAGTTATTATTTCTTAAAAACACGCTTTTTGTTTCGACAACAAGAATTAATTTTAAAGTAGTTTTTTCCACTTAACTGTTTTGAATTTCAAAAAATGGATTCCATATTTAAAATCAGGAGGTCCAAATTTTCTAAATAGGTATCTTTTATTTTTAGATATTATGAATATTTACTTCATTAAATATTTTATTTTTCATGGTTAAAGGGTAAATCTGGTAAATAAGGGTAAAAAAATATTATTAAAATAATATTAAATTACCCTAACATGTTTTCTATTACTATGTTTTGATACATTACCGACCATGATCATCCTTCGGTAGATTTGGGGACCACTTAGAGCCACATGATAGTGATAATGAAACTTTATATTAATTAATTTAAAGTAAAGACAAAAATGACATAGACATATGTCTTTTTGTAAAACAATTTTTACAATGTGTTATTTAAGTTATCCTTTAGACTATAAATATTCATTAGAAAGATAAGACTATTTACTAAATATTTATATTTTATTATAATTTTTAGACATTAAATAATTAAATTTATTAATGACACAATGATGATGTAGTAATTACCTTATTAATAAAAGAATCAAATAAATGGTATTATAAATATTAAAATAAATATAATTTAATAGTTTTTATGACCGACAAGAATTTTCTAGGTGAAATTACATTTTATTATTGATTCAATGTATTTTTTTAATTAATCAAGTTGTGATGACTTTCAAAAAAACCAAATACTAAATAGTGTCAAAATTGACATAAATGGGGTTTTAAAACAAATATTATATTATTAAATTATATAATATTCTTAAAAATATAAGGTTCTTATGAAGAACATATATAATGATATTTATAAAATTAATGAACCCCTTGAGGTTCTCTTGAAAATTTTATAGTAATTTTATTAACCAATTCTTATAGTAATACAAGAATACATGGTAAAGGTTAAACTATTTATCTAAGCGTTAAATCTAAAAGATAAGGGTAATATGGTGACCCAAACCTGTATAAAACCTACTTTTGAAAGGGTTTCGACGCATCCCCACATTAGAGATAAAATAAATCATTTTTTACATTATAAACCGAAAAAAAATTTATTATAAAATAATATTTCAATCCTTTCTTAAGGTGCCCCTCACCTCTCTTATAAAAGGGCACTTCCCCTTCTCTTAATTTCACACCTCCATAGCCTTTTGGATTGGCCAACCCCTGCCCAAATATCCTCCAAAAATCCCTCAAACTACCCTAATTTCCTTAATTTGATCATAAAGTCAACCTAAGGAGCCATTTTGATCAGCATAAAAAGAAACACCCAAAGAAGAGATAATAATTTCACCACCCTCTTTCAAGTTCATTTTTTCTTCCACTTCCTCTTTACTTATTGTTTCCATACCAAAATAAAAACTCCAAAACATCCTAAATAATGTTATATTATTATAAATATGGTAAAACTATATTGTTTATTCTATCCATCCTATAAATGACAAATTCACCATGTGTGCATACATACAGCTTACCGTCTCCACGTCGTGATGTAGTTTGCTATTCAAACACTTCATTATTTAGATGGTTTTAATAATGAGTATAACTGATGTAAATAATAAATATAACTTGTTAATTATTCTTTATATATGATATACCATCTAATTAAAAATTATTTCACAATCAAATAATGATATTGTCGCTCGTGTGTACGTACGGATTATCGTCTCCATGAGGCGATGAGATTCAATGAAACGTTCACCATTCAAAAATGATTATAAAAATATATGTTATTCATAAGTATGTAATATATGAAATTTAATTCTACTAGAGATATATATATTTATTTATTTACTTACATATATTTTATTCAATTACTTCCGTTTAATACGATATGAAAATGGAAACAACGTTTATGCATACGTACGACCTACCATCTCCATAAACTGTGCTTTCCATTTAATATATCTATATATTATAAATATTTATATTATAAATACATATGATATATAAATCATGTTTTATATTATGTAATTATTTAAATCATTATCTAAAAGATACGATCAAGAATAACATGTTAAAACACGTATGATAAAGAAAGCGATTATTAACCAAAATGTTAATTTAACATGGAAATAATTATTAAATGGGTAGTATAAAGTCATAAATTAATAATGTATGATTTAATAAATCAGTATATGGTTCTTTTATAATTTAATAACATATTATGGTCATTATACAGGAGGTTAAACGTACCCTCGGCCAAAGGAAAGTTCATGGTAAGGGTTAATTTCACAATCTCTTTATTATTCGTGGTTGTTTTTACGTAAGTATCTACTGGGACATATTTATTATCCATGTCCATGTTTCATAATAGATTTTTCAAAGGGATTATTTTTATGTTACTTTTTACTAAAAAATCATTTTAAATGTTATAAAGATTTATTCTTCTAAACCATTCTCATTAATGTCCATGTTTTCAAAATGGTTTTAAGGGTTTATTTATATGGACATAAATGTTTTCAAATTTTAATTATTTTCAAATGTTTCAAAGTGATATGGGACACTTTAATTCAAAAGATTCTTTTAAATCACTTCTTTTATAAATTATGTGAGTTTTAAATGAGTTAATGAAAAAGGGATATTTCTCTAAATGATTTTTACTGTTCATTTTCAACTATATCAACATCCTTTACGGAATATTATTATCGATTGAGGATGATTTATTATGATAAAAATATTCCATATTTTATTGAAGGTTTTGTGATATGATTGACTATGGATGTGTTTTTTTAAAACAATTCATGGTTTATGGTTAAAGTATTGAAATTTTGTATGCTAGTTTTAATATGCATGTTTATGTTATGTTTCAACCATTTCATATGAGGAATGTATTGGACTTAGTAAGTGATAGGTGGAAACCATTATAGAACCTTGATGCATCAGTAGGTCTCATGAGACAATTAGATGTGGAATTGGTTGGGGGCTTCCCAATTTTGATATATGGTTTTGGCTGAGGCCTTAATCATTTTTAGATTCCTTTGCTAAGGCCTTCACAAGATTTTTTAGAATGTTTGGCATTATACATTCCCTCATTATGAAAATATTATTAATGGTTCATGTGGTTATTCGACTAGTAGAATACCCATCACTATGTCTTAATTATGAAATTTTTTACTCAACTCATATTCCTTCCAAAAAGTGTTCATGTTCATTATTTGTAACGGAATTTGTTTTCAATTATTCACCATTCTTAAAGTTTATGTTATCTTTCTCCGTATTGCTTACCGTTACTAAGCATTTGAGCTAAGCGTTTTATATGTTTTATTTTTCCAGGATGCAAAGAAGTATATTATGACTAACATGAAGGGATATTTTAAGGGATATTAATGTGGTCAATGGAGACAATGTTGTTGTTGTTTTTGTTTTTCATTTTATAATATAACATTCATATATGTAATCTATTTTACAAGAGCTATTAAACAGATCATTCCTTTGGTTCTTGATTCCATATAATCATGCTAATGTATTAAAATAATGCACTGACTCTATGTAACTAGGGTCGGGGCGTTATAGTTGGTATTAGAAAAAATTTAGTACAAACCTTGGAAACTATATTTAGAAAAACACTAATAAGAGCATATTACCATAAGATATACTTTAAGGATTATTATAGAAAAATTCCCTAGAAATTTGGTAATGTGGAGATTTTTTAATGTTTTCCAAGAAATATGTCCCTATCGGGATATGAGCAGGTAGAGGCAGCTCTGGCGCAGATGTACCTAGGAGTGAAAAATTCAACAATGACTTTCAGGCTTGACCCGGGGTATCCTGGTACACCAAAATGGGCCTTGTTTCACTCTTGGTTACGACCCTCCTAGAAGATATTATTAGGATAATTCTCATTTTCATTAAAAGCCATTATGAAGGATTTAAGAGTAAATACTTACTCAAAGAAAAAAATTATGATTATAGATTATATACATAATATTTTCAACTTACATTAGGTATTTTACATGTTTGGAATTATGAATTGTGATTCATAAACTAACCTAGTGTAGTCACTTATTTAAAAATGGCATCTAATAGATGGAATGAGAACTCTATCAATACCCATGATCCAAAGAGTAAAAAGGATCATATCTTTCATGGTATTAAGCCAACATTTAGAAATGAAATTTTCTCCCACATATTAACCTCATATGAAGAAATATTATCTTGTGTTAATAAGTTATGTAAAGAATTTTCAAAGTCATATGGCTTTAAAGGGAATCCATAGTAGAAAATAATGGTAGATAGAAAGATGGATAAAGTGAATAATGGAAAGAATGATTTTACCATATGTGATAACTATGGAAAGAATTACTTTGGAAAATGCTTGAATGGAATGCGATTTTTTTATTAGTATGGAGAAAAATTACACCATGTACATGATTACAAGGGTAAAGAAAATGTTTCAAATGTACAATGCTTCATCTGCAAGGAGTTGGGACACTACGTGAAACAATTTCCAAATCATCATAGTATACCCCAAATGCTTCTATTGGATAATAATCAATTTATGATACTACTGAAGACAAAGAGTAATGATTAAATTTATTATGTTTTTATTAAAGTATAGTTTCATTTGAGTATTGTACTAATTATGTACATGTTATAATAATTATAGAGTATAAAAGGATTGTACCGCAGTACTATTTCATTAAGGACAAGAGATTTTGTGGAACCAAGAATTGTGACTCAATAACAGGTTAATGTTTTTGGAAAATATATGGTTGAGAGAAAGATGAACCAAAAAATGGTTCTGATACTGAGATAGTAATTTTTTAATAATATATTATTGATTGGGATAAATTATATTGGATGTTCTTGACTACCTTAACTGATTAATGTTTTGTATATTCTGTCACTGTTGGAGTTTACAACATTTTCGGATAGAAAAAGTATATCCAGATTTCTATAAGGAATAAAGGAGAATGAATGTAATAAATAAGGTTTTATTGTAATTCAGGTTGTTATAGGTTTTTAAAAGAATTCATGATGAAGGTATTCACAAGTTATTACATTTTAAAAAGGATCTTCATTGTGTTTACCTTTCTTATAAATTTTGGACTGTGAGTTTGGATAGAAGTATTTTGGATAAGTCTAAAGGTTTGAATTGATTAAGTTTGAAATTGGATACTATTTTTAAGGTTAAATGATTTATTGAGATTATTTTTGGATTGTCCTAAAAAGGACAAACCGACGGTCGGGTGACAACTCGTTGTGTCCGGTAAGGCCGTGAGACTTGAACCCACACTTGAAGGGCAACAAGGGTGGATCACCTTCCACTGGCATACGTGATGTCCTAGTTTGTATACTATAGTTTTTTTAAATATTCTAACAAATGAATTATAAATTCATTGTTTTGGCAACCCTATACGATTAGGATAAATAGAATATTTTTGAATTCTATTATCTTTTGGAGTGAAATATGACTTTGTGGTAGGAATTAGTTGAAGGAGGAAACTCTAATTTTCAAGTATATATTAATTTTCTCTTATTCTATGAAAAATTAATTCTTAAACTTTATGGAAGAGATCTTAAAAAAAAATTTATTCTAATACCTTATGTTTTTTTGAACTGGTGATATTTTAAATCATCATAGATCGATGGATTTGAGGCCCTCAATTATACACTTATTTGTGATTGATGACCTCAATCACTCCCTATAAATATTTATTTTTTTCCTCCAATTATGTTTCTATAATTACCACAAATTTTCTCATAATCTAGATCATAATTTAGTGGTGACTTTTTCATTTCCATCTCCCTCTTATTAAGACTAAATTTTATTAACCCAATTTTTGATGTGGGTTTTCCACAAAGGTATTTTTTTATTTTTAACCTCTTATTTTCAAAAAAACACATCAAATTAAGAGTAAGAAATTTATTTAAATAGGGGAGAATGTAACACCCCAAGATTTCATAGTATTTTATCTCATTATTATAATTCAATAGATTGCGCTACACGCATCACCGAATTCGAGCACACCACAACATACCAATCAAGCCTTTCAAAAAGCGGTTATGAATAGTATTAAATGAATATGAAATATAATATACTAAATATAATTTTAGTATCCATATTATGTGTTTCTTAGACCAAATATTAAAACAAAATCATTTTTTCATATAAAAGACTCATTTTTCAAAAAATTCAATTTTACCACCTTTTAATAAATAACCATTTTTAAAAACCAATATTTGACACTTTTAAATATTAAATTTAATTAAATTAAATTATTATTGAGAATTGGGACATAATAATTCAGTCTGGAAAAATTTTTGGTACTTTTCTGATAACTTTCATATTTTGATTAATAATGAAAATTACTAAATTTTAATTAAAAATAAAATTTTTAATAGAAATAATTTATAGTGTTAAATTATACATTTGAGTGGTTTTAAAGTATCTTTAGATTATATTTATATCATTTAAAATAATATAGGTCATTGGATATAATTTCCCATTTAAACTGGATATAAAAAAGTGTTAATATTTTGATAGTTGATATTTCTAAAAAACATGCTTTTTGTTTTGACAACAGAAATTAGTTTCAAATTAATTTATTCCACTTATGTGTTTTGAATTTGGAAAAATGGATTCAATGTTTAGAATTAAAAGGTATAAATTGTGTAAATTGGTATCTTTATTTTTAGACATTATGAATATTTACTTCACTAAATATTTTATTTATCATCATTAAAGGGTAAATCTACTAAATAAGGGTAAACAAATATTATTATAATAATATTAAATTATCCTAACGTGTGTTCTATTCCTATTTTTTGATACATTTCCGACCATGATCATCCATGGGTTGATTTCGGGACCACTTGTAGCCACTTGATAGTGATAATGACACTTTATATTAATTAATTTAAAGTAAAGACAAAAATTACATAAACATATATATTTTAGTAAAACAGTATTTACAAGGTGTTATTTAAGTTATACATTAGACTATAAATATTCATTTGAAATATAAGACTATTTACTACATACTGATAGTTTTTTATAATTTTAGACATTAAATAATTCAATTTATTTATGTCACAATGATAATGTAGTAATTACCTTATTACTAAAAAAATCAAATAAATGGTATTATAAATATTAAAATAAAAATACTTTCATATTTTTTATGACCTACACGAATTTTCTAGGTGAAATTACATGTTATTATTTATTAAATTTATTTTTTTTGAATTAATCAATTTTTGATGACTTTCACAAAAACAAAACACTAAATAGTGTCCAAATTGAGATAAATTGGTTTTTAAAACAAATATTATATTATTATATTATATAATAGTCCTTAAAATATAAGGTTCTTCCAAAGAACTTATATAATGATAGTTATATAATTAATGAACCACTTTAGGTTCTCTTTAAAATTTTATAGTATGTTTATTAACCAATTATTATATCAATACAAGAATACATGGTAGAGGCTACACTATTTAACTAAGAGTTAAATATAAAAGATAAGGTTAATATGGTGACCCAAACCTGTATAAAACCTATTTGTTGAGAGTTTTTTGACCAATACCTACCTTATACTTTAACTAAATCATTTTGAATCCATTAGAAATAGATAAAATTTTTATTATAATATAATATTTCAATCTTTTCCTAAGGTGCCCCTCACCTCTCTTATAAAAGGTCACTTCACCATCTCTTAATTTCACTCCTCCAAAGCCTTTTGGTGTAACGACCCGAAATTTTGAATAAATCTTGTTTCCTAATTTTATGTGTTATTTTATTTTGTTTTTTATACTCAACAAAAATGTTTCATTGGATAACATGAGTATAATTAAAATGAAACTGTTGGGTTTTGACTGTTATATGACCATTGGTCAATATGACCACTGGAAAATAAACATTTCGATATTTGTCTCTAAATACAAGTAATCTTGGTTAATTGTTATAGAAAGAAGATTAGATGGCATCACCCAGTAGTCTTGGACCGATCGAAGCCCATCTAACAGAACATGGGAAAGAGGTAGAATCACTGGGATTTTCTCTATACCAAACCCAAGCCGAACATCATCGTATGAAACTAGAACGGAATCGCCTTTGTGAGAAGTTCAAACTAATAGAAATTACTACTCGTGCGATGTTGGCCAAGCCTCCCTCAGATTCACTCACCTTAGCACACCTTACACTTAGGTGCAATTCTGGTTTGATAAGGGGCTATGTAAGGAGACCATAACTGCCTTGTGTAATCCTTTGTTTTAAATAAAAATTGGGATTTCTTCTTATGAAGTTTATGAATTTTCAAATGTCCGGATAAATAAAGTATGAATATTTTTGGTGAATTTTAGAGAAAGGATATTTTAAAAAAAAATTATGTAAACCTTAAATAATTAAAAATGTGTAATGATTTTAAAAAAATGGTCTTCTACAATTATGTTCAGTACAAAATTTAGAGTCTAATAACATCAACTTGATTTTTGATGAATAGTAAATTATGAATAGTGATTTTACGCTTAGGATTACTAATGTGACCAAATGGATTAGTAATCTCACTTAAATAAAGTTTTAAAATAATCTAGGCACCTTGATTAAGTAATGTGATTCAATAAAATGGTTAAATAACGGTTTCATAAATTATTATTCAAGTATTAGTTTTTTAGGTGAATAGTGTTTTTAATTAAAAATTAAATTAATAATATTTATAAAATTATTTTTATAAAATGGATTTCATTTTTGAACTCAGAGCATCGATAGTATGTTAAGGTATTTTTTGGGGTTTTGTCTGAAAAAAAATGAATTTTCTGTGAATAGTGTATTTTTTAAAAATAAAATTAAAAATATTTAGAAAATTATTTTTATAAAATGGAGTTCATTTTTGAAATCATAGCGTTGATATTTGGTTAATGTGAAATTTTGGGATTTTTCTGAGAAAGTTGAATTTTCAGTGAATAGTAAAAATACAGTTTTACGGTTTTGGTATGTTTAGTGGCATCATAACTGTGTCATGGTGATTTCATGAGATATTTTAAGGGTTGTCCGACCTAAGGTGATGGATATTTGTATTGGGGGCCCCATGTGTCCAAACATAATGGGAAATATCATGGGCGAGCACTTGGTTTTGAGAAAATCACATATGAGGTATCCCTTGGCCATTATTGCCTTGTCCCCCTCACTTTCCCTATAAATACCAAGCCCTCCTCTCATCCTTTCGACTCCAAAACCATATTCAATGAAGTTCTGGTCTCCTTACCTCCCAAGGAGTCCTCCCAAGGTGCCCCCAAGCCCTCAAGGTCCAAACCTTTGAGTTTTAAGAGTTAGGTTTTAAGGTAAGGGATCTGATCTCTCTCTTTCTTTTCAAAAATCTCTTTTATGTAATTTCTTTTATGATCCATGTTCTTATGTTAAAGGGTGTTATTTTATACTCCTCTTACTGACCTTTTCATGTTAACTTAATTAGAGACCCCCTCTTACTCTCATTATTTCGTTTTATGATGTTTTAAGTGGCGCCGTTAGGCTGCCGAAATTTTTGTAACGGATTCTTTCTCCCTTCTCATTTTTCAAGATCTATTTTCATGTAAAGTATTTAAAGTTCCTTTTTATTATGTTGGGGTATGATATATAAATTTATCATACTGATATTTTATGATCATATGATGAGAGACCCCATTTGATCTCTTCAATTCAGTATTTTGAATTTTTAAGTGGCGTCGTTAGGCTGCCGAATTGTTAAGTGGTTCTTCACCCTTCTCATTTTGAAGTTCTACTTTCATGTCAATTCTTTCAAGTTAAATTTTGTTATTTTGGGGTATGATATCTATATCTATCATACTGATCATTTATGACCATATTATGAGAGACCACATTTGATCTCTTCAATTCAGTATTTTGAAGTTTAAGTGGCGTCGTTAGGCTACTGAATTTTTAAGTGGTCCTTGCACCTTTCTCCCTTTTCAAAGTTCTAATTCCATGTCAAGTCTTGCAATTTCCTTTATATTATGTTGGGTTATTATCTCTATATCTATCATACTTATCTTTTATTTTCATATGATTAGATACCCTATTTGATCTCATCAATTCATTTTTGGTTGAAGTTTATGTAACGTTGTTAGGCTGCCGAATTTTCATAAGAGAAATCTTATTTTTGTCTTCCTTTCATGTTCTTCATTTCATATGGTATATTTTCAAATTTCATTAACATGTTCATAAATCCCTTATATTCTGTCCCTCTACTGTTTTATGGTTCATTTATGAATGTTTGACCCATGTCCCCTCTCTTTTCAATGTTTTTTAAAACCCCAAAACATAGTTGTTATGCTGCAGAATTTTCGTCTCAAAATGTCTCTCTCTTTTTCTAAAGTTATTTTATTTTATTAAGTCAATACTCAAAGATATCTCTTATATAGGTGTATTCACATATATACCATGTTGTTCTATTTTAAATTCTGGGATTTACATACATGAGACCCACTCTCCCTTTCCATGGGTTTAAAGTGACATAAAGATCAAGTCTTTAAAGCCGTTTTTAAAACGTTATGATTATGAAATGAAACCCATTTATTTTATGCTATATGGGTTCTTTATGAAATTATTGATGATTATATATGTGGCTCACATGATAATAAAGAGATTTCAAGGGTTCCCCCAGATAGCGCTCCAATTCATTGGGTAAAGACTTAATATCTAGAGATGACTTTTGAGACTGATACCATGGGGAATAACCTTGGTAATTTTTAATTACAACGTGGGGATGGACCTTGGTGAAACGAAATTATTATCAATATTAAATGTTGCAGCCGCATATTCAAGTTATGAAAAATTCTATTTTTATTATGATATTCCTCATGATTTCTTTCTCATTCCTTAATGTTCTTTTCATGACCTTATTGAAGTATCTCAAGTTCACATGTAAAATTTTTCTCTTGTTTCTCTTCCTGGGCCTTCTGCTCACCCTTTCTTTTGATTTATGTCCCCAGGTTATGAGATGTAGTAATGAACCTAGGATTACCATGAGGAGAAGCCTCTCAAGTGTTTAAGAACAATCTTTTATGTTTTCAGGTTTAAAGTTCCTGGTTTCCAAGACACTAATCCTTAAAGATCCTCGGTTTTGTAAAATGTAATGAAAGTTTATGTGATAAAAAGGCTGGATGTTATAGTTGTTATCAAAGGATGGTTTAGTTATTTGTGGAAATTAGGATATTAAAACTTTAGGAATAAACCTATAGAAAAGTTTAAATATAGGAAATCTTCCTGGTATTTTGGTGAGTATTGAGTAAGGGGTTGCCAAGAAAATACATCATTGTCTGGATACGAGCAGGTAGAGGTGGCTCTGGCATAGATGTACATAAGGGTAAAACCCGAAAACACCACTTTGTGCTAGACTCAAACGGGAACTAGTACACGACAACGGGCCTTGATGCACTCTTGGTTACGACACTCCCGAGGGATATGCTTTGATAAATTCATAAGCTTAGTATGAACCATTGTTAAAGGAACAAAGATAAAGTAAAATAAAGATTCACATAAGAATATATGATCATGGATAACCTAGATGGGAACCTAGGGGATCACAAGTTAGGGTATACTTTTCTTCTACAAGTTATCCTTATATGCTTTCAGTTCCTTTTCATGATTATTGGCTAAGTACTTAAGCCCATAATTATGCTTTCTCTTCTTAGTTAATGATGGGAAATGGAAGAACATGTCCCAACAACCAATGTGATAGGAAATGCGATGATTGTCGTATTAATATGACAGAGATGATTAGGGTATTAAAAGATGATTATTATTTTGGAAGACGTCCACTATTTTGGGGACCCTATATGATTGAGGTAAATAGGTTACTACGGTATTTTCATTGAGGAGTAATGTTGACTTATATTTTGAAGAATCGATGAATTTAAGGTGGACTTATAGTAATTTAGGTTACTTATGGGAATGATTAACCTATCTTGGGTAAAATATGTTTAGGTTAGCTACTTTGGTTATAAGATGTTAGGAGTGGTTGATGTTGTTTGGTGATGAACAATGAAGTTTATTTTGGAAGACAATGTTATCAAATCCTTCTTGTATTTGGGTTTCAATCTTAGTTTGGTTTATTTTGAGGAATCTTAAGGACCGTTATTTATTGAATGATCTATGATGAACTTTGGGTAGTACCATGGAACATTGAATATTTAAAAGTAGTTTTCCTTCCTATGGGATTTTTTTTTTGAAGAGTTGTTTTACCTTACCCTTTCTGATTTTTGGGATAATGTTTAAAGATAGTAGAAATAGATAGTTAATATTTTGTGGATTATGTGATTCTCTAGAAGATTATTCTTGTGTCTTGATGAGACCAAGTAGTTTTGAATGCTCATCATTTGGAGAAAAGATTAGTTTAGGGAGAAACTTATTAAAGGATGAAACTTTACATGAAGGTAGGTATATTTTCTTATGTTTGGTTCTATGTAGTAAATGAATCCCTTAAAATTATGAAAAGGAATGTAAAACAAAAACATTTTTGGTTTAAGTTTCCTACTAGGTAATCAAAGACCGTTTACACACATCATATGTTTGGGATTTTCTTATGGTTAACTTTCTCCTAATCATGTCTTCTATCACTCTCCACCAGAACTTTACCCTTTGTTTTTTCTTCTTTGTCCATGTTTTCCTACATGGAATCCTAGTATGGGTTAACTTGGGTGACCTTTTTACTTCCCTTTATTTCTTTTAACGTAATACTTTTACTGATTTATTTTCCGGTGTGGGACTTTCAATGAAATTTCAAAACCCAGTTTTTAAAATGGCGAGGATGCAATTTCTTAAGGGGGGAAGATTGTAACGACCCGAAATTTTGAATAAATATTGTTTCCTAATTTTATGTGTTATTTTATTTTGTTATTTATACTCAACAAAAATGTTTCATTGGATAACATGAGTATAATTAAAATGAAACTGTTGGGTTTTGACTGTTATATGACCATTGTTCAATATAACCGCTGGAAACTACACATTTTGATATTTGTCTCTATATACAAGTAATCTTGGTTAATTATTATAGAAAGAAGATTTGATGGCCTCACACAGTAGTCTTGGACCGATCGAAGCCCATCTAACAGAACTTTGGAAAGAGGTAGCACCACTGGGCTTTGCTCTGGACCAAACCCAAGCAGAACTTCATCGTGTGAAACTAGAATGGAATCGCCTTTGCGAGAAGTTCAAACTAATAGAAATTACTACTCTTGTGATGTTGGTCGAGCCTCCCTCATATTCTCTCACCTTAGCACACCTTACACTTAGGTCCTATGCTAGTGTGATAAGGGGCTATGTAAGGAGACCATAACTGCCTTGTGTATTCCTTTGTTTTAAATAAAAATTGGGATTTCATCTTATTAAGTTTATGAATTTTCAAATGTCCAGATAAATATAGTATGCATATTTTTGGTGAATTTTAGAGAAAGGATATTTTAAAAAATGTTTATGTAAACCTTAAATTATTAAAAATGTGTAATGATTTTTAAAAAATGGTCTTCTACAATTATGTTCATTACGAAATTTAGAGTCTAATAAGATCAACATGATTTTTGATGAATAGTTAATTATGAATAGTGATTTTACGCTTAGGATTAGTAATTTGACCAAATGGATTAGTAATCTCACTTAAAGAAAGTTTTAAAATAATCTAGTCACCCTGATTAAGTAATGTGATTCAATAAAATGGTTAAATAACGGTTTCATAAATTATTATTAAAGTATTAGTTTTTTTGGTGAATAGTTTTTTTAATTAAAAATTAAATAAAAAATATTTAGAAAATTATTTTTGTAAAATAGATTTCATTTTTGAACTCAGAGCATCGATATTATGTTAAGGTAATTTTTGGGGTTTTTCTAGAAAAAATGAATTTTCGGTGAATTTTGTATTTATTTAAAAATAAAATTAAAAATATTTAGAAAATTATTTTTATAAAATGAAGTTCATTTTTGAAATCAGAGCTTTGATATTTGGTTAATGTGAAATTTTTGGATTTTTCGGAGAAAGTTGAATTTTCAGTGAATAGTAAAAATACAGTTTTAGGGTTTCGGCATGTTTAGTGACATCATAACTTTGTCATGGTGATTTCATGAGATATTTTAAGGGTTGGCCGACCTAATTTGATGGATATTTGTATTTTGGGCCCCATGTGGCAAAACTTAATGGGAAATATCATGGGAGAGCACATGGTTTTGAGAAAAGCACATGTGAGATGTCCCTTGGCCATTAATGCCTTGTCCCCTCACTTTCCCTATAAATACCAAGCCCTCCTCTCATCCTTTCGACTCCAAAACCATACTCAACAATGTTCTGGTCTCCTTACCTCCAAATGATTCCTCCCAAGGTTCCCCCAATCCCTCAAGGTCCAAACCATTGAGTTTTAAGAGTTACGTTTTAAGGTAATGGATCAGATCTCTCTCTTTCTTTTCAAGAAATCTCTTTTATGTAATTTCTTTTATGCTCCATGTTCTTATGTTAAAGGGTGTTCTTTTATACTCCTATTACTGCCCTTTTCTTGTTCACATAATGAGAGATCCCCTCTTACTCTCATTATTTCGTTTTATGAAGTTCTAAGTGGCGCGGTTAGGCTGCCGAAATTTTTGTAACGGATTCTTTCTCCCTTCTCATTTTTCAAGATCTATTTTCATGTAAAGTATTTCAAGTTACTTTTTATTATTTTGGGGTATGATCTCTAAATTTATCATACTGATCTTCTATGATCATGTGATGAGAGACCCCATTTTTTCTCTTCAATTCAGTATTTTGATGTTTTAAGTGGCGTCGTTAGGCTGCCGAATTTTTAAGTGGTTCTTCACCCTTCTCATCTTGAAGTTCTACTTTCATGTCAATTCTTTCAAGTTCCTTTTTGTTATGTTGGGGTATGATCTCTATATATATCATACTGATATTTTATGACCATATGATTAGAGACCACATTTGATCTCTTCAATTCAGTATTTTGATGTTTAAGTGGCGTCGTTAGGATGATGAATTTTTAAGTGGTCCTTGCACCTTTCTCCATTTTCAAAGTTCTAATTCCATGTCATGTCTTGAAAGTTCCTTTTTATTATGTTGGGGTATGATCTCAATATCTATCATAATGATCTTTTATGTTCATATTTTGAGAGACCCTATTTGATCTCATCAATTCATTTTTGGTTGACGTTTTTGTAACGCTGTTAGGCTGCCGAATTTTCATAAGAGAAATCTTATTTTTGTCCTCCTTTCATGTTCTTCATTTCATATGGTATATTTTCAAATTTTATTAACATGTTCTTAAATCCCTTATATTCTGTACCTATACTGTTTTATGGGACATTTATTAATGTTTGACCCATGTCCCCTCTCTTTTCAATGTTTTCTAAAACCCCGAAACATAGCTGTTATGCTGCAGAATTTCCATCTTAAAATGTCTCTCTCTTTTTCTAAAGTTCTTTTATTTTATTAAGTGAATACTCAAATCTATCTCTTCTATAGGTGTATTCACATATATACCAAGTTGTTCTATTTTAAATTCTGGGATTTTCATAAATGAGACCCGCTCTCCCTTTCAGTGGGTTTAAAGTGACATAAAGATCATGTCTTTAAAGCAGTTTTTAAAATGTTATGATTACGAAATGAAACCCATTTCTTTTATGATATATGGGTTGTTTATGAAATTATTAATGATGATATTTGTGGCTAACATGATAATAAAGACATGTCAAGGGTTCTCCCAGATAGCGCTCCAATGCATTGGGTAAAGACTTAATCTCTAGAGATGACTTTTTAGACTGATAACTTGGTGAATAACCTTCGTAATTTTTAATGTCACCTTGGGGATGGACCTTGGTGAAATGAAATGATTGTCAATATTAAATGTGGCAGCCACATATTAATGTTATGAAAAATTTTATTTTTATTATGATATGCCTCATGATTTTTTTCTCGTTCCTTAATGTTCTTTTCATGACCTTATTGAAGTATCTCAAGTTCACATGTAAAATGTTTCTCTTGTTTCCCTTCCTGGGCCTTCTGCTCACCCTTTATTTTGATGTATGTCCATAGGTTATGAGATGTAGTAATGAACCTAGTATTAACATGAGGATAAGCCTCTCAGGTGTTTAAGAAGAATCTTTTATGTTTTCATGTTTAAAGTTCCTGGTTTCTAAGACACTAAACCTTAAAGATCCTTAGTTTTGTAAAATGTAATGAAAGTTTATGTGATAAAAAGGTGGGATGTTATATTTGGCTTGTCCAAAACCTACCCAAATATCCTCCAAACATCCCTCAGATCAACCTAGAGACTTTAATTTGATAATAAAGACAACCTAGGAATCCCTTTTGTTCAACTCAAAAAGTAACACCCGAAGAAGAGGTAATAATTTCACCACCCTCTTTCATGTTCTTTTATTCTTCCACTTACTTGTTATTTATTGTTTCCATACCAAAATAATAACTCTAGTTCATAATACGTACTTTTAGTTTATTATAAATATGTTATAACCATATTATTTACTCTATCCATCCTTTAAATGATGAAGTCACCATACGTGCGTACATACGGCTTACTGTCTCCATGTCATGGTGTAGTTTGTTATTCGAACACTTAATTATTTGGATTGGTATAATAATGATTATTAATGATATAAATAATAAATTTAAAATATTAATCATTCTTTATATATGATATAACATCCAATTACATGTGATTTCCCCATTAATATAATGATATTGTCGCTCGTGCGTACATACGGATTATCGTCTCCACGACGCGATGAGATTCATTTCAACGTTCACCATTCAACGATGATTATAAAAATCTATATTATTAATAAGTATTTAATATATGAAATAATAATGCTACTGGATATATATGTATGTATGTATGTATGTACTTACATATATCTTATTCACTTATGTTCAATACGATATGAAAACGGAAACAGCGCTTATGCGTACGTACGACCTACCGTCTCCATAAATAGTTCCTTCCATTTCATAAATCTATATATTATAAATATATATGATATATAAATCAAGGTTTATATTCTGGAATTATTTAAATCATGATCTAAATTATACTATCAAGAATAACAAGTTAAAACATGTACGATTAAGAAAGCGATTATAACCCAAAATGTTAATTTAATAGTGAAATCATTATTAAATAATTGTATAAAGTCATAAATAAATTGTGTATGATATAATAAATATGAATATGGTTCTTTTATAATTTAATAACAAACTATGGTCATTATACATGAGGTTAAATTTACCCTCAACTAAAGGAAAGTGAAAGGTAATGGTTAACTTCACAATCTCTTTTTTATCTGAGGTTATTTTATGTAAGTATCTACTGGGAAATATTTATTATCCATGTCCATGTTTCATAAAATAGTATTCAAAGGGATTATTTTTAATTTAATTTTTACTAAAACATCATTTTAAATGTTTTAAATATTTATTCTTCTAAACCATTCTCATTAATGTCCATGTTTTCAAAATGGTTTCAAGGATTTATTTATATGGACATAAATGTTTTAAAATTTTAATTCTTTTAAAATGTTTCAAAGTGGTATGGGACACGTTGATTTAAAAATTTATTTTAAATTACATATTATATAAATTATGTGACTTTTAAATGATGTCATGAAAAAGAGATATTTCTCTCAATGATTTCTACTGTTCATTTTAACTATGTCAACATCCTTTACTGGATATTATTCATGGTAGAGGTTGATTTACTATGATACAAATTTTCCATATTATATTGAAGGTTTTGTTATATGTTGGATTATGGATGTGTTATTTTTGAACCATTCATGGTTTATGATTAAATTATTGACATTTAATATGCTAGTTTTAATACGAATATTTATGTTATGTTCAACCTTTTCATATGAGGAATGTATTAGACTTAGTAAATAATGGGTGGAGATCGCTATAGCTCCTCGATGAATCAGTAAGTCTAATAGGACAATTAGACATGGAATTGGCCAAGGCCTTTCCCAATTTTGATATATGGTTTTATAAATGGCCATAATCATTTTGAGACATCTGGGCTATGTCCTTGACAAGACTTTTTAGATTGTACGACATTATACATTCCCTCATTATAAAAATATTATTGATGGTTCATGTGGTTATTTGAATAGGAGAATACCCATGACTATTTTTTTATTTTGTCGTTATTTACTCATCTCAAATTACTGCCAAAAAGTGTTCATCTTTATTATTTTTGAAGGCATGTGTATTAAATTATTCATCATGACTAATGTTTTTGTTATCTTCTGGTGTATTTCTTACCCTTAATGAGTGTTTGAGCTCACCCATTTTTATGTTTTATTTTTCTAGGATATGAAGAAGTATATTATGACTGACATGCAGGGATATTCTAAGGGATATTAATGTGTTCAATGGAGAAAATGTTGTTGTTATTTTTGTTTTTCATTTTATAATGTAACGTGCATGTATGTCATCTATTTTCTAGGAACTGCTAAAAATATCGTTCCTTCCAGACTTGATTCCTTATAATCATGCCAATATATTAAAATAATTCACCAAATCGGGGTAACTAGGGTTGGGGAATTACACACATCATTTCAATTATATATTTTTTCTCCCATGATCAAACTTCTCTATAATACACTACTTAGGAGGAAATATTTCTATATATTCCACTATCAATGGTATCAGATTTAGATTCGACGATTACATCAATGTTCTAGATAATTATTTGGAAAGTTATGGATATAAAGATATAGTACATCCCATCAGTTCTTCCATAGAAAAATGCGTATTCTAAGAGGACTATTTAAATTATAGAAGACATATTCATATATTTCTCTGTGGACTTAATTTTTTGTTGGGATTAACACCTTTATTTGGTGAAATTTTAATTCAATAATCACTTTCACTCCAACAAATATATTCCCCCTTTTGAATCCCTCTATGGTAGGAAGCGAAGAACTCCAACATAATATATTCATGTTGGATAAATAATGCTATTGTTACCTTATACATATTATGAAATTCAATTTAATGTCAAATCTATTCAATATCACATACGTGAAACTCATAGACGTCAAATAAATTATCTTAGGAATATAGGAAAATAACTAGAGTTTGATATTAGTGAAAATGTATTATTAAGAATATATAACCACGTGAGGGTGATGAAAATATAAATGAAGGGAAAGCTAATCCCTTCGAATATCAATCCTTTTCAAATTATTTATCATATCATGATTGTAGCTTATTATTTAGTGTTTCCACTAATTCAATCAAATATTCATGATCTGTTTCAGGTATTTATCCTATGGAAAAACCATAAAATACCCCATAGATGTACTGAACTCAATGGTTGTATAACAATAGAATGATACATCTTATAAAGAGAAACATTCATAGATTCTTGATCATGGAGATAACTTTCTACAAAACAAAACCACTCTCTTGGTCATTGATTTGGGATGAAACCACAAATTAGGTGATGCTGTGTAAGAACCTAAGGATGTGATAAGGAAAGGTTAATCTGGTCTGTTTATATCAGAGTGACGAATTTCTAGGGAAAATTCATTTTTAGTGTTTTTGAATGTAACGACATTATATATTTATGAAATATTTCAATTCAAATTATTTTATTTATTTGATATATTTTATTACACATGACATCAAGTTTATAATAATAGTGACATACTAATTTAATGTTATTATTTAAAATGATAGTTACAACTGAGACAATAGATTGGTGGGTATGAATATTAGAAACAAAATTATGGGAAATGTATGGTTATATATGTATAAAAATATTTAAATAGTAACATATTTATAATAAATGAATTTAAAAATCATTTGAAAAAAATAAATATTTTTCTCAAAATCAATCTTTATGAGTGTAATGTGACATTATCCCCATATATTAAATTAATCCCTATTATATAATGATTTTAATGAAAATTTTATATTATTTATAAGATAAACCTTTTTTAAAAATCATAAAATATTTATCTAGTCCTATGATAATAATTAAAAGTCTTTTATTCTTATACATGTATTCCATCTATTAAAGTATTTTTTTATCATTTTGTGAAATCAAATTAAAATAAAATATTTCTATTTTGAGGTATTGAATTAGATAAAATGAAATACATATTACGAATTATTTTTTAATTTTTTTTAATATTCCCCTTTTATTTATGGTAAATATGAACAGTGACTAGGGAAACCTCTATCACCATATTAATGGGTAAATAAATTTAATATATTTCAAAAATAAGTGGTAGGATGATAATTATCGATCCAAATAATTAAAATATTAATGGAAATCAGACCTTGATTCCTTACTATTGAAATAGGGTTTTTTAATTTGAATTTTTCAATGAAAGTGAATTTTTTATTATTTAATACGTTATTGTTATAAAATATCACTCTATTTTTTTAATATTCTTCTTGTATCAACATATGGAATTAAGTATGTTATTAACAAACAGAATCATTTTTAGATCATAATCAAATTATTTTCATTGTATAATTTTTTTCCTTTTGTAATTTTATAATCACATTAATTTCTTATGAAACACAGATAAAACATGTCTCCATTTTTTTAAAATCATAATAAATGATTTTAATGATATTAAAAGTGATATAATTTGAATTTGTTAATAAAAAACTTAAATTTCCTAAAATAAATTTGAAATATTCGAGAGGTGTGAATGAATTCGACTAAAATTCCCCCTTTGAATTTTATTGTTGAATGTTATATTAAATTAATACTTTCATAATTGAAAATAATAATATTTTATTAAAATAATATTTTATTTAATTTTAAAAAAATCATACAAATAGTCAAATTAGAGAACTTGAATATAATACGATTGAATGTGTCTAAAATTAACCATTAATGGGCCAACATTCACATTCAATGTAAAAAATTACACATCATTATTATTTAAAAAGGTGATTTCATATTTGAAATTTACATTTGATAACTAAATGTAATTAAAAATGTTAAGGTATTAAATGACACAAAAAAATTCTAAATTCTATTGGTTGATGGGATTACAATCCTATACGACAATTTTGTATAAAAAATTTAGATTTAGGTGTACGGTTTATTAAGAATAAATATAATATAATATAATATTTTTTTAATTTCCTAAAATTCCACTAGCCTCAATTATAAATGGGAACCTCCTCCCTCAATTATTTTCACCACATAGAGCCTTTTATCCCCATAAAACACTACATGTTTCCCTTATAATCATCTATAGTAAAATTTCTACAGTCTCTTTTATTTTTCCAAAAGTCCAACCATAGAGCCCTTTAGAGGCGGTATAAGGAATTTTTTTCTTAGACTAATAGGTTAATTTTCTTTTGAATCAAGGATAACTCAAGGTAAAGGATTATTTCACAGTAATATCAATATTAAAACGTTTTTATGTTTATGACTCCACTAAGGAATATTTATCATACATGTCCATGTTTTTAGAAAGAAAATATTGTTTTTTTTGTTATCCTATCGTAGTTTTATGTCATGTTTACGCATGACTGACTTTTTTCTAGATGATTTGATAGGAACCATTTTTTATTTTACAAATGATGTAAATAGTGACTTTTAAAAAAATATTGATGAGTTATTTTTAACTAATAAAACATGAAAAAAATTTCATTCTATCATGAATTATGTTTTCTTTGAATCTTACAATAAAAGTTTATAATAATCTTTTCAAAGAGAATTTTTTTAAATTACACATACTTTTAAAAATAAATGATGTCAAAATGGAAATGTACATTTTCTCTAGAATTTATATGAGGGATCATTAAAAATAATTTTCCATATAAGTTGAATGTTTTCATTTCACTTTTAATTTACTATGGATACAATCAAAGGATTCATCTTTATTCTATCTCGGGGTGGTTTATATTTTTTATGAAAATATTAAATGTTTAGGAAACCTATCTATTTTCACTGGTTTATGTTATGATAAATCATTATGAACCATATTTCTTTTCTAGAGGTTATGTTGCAATGGAATTATTATAAAAATAATTTATTTTAGACATTTTTTATGTGTGTAATGCTTTATTTTCTTATGGAATACCTATTTATGATTTTCATTATATAATGGGTGAAACCTATATGTCTCTCAAATGAATAAGGTAAAGAGTTATAATTTGTGAGATAAATAGGAGTAAAATGGGGAGTGGACCCTATATAGAAATGTACTTCTATGATTATTATATTCTTGGGAGTGATCCTTGACTACAAAGATGGTTTGCGGAGTGAATCAATTATACTATAATTGTATTGGAAATGATCCTTCTCTACCAAGATAAAATTTTTATATTCTTAATTATATGTAATAATTCCTATACTTATACATATATTAGGATATTATTTTAAAGGTTCCTTGATTACTATGTAATTTATTTATTTTCAACATCTATGAGGTATGTTATAACGTTATTTTATGATCTTTTATATTAAGGGTTTTATTTTCAAATACAAATATCATGTTCTTATAATATTATTTTTTGATCATTTACATCACCCTTGTTTACACTTATTGAGTATATGGTCAAAACCTTTTCTAATATTTTCATTCCATAGGTTTTGAAGAAAGGTATTATGTATTATATATCTAAAAAAGAAAATAGTTATAAAGAAATAGGTTGGATATGGTAAATATATTTCATGAATAAGTATTTTATGTTTTCTATTTTCCAAAGATATAAGATTTAAATGATTCTAGGGTGGATCAAAATGTTATATAATGAATATTCATCTATTAAGATGTAAAATCTATATATGAAAACTATGGATCTCTATACTAATGATGCATGAAAAATTAATTTTCCCACTAGATTTCCTCAAGAATCATCATTTGTAGATTTACCCTATGGCCTCCAATACAATAGTGGATCTAGTTTTCCTAATTAAGAAATGATTGTAACTACCTTTCTTCGCATACTAATATTACCTAGATCCCATTGTGGTAATAGTAATGGGTTATAAAGAAGTTTTTATATAAAACAAGGAAATCTAGAATCATCATTAATCATTCAAATATGCTTATCCCACCTCCCTAAACAAACCCATGTGAAACCCCTCTCTAAATTTAATGAATAACAACCCAATATAACCAGAAGGGAGACTGGTTCCTTAGAGGATTTCATTTTCCATCCTACCATTTCAAAGTAAAAATATGGACTTATAAACATTGAAATAATTTAATTATTTGTATGAGAAAAGTTATTTCATTTTATTTCTATTTAATATAGAATATGACTATAAAAATTATTCAACATGGTTAAAAACATTCCTATATTCCATTCATCGGAAAATTAAAATTTATAATATAATATAGAATGGATTTTAGAAACAAAAAAATATATAAATCTATAAATCCAAAACATAATTAGGAAATATCTAAATATTACATATAGTTTCATAATATCAAATATATATTCTTATCTTCTCATATTTATGTTTACAATTCCAATTTTATATTTAAATGATCATTCATAGGGATTTTGGAGGGAATGAATGAGGAATTAATAACCGTGAAACTCACTAAAAGGAATTAATTCTAATGATAAAATATATAAAAATTAAAAAAAGAGATAACTCAAAAAAATTCACAACACACCTCAATAATAAATCTCAATATTTTAATTAATCACTAAAAGAATTATAATTTTTTGAAAAGGCCTCTTAAGAATTTTAGTAAAAAAGTAACACAATCACACTTTAACATAAATTCTTAGTCATATGAATCCATAAGTATCCCTAGTTTTATATAAACCCATTATCTATTAGAGAATTAAAAATCACATATCTAGTTCAAAAAAATGTTAAAATTATTTAAAATGATTTTAAAAAAATTCAAGGATCTTATAGTGTGATATGGGGAGGAAAAGTATGGATGAACCTACCATGAACATATTGCTTCAATAAACCTATTTATAAAACCTATTCAATATTTTCTATCTCCAATATTGAAATAAATACCAAAAAGTATAAATAACCTAAATAAAAATATGACTACTAGAGAGGCCTTTTTAATTGATATGACTATATGGATAGACACATGGAGAAAGAAGTTGGAAATATAAAAAGATTAGAAAGTGAGTGTATTAAGATGATAAATCATCTATGGTAATTGATGATACTACAACAATATAATATGGAGGAATGAGAAAACATTGAGGGATTCTCTCATGGCACAGATGCATGAAATAGGATAAAAACTCCTAAATAGATTAAATAACAATAGGGTTCATGATAAATTTTTTAAATACTTTAGGACTATGTAGACCCATTCATAATGTGACACATCTACTCACAAAGTTAATGACCATTCTCATGTACGTTTTATGTCACAAATCAATCATATTTTCCATAACTCCTCTTATAGAACCATTGGTTCCACTTTAGTGATTATTCATGGTGTGACAAACCCTATCATGACTAGAAGTAATATAGATTTTGTTTTTTAAAACTATTTCCCTCTAAAAACTCCTCAATTCCAAATAAAATATGAGTGTAATGATAAAAACTATAGAAATTTGTAATTTACACATGGTTGTAAGATAAATGTATGATAATTATATACATTATATTAATTTTTTCCAACTAAAAGTCACAAAAATTAGTAATCAATAATATAATAAATCAATAAAAAATGAAATCTAATCTAAAATATCTAGTATAAAGGGAAGGAACACTCCCAACCAAAATCACCATGTCCCACAGGGCTCAATTAATTTATTCTCTCCCAAAACCATTTTTAATTAGTAACTCACACCCAGCTAGTCGAACAAAAAAGATCATAAAATAGAGAACCAAAGATGGTATCCCCATAATCTATTAAATTTTTATGTCCATTCATAAATTTAATATAATTATATAAGATTCACAAAACTAAATATGAAACCCACCACATAAAATACTAAAAAAATATTTTAACCAAGGAAATGTATGTAATCTCCCTAAACAACCATTTACCCACAAAATAAACAAGTGGAATTAGGAACCCCTAATAAAAACTAGACTATATATTTACTTTAGAGTGAAAAACCCAAGATAAATTTTATCAAGATACAATATTATATAATTTTAAGCAATGATTAAGAAAAATATGAGGCATCAATGATATTAATTCACAATCAAAACTTCATAGATATTACCATATGTAAAATAAAACTTATGGGTAACTTAGGAATTCAATCTTGGGACATTTATAAAAATTATTTAAGAAAAGTACATCCAGCACCATCCAATACCTAATATATACTAGGGAAACATCATCCTTAGTTACCCAAGACACTCATCCAATACATTTCCCATTCCAAATGAGCCAATAATAAATATAATGATAACCATATACAAAAAAATACACCATAAGTCTCATTCATGTTGATACGATATAAGAAAACCCTAAAGAATAAGAATTATTTATTTTCAACTAGAAAGTGAAATAAGGATACATAGTTATGTCTAATCATGCGATGAACCAATCAAATAAAAAATATTCAAATATGATCTTCTTCTACTTGAAAATGTTATAGACCTTCCTTGTGGAATATTCAAGATAAAAAAGAATATATAAAACCAAATATATAAACATTAAATCTTAAATAATAGACATCAAGTAATAAATCCCAAT
This sequence comes from Viscum album, assembly GCA_963277665.1. Lineage (NCBI taxonomy): Eukaryota > Viridiplantae > Streptophyta > Magnoliopsida > Santalales > Viscaceae > Viscum > Viscum album. The sequence goes on from OY728138.1 coordinate 1,791,192,994, forward strand.
CGAATACATTAATTATATAGATCACATCATAAACACAATCCAAATGTTTATAATGTATAACCTATTAAAGGGCCTACATATAAAATTACTTCAATACTAGTCATTCCATTTTATGGTCCTCATATTCAAACATTAAAACTATTTTAAAACAACATTATTTCTTATAATAAGGTATCAAGAACTGGACTAGTTCAACCCAACATGTCTCCCAATCTAGTCAACAACAATGCCTCAAGTGAGCCTCCCAATATTACAGAGGCTACTAATTATAATTTAGGGACTAAAAGTTTATATTGGGGAGACTAATCACTCATATTATATTGATAATAAAGAATATATAAACATAACACATACACATCCATTATCATTATAGACAACATAAATAAAGAATTAAAATAGAGACATGGTATAATATATAGAATGATGCATACCGATGAAAGGAAAAATATAGTCACTATTAAACCGCAATGAAAACCTCCTAACATGTAAAATAAAATAATTAAATACACAAGGACCCACTAATACTCCATAAAAAATAATGTAATTTATATCCATGATTATTTGATAACTCTAGCTTGATCCAAAGACTTCACGCAAGTAACACTGGTCAATCATGAAACAGTGGGTGATCACCCGATCCACCACATAATATCCTTAACCAGGATATAGAAATAAGGTATACAAATACACAAAGTTGTATGTATAGGTGTTTATAAAAAAATCCAAAATAGCAACCGAAAATGGTGGTTTTTACATTTTTCATCATAACATGTACATGAAATATACACCTTGTCCATCCTAGTTGAATGATTCTACTAGTATAAAATTAAAAATATATATATTTAAAAAAAATGGGAAAAAACATGGGAAAAATAAACCACATATTTTCACTAAACAAATGAGGTAAATATATAAACATTATCTCCCTAGTAATAATAATTGGGAATTATGGATCACACAACCACTACATCAAGAATTAATTCCTAATTAAGAAGGTATTATAATGTATAAAATAATGAAATTCATGAATTCTACACCTAATGTCCTCATCATAGGACTGTGAAATGAATAAACACAACTATTAGGCACAAAGATTCATTTCTTACTATATAAACTAGTTTTGGGGAATATAATTCAACCTCAAGAGTATATTACCATATCACAATCTACATTCATTACCATGTGGGTGATAAAAAGCCTATTAGTTTATCTTTGGGATACTAGATCAAGCATTAAAATCATAAAATCTAGACCTAAGAGGAAAAATAGCATCTACAGTCTACTATTTATAGTCTTGTGTGAAAAACTATTCTATTTTAGTTTTACTCATTTAAATTATCCATTTTATCTCATACCCCACCTCACAATTGCCAATCATTGTATGAGACATATTGAATCAAAATAGAGGACTATGATCAGAATTATAAATTTGGATTTTATCCCCTCTCATCCATCCATAATCAAGAACAACATCAAACCTCAACCTGAAAAGCCTAAATCCCCAGGGTCATGTAATTGAAAAACCATCCAACTAGAACTATTAAAACCTTAATTGACCAAATCATAGACCAATAGGCACAATTCACCCTCCCTAATTCACAATAAATTATCTTTGTAGGATACCCTATTGTGTGGTCCAATAACAAAAAGAGACATTGATCCAAGCCTTCCAAAAGATTCCCCAATCAGTATTAGAGCTCATAGACTAAAACCAGATCCCCTAAAGGGAAACATCAATCATCATTGATAAAAAATAGATCCTCATGAAACAACCCCTAAAAGGGAACCTAAAAAATATGTCTTTTAGACCTAACTCATATCCAACTAAAAACCCCAAACCATACCCATCATCCCATAATTTCATTCCACCTCGTAGTCTCTTATTGATCCTACCCTAAGGTGACTAGATCCAAACATCAATAAAAATAAATAATGGACCCATCACAAATGAAAATCAATCCTGACATATAGAATCTGTTAAAATATCTTTAAAACCACACATGTAATCGTCAAGATGAAGTTGTCAAAATGGACACACCCTCACATGGGTCTCTCCACACACAACCCAACTCATAGAAGGATTTTAGAAATAAATCCTCAACTGATTCCCCAAAGTAGAATATGTCATATAAAAACAATATTATAATAGATATTAAATGATGAAATGATTTACCATTTTAATTTACATTGATAAAATTTTAGAATGGAGTTCTCACTAGTCTAATTCTAATCTAGGGGACTAAATCTACCCAAAATCCCACTACTGGATGAATTAAACATCATGTACATCTAAGTTCATAGAGTATACGCTAAAATTTTTACTTGTACATTTACTTCGATGAATCTACGGAACACTTGGGTTCTTATTGTGTAATACTACACTTCCATGACCCCCTATATAAGGTGTCTAACTAGGTACCCGACCGCATGGACTTGTACCACTACACGACATGTACCCTTATTAAATGACATATAGTCTCAAAAACTATATATTCCAATATACATGGATACATGGACATATACCACTACAACAGGTGTATCCCATGTACACAGGGTGTAATGCCAAATGCTATAAATTACCATCTTCTTGGTCACATATCCATGAAAGTTTACAGAATAGTAAACATATTATAATGAACGTACATATAATAAGATAATATTCTCCAAATAAGAAGAAAAAACATGGTTTTTTCTAGATTCCATGTTCCATGTGACTAGGATTTCCAAAATATAAATCACCTAAACCTCCTAGAACCCTATGATTTACCCCAAAAATCACTAGAACGACCTTATATGGTTCCAAAACAACTGAAACAAATACAAAAAAATAAGTTTCTATGGTGATTCACTAATAAAATATTAAATGGAATAACCAATGATGTATACCACATTGGTCAAATTCATGATATGAAATTATTGAATCATGATCCAGCACAACTGAAGCATTATGAAGACACCCACTTCTATATATATCTCTTCTCTCCATAACTATCACCATGTCCACTATCTAGACTAAATAAAACCAAGGGGAGGGGATTATGCATGATGAAAACAAAATGAAAAGATTAAATTAGAATAAAAATAGAAAATAAATAAAAAATAGAAATAATGTGAAAATGAAGGGGGTGAAAAAAGGGGCTTAGCCTGGATCAGATGAGAAACCCGACATTATTCCTCCTCTAAGAACCCCCTATCCTGAACTCAAACTGAATGTCATAATTCTACTTAACTAATTTTAACATCATATTTCCGTGAAAAAAACATCCCCAAAACAGATTATATATAATTATTCAATTATTTAATATTCTTCTAAAATTCAAACTACTAAAACTTTTCTGAAACTCTAGTACAAGGGTAAATAAAAAATACCATGAAAAAAAAGCTGTCAAAATTATTTTTATGTATAATGATAGGATAAATTACCATTTTCAATTAATAAATAAATGGGAGAAAAAAATCAAGTTTCCCCTATTTTGCTTAAATCTTCATGAAAAAATTCATGAAATGATCCCCCTCATAAGCACATTATCACCAACTATATGTCATCATTTTCAAACACCTAAAATGGTTAACCCCAAACACAGTACCCCCATAGCAATAATGACCATTCACTGACCAGTCACCCAACACCCATGACTCTCCAATCATATGGGACATTAAAATAGGAACAATATAATGTTTCCCACCACATTAGAATCCTTATAATTCCCAATCAATGAAATAACAAACCCAATTTTCCACAAATTTCTCAAAATTGAATTGAATGGCCAAATTTTGACATGATTCTCAAACCATAGAAACAAACCTAGACACTAACCATCATCCTCACCCACCTTACTAGGAATGGAACCCCACACTCAATGAACATATTAAAAATAAAGGAGAATATTATGGTGTATTATGATGTAGTCACCATAATAAGGATTATCTAACACTAAAAATCATATAACAAAATCATAAACTAGATGAATCTAGGCCTAAAAATCATTAAAAATCCTTCTCAATAAAGACTCCACCCCAAAAGAGACACAAACTACCACTATCCTCTTTAAAGAATGGAGATTATCCAGAAACCCTCTTGCACGCTTTCACACTCAAATGATCTATTTTTTAAGGATCATATGCTAATTCCCCTAAACCATCGACCATTTTACTAAAACAATCCATTTAATTAAATATAGAGCACCTGTGACACCCTTCTTCAAAAACAATTCATATAACTCATTCCCAGATCCACCAAATCCCAACCCACCACTTGAGTGTTGATATAAATTTGTGGGAGACATACAATGCTCCCACCATACCAACAAAATGACATTAAAAACTGACTCGTAAAGAAATACAACCATTACATAGCTATTGTGCAATCAAAAAAACAATAATCACACAAAATATCAACCTTAAAAGCCCATTTAATTCTCATGACTGGAAAAAAAATCTTTGTCACTACAAGCATAGTAAGCTCAAGCCTTGTAAAACCACATCCTAGGAATCCTTTCCTTTTTCATGAAAACCATGCCTCTAAAATAGAATCAAAAATACCATATAAAACTAAAAGGGATTTAATACAACCATTTCTATGGGATTGTATCTATATCAGACCTCAACTACTCACCAAGATATCCACATGACCTTCAATCAAAAGAAAAATATCCTTGGTTATGTTGAGTAAAATTCCACAAATTACATAAATGGGGAACAATCATATACTTAGTTGATGAAAAATTATGAAAATGAAACTATATATTCCTAAAATAGACATAGTTATGATATTTTCCTGAGCATCCAACATGCCTACCATGATGTATGAACATCGACCTCTTACCCCTTGGCCATGATCCAAAAAACTCTAAAATAATAAAATCCAAAAATATTTCACAAATCATGGAAAAAATCACACAGTTGAAACTACATAAACAAATAATACTAGTTATATAATTATGGTAACCTATAATTCCTACCAGATAATTTGTTCACGAATAACATATTCGATATTTTTCACACGCCTTTATACATTCCTATAGTTATTTTATAAAGTATTTTTAAATATAAATATAAATATAAATAATATATTTATAGAATTTTTTAATTAAATCGACATTGTAGACCCACCCCATAGCCTTATTCAACCCACAAAAAGTCCTCAATAATGCATCCCAATATGTTTGAAGTAGAAGAATAGTAATGAGGAACTAAAAGGATATAGTTGAGATACTATGCACGTAACACAACATCTTTTTATAAACTTTTTTAATTGAATAAATTAATTAATTTGATTTCATTCATTGCAATCAGCACTAGGATAGACATTATTTATATGATATACCAAGTTAAGATTTCTCTACATGGAACAATGACTTAACTTGTCTTACATGCAACACAGAGTGTCTATGAAAAAACATTTGATTATTATAAATTTTCAAGTGAGATAGTTATAACATGGCCACTAATTTTAGTAATATGATTAGTAGTAACTAATTTTTAAATAATATTTTCTTTCATTTTCTATAAATAAAACATATTGTAAATAAAACATATATTTTTTTGTAATGTCGTTATATGTTTGAAAATACTATTTTTTCAAATGATATGTTTTTTTTTCCTAATGTGAAGATAATTTATGAAATTGAATTTTATAACATAAAGATCATTTTGGAATTCATGATTTTAAAATTATCATAGGGTAAATTTTTGGGATTTTGTCTTAAAAATATCATTTTTGGGTGAATAGTGATGGTACTAGAATTTTAATTCAAAACAGAGAATTCAAAAAATATAATTATATAGTTAAATTGTTTTTAAATTTGGGTTTAAAGTGTAAATATATTAATTTTACATTATTTGATCAAATTTAGTTCATTGTAACTAATTTTACACTAATATTGGATATAAAAACACTTCAATATTTAGGACTTTTTCAATTTAAAAAACTTTGAACTTTCCCCGTATGCGGAATTAATTTCATATTAATTTCTGTCACATTAGTGATTATAATTTTTTAAAATTGATTCAAAAGTTTGAATTAGCATAAATTATAATATCGTATAAGGTACATTTTTTAAAAAAAATATTATTTAATGTAATTAAAAATTAATTATAATTATTAAGGTAAAAAAATATTACTTAGTGTTTAAAAATAACATAAAGGTACAAATAACATACAAACATGTCCAAAATACATTTTTTGGGCATATTTAGGCCAAATACTCTCTTGGTTGAAACATATACAATCATTTTATGAACATTATATAAGGGGTACCTCCTAATGGTATATAAAATTTTCTATTTACAATAATTCCACTCCCCTGCTAAAAAGGGAAGTCTACCCCCTCACTTCTTCACACCTCCCAAGACATTTGAGTAAGAAAAACCTGACCCAAATCTTTTCCAAAAATCCATCCCTTCATCATAGAAGACTTTCTTTTTAATTAAATCCAACCAAGGAATCCCTTTGATGAAAACCAAGAGGATTTACCCAAATAAGAGTCAATATCCTTACAAAATCTATTTTGTTTTATTTTCATTCTCTGCCCATCATGAAGAAACTAGAAGATTATTGAATAGGGTATTCTAATCAAATAGTTCCTGAATAATGGACCATAACTGCGTAAATGATAGCTTATGTATTCCTGTTTTCAAAACATTAGGAACTTGAAAATTTTTTTAATCATTTATAATGAGTAGGATATCGTTGATTGAATCTTACAAAAAATGAAAAAACAAGAAATTGAATCTACGGAGAGGAATGAATTTAAAATTTTATTTTTTAAAATTTACATTCTGTCACACAAGACCTCATATTCCACCTTTTTTTTCCTTTTCCTGGTCTTCTATATTTCTTGATGAGGTTTGGGTTTCTATCCAGTTGATATTTTTAAATTTTGAAAGTTTGGGTGTCTTTTTTCATCCGGTTCATAGTCACCGCACGGTTAGTAGAAACCATGCGGGTCAGACCAGGTAACCATGCTAATAGTATAGAAAGTTGAAATAAGAGAACACGTGATTTATACATGGTCTCACAAACCATGTGAGTTGTTCATTTGGTCAGTCCCTGTTCGAGCAGAGGCTACCCCATGGTTGGTTCACAGTTTGGTAAATCATGTGGCCAAACCATGCAGTCTTTCTAGGTCATTAAAATATTAAAAATCTCATTCTTATCTCTTCAATATTTAACCCTAAATTGACCCCTATCCTCCCTCTCATTTTTTAACATCAAGGGGTTCTCAACCCCCTATTCCCTTTACCTCCCATCCTCCAGGGATACCGCATCAATTATCCAAGGTATGTTTCTAAGGGATTTATTCCTTTTGTCCTCCTCTTTCTTCCCTCCCTCATTGATTTCATAGTTTCCTTTGGTTGGATATTGTTTAGAAGGACAATTATTGTTATGGTTTGTGTGTGCGTTAATTTCATTTTATTCTATGGTGTGGGGGTCATCATTGGGGCTCGATTCCCCTTTCCCTTGAAGTGTCATTGCATCTGCACATGTTTGAGGTAGGTGTTTCCATCGTTTTCCATTCGGACACAAACCATGGAAACTTGCATGGGTTAAAATAATTTTTAATTATGATTATCACCTCCATATTTTACATTGTTAACAAATCATACTATTTTCATTTTTATAGGAATTGATAAAAATTGTCTTCGAAGAAATTCTTTCAATATTCCCATGTATTTGTCCACCCGTTGTGTTTGATAAAATTCCATGTGTTTAAAAAATTGTAATTGAACGTTGTTGTTATTTTGGGAAAGTTATATTCTATGGGATTATTTGGAATAATGTGTCATTTTTCTGTTTTATATGACTTGATAACTGGGGTGGCCTAGTTTGGTAAGGGTTCTCTTTATTTTGAAAGGGTGGTTTATGTTTTGAAAGTAAATGGAATGGTTGGGTTGTTTTAGAAGTATTGTGGTGTTTTTTGAAATTATTTCAAAAAGGTATTTTGTTTAAAGATTAGAGGGTTATGTTGGATGTGCAATAAAATGATGATGACACTCTAGAAAAATCTCTCCCTTAATAACTCTACTTCCCCCTTTCTCATACTATCTTTAAAATGGTTCCTTGTTTTCTAAAATGGGGGAAGTGGTGTTTGTAGTGTTTTTGAAATGTTTCCATGTGATTTACTTAATTTTTGGCTTGGTTGGACTTGAAAAATGTTTTGGTGAGTGTTGGAAAAAGAAAGGCCTATTTGGAATGTTTAATAAAGATGTATGTTTTCCAAAAGTTTGGAACAACTTGTTTGGTAAATTCATGGGAATGTAGTGTTCTTCATGTATATAAAAATGATTTGGAATTTTATTGGAAAATGTTAATGTGTGTGTGAAAATAAAGGCCCATTTGGAATTGTGTTTTGAAATGTGATTCTTTTTTAGATTTTAAAATGGAGTGTGGTTTAGAAATAGTGATTTCCCTATTGGGAATTCTATGTGCTTTAATGTTTGGTTTCAGTATTTATATAATGTGACGGCCCAGTTGTAACCTTTTATGTTATGATATATATATAAATGTGTGTGTGTGTGTGCGCGCATGCGTGTGTGTGCATCTGTGTTTATATATATATATGGGGCACCTATATGGGATTTTTTCACTTTATGGGATATCATATATTGGGGTTTTTGATTAGGGTAGGAAAGTGCAGTGATGAAAGGTAAGGTGAGTCGCACATGTGAGGGTCTCCAACGTATATAGTATATTAACATCATGGGTTCCTGGGAATCTTTTAGATGATTGAGTGATAGTTTATGATGAACCTCGATTAGATAGGTTGTTGCCACCTGGATTGAAGATAGGCTAGGTTGGATGTGCCACTGGATTGGCTAGTAGAGGGTGGCCAGTTTATTATAAACTTATAGACTTTACCATATGCTGGCAGGTGGTTCCAAACCAAGTACATCTAGGTGTCTTCTAGTGATGTCTAGGATCCCCCATGGTAACTAATTATATCTGTTTGTTTACTTTGTATTGATTTTATTTTTCAACATGCACCGTTTATTTACCAATTTATTTATTTTCATCACAGGATTTTATTGTTTTGATTATGTATTCGGATTAGTTTCTGGTATCAAAAAGATAATCTGTATTGGAAAATACAAGTGGCGTGTGTTGGTGTTTAAAATGTGATGTAGTATATTTTCTATGTAAAATGTGAAAACCCTATTTTTTTTATATATGTATTTTTACATAGTGTTAATTGACTGTTTTGGGAATGTAAAGGAATTTATTCTCTGGTGATTTCCTACTGACCTATGAATCTCACACCTTACTTGTACCATTTGGTTTCGGTAGACCCGAGCTGTTTTGTTGGTTCTCTATCTTATTCTGGTTATTGTTTCTTGGGTATGCTATGGAGCGGTTTTATTAGTATACGATGGTGGTGACCTTAAGGTAACATTAAGATTATTGCCACCAATTTTTTTATGTTTCTTTCAGTTTCAGTAATTTTTTTATTTTTTTACCGTGTTTATTGGTTGTAACATAATGTGTTTTTTATATTTATTGTTAATTAATTTGTCTTTAGTTATGTTACATGTTTAGTTAATATTTTTTATCCTAATTTATTTTGGGATAAAATAGTTCCCCTTGTTTTTTTGATTCCTGAAACAAGTTTTCAATATATAAGGATCGGAAATTCCCTTTGGGCCATGCCATGGAATGGGTAATGAGTTAGGTTAGATAAAATCACGAGCTGGTTTGTGACAAAATGGTATTAGAGGAGGCCCTTTTTATTTTGGTCATTAGGCGGTTAGTGATTGGGACTTTCCTGACTTGGGAGTTAGGTATAAGAAAGACATCATGAACCCTTTCTCCTACGTTTCCTTTAGCTACGAGGGATAGTATGGGATTTGAGTCTTTTGATTATGATTTGGATTCCAGATTGATAATAGAGGAAGTCAAGTGTCATGTTGTTACCACACATGGATTAGTGACTAATGTAAAGTCCATGTGCATGGTTCAAGTTCCTATTTGTGTTATTCCTTACTTTGGGCATGGTCCACTACCATGTATTCGAGTAAGGCAGAGATGCTAGTTCCTCTTTTTGGTAGCTTAGTGTAGGTTGAATATCATCTTGGTTTTAGTAGGTGTAAGTGTGCCTTTGAAACTAAAAGTGGTTTTGGAAGGAAAATAATTTCTTCTAAATGGATATTTAAATGGAAAAGGATCTCTTTCAAGTGGATTTGGAATGAAAATTTAGGTAATCTTGGGTTTGAGGAGTAAAAGAGTTTGGTAACCCTCAGTACTCTTTATGGATGGTTTCATGTGTGTGGGTATGTGTGTGATGTGTGTGTTAGCATGAATGGATGGAAATTGATAGAAAAACATGTGACAGTTCACAGTATTTCATGGGTGAGATTTTAAAAAATAAAGGTTTTGGAAATTGGTTTTTCAATGAGGAGTGGATTTTATCTGTGAAAAGTGGCTTTTGATTTTCATAATGGCCTTGGATGAAGGTGATTTTGAAAATTGATATGGAAATTGGATTTTTGAAAAAAAAAAGTTTTATGTTTTATTGGTGTGTTATTGGTTTGTGATCCTATTATTTTGTCTTGAGGTGTATCTTTTATATTGTGTTTTGTTTTGATGTTAGTTATGGTTCTGTGTTTTTGTGTATAGAAAATACCTCCTAGAATGGTTCTCTAGGTTTCCAATGTGTCATGACCCATTTCTGATTCTTCTCAGATTTTTATATCATTTGGGTTAATCAAGTTCTTTTAGAGTATTTTGTGTGGCATGAGTAATTAGAGTTTTTCTTCGGGTCAATGGGAACTCCTGAAGTTATCAGAGCACATGTTGTTCTATGCTTTTTTGTGGGTCTCATTTTGGACAAATGAGAGATGTTTTCCCCTCCATCAATGTGATTTGGGATGATGTGGGATGTGTTTATGTATGTATTCTTCTAATGGTTATTACATGAGGATGTGAAGAAGAAGATGAGGGAAGATCTCATGAGTGTTCAATAAGGCTAACGGATGGTGAAGGCCTACGTTGACAGTTTCAAGTTGTTGGTTTCCTTTTCTCTATAGGTGGAATTACAGGATCATATGAAGACTCTTATTTTCTTTGGGGGTCTTCATCCAGAGATCAAGGAGTGATTCCTCTCTTCTAAAGGTATTTGTTTTGAGAAGTTGGTGGATAAAGCATTTTTAGCTGCTTTGGTTTCCAGAGTGTAGGCAGTTGGAGATTCGATATCTCTTATTTTCCATAAAGGTTAACCATCTGTAAATGAGTGCATTCTAGAAATACTTATCTCAATTTGTTTTTTATAGATTCTATTTCATCATACCCTTCTCTTGTGTGCCACCCATGTGGTTATTTCAAACATTCAAAGTTGTCTTGTCCCAATCCTCAGAAAAAACGCCATCATTGAGGGTTTTTTGGTCATTTGGAGATGTTTTTCAGGAATCATCACCCAGAAAAATGTTTTGATATGAGTATGCTTGAAACTGACTACGAGGTATAATATTATTCTATCATCAGGGCTACAACTGCATTCCTTGAAGTGAAGCTCGCATAGAGTCAAGGATTTCTGGTGGTGTGCGGGAAACCCCCTTGTCGCAGTCCTTGCATATGTTGTTGGGATATAAGCATTTAATGTTCCATTTTTAGTGTGTTTAACCCTTGTGTGGGTTCGTTTTGGTTTATTGGTGTTTATTTGGAAGTTCATGTGTTTTTTGGAATTGGTTAATGGGGTCATCGGTTCATTGTCAAGTTTGGTTTTCTCTTCTTGTGTTCCCATGGTTTTGGGGGTTCGGTTGGTGTGCTAAATTCTTAGTTTTGGTTGTGTGTTTGTTCTCCCTTAGGAGTAGGTTTTTTTCTTGTGGGGAGTTCCCTTGCCTGTAGTTCATGTTCATGATATGGGTTTTGTTTGTTTAATGTAGAAATGTTGATTTAGTTCTCGAGGTCCAGATTTACAAGATTGACATGTAGGATGTTTTTCAGTTTATGTTCTGGTGTTATTATTTGGGTGTTTATGTTTCAATTTTAGCGGAGTAATTATGGTGGGGAGGACCCTTTCATTTTATCCACTAATTCATAGGTTTTTGTATCTTTTTTTTATTTGGATGTGACTTTTGGAGTGAATATTCACCTCAAGGTTCATCATATTCCTCAGTTTTTTCAGGCATGAACTCAAGTTTTAATTGACCTTTCGGCTACATGAGATTCAAGAATAAGAAAGTGTCTTTAGTGGGGAGAATTGTCACACCTTGACCTTAGATACATATTTATTTTCCCATTTTCTTGGTCTTTGATCTTTCCCTATGAAGTTTGGGTTGATATCCTGTCAAAAAATTTAAATTTTGAATGTTCAGGTGGCTTTATAAGCCTGTGCATGGTCACCATGTGGTTAGTAGAAACCGTACGAGCCATCCTAGTTAACCTTGGGTCCAGTCCTAAATGAATACCAAAGAAACCACATGTTTTGCGCATGGCCACACAAACTATTCGAGTTGGTCATGAAGTTGTTCCCTGCTCAAGAAGAGGCTACTGCAGAGTTGGCACACAGTTTGGTAAACTGTGCGGTGAAACTATATGGTCGTGCCATGCCATTAAAATCTTAAAACTCTTATTCATCTCACTCATTTCTTTAACCCAAATTAAAACCCCCTATTACATTATTTTTGGTTCCCCAAGGGATCCCAAAACCCCTCTTCCCTTGGCCTCCACTCCACCATGGATTCTCTTCTAAATATCCATGGTAAGTTTCTTAGGGTTTTGGTCCTTTTTCCTACTCTTTCTTCATTCCCTCCTAGATTTCTTAGTTCTCCTTTAGTGGGATCTTATTCTTCCAAACCCAAATAGTTAGGTTTTATGTGTGGGTTGTTTTCCATTTATTTTAGGGAGTGTGTATCATCTGTGGGGATCAATTATCTCTTCCTGTGTTGTTTCATTGCCTCTACACATATATGTGGTAATTGTTTTCAACCTTTTCCCTTCATAAAAAAACCATCTACGATTGAATTTTCTAAAATAATTTTTACTTATGATTAATACCTCCATATGGTACATATTTAAATTATCATAGAATTTACATGTCTATAAAAATTGTTTAAAATAGTCTTTGAAGTGATTCTTTGGATATGCTCATGTATTTATGCACCCATTGTGTTTCTTAAAATGTCATGTGTTCTTAAAAATGAAGTTTAACCTTGTTATTATTTTGGTAAAGTTATATTTTATGTGTATATTTTTAATAATGTGTGATTTTTAGGTTATATATGACTTGAGAGTTTGGGTGACCATGTTGTGTGAGGGTTCTATTTTTTAAAAGGGTGGTTTAAGTTTTGAAAGTAAATGGAATGGTTGGGTTGTTTAAGAAACCTTGTTGTGTTTTTGGAAATGATTTTAAAAAAGTGTTTTCATGGAATTGTAAGTGTTCTGTTAGATGTTGGTACATCCATGGTTGCACTACGTAAACACATGGATGTGAAATCAAATGAATATGACACTCTATAAAAAATTCTCCCTCAAGAACTCAACTTACCCTATCTCTTACTCACCTTAAAATGGTTCCTTATTTTCTAAAATGGGGGATGTTTTGTTTCTAGTATTTTTGAAATTTTTTTGGTGTGTTCCTTAATGTATGGCTCATTTGGACTTGAATCATGTTTTGGTGAGTGTTGGAAAAGGTAAGGGTCATTTGGCATGTTTAATAAAGTTGTATGATTTCTTAAAGTGTGGAAAGGATTTTTTGGTAAGTTCTTGGGAAAGTAGTGTTCCTTATGGTTTTTGAAGTTATTTGTAATGGTTATGGAAAATTTATTTGTTTTTGTAAAATTAAAGGCTCATTTGGAATTTCTCTTTTAAATGTGATGTTTTGTGTAGATTTTAGAGAGTGTGGATTGGAAAGAGTGAATGCCCGATTAGAAGTTTAATGTGTTTTTTGGTATGGCTTGAGTGTTTATATGATGTGATGGGTCGATTGGCACCATGTATGTTTTGATATATATATATATGGGGAACCCCTATAGGAGCGATTTCCTATTATGGGATATCATATATTGGTGTATGTGTTTGGTGTAGGAAAGTTTGGTGATGACAGGTAAGCCGAGTCACATGTGCGAGGTACTCCAACTTACACAGTATATTAACACCATGGGTTCCTATTTTTATTTTAGAGGATTGAGTTATGTTTTTTGATAAAACATTAATTAGATAGGTTGGTACCCCCTAGATTGTAGTATGCTCGGTGGTATGTGCCATTGTATTGGCTAGTTGAGGGCGGCCAGTTGGTTATATGCTTAGGAGATTCACTATACACTAGTAGGTGGTTCCAAACCAAGTATGTATAGTGGTCATATAGGGATGTTTAGGATCACCAATGGTTACTATTTATATCTATATATTTACTTTCAATTTATTTTCATTTTAATCATTCACTGATTATTTATCTATTTATTTATTTTCATGACAACCCAATATTTTTTAATTAGGTAATTGGTTTTGTTCTTGGTATCAAAAGGATAATCTGATTTGGAAATGAAATGTGGCATGTGTTGGTTTTTAAAATAATAAAGACTATGTTTTCTAAGTAAAATGTAAAAACCATGTTTTTATATTTTTATTTCCAACTTTGTTTAATAGATTGTTTCGGGAAATGAAATGTATGGATTCTGTGGTGATTGTTTACTAAGCTATGAAGCTCACACCATACTGGTACCACTCGATGTCGGTGGACTTGAGTGGTTTTGCAATTTCTATCTCTTGTTCAGGTTTTTATATCGTGGGTACACTATAGATAGGTTGGGTTGGTATAGGATGGTGGTGAATATGAGGTCACATGGAGATTTTTTCTATCATTTTAGTTGGGTTTGATTCAGTTTCAATTTTTTATTTATTTTCCTACCTTTTTATCAGTTGTAACTAAATTTTATTATTTATTTTTATTTTTATTTATTTGTTTTTAGTTATGTTATTTTTTTAGTTTCGGTTTTTGATCTTAGTTGATATTTGGGAAAAAAATCCCATTTTATTGTTTTGATGCCATAATATAGTTGTGATCCCATGGGGATTGGGAACGCCCTTCAGGCCATGTCGTGGACTGGGTCAGGTGTCAAGTCCCATGATATCCTGGACTGGTTTCTGACACATTCTAAGTTTTCTTAGAATGAAAATAGATGAATAATTACTTAAGATAAAGTTTAACAATGATGAATTTTTAACCAGTAATAGAAAATATTTCACAAAAAAATATAGGTATTCTTATAGTATTTTCATACAACTTAATAATTAGGTCAATTGGTTCTTCAATGGTTCAAAACAATATTTTTATGGGTGTTATTCATAAGGTACATTAATACTTAGGAAAAAATTCATTCGATGTGATTTCGAGATGGAGAGGCAGAAATGACTCACCCATAAATCTCCTAGTTTTTACATGAAATGAATATCATAATAAAATGTAAATTCTAAAAAACATGGAGAGAAGTATAAGAGATTGTCATTATGAAAAAAAATGTGGAAGAAATCTTGGAGTAATTTTCAAAAGAGAATGTGGAAATGTTACAAGTGTGTAGAGGATGGTCATATGAAAATATAAAGTCAATGTGATGGGATAATGTTGTCTAATGATGCAAATAGGTGGAAATATCTATATAATGAACCATCCACACTCATATGATTTAAATGTAATGAATATGGCCATAAAGCTAGCTAATAAAAAAATATTATGATTAATAATGATGATTAACATAAACAACCAATTAAGACAAGATAAAATGTGAAATATTATGGGATTAGTTTTTCTGATGATTGGTATGATAAAATTTTTGGAAAAATAACATTACCAATAGATCTATAAATTATATTATCTTATATGATTTTGGATATAACCAATCTATTATATATAAAATATTACAAATGGTATCATTGTATAACTAAAAGTATTAGATGATGAGACAACTATAAAAACAAATAAAGTTATGATGATCACATCCCATGTAAATGAAGATTCTCTAGTTGATTATTGGTAAATTTTGTTTACTAATAATCATATCACTCTTCCTATAGTGGAAGTTGATGTTAATATGGTCTTGTATTGGATTTAATTACCTCCTAAAGTTTCAAGAAAGGGATATCACATTGGATATTCTAAAAAAACATTGATATAAAATTAGTGTGATGAAAAAAGAATAAAACATCTAATATAAATTAAATCCATTATATGGGACATTATTCCTATTTGAATGCGTGTTTTTCTTGGATGATTTGGGAGAAACTGAACATAAAATATAATCCTATTATTTAGGACTTTATTGATTCAATTATAGAAAAGATTCATAGGATTCCACTAAATTATGAGGTATATTTTTCAATAGAACTGATATAGCATGAAAAATAAATTTCAAAGACTCTATATAGAATGAACATAATTGACGTGTAAGTACTGAAGAATAATTTCCAAGATAATATCAAAAACTAATTCATTCACCAATATTCCTCACATTGGTGTTCACCTATTATGTTTCTTATATAGAAATATGTATCAATGTGTATCCTAATTTATTATCAGTAATATAATATGATCACTATCTAGAACAAGTATCCTTTATCCTATGTTGATGAATTTTTT
The DNA here is from genome assembly GCA_963277665.1 of Viscum album. Classification (NCBI taxonomy): domain Eukaryota; kingdom Viridiplantae; phylum Streptophyta; class Magnoliopsida; order Santalales; family Viscaceae; genus Viscum; species Viscum album. The sequence goes on from OY728138.1 coordinate 1,791,209,562, forward strand.
ATCTAATGTACATATCTAAAAAATTTGGAATGATTTATGTTCATTATGGATATCATTAATTAAGGTTCATGATGTAGGATATAACCAAGAAAACATTTTGTATAATTTTTGGACAATATGACTTTATATCAATTAAATTAGGTCTTACTAATTCCCCAACTATCTATGTGGATATAATGAATTGTGTAATTAAAAATTACCATAATACTTTTTTGTATACTTTATAGACGATATTATTATTTTTTCATAGAAAAGGAAAGGGAATAAATATAGTTTGAAATTTTTTTGAAGACTTGGATGAATGTAAATATTTGTAAAAATATTACCAAGTGTGATTTTGGGATTTGTAATGTTTATTTATGGGCCATATAATCCCATATAAGGGTATATTAATAGAACCATAAATGATAGAATTAAGTAAACATTGGCCCAAACACACAACTTTGACTGCAATCTGTAGTTTTCTTAGATTTTGAGGATAATTTTGGATAATTTTGGATAATTTTTCACGATTATCTAATACACTAACTAATTTATCTCAAAAGGGATACATGTTTTCTTGGATGTATATATATGAGTTATTTTTTAATGAACTAAAGAGAATTATATTTAGTGTAACTATGCTCACACTACCCTATTGGGGAGAAGGGTTTTTAGTTTATACTGATACATCAAATAAGGGACATGGATGACATCACATGATGAATGATGTGGTTAAAAATTATTCCACATGAAAATTGATAGTCCATGAAAAAAATTACCCAACTCATTATTTAGAGTTAACTAGGTTAATGTTTTAGTTAATGATATGTATGCATTAAATCTATGGTGAAAATTTTGTCATCTATACTGATCAGAAATGATAAAAGTATATTTTTATAGAAAAAAAACTTATTATTCTCTAGAGAATATGGTTGGAGATAAATAATGATTATGAATTCTCAATACCTTATCATCCTAGGAAAGTGAATAAGGTGAAAGATGCTATGATTCTAAAGGATTATTCTCACTAATCTATGATGAGGATCACAGAAAAATAGATTTTTCAGAAAATACAAAGTATGGATCATGAAATATTAAATTAAGGAGAGAAGTATTATCTTTATCAAATGTGTTATAAAAATTCTATCCAACTGAAGAATACCGTCAAACTAAAGGATTATGTTGAACTAAAAACGATAGAGATAAATATTCCTAAGATCATCATATATTTAGAAGTAATGGTAAGGTTTGTGAACCATTTATGTGTTCCTTTGGTACGATATTTGGAGAAGGATATGATGGCTAAATCTCGTAGTTCATCATTCTATTTTTATCTGTAGAATATAAGGGCTTATAATGATTTAAAAGAGTATTCATGAATGTATGTAATGGATAGATCTATGTATGATATTGATTTTCATTTATTATTATGTAAATAAGTTAATTTTTATATACTATTGTCTTAGGGGATGTTACTACCATTGCATATTGTAGAATTGAACTGGGAAAACATAATCATGGATTTTATTCACTTGAATCCCCAAAAACCTTAAATAGAATAATAATATATGGGTTTTATTATATCTTTTTACGAAGTCCACACATATCTGTTCCATTATATTTTACTTCTCCCATTATCAAATTTCTTTTTAATACATTAAAAAAGATGAAATATTTCAATGTGTTCTGCTACCAATTGTATTTTATTTGGATTTGACGATTAAATTGATGTTTTAGATAATTATTCAGTAGGTTATAGATATAAAGTTATGTTTTAGTAAATCATGTCATCCATAGATAGATGGGTATTCTTAGAGGACCATTCAAATTTTATAATACATGTTGATATATTTCTCTACGGTCATCATGTGTTTTAAGGATCAACACCTTCCTTTGGTGTAATTTTCTTTTAATAATTTCATTCAATCTAGCAATCAGATTAACCCTTTTAAATCCCTCTATGGTATGAATTGGAGAACTCCAACATAACATAATGAATCTGGATAAAATTAGTTATTATGACCTTATCTCATTGAAGAAATTTAATTTAATATCAAATCCATTCAATATCGCTTAAATGAAACTCATAGACGTCAAAAATATTATAAATGAAATATATATGATAATCTAGAGTTTGGATTTATTGACCATATATTATTAATAATATCTAACCACATGAGGGTGGTGAAATTTTAAATAAATTGAAAAATAATACCTTATAATATTAGACCATTTGAAATTATTAATCTTACCGTGATGGTGGCTTATTGGGTGGAGATTCCAATGATTCTATCTAATTTTCATGATTTGTTTCATGTATCTCTCCAATGAAAAAACATAATAGATCCCATAGATATACTAAACACGAAGAGTTTACCAATAGAGAAAGATATTTCTTAAAAATAGAAACATTCAGAGATTATCAATCATGGAGTGAATTTTCTATGAAAAAAACCACTCTCTTGGTCAACGATTTGGGGTGAAACCGCCAATTTGATTAAGTTGTGTGGGAATCTAAGGATGTAATCAGAAAAATATATCCTCATATGTTTATATCATAGTGATTAATTTCTAGGGGAAATTCATTTTTAGGGTTAAATAATATAATGATGTGATATTTTTATGAAATGTTTCACTTCAAATAATTTTATTTATTCGATAAGTTTCATTACACATGACATCAAGTTTAAAATAATAATGATATACAAATAAAAATATTATTATATAAAATTAATCTTATCCCCTAGTAGTTATATTTTTTGGTATAAATATTACTAACATATTGTGAAAAATTTATTGTTATATATGTATAAAAATAATTCATTTGTTATAAATTTATTATAAATGAATTTAAAAATAATTTGAAACAAAAGTAAATATTTTTCTGAAAATTGTTTTCATGACTATAATGTTACATTATCTTAACATATTAAATTAATCCCTATGGGAGAATTATTTCAATGAAATATAAATATTATTTAAATAATAAAGTGTTTTAATAAATAATCAAATATTTATATATCCCTAAGATAATAATTAAAACAATTTTATTATTATATGTGTATTTTAATATTAATAAAGTATTGTTTCATTTTTTCCACTCAAATTAATATTATTTTTTTCTATTTATAGGTATGGAATTAGATATAATGAATTATATATTTTGAATTTTTAGTTTTAAATTTTGATAATATTACCATTTTATTTATGGTAAATATGAATAGTAATCATGGAAACATTTTTCATTTCGGTAATGGGTAAATCAATGTAATCTATATCAATAATAAGTGATATGGCCCTAATTATTCATCTAAATAATTTTTATATTAAATAGAATCTACCCATATTTCTTTAGTATTGAAATAGTTTTTTTAATTGGAATTATACTATGAAGTTGGTTTTTATATAATTTAAATGCATTAATGTTACAAAATGTCACTCTATTTGTTTTTTATATCTTTTATTTATCTACGTAGGTAATGAAGTAAGTTATAAACAAATAGATGAATTTTTTATCTTAATAAAATTATTTTCACTGTATAATTTTTTGTTAACTTTTGGTAATTATAAAATCACAATAATTTATTATGAAACACATATGCAACATGCCTCCATTTAATTAAAAATATTAAATAATGATTTAAAAATATTAAAAGTTATTTAATTTGAAATTTTTAATGCAAGAAAAATATTTCCTCAAATAAATTTGACATATTAAAGAGGTTTGACTGAATTAGACTGAAATTCCCATTCGATCTTAGTTATAGAATGATATATTACATGAATAATTTCATAATTGAAAATAATAATATTTTATAAAAATAATAATTTATTAATTGTTTTTAAAAATATTCAAATTAGATAACATGAATATAATATGGTTGATAGTGTCCAAAATTTACCATTTATGGGAAAACATTAACCTTCAATGTAAAAAATTACACACCTTTACTTTTGAAGAACGTGATTTCATAGTTAACATTGAAATTTCATAACAAATGGTTAGTCAAAATGATATGGTAAAAAATGACACAAAAAGATGTCTAAATTCTGTTGTTTGATTGGATTAAAATCCTTTATAATCATTCTCAAAAAAAAATTCCATTCTGGGTAAAAAAATTACTATAATTTTAATAAAATTTAATATATTTTTTAAATTTCTAAAAGGCCCCAAGCCTCAATTTTAAAAGGGATCCTCCTACTTTAATTATTTTCTCCACATATATCCTTCTATCTTCATAAATCAATACAAAATTCCCTTATAATCATCCTTAGAAAAATTATAGAGGATCTGGTCTTTTTCAAAAATTTCAACTATAGATCCCTTTAGAGGAGGTATAAATTATTTATTTCATAGATGAATAGGTTACAGTTCCTTTTAATATCAGATAAACTGATGTAAATGATTATTTCAAAAGAACATAAATATTTAAATGTTTTTATATCTATGACTCCACTGAGGAATATTTATCATCCATGTCTGTGTTTTCTAAAAAAAATAATTTTTTCCATTATCTTATGATAGTATGATTTCATGTTCACCCATATGTGAATTTTTAAAGAATTTTTCGAAGGAACCTTTTTTAATTCCACAAATTTAGTATATTATGAATTTTTTTAAACATAATTGGCTTGAACAAATTTTCATTCTAACAAAACTAAATTATAATTGAATCTTATTTTACATGTTTACAATGTTCTCTTCAAAGATAGTTTTTTCCTTTAAAATTATGAGTCTTTTTAAAAATAAATTATGTGGAAATGGAAATCTAATTTTCCTCTAGAATTTTTATGAGTGACCATTAAAAATAATATTCTATATAAGTTCAAATTATTTGATTTCACATGTTATTTACAAGGGATATGATCCAATTATATCATATTTATTATATCATGGGATGGTTTATGTTTTTTATGGAAATATGAAATGTTTAAGAAACCTATTTATTTTCCATGGGATATGTTATTATGAAATTATTATGAAACCTATTTATTTTCTAGTGGTTATATTGGGATAAAATTTTCATGGAAATAATTTATTTTAGTTGGTTATTATGTGTATAATGATTTATGATTTTATGGTACACCTATGTATGATTTTAATTATCTAATAGGTGATACCTATGTGTCCCACTAATTAATATGGTAAATAATGATTATTTTTTAGATAAATAGGACTATAATGGGGATTGTACCCTATATATAAACAGACTTCTTCCACTATGATATTCTTGGGAGTGAACCTTCACTACTGAGAAGGTTTGGGGAGTGAATCATTTATACTATAATATCCATGGAAATGATCCTTGACAATCTAGGAAAAAAAATTATATTCTTAATTATATTCAATAATTCATACACTTAATCCTATATTAGAATCTCATTTTTCATGTTCCTTTATTACTATATAATTCATATATTTTAAATTCCCACTATGTATGTAATGACATTAGCATATGATATTTTATATGAAAGGTATGGTTTTCAAATATTAATATCATGATCTTATAATCTTATTTTCATTTTATTCTTATTTGATCATTTATATATCCCTTTTTTACACTTATTGAGAATATGGTCCGAACCTTTTCCAATATTTTCAATCCATAGGTTATGAAGAAAGTTATTATATATTTCATTTCTGAGAAGGCAACTAGTCATGAAGAAATATGTGGGAGATGTTGAAGTTATTTTATGAACAAGTTTTTTTTGTTTCTTAGATTCATATGATATAATATGTAAATGATTCTAGCGTAAATAAAAATGTTTTGTGATGAATATTCATCTATTAAGATATATTATCAATATATGAAAACTATAGATCTCTATACTAATAATACATTGCAAATTAATTATCCCCCTAGATATCATTAAGAATCATAAGTTGTGGATTTCCCATATGACCTATGATACTATAGTGGATCTAGTCTACCTAATTATGAAACAATTTTACCTACCTTTCATCACACGATAAAAATACCTAGATCCCTTGATGCTAATTTTAATGAGTTATGATTATGTTTTTATATAAAACATGGAAATCAAGAATCATCATTAATCATTTTCATGTGCTTATCCCACCACCCTAACCAAAACCATGTTAAACCCCTCTCTAAATGTAATGAATATCATACCAATATAACCATAAAGAATAGGGATTCATTAAATGAATTAATTTCTAGTCCTACAATTTCAATGTACCAATAAGGACTTATAAATATTGATACTATTTAATTATTTCTATGAGAAAACATATCTCATTTTATTTATATTTAAAAAATAATATGATTATAATAGTCCTTTCATGTGGTTAAGAACATTCCTATAGTCAATACATTAGAAAACTAAAATATGTAATACAATAGAGAAAGAATTATATAAACAAAAAACCCATGATCCCAAAATTTAATTAAGAAACATCTAGAGATTCCATATATTTTCACAAATTCTAATTTATATTCTCATATGCACATATATATGTTAAAAATTCAAAATTCATATTTATATGTGAATTATTTGGGATTTATGAGGTTGTAATTGAGGAATTAATAACCATTTCACCAACTAAAATACATTAATTCTAATAGAAAACAATCTAAATATTAAAAATTAAATAACATAAAAAATACACAATATGCCTCAAGAATCAACATAAAAAAAAATTGAATACTTGTAAAAGACATCATACTTTTTTGAAAAGGCCTATTAGGCCTTTTATAAACATGTAACATAATAATACTTTAACATAAATTCATAAGTCATATGAATCCATATATATCCCCTATTTGATTTCAAAAAATTATCTATTTGATAATTCCAAATCACTTTTATAATTCAAAAACATGTTAAATTTATTGAAAATGAATTTACAATATTTCAGGTATCTCATGGTGTGATATGGTATGGAAAATAATGGAAGAAACTACCTTGAAATTTTTTCTTCTATTAACCCATGTCTAAAACTTATTCAATATTTTCTAACTCTATTTTTTAAAGAAATAACCAAAAATATAAATAACCTAAATAAAAATATGACTACTACAGAGGCCATGTAAATTAATAGGACTCTACAGATAGAAACATGGATAAATAGGTGGTAAAGATCAAAAGATGAGGAATAGAGTGGGCTAAAATGATAAATCATCTAATATAATTGATGATACTCTAACAATATAATAGGGAAGGAAGAGAAAACATTAAGGGATTATCCCATGTTAGAGATGCATGAAATATAATGAAAAAATTCTAAATGGATTAAATCATAATAGGGTTCATGTTACTTTTTTTAAAATATTTTAGTACTATTTAGACCCATTCAAAATTTTACACGTTTCCTCACATATTTAATGATCATTCCCATGTACATTTTATTTCAAAAATCACCCATATTGTCAATAACTCCTCATATAGAACCACTAGTTACACATTAATGATTGTTTGTGGTGTGATATACCCAATCATAACTTGAACCACAATATAATATATTTAAAAAAAAAATATTTCCCTCTATAAACTCCTAAATTCCCAATCAAGTATGATAGGAATGTTAAAAAATATAAAAATGGGTAATTTACACATGGTTGTAAGATAAATGTTTGGTTATTTTATGCATTATATTAATTTTTTCCCACTTGAAGTCATAGAACTACAAAAATAATATATTAATTCAATAAGTGGTATAAAATATTCGAAAATATCTAATACAAAATTAAGGGACATTCCCAACAAAAAAAATCACTATATCCCACCAAAACCAACTAATTAATTCTATCTAAAATCCTTTTTTAATTCATAACTCACACCCTACTAGTTGAACAAGAAGATCGTAAAATGGAGACACAAAGTCTATATCCCCATAATCAATTAAATTTTCATTTCCATTAAGTAATCAAATATAATTATATAAGATTTAAAGAGCCCTGTTGTGGGCACCCTCAAATGATTACTGTGATTTTGGGGTACTTAGGTGCAGCAGAGTGGCTGACCAAGGTCGTCTCTCAAACGAGGAAGTGAATTTAACAACTTATTAAAGGTATTCTAAAAAATAAAATATAATAGAATATAAACACTACTTTAAATGATTGGGGTTTTTTGTAGCTTATTAATCTAGAAGAAGTTTGATGGAAGAAGATTGTATATTTTTTTGTTTTTAGTTATGAAATGAATTTTGATTAAAATGACACAACAAGATGATGTTTTTTTAGAAATATATTTTAAAAGGCGTAATCAATATAACTATACATCTTCATTCACTTATTAGTCATTATCACTTAAATATATATCCACTTAATTATTATCACCTAATTTGTTATCCCTTGAACCCTACGAGAGTTAACTTAACCACAAAGATGAAATTACTTAAACCCTAGGCTACCTTCAGAACACGCAATCACAGCACCCTAATTTGATTGTTGTTATAAGGATAGATTATGTTCAGTGTTTAATTAGATAACATATACATTCTGTAAATAAGGATTAATTTTGTTTAGGGATTATTTTTGAACTCTAAAAATTTATCCCGTGTGGTCTTGTATTACTGATTAAGATCGTGCTCTCACAATTTACACAAAATCTCAACTTCGCGTGTTTTGTATTAATTGTTCAATTGCATGCTTAGTTTATTGTAATTTAAAAACACAATTAATGGATCATATTATGTGAATTAAATTACCTCATTGATTCCAAATAAATTAATGAAAAAGGATATATGTTGATTGATTACTAAAAAGAATTACTCTTCCATGGGTGGTGTAATCATCGTAGAAGAGTTTTGCATGTGCAAAGGTTTATAATGGGTATAACCCAATAACGCTTCTACTCAAGAATTCCAGCCCAAATAGGAAGATTAAGAGAAGAAGAAATTTAAAAAAACATAAGAAAAGAGAAGAAATAAAAGAAGAACAAAGAAGTTTATTATACAAACAAAATCATTACAACATGAAGGAGAAGAAGAAGGCTTCGACGAAGGGATCCTTGCTTCAAGAGCTACCCTTATTGAAATGGTTGGAGAATTGGAGTGTATCCACTTATTCTCTACCCTAAACTTCCCAATTCACGTCCCAACCCCACCAAATGAGAAAAACACATCTTATAGAGTGGTGGGGTGGCTAGGTTCAAAGTGGTTTCAAGTGTGAATGGGGAATCTCGGCCAAATATTTTATGCCTACTTGAACCGTCCATTTGACCACCAAGACGCGTGAACTGGCCAGCCTGCCAGAAGGATACTATTGGAGTATTTTCGTTCCTCTATCTCCTCTAAAACTTTGGGCTCAATCCTGGCCCAGATGAAAGATTTATGGCTAAAATATAGAAGCTTCTCTATTCTGGTGTGTCCAGCCCACCTTTGACTTCGTGGCCCAACTACTCCATCCAAATTCATTATTTTGATATAGTGTCCTGAATAAAAGTTGTAGAAAATTAAGATAAGAACACTATTAAAAACCTTAAAGTTCAAATAATTAATATAAAAAAATTATCTTCGAAATACTACAGTGCACTATAAAGGGTAAAACTGGAATTTTCACCAAATTTTCAAATGAATGATCAAATCCCAAATATTTTATAAATAAACATATTTAACACAATTTGAAGAAATTAGGTCATTTATTATCAATAAAATATTCAACAAAATAGTGTTTTATCAACTCCCCCACACTTAACCTTTTGCACTCTTGGGAAAACCTCATATCAAGTAAACATGAATATCAAATCAAAACAAATTTTGAAACACATATCCTTGAGATCAAAAAATTACACACCAAGAAACAAAATATATCATGCCTCATAAAAAACAATTATTTCAAGTTCTTCATTTATATCATAAAATATATATCCACTTTGTTTATCCTCCAATGCATAAAACACTTTCCTCACTTGAATTTTCTCTTATCACACAAATATCATTTTTTTTGCAATGTCTTTCTCATCCAAACTCATACAAGGGTTGCCATAGGCTTGATGAATTCTGGCATCGCCACCCGATGTGAGTCAAGGATGTATTTTTATCATGATGACTTTTCAGGGTTGTTCTGTGGCTTTCGGTTGGTAGGATATAGATGTGAAAAATTCTGAGGCTGAATGAGGAGGGCGTGACTCTTTTTGAAAAAAAATTGCATTAATCTAATTTTCACTTAAATATGGTATTCTCCTTAATCCCTATAGTATCAATTCATATCCATTATCATGAAATGTCATGGAAAGTTTACACCATTCATCATTTCAGCATAAAAAATGTCAATCTTCTCAAACATGATTTTCTTGAAAGCTCCAGATAGGCACCACTTTCCACCTCAATTAGAAGCTCTAGAAAAGGCACAACTTCACTTGTCATGAAAGCTCCAGAAAAGGCACATCATTCAATATAATGAATTTCTTCAGAAGAAAACACATCTCTTAAGAATTTAATTTTCCACCCAAAGTATCACAGAATGTGGTAGCACAACACAAGATAGATTCCCCCACACTTAAGCTCAACTAGATTATGAAATTTCACTTCAAGAGTTGGTTGGATAGGGAAAATTGGCTTGTAATGTGGCTAACCTAATAGTATGTGCATGGATTCTAAGAGTTACAAGGATTAAATGTTCAAGGTAGTCCATTATAAAAAAGTATTCTTTGAAATAGGGGCTTTAATACCAAACAAATGCCTCAATAATTTAAACATAAGTACCTCAAATCCTCAAGTTTTGACAGAAATAGATCAAATTCTGGTTTAATCAAGCATGGTTTGGTTCTCTCGAGAATTGAGTTAAATGTAAAGAATATGAAAATAATGGTTCAGAAGCCTCACAAGAAAGTGATTTCAAATATAAAGATAGTGAGATGTGGCATGGGATTCAAAATTTAGTGTACTTTTTCATGAAATTACTAAATATTTGAACTTGAAACAAAGTGATTTCAGCATTCATTTAAGCTTAGTTTCAAGGGATAAATTGTTTAAATCGTTGATATGCATTTAGAAATTGTGATGGGAATCATTTTAGCTCAAAATTTTCAAAAACACAAAGAAAAATAAAAAATAAACACACAAAATTTGAAAAACACACAATTTTTTTTGTTTTTTTTTTGTTTTAAACAGGAAAACAATTGAAATCACTAAACTAAAATGTTCCCTCCCCCACACTTAAAATATTGCATTGTTATTAATGTGAACCCATGAGATGATATATGCACATGAAATGTATAATTTTTAAATAGGACAAATAATATAAAAGTGAAAGGGCTAGGAACAGCCTGATATTCTCAAGTGATGATGGGGTCATGCAGTGTGATAAAATTCACTGCATTAGTAGTAATTCCCTCAATATATCTCTTCAAATGTTTCCCATTGACTGTAAAGATCCTTTTTGGGTCCTCTTGTGTGATCTCCACTACACCATAAGGAAAAACATTAGTCACAACATAAGGACCTAACCATCTGGAATGCAACTTACTAGGCATCAACTTCAGTCGTGAACTATAGAAAAGTAATTTCTCTCCAACAAGAAACTCCATCTGTTGGATAATTTTGTCATGAGATCTTCTGATATTTCCTTGTAGAGCCTTGAGTTCTCATATGATGACAGCTGAATCTCCTCAAGCTCTTGAATTTGCAACATCCTTTGAATTCCAGCTTTGTCCAAATCTATGTTGCATTTCTTTATAGCCCAATATACCTGATGGTCTACTTCCACTGGGAGATGACATGATTTCCTAAAAACAATCCGAAATGGGGACATACCAATGGGTGTCTTGTATGCTGTCCTATAATCCCAGAATGCATCATCCAAGCACTTGCTCTAATCCTTCCTATTTGGCTGCACGGTTTTCTCCAAAATTTGTTTCATCTCACGATTTGAAACCTCAGCCTGGCCATTTTTTTGGGGGTGGTATGGTGTTGATGTTTTGTGTGTCACCCCATACATTCGAAGGAGGGAAGAAAAATTCCGATTTCAAAAGTGTGTACCTTGGTCATTGATGATTCCCTTTGGTACTCCAAACCTGCAGAAAATTTGAGCCTTGAAAAAATCCACTACAACATGATAATCGTCAGTCCTGGTGGCCATGGCCTCAACCCATTTACTCACATAATCAACAGCAACCAAAATATACAAAAATAAAAATGAACTAGGAAAAGGACCCATAAAATCAATTCCCTATAAATCAAAAATCTCACATAATAGTATGGGTTTTTGGAGCATCTCATGTCTTCTAGAAATGTTCCCAGTGTGTTGGGAACGAGAGCATGACTTAAAAAACACATGGGAATCATGGAATAAGCTCGGCTAATATAATCCAGAGTTAAAAACCTTCCTAGTTATCCATTGGGGTCCAAAGTGTCCACCACAAGAAAGTGTATGACAAAAATGAAAAATAGACTCAAACTCATGATCGGGAACACACCTCCTAATGATTTAGTCACTACACATGCACCAGAGGTAAGGATTATCCCACACATAAAACCTAGACTCACTTTTTAATTTTTGGACTTGATGCTTCTTCAAATTTACTGGGATTTCAGAGGCAACATTGTAATTAACTAAATCAGCATACCAAGGATGCGTACCTGAGATGGTATAGAGATGCTCATCAGGGAAAGTGTCCTGATGTGGTACCTGGTCCAAGGTGTCACCCTCTAGTGTGTGAGTAAGCCTACTTATGTTGTCTGCCACCAAGTTTTCTGACCCCTTTTGTCCTTTCTCTCAGTATCAAATTCTTGAAGAAGGAGCATCCATCGGATCAGCCTGGGCTTTGCATCTAGCTTCTTCAAGAGGTACCTCAGAGCTTCATGGTCAGACAAAACAACTACTTTAGAGCCCAATAAATATGAAAAAAAATTTCTAATGAAAATATAACAGAAAGAAACTCCTTTTCTATTGTGGTGTAGTTTGATTGGGCAGAATCCAATGTCCTCGACTCATACGAAATCACATGTGAATGTCCCTCCGCCCTCTGAGATAAGACAGCTCCAACCATGAAGTTGGACGCATCACACAAAAGTTCAAATGGAAGGTCCCACTGTGAGGGATGTATGATCGGTGGAGTGGTCAGACACTTATTTATCTCATCAAATGATACCCTTCATGAATCATCAAAATTGAAGTCAATATCTTTTTTGAAGCAATCGAGATAAGGGTATAGCGATCTTACTAAAATATCTGATGAAGCATCGATAAAATCCATCATGTCCAAGGAATGATCGAACATCACGCACACATGTAGGATATGGCAGGGATGAAATAATGTCTACCTTATATTTATCAACTTCAAAGCCATGTTGTGAGACTATATGACCTAAGATAATTCCCTTTTTGACCATGATATGACATTTTTCAAAATTTAAGACCAGATTATTCTCAATACAATGATGCAACACATCACCCAAACTAGAGAGACATTCATGAAATGAGGATCCATAAACTGTAAAATCATCCATAAATACCTCCATGCAGGTCTCAATGAAATCTGAGAACATACTCACCATGCATCTCTGGAAGGTACCTTGGGCGTTGAAAAGTTCAAATGGCATCCTCTGGTAGGAAAATGTGCCAAATGTACAGGTGAATGTAGTCTTCTCCTGATCCTCTGGAGATATAGAAACCTGAAAATATCCATAAAATCCATCCAAGAAACAATATTGTGTCTTCCCAGCTAGTCTCTCAAGCATCTGATCATTAAATGGGAGGGCGAAATGGTCTTTGAAAGTGGAATGATTTAGTTTCCAATAATCAATACACACATGCCAACTATTTTGTACCCTCATTGGAACTAACTCATCATTCTCGTTTTTAACAATTGTAACACCACTTTTCTTAGGCACAACCTTAATTGGACTTACCCACTAATAATCTGAAATGGGATAGATTATTCCTGCCTCGAGCAATTTCTCAACTTCTTTTTTAACAACTTCTAGGAGGGTGGGATTGAGTCTCCTTTGTGCTTGTCTCACCGGTTTAGCCCCATCCTCCAAGAGAATCCTATGCATGAAAATGGATGGGCTAATACCTGATATGTCAGCCAAGGTCCACCCAATTTCCCTAATGTTCTCCCTCAAAAGATTCAAAAGTTTTTTTCCCTGTTCAAAAGGGATATTGTTAGTAATGATAACAGGTAATTTCTCACCACTCAACAAGTATGAGTATTTGATATTTGGGGGAAATGGCTTGAGTTCCAATGTATGGGGTCATATATGGATGGAGAAATTGATGCAATAGACATATCTGCACAATGAACATCAGTATCAGAATACAAATCATCACAATCAATGAATAAAGCACCCAATCCATCAGCATACTCAATAGCCATGTCATAATCAGAGTTTACATGATCAATATCAGAATATGAATCCATTTCAAAATCAAATCTTATAGAGTCTTGTTCCTTAGAAACATGTGTGGAAGTACTTTTAGACATCAAACTATAACTAATACTCATAATCTCCCTAAGCATAGGATAATCCAATTCCATGGTGTTTTTACTTGGTGGCTAAAAATGGGAGATAACAAACACATAATGATCCTATGAGGGGTACTTCATGGAATCCATAACATTAAATATCAAAACTTCATCCCCAAATTCCATGAAAAGTTTTCCCTCATTGACATTTATGATAGTTTTTGCAGTTCTGAGGAAGGGTCTACATAAGATAATGGGGGCATGAGAACTTACCTAATCATCCTCCATTTTGAGCACATAGAAGTCTGTTGTAAAGATCATGTCTCTTACCCGGACAAGTACATCCTCAAGGACTCCCGCTGGATATGTCGTAGATCTATTCCCTAATTGCACCACTACTCTTGTCGGCTTCAACTCCCCAACCTGTAAAGAAGTGAATACAGAGTGAGGAATCACATTTATTGAAGCTCCTAAATCACAAAGAGCATCAGAGAAGTGCAACTCCACTATGGTACATGGGATGGTGAATGTCCCAGGATCCTTTTACTTTGTTGGCATTGCTAGAGTTGGTGTAATGAGTGCTGAGACTTTCCTTCCAATGTTGATCCTCTCATTTCCCTTGATCCCTCCTCAATTGGTACTATGTTCTTTTAAGAATTTCTCATACCTTAGAATTTGTTTAATGGCTTCAAGTAGAGTAATGTTGATCTCCACACGCTTGAATGTGTCCAAAACCTCCTTCTGTATTGCTTATTAAGCCATATTCTTGGTATGAACAACCCTATTTTGAAAAGAAAGGGGTTCAGGAGGAACATCATCAATCTTTTTCTTACCTTTATCCTTCTCCTTGGATTTCTCATCAGTTGGTATGGAATGCGGCTTCTCTAGAGTTGAGGTGAATCTCGGTGGAATGGTAGGTACAGATGTATCGTCCATTTGCTTCCCACTTCTCAATGTGATGGCACTAGCATTCCCCTTTGGATTTGGAGTGGGTTGGGAAGGTAGATTTCCAGAATTCTTACTTACAAGTTCATGGAGGGCGGTGGAAATCTGGCTCATTTGAGTCTTCAACTCCCTCAGCTCTGAACCTTGACTCTTCATCTCATTCTATTGATTAAGAACAATTTGTTTCAAAAGATCACCAGTTTTAGAGTCTAACATGTGTTGGAGATTACCTTGTTACTGACTTGTTAATTTTTGAGCTTCGAATCTCCTTTGGGGTTTTTGGAAACCCTATTCGAAAGGTGGAGGCTGCTGGAAGTTTTGCTGAAAAGAGGGCCTTTGTTGTTGTCCAGAGCCAAACCTCATGTCCGATTGATCCTTCCACACTTGGTTGTATGTTTGATAATACTTATTTTGGGGGTATGTCTGTTGTTTTTGTTGCTAATATGGTCTCCCAGGGAACACTGCTACACAATCTTCTGTTTCTTGGAGTTGTGGGAAACAGTATGTTGGGTGGCTTGTCTCAGTGAAAATACCACAAGGCCTTGAAGGAGGGGGTAGGGATGTCTTTTGTGCCAAAGCAATCTGCCTCACCATAGTTGTCAATTCTTTTAACATGGTATCAATCAAATGACTCTCAATAGAAGAAGGACTTACCTGATGTACTCCCCTAACATGTGGTGTACCTCTATCACCAAATTGTTGGGAGTTTTGGTCCATCTTGTTGATCAACGCATGTGTGGCTACTGGTGTCTTGTCCACTACTTCACATCCTTCTGCGGAATACACCATTCTCCTCTCTATAGGTGTGAGTCCTTCATAGAAGTACTGAATGAGGAGTTTCTCACTGATTTGGTGATGTGGACAGCTTGCACACAACTTCTTGAATCTCTCCCAATACTCATACATTGACTCCCCTTGTGTTTACTTGATCCCCAAGATCTCCTTACGAATGGTAGTGGTCCTCGATGCTGGAAAAATCTCCGCAAGAAAAGATGTTTCAAATCGTTCCAGCATGTTACATCTTCAGGTTGTAAATAGTACATCCAATCCTTTACAGCTCCATCAAGTGAAAATGGGAATGCTCTTAATTTGATTTGATCTTCAGAGGCATTTCTAGGTTTCATGGTTGAGTAAACCACATTAAATTATTTCAAATGTTCATTGGAATCATCACCAGAGAGGCCATGAAACTTTTTATGTAAGTGAATTAACCCAAATTTTAGTTCAAAGTCCGATTCTAGATTTGGATATGCAATGCAATTTGGTTGATAATTAATATCTGGTGCAGCCAATTATCGAAAGGTTCTATTAAGTTAATTTCCATTATTGTCAGCCATTGGTTCTTGTTTTATGGTTGAATTTGAATTTATTCCAATTTCAATGTTCTGATATTGGAGTATTTCTCCAACTGGTTGAATATTGAAACTTCCCATAGACTGAGAATGTCTGATTCATGCCCTAAGGCTACGTTCAATCTCAGGGTCAAGATCTAAGAGATCCTTGAGATTATTTCGTGTCATAAATCAATGAAAAATAAAAAGAAGTAAAGTGGACCATAGTAAAATAAAAATTATAAGTTTGAGTAGATGGTTGAAAAAGAAGTAGATAAAGAAAAAAGAAGAATAAGAATAAGAAAAAGAAATCAGATTGGCTAAATAAGGGAGAAATAAGAGAGGAGAAGAATAAAATTTAAAATAAAATAAATACCTCTAATTGGTTGAAATAATTACTTGCCTCCCCGGAAATGGATCCAATTTGAAAGAGCTCTGTCGTGGGCGCCCTCAAATGACTAGTGTGATTTTGGGGTACTTAGGTGCAGCAGAGTGGCTGACCAAGGTCGTCTCTCAAAGGAGGAAGTGAATTTAACAACTTATTAAAGGTATTCTAAAAAAATAAAGTAGAATAGAATAAAAACACTACATTAAATGATTGGGATTTTTTATAGTTTATGAATCTAGAAGAAGTTTTATGGAATAAGATTGTATTTTTTTTTGTTTTTAGTTTTGAAATGAATTTCGATTAAAATGACACAACAAGAAGATGTTTTTTTAGAAATCTATTTTAAAATGCGTAATCGATCAAACACTACATATTCATTCATTTATTAATCTTTTTAATTTAAATAAATATACACTTAATTATGATCCCTTAATTGTTTATCCCTTGAACCCTACGAGAATTAACTTGACCACAAAGATGAAATTACTTAAACCCTAGGCTAGCTTCGAAACACGCAATCGCAGCACCCTGCTTTGATTGTTGTTCTAAGGATAGCTTATGGTCAGTGGTTAATTAGAGCACATATCCATTCTTGAAATTATGATGAATTTTGTTTAGGGATTATATTTTAACTCTACAAATTTATCCCATGTGGTCTTGTGTTACCGATTAAGATCACGCTCTCTCAATTTACACAAAATCTTGACCTTGCGTGTTTTGTATTAATTATTCAATTTCCTACTTAGCTTATTTTAATTTAAAAACACAATTAATGGATAATATTATTTGAATTAAAGTATCTCATTGATTCAAAATAAATGAATGAAGAAGGATAGAGGTCAATCGATTACTAAAAATAACTACTCTTCCATGGGTGGCGTAATCATCGTAGAAGCGGTTTGCATGTGTAAAGGTTTATAATGGGTATAAACCAATAATGCTTCTACTCAAGAATTCTAGAACAAATAGGAAGATTAAGAGAAGAATAAATTTTATAAAAACAGAATAAAATAAAATAAATAAAAGAATAACAAATAAGTTTATCGCACAAACAAAATCATTACAACATGAAGGAGAAGAAGAAGGCTTTGTCGAAGGGATCCTTGCTTTAAGAGCTACCCTTATTGAAATGGCTGGATAATTGGAGTGGATCCACTTCTCCTCTTCCCTAAACTTCCCAATGAACGTCCCAGCCCCACAAAATGAGAAAAACACCAATTTATAGAGTGGTGGGGAGGCTAGGTTCAAAGTGGTTTCAAGTGTGAATGGGGAATCTCAGACAAATATTTTATTCCAATTTGAACCGCCCATTTAACCACCAGAACGCGTGAATTGGCCGGCCTTATAGAAGGATAATATGTGTGGATGTGGATCCTCTATCTCCTCTAAAACGTTGGGCTCAATCCAGGCCCAGATTAAGGAGGTATGGCCTAAATATAGAAGCTTCTCCATTCTGGTGTGTCCATCCCACCTTTGACATTATGGCTCAATTACTCCATCCAAATGAATTATTATGATCTAGTTTCCTGAATAAAAGTTGTAGAAAATTAAGGTAGGAACAGTTTTACAAACTTTCAAGTTCATATAATAAATATAAAAATATTTATCTTTGAAATACTACAGTGCACTATAAAGTGTAAAACTGGAATTTTCACCAAATTTTCAAATGAATGATCAAATCTCAAATATTTTATAAATAAACATATTTAAAACAATGTGAGGAAATTATGTCATTTATTATCAATAAAATATTTAAAAAATAGCGTTTTATCAAATATTCATAGGAATAAATGTGAAACCCATCACAAAAGTTGCTAAATAAATTTTAACCAAGGAAATGTCTATAATCTCCCTAAACAACTTTTTACCCTCCAAATAAATAAGTGGTATTAGGAATCCATAGTGAAAACAAGACCATATATATACTCCCAAATGAAAACCCCAAGACATAGAGTATCAAGATACAGTATTATATTATTTAATTCAATTATTAAGAAAAAGAGGAGGCATCAATGATGATTAATCACCATCATAGATTCATAGATTTTACCATAGGTAAAATAAAAATGAAGGGTAAACTATAAATTCAATATTTGGACATTTATGACACTAATTTAACAAAAATCCATCCAAAATCATCCAATACATAATATATTCTTCTTCAACATCATCCTTTGTTTCCCAATAATATCATTCAATATATTTCCAATTCCTAAAAATCCCATCAAAAATATAACTATAACTATAGACACAAAAATGCCCCATAAGTTCCATTCACGTTTATAAGACATAATAAAACCCCAAAGAATAAGAATTATTTAGCAGAAACTAGAAAGTGAAATGAGGATACCTATCCATATAGAATCATGAAATAACCCAATAAAAAAATTTCAAATATTATCTTCTTCTACTTGAAAATGTTGGAGACATTTTCGGTGGAATTTTCAAGATAAAAAGAAAATATAAAACAAAATAAATAAACACAAAATCATAAATAATTAACATCTATAAATAAATCTCAGTTGTATACAATAATTAAATATATTCCATCATAATAACAATCCAAAATTCTATAATGAAGAAACTATTAAAGGACCTAATCTTATGAGAAACTAAATATTTTTAATTTGGTTTTAATTTCCTAATAATCCTACAGTAAAACTATTTTAAAACAAAACTGTTTACTTTAATAATGTATCATGAACTAGACATGTTTTACCGAAAAATCACATGATCTAGTCTATAATAATGCCTCTGGTGTGCCACCCATTATTCCAAAGGATACTAATTAGAAGTGTGGGACTAAAAGTTCATAATTGGGATAATATTAAAGAATATTAGAGTGAACATAGAATTGATATAAACATAAAAAATGCACAACCATAATCGTTATTGAGAATATAAATAAATAATTAAAACAAATACATGCTATAATAAATATAATGATGCATAAAGATGAAAGGGAAAACATATAGTCACTATTGAACCATAAGTAAAACCACATAACATGTAAAATAAAATAATTATATACACAAGGATCCACTAATACTCCTTGAAAAGTATTGTACTAGATATCCATGAAAGTTAAATTGCTCCAACTAGATCTAAAGAATCAACACAAGAAATACTGGTTGATTGTAAAACATTGGGTGATCACCTGATCCACCACATATTATCCTTAACCATAATATAGAAATAAGTTCTACAAAAAAAGTTGCATGAATAAGGGGTGAGAAACAAACCTTAGAAGGAAATCCAAAATAGTGGTTTTTATATATTCCATCATAACATGTACCTGAAATATGCATCACATACATCCTAGTTGAATGAGACTACTATTTAAAATTTACAATATAATATTAAACAAAAAATGGGAATAAATAAAAGTGAAATATAAACTGTTTGTTTTTCCCAAAAAAATGAGGTTAATATTCAAAAATTCTTTCCCAAGAAATACTAGTTGAAAAATGTGGCCCACAGAACCACTACAATATGAATTTACATGTGATTTATAAGGTGGTCTTATGTCCACAACAATGACATGAATTAATTTTTTACCCTAATTTCACAACATATGCCCCTAAAATTAATAAACACAACATGACATGAAAAATGACACGGAACCAGGATTCCTTTGGAAAAATATAAACTATTTTTTGGGGACTATAAGTAAACCTCAAGAGTATATTACAATATACAAAATGAAATGAATAACCATGTTGGTGATAAAACACCTATTAGTGTATCTCTAAGATAACATATCAAGAACTATAATCAAAAAATCTATAACCTATAAAAAAATATCATCCAAAGTCCACTATCAAATTGACATGTAAGAGAAACTAAACTTTTATAGTTTTACCCATTTATATTATCCATTATATCTTATACCCCAACTCACAATATCCAACCATCCTATGAGACATATAGAATCAACATAAGGGACTATGCTCAGTCCAATAATATCTGGATTCTCTTCCCTCCCATCCATCCATAATCAAGAACAACATCAAACATCAAAATGCACAACCTAAATCACTAGGTTTAGATAGCAGCAAAACCATCCAATTATAACCATTGAAACTAGAATTGACCACCTCATATACCAATAGACAAAATTCACCCTCCTTGATCCCCAAACATTCATCTTAGTAGGATACCCTACAATGTGATCCGCTGTCAAAAAGAAACATAGAGCCAATCTTACCAAATTAATACCCATCCAGTATCATAGATCATATCCTAAAACCACATTCCCTAAAGGGAAACCTCAAAACTCATTGAAAAAAATGAAATCATCATGAATCAACACCAAAAGAAATCCTAAAAATATTCCCCTAGACCTACCAGATATCCAAATCAATAGTACCCAACCGTACCCAACATCCTATGATTTCTTTCTTACCCAAAATCTTTTTTTGATCCTAACATGTAGTAACCATATCCAGACATCAATAAAAGGATATAATGAACCCATCCAAAAAAATCAATAATTCCATCGAAAATCGTTCAAAATATCCTTAAAACATACCTAGAATCCTCAAAACAAAGTGCTCAATATGAGCACACCCTCACATGAGTATCACAACACAAAACCCAACTAATATGAGCATTCTTGAAATAAATCCACAAATGAATCATCCAAATAGAATATGTAAAATAAAAAAAATATTAGTATACCCTCTATATAATAACCCTTCTCTTTATTAAACACATAAACATGATTTATTACCTAAAATTTCACATAATACAACTCTGAGGATCGAGAGGTCTAGTGTCTTGGGAAATTATGAACATTACATAACAACATAGAACATAAAACATCACATATTTATTAAAAACTTATTTTACATTACCACAATATTCCTTCGTACTTAGCTTCGTAAGGGATAACCTGAGGACACACATAAAAAAGGGTGATCTATAAAGACCGGTAAGGGAGTAAAAAAGGAATAACATGAATAATACAATTAATGTTAGGAAATAATCATATCAATGGATAACAAGAGAAACATTAACATAAAATAATGATATAACATTGTTATCATAACATGGAAATGTGGAAACAACATTTAACATGATATTAGCATGAGCCAAGGCTCATTGCATATGGATCACAGGTAAACCCTCATTGCACTTGAATTGGCATGATTTAACCCTAATTGAACTTCAATTATCATGAGTAAACCCTCATTGAACAAGATGTATCATGATTCTAATCTTTACCCAGTGCATTGGAGTGCTATCAGGGCACACCCTTTATAAACATTTCATTTCAGGCATAAGTGTGCCACATGGATCATACAACAAGGAATCGTTCAACATAATCACTTATTCCATGATAAAGGAATGTGTAATAGATACATGAAACTATATAATCAATAAGTAAATGTGCATAAAGGATAATTCCCTTCATAGAGAAATGGGAATTGTATTCACTACACAATGACTTTGGCTTGGAAAATTGTGGTATAATTTCCACAGCATAACGATGTGACATAAGAGTTCATAAAAATGGTTGATGAGGGAAAAATGGGTAAATAATCATATTTACATTAAATATAAATTAATGGTTCATATAGACACATTTTAAAACATATTTAATGGAATTTAGATGAATAATATTAAATAATTTCTTAAATGTGAATGGGGATAGAGAAATTCCATAAAAAAATTAGGCATGGTAAAGAGAGTACATAAGAGGAATTAATGAGAGAGAAAGAGGTATTTAATCATTAAAACATAAAGAGGGAAGTATATGGAAGTTTTTAAATCATAAAAAACATTTTTAAGGGAAAATAAAAGGGTATAACAAAATAAATAAATTTGGTAAAAAATGAGAATGGAAGAAATCCTTTACTTGGAAGTGTGATCCCAAAGGCTTGGGAGAGGCTTGAGAGAGGCTTATAAAGAGATTGGAACTCCAGTTGAGGATTATAGAGAGATGAGGGTAGCGTATGGTCGATCATAAAAGGTTATGAGTGAAGAGGAATTTTATATTGAGTGGGTTTATATAGGAAATTAGAGGGAATTATTTATTATTTAGGTTTTAGACACCAATCATTAAACTAATCAAAACCAAAAACCATACCACAGTTGTTTCCCATGGTTTTTGTCAATTTTTTGTGGAAAAATTATTTTATAAGTAAAATTTCCGAACTTAATAAAATATTAGGCTTTATTATGTGTAGGTGAGTCACACTATCAAAGAAATTATTTTTAAAAGTTAAAATATTTTATATGACTTGAATGGTCCACTAAGGCACCATTAAATTAATCAAACAAATATAAAATAACTTTATATTATATTGAAAACATATATTGGCCGAAAATACCTTTTATATAATTTTATTATCTCATTATTGGGTCCTTATTATTTCATAAAACACATTATATATGTAAACAATATTTAATTTTTACCCAAAAATTTGACTGTCTCGGAAAATTATGAAAAAATCACTGTTAGATAACTTTGACATCCTGATTCCAAAAATAATATTCATTTTATCTAAATAATTTTCCAAATATGTTAATTTTAAATTTTGAAATAAAAAATGACATTTATGGAAAAATCATGGGTTTTGAAAAAAAAACAGCTTTAAAACCTCAATAAAATTTTCAATCGTATTTTTAATAATTGTAAAATCATTAATATTTAATTAAAATTAATTTAGTAATAATATTTTATTAAAATCTTATTTATTTCCAAAATCCATTAATTCATCAAAATATATTTCTTAATATAATATTAATTAAAAATACTATTTGTGCTTTAAAACCCATTTACAAAGTAACAATAATATAATGAATGTATATTATTTATACCAAAATAAAGTACTTAATCATGGTTCTGGGGTACTGTTACATAACCCCTTATAACACCCAAATAAGACCTAAGGGAAAGGTGTTCGATGGTGACAGACTCTTAGGGTGGTTCGGATAACATCGCTTGGGTGGTAATCGTTGTTAACTTTCATTTATCCCGTAGGTAGTTATATTCAAGCTTAACATGTTGAAGTTTGTCTTAGGCTTGGTCAAGAGTGAAGACCCACAATGATATCTCCTTTCTAATCTCTAAAAATGGGCTTCTTTTAGATCAATTCTTCTAGATGAGGATATCACTTCCCTTTTCCAAGTAAATTTTATTTGTTAAAGTCCAATATTTATACTAATCATGTGATCACTATTCAACTACTATATTAGAAATGGTAACAATTATTAATGGTATTTGAAAATACAAAAACATAAAATGATGGATGTTCATATGTTTTATATAACCATTTTACATAATAAGACATTTAATTAGATCAAGTAGAATTTTCATTTACAAAATTTTGGGTTGTTACACTATAAATTTAGAAAGGATTAACTAATGTAATTTAAATGGATAAAATTTTTTAATGAAGTACTCAACAATCCTATGTTCACTTAGGGGAATAAAGTCACCCAAAATCCCACTACTGGATAAAGTACACATCATGTACATTTATGTACATGGAGTGTACACTCAATGTTGAACCTGTACATGTACTTCTATGCATCTAAGGAACACCTGGTGCCTTATTATATAATAATACATTGCCAAGTACCTCCCTCATAAAAGTTGTATAAATAGGTACCCAACCACATGGACTTGTACCACTACATATAATGTACCCTTATTAAATGACATATATTCTCAAAATGTGTATATCCCAATGTACTTGGATACAGTTACATGTTCCCCTGCAAGACGTGTACCCCAGGTACATGATGTGTAATTCCTAATGCTCCAAATTACCATATTAGTTAGTCATATATCAACATAATTTTAAAAAAAAGTACATAAAGTACCAAGAATGTACTTCTAAAAATATAATATTCAATGAATAGGAAGAAAAATAAGTGTGTTTTCTTGATTCAATATTCCATGTGATTTGGATTTCCCAAATAGAAATCTATCAAACCTCCCAGAACCCTGTGATTTCCCCGGTACTCACAATATAGACCCTATACAGGTCCCCAACAACCCAAAAAAATATAAAAAAATTAATTATCTATGGTGATTCTTAGATAAAATATCAAATGGAATACCCTATGATATAAGCCACTAATGTTTTAGTCCAATTAATGATATTAAATTATTGAATCACGATCCTGCACGACCCAAGTTCTATGATGACACCCTCATCTATGTGTCTCTCTTCTCTCTATATCCCTCTCCATGTCTACTCTATAGAGAAAATATCACCAAGGGGAGGGTGTATTAGTGATGTAAAAGGAATGAAAATATAAATTTTGAATGAAAATAGGAAATAAATAAAAAAAATGGAATAACTGTGAAAATTAAGGAAGTGATGAAAAAGAGACTGGTCTAGATCTTATAACCAACCCAACATTATGTCTCTTCTAAGGACACCCCACCGCCCACCCCATCCTAAACTCAACCCCAATTTCATAATTATAATAAAATGGCCATAATATAAGATTTCATTGGACAAACCAACCCAAAAAATATATTTAATTAATTAAATATTAAATATTCTACTTTAATTTAAATGGCTTAATCTTTTCAAAAACTTTAGTCTATGGGTAAACCTATTCCAATGAAAAGAAAGTGGTAAAAAAATTATTTTATGATTAATGATAGGAGAAATTACCATTTTCCCATAATAACTAAATGAGAGAAAAAAAATCTACTTTTCCCTATTTTTATTAAATATTCATGATACAATTGATTACATGATCCCTAAAATAAGAACTTATCACCAACAAGATATTATCATAGTCAAACTGGTACAATGATTAATCTCAAACACAGTACTCCCATATCAATCATGACCATCCACCGACCTGTATCCCAACACCCATGACTTTCCAATCATAGGTGATATTTAAATGGGAACAATCTATTGTTTCCCACCACATTAGTTTCATTATAATTTACAATCAACAAATACCAAACCCCATTTCCCACACATTTCCCCAAACTATACGCAATGGCCATATTTTGACTTGCTTGTCACATAATATAATCAACCCCAACTACCAACCATCACCCTCACTCAGTTCACTAAGAATGAAACCCCACACTCAACATAAATATTTAAAATATTGATACATCTTATGATTTACTATAGTGCACTCACAATAATAGGGATTATCTAACACTAAATATCAGGTTACAACATCATGAACTAGATGAATGTGTTCCTAAACAACATGAACATGACTTCTCAATAAGGAATACACCCAAAAAGAGACACCAACCACCACTATCCTCTTTGAATAATAGAGATTATCAAACCCTCCCCCATACATTCATACTCAGATGAGATATTGTATAATTATCATGGACTAATTTCTCTAAACCATTGAACATCCTCCCAGAAAATCCATTTCATTAAAAATTGATTACTCATGAACCCTTCTTTAATAACAATGCATATACCTAATTCCCATATCCACCATATCACAACCCACCTCATGTTTGTTGATATAAATCCATGGGAGGCCTACAATGTTCCCCACATACCACGAAAATGATATAAAAATTGGCTATGAAAGGAATCAAGCCATGACTTACCTATCACATCATCCAAAAAACAATAATCACACCATATATCAGCCTTACTATCCCTTTAGAACCTAGTTAAGGGAAAAATATTTATCTTCCCCACTACAATATGAGTAAGATCAAGCCCAATAAAGCCATCTTCCCAGAATAATTTCATTTTTCTTATAAACAACACCACTAGAAGAGAGTGCCAAATATAACAAAAAACTAAAAGGGTTTCAAAAAATCCATTTTAAGGGATTATATCTCCATCACATGTGAACTCGTCACCAAGGGATGCAAATGACCTTCCATCAGGAGATAAATATCCTTGGTTATGTTTAGCATAATTCCACCAATTACATAAATGAGGAAGCATCATATACATGGTTGACGACACATTAAAGGAATGGAACTATATATTCTTAAAAATAGACATGGTAAAGAAATTTTAATGGGAATTATACATGCCTACCATGTTGTATGAACACCGACCTCTTATCACCGGGAAATGATACAAAAACTCAGAAATAATAAAATCCAAAAAAAGCACAGAAATCATGGTAAAAATCACTCAGTTATAACAACATAAACATATAATAATAGTCATATAACCTTGGTAACCTATAATTCGTACTCGACCATTTTTTCATGAATCACCTACATGATATTTGTCACATGCCTTGACACATTCTTATATATATTTTATAAAAACTATATAGCTATAAATAAACAAATAAAAAAATACATTGATGCCATTTTTTAATGGAAACATACAATGTAGACCCACCCCCACAGTCTAATTCATCCCACAAAAATGGCTCCATAATACATCCTCATATAGCTGAAGTTGTATACTAATGGTATGGCCCTAAAAGGATACAGTTGGGAGAATATGATTGTAACACCCAATGTTTTTATTATCTTTTTTATTAGAATAAATTAATTTATTTTATTCCATTCATTCCTCTTTATACCAAGATAAAATTTAATTATATGTTATGCCATGTTATGCTACCTCTACATGCAACAACTACTTAACTTATCCATCATGCAACATTGAGGGTCTATGAAAAAATATTTTATAATTATAATTATTTATGTTCAATAGTTATAATATAGCCACAAAATTTTGTATAATGAATATTAATAACTAGTTTTAAAATATTATTTATTTTTTATATAAATAAAACATTTTGATAATAAGACATATAATTTTTAGTAATGTCATTATATATTTGAAAATAATATTTTAAAAGATGATATTAATTTTATGTCCTTAAATAATGATGATTTTAGATATTGAATTTGATAAAATTAACATCATTTTTGAATTCATAATTTTAAAATTATCTTAGGGTGAAGTTTTAGGATTTTTTTTGAAAAACTTCATTTTAGGGTGAATAGTGGAAATACATGAATTTTAATTCCAAAGTTCTTATTCATACAATTTAATTATATAGTTAATTTTTTTTAAATTTGGTTTTAATGTGTAATTATATATATTTTAAATTATTTAATCCAATTTAGTTCATTATAACTAATTTTACATTGATATTGGATATAAAAACATTTTAATCTTTTGGACATTTTCACTTTTAAAAAACATAGTCTCATCCAATCTATGGAATTAATTTTAAATTAAATTCAACCACTTATGTGATTAGAGTTTAGATAAATAAATTCAAAAATTCCATTTATAATATATAATAAAGTCATTTTTTAGACCAAAAATATTAGTTAATTTAATACAAATTAATTACATTGATAAATGTAAAAACAAGATTACTTAGTGTTTAAACAGTAACATAATGAGACAAATCACCTCGATGCATGTACAAAATCCATTTTATAAAAATATTTAAACCAATTAATAAAAAATTTCAAATAATTACAATTATTGTATTAAAATTATGTAAGGGGTACCTCCCAATAGTGTTTACCTTTTTGTATTTACTATAATTGCTCTCCTACTCCGCTAAAAAAGGTCACTCAACCCCATCAATTATTCACACATCCAAAGACATTTGTATCATCCAAACACTAAAAAAATATCCTCCAAACATCCCCCCCCCCCTAATCCTAGAATACTCACGTTTTCATGGAATCCAACCAAGGAATCCCTTTGATGAAAACCAAGAAGAGTTACCCAAAGAAGAGGTAACATCCTTCAACAAACTCTTTTGTTTTATTTTAATTCTCCACCCCATCGTCTATATTTTTCAATGCATATATAATAACATATTCATCATAAATATTATGAGATTTTGTAGTTTTAAGTGTTATACCTACACTTACACACACTTCCATCAAATATGTAATGAACTTTCCTTTCGTGTGTACGGTGTACTACCACCTCACGAAGCGATGTCATTCATTTTTCCATTACACCTATCATGGTTGGGAATTATGATAGAAATAAAGTTTTTAGATGTTATATATGGTTGTTATGATTTATTTATGATTCTATAATTATTATATAATAAATACCTTCAGTAATTCTATTTTTTTAAACACAACAACCTTGTTCGTGGATGTGTGGACTACCGCCTCCTAAAAGATATGTGATTCGTTCACACCGTACACAGCATGTATTGAATATTTTTTTAGTAAAAATATAATATAAAAATTAAATAATAATTATAATTTAAATATATATATATATATTTGTGTTTATTTTACTTTATTTTTTTTTGAAAATAACAATAATATGGAAATAATATTATTGCGTGCGTACGGTATGTCGTCTCAATGAACAGTCTATTTCATTTTATATTTATACATTTTATAGATTATAATAACTATTTATAGAGTAAATATTTATGATATTTATATCATGTTTTATGTTATTTAAATAATTAAATCTTGATCTATGTAATATTATCATGAATAATAATTCAAGACATATATGAAAAACAAAGAATATATTACCCAAAACGTAACATTCAGATGGAATTGTTAATAAACATGTAATATAATGTCATAATCAAATAATATATGGTATTATATATAATAATATGGTACATTTTTAGAATTATAATGATCATATATTCATTATACCTACTTATTTATTGAGTACGAGGAGATTTAATATATATGGTGAGGGTTTTCTCTTTACACTTTTATTTAATTTATATTTATGCCTTATTAAAAAATTATTTATTTTATATGGTGCATAGAATTCCCATAAATATATTATATTATTATTATTATTAAATTTATTTGTACATAAATACCCATTTTATGATCTATCTTTCATGGGGATTTAAAGTTCAAAATTTTACAAACTTGTGAGGTATTTTGTCTTAATTTTCCTTCTTTGAGACACATGTTTTTTTATTAACCAATTTTAATTTACAAAGAGTATAAAAAAGAACATGAGATGTTATATATTGATTTAAATTTTTATAATGGTATTTTAAATTTCAATTATTTATATATTCTTGATTTGGTAGTATGATTAAATGTTACCAATTGCTAATAGTTTATTAAAAGAATCTCATCATTTATCAGGATTTTTATGATTATGGTTACATTGATAAAATTTAATGATTCAACTATAGATAAAAATTAATTATTTTCTTATCCTATGGTTACTGAAGATATATTCATGTATTAGTACCATTTTCCCACTACAAGGTACTTAGGATAATTAATAAAAAAAATTTAATAAAGTATGACCTTATTTCTATCTTCTGTTAGAAATATGTTTTATTCAAAAACATATTGTTTATAAAAAAAATTTTAAAATTTTTTTAAAATGATTTAATTGTATCATTCTCAATGAAAAAAGATTTTATAATTGTTTTCTGGTTTCTGAGCCTTCTTTTATATGTTTTCGGTGTTATTTTCAATGATTATTTTTCAATACAAAAAATGTTTTAAAAATATTTTCATAATGAATAAAGCATTTCTTCCTAAAGAAATGTTTCTTAAAGATATTTACATGTTATCTTCTATCTATGATGACATCACTTTGTGATAATAATTCCATTCTCGAGAAATGAACCAATGGTCCATTAAAAATATTTCTCTTAATGGTAAATTTTTTGATGGGTTAATTTTAATGAAATATATTTCCCTTTCATAGGTTATATTTTTATGAAACCCACTTATTATCATTAGTTAGGCATTGATGAAATTATTATAAAAAAATAACTTTTCCATGGGTTAAGATATGATTACAGTTTTATTATACCCATTTCATTTCATGGGTTATGATATGATAATTTTTATAATCTAGTGGAACACATATGTATGATTTCATTATGAGATGGGTTAGACGTATATCTCCTTCCAATGTGTTGGGTAAATATTTATATCTCATGAGATTGAAATCGATAGAATGGAGAGAGAATGCGGTTCAGTAATGTATATTGTCCTCTAAGATGGTCTTGTGAGCAAAATATGAATACTAAGATGATCAAGGGAGTGATACAAGAATATCAAGATGGTTTGAGAAGTGAAATAATACCACCAAGATGTCATTGGAAGCAATGTGTTGACTACTTTTGATGTCATTTTATAGGATTATTTGTGTTCCAAAATTCAATGTCTTATTCCTCTGTTATGATTTAATGGTGTTTTCCCATGATTCTATTATGATTCATGTATTCTGACCTAGAAATAATTATGCGATGATTCATGTTTATGATATTTGATATGCATGGAATAATCATATAATCTTATGATCACATTATCATAACCTTACTATCATGTTTATTCTTATATATTCCCCTTTTTTACCCTTACTAGGCATTAGAGAGCACCCTATATTATTTTTCCTTTACAATGTTTATGATGATATGTATTATTTATGACATGTTTATGAAGGGTTCTAGCCAAGGAGAACCTATTGGGAGATCATATATCTTACTTATGTACTAGTGTTAAGGTATACATGTTCCCAAAGGCATTAAACTTATAAGGTCTTTGGGTGTTTGTTTTTGTAATGTATTAAGTATTCCAAATAATATATGTAATTATAATTTATGAAAAGATTCAGTCTCTATAGTTATGATCAATGAAAAAATTTAGTAAAATATTGGAAAATAATATGAAAAAACCTTAATGAAAACCCTAAGGACATGTCTAAGGATATGTTTATAAATGACTCGATTTATATAAAAATATCATGGATTTTTGGTAAAGTATATAGTGATTGGTTTCCTAGAAATACATAAATGTTTAGATACCAGAAGAGTATGTGGGTCTAGAATAGATGTACATAGGGGTAACAGCCCTAAAGACACATTATTGATATATACTTGATCGGGAATTGGTGCATGAAAATGGGCCTTGATGCACACCTAGTTTGACACTCCAAGGGAATATGATTTTAAAATTGCCAAAAAATTCTATATATATCATGAATGATTTATGTAGACTATGGAAAATAATATACTAGGATAGAATTAATTTGTTATATATTAAAGAATGTGTCATAGTTTAAACATCCTATAAGTGGTTTTCCATGATTATGTGGTCCCCCACTATGATAGTTGTCTCTTACTCTATGATTTTTTGTTCTAGTAAATGGATGTAACCAAAGAAACTACATGAATTATAAGTGTGATGGGAAATGAAATGATTGTTCTATGGAGAATCTAGATGCAATGGAAAATGGAATGAAAAATATCATTTCTACGGTCACACAATTTTCTCAAGTTATAAATCATTATGTAATTCCATATGAGAAAAGGATGGAACAAAATTATATAGAGTCCTTTATGAAGAAATGTCCACTATATTTCAGTATGTCTTATAATACACTTGTTTCTGAATAATGTATGTGTACCCTTGAAATGACATCCTCCATTCTATAGTGTACAGAAAATGAGAATATCATTACGGTTGTTTATCAATAAGACGGTGAAGAGGAAAAATGGTGGAATATAATCGTGAATATAAGACATTAGGATGAAATTTAAT
Source organism: Viscum album (assembly GCA_963277665.1). Lineage (NCBI taxonomy): Eukaryota > Viridiplantae > Streptophyta > Magnoliopsida > Santalales > Viscaceae > Viscum > Viscum album. Next base: position 1,791,242,047 of record OY728138.1, read on the forward strand.
GAATTTATTGGGAAGAGTTGATGGAATTATTTTTTAATAAGTATATTACATGTATTCTTGGTACAAATGTGGATAAATAGTTCCTTGACATAGAGGAAATGGATGATGAATCTGTTAGAACTTATAAGGATAATTTTAATTGATTTATGAGATTTTATTTTGTTATTATCATCCATCATGAATGTAATTATAATATTTTATTCAGTGTCTTGAGTCCAATTATTGAAATGGAATTGTCCATATGAGAGTTTCGTAGAAATGAAGATATTGTGCATTTTGCAATCAAGGTTGAAATGAAGGTTGGAGTTACATATCAATCTCATGGTTTTGACTAGAAAATGAGGATGGATTTCAAAGGAGAATATAAAAACCATGAAGAGAAAAATATGGAAATTCATTTATTCTCTAAGAGACAAATGATTAATGGAGTATATTTTTTAAGTCGTCTAATAAATTTTTTAATTTTGGAAGGGAATGTTGTGAGGCCTTTCATTGCCGAAGTGATGGGAAGAAGTGATCTAAAAATAGAAATTGATAGAAATCATCAAATAATTCACCTCCCCTGCTTTAGTGCTAAATTTTTAAAGAGAATAAGGATTATTCTATATAGTACCCAAAACATAAGTTTAATGATGATGATCGATGGTAGGAACCTCTTTAGCCAAGGGACAAGGGGAAATATCATGTGATAATTGTATCTGATGAGGTGTGTGATAATGACATGGGGAAAGTCACACTTACCATCCAATATAAAATAGTTAATGTGTTATTTTATTATGGATACACCCACACATTCATATATAGTGATTTTTTAATTGCATTAAGATTCCACAAAAAATATTAGATGGGGAATTAGCAGTGAAAACCTCAAATGTTTCAATTATTTCATATCTAGTCTATGATCCATATCTGATTGATATTTTTGCGAATGGAATTCTTTCAAATCTTGTCATAATTATTTTAGTTAAATTTTAGGTCATCTAAGGAATGAGTTGGCTTACACTCCATAAATCCCACATCAATTATCATCGAAGGGAATTTACGTGGAATTTTTTAAACTAACCTATGACCATATATCAATCTGATGAAAAGCATGAACATTTAATTGATATTAAATCAACTGTATGGGTCATAATTCCCAATCAGAAAGGTTGTTTATCTTAAATGGTTGGATATAAAACCGACATTGATGTTATTTCTATTTTATGTGAATTAGTGGATTTATTTATAGAGGGGTTTCATAGTGTTCGACCAAAATGTGAAATTTAGTTCTTCATAGTACTCACACATTATTCCATGCCAATTTCAAATAATCCTTATTTAATGGCCCCAATTGAGTTGAAATATTTGAAGAAGAAACTCCATAAAATACTTGATAATATATTCATTTGGCCAAGTGTGTAACCTTGTGGAGAACCTGTTCTTTTTCTAAAATGAAATATAGTTAAACTCTGCTATATAATTTCATGGTCTTGAAAATTCCAAAAATCAGATCAGGGTAAGTCCATTCATTTGGAAAATTAGAAAATTATATCTCAAAGAATATTGAAGAAAATATTCAAAGGAAGTTTGATTGTGAAGAAAAAATCTCTTCATGGACCTCCACTCTTCATGGTGTTCATCCTGTCCATGAAACACCCATGAATGGGAATGGTTCCTGGATAAGGACAAATCCTGCAATCTTGGAAAATGAAACAATGTCATTTTTGCGAAGAGGTGGGGATTTTATCCCCACAAACGACCCATAACCGTGAATGAAATTGTTCATGTAGTAAGGTAGTACCATTAGCTCACACAAATGAAACAAAGTCCTTTCTAGGGCTAAGAGGGATTTCATCCCTCACAAAGTATCCCTTGAGACTCTTTCCTTAATGGGATCCAACTAAAGACATTTCATGGAAAACCATAGATGACCATCAATACCAGTATCTAGTCCCTCTACACCTCTATAAATTAGACACTGAGTGGAGTGATTGAGGATCAAAATATCATAAAATCAAAGGATCGATGGAGTAGATGAGACTAAACCAAAGAAATTCGAATCAATGAAAGACTCAAATCTTTTTTGATGATTCTTATATAGTTAAATACATCACAAAGTATAAAAGAATAAATAATAAGTCATTCAGTGGTCCATGAATCAGAAGCCCTTTGTGGACCTAATTCCAACAATAAGAGAACTAGTGGAACTTTTTCAGATGAACATCCTACATAACAAAAATCTATGGGGATGGAACCCTTCCATGCATAACAAAACTGTACGTGGGTTGAACTCATCCCCACATTAAAAAATAATACATGGGTGGAACCACCACCCACATAAAAACATCCATTGCGGTCTGACCCCTGGTCCATGTATCATAACTCTATATGGATGATCACATCACCTGCATTGTAATATGCTATGTGAATTGAACACCCTCCCGTGTAAAAGCATGATACATAGAATGGGGTATCCTAGGTTGTTCCAACTTACAAGTCCTATCATTCTCTTATGTCACATGGGTGGACCCAATATCAACCCTTACAAGAACCAATCTACCAGCATTATAACAAAGCCTATTCTAACACAAGCTGATATATATGATCCAATTATCATACACATTAGTGTGAGATTTTGACTTTAAAAACCCATGTAAATTTAATTCATGTGGGTAATCCCCACAGTAATCAGTCCCTCTGAATGACCTTAAGTTTACATTCCCTTTGATAACAGGTTTATGACATCGGTATACTCACATGAGCCTCTCTATTTTATGGATTTAGAGGTATATCTATCCTTAAACTTATATAAGGTCTAGTTTTAATACTCCCTCTTCTCCCGGGACACATTTCAGGGAACCCCACATTAGGTAATCCCTTTTCCTTTCTTGCAGGAGGCGGTTCTGTTTCTCCTCTTCTCCTCCACCTAAGGCCTCGATGGATTGATCAAAAAACGTGACTATCTTTGAAATGAAAATAGGAGAGTATGTGGGAATATTTTACACCCACTTTATCTCCCCATTTTGGATCCATTACCATCTATCAGTGGATGGAGATGGACATGTGATCATCAGATACTCTACCTCCACTTTTTTATCACACCTAGTATGACTCATGTAGGCTTAGAGGTTTCCCTCAATCCTGACATACAATGATCCAAAAGTATTTAATATGCATTATCCAAATATGTAAACCCCAACATCAATCCAAATAGGCCTCCTGTATGGTGTAATCCTCTAAAACATACCTCAACCTTCAATGGTCCATATTCCCAATGAAGTAGCCCAAGTGGGAAGCTCCCTTGCTTTATCCTCAATAATGCCTCCTTTAATGGGTCTCCACTAAAGTGTAAGTTCTAGTTCAAACTGAACTATTAGGGATTATATTCCCAGCTAACTTGTATAGATAGGAAGCCTCTTTTTTTCTAAACCCAAATCACCCTAATTTTCTTTGGGCCACATTCTCAGTAGGGTCATATCTACTAGGGAGACCATATCTCTTATGATTATTTAGGGAAACCTCAGTATAATCCCCACACCATCCATGACCGAGAACCCTTTTCCTGTACATCCTTTTCATAGGATGTTAAACTTCATGTTTGGATTCTCATCACTGGACCTTAAAAGTTGATTTGTCTAATTAAGTGACACAAAACTACGTAGTTTCTGATTCCTCTCATGAGGACATATAGGAAGACCATTTATGGGTTCTATAATGACATAAAAACAACTTATATCCCCCTATATGACAATATAATCCATATATCCTTACAAAATGGATTCAAACTAGCATCTTCCTAACAAACGTCCATTTATTCCTTCGATTTTCCACAAAAGGGTAACATTGTTGGTGATCCTCAGATACATATAGATCCCTCTATTGATAGAGAACCTCATATACATACATATGATTCGAAACCCATAATTATTTGTGATTGATCTTAACCTAGGGGTAATACAAAATCACATACATGGGAATGAACCAAGTATTTATGAACATATGAACATGATATAAATCTATAATAGAGTTACAAAACATTAAATAATTCCCACCACAATGATGTGGTGAGGCTGAATTTCCATCCTCTCTACCAATATGTGGTCATTTGTTTCATTTTCAATGTTACCCAATGAGCACCTACCTTTGGAATGTAGGTCCTTAAGTTATGGATATTATATACATTATACATTTCTATCTCCATGAATCAACTCGTTGGAGAGAATTTGTTGACCTTCTACATGAAGTTATTGATTTCACACCATTTGACCCCCTGTAATCAACTATTCTGACCATAAATGCACCATCAGGTAATAAAAAATGGTGAACTATAAAATAATTTAATCAAGTGAAAAAATGATTAGGTTATAATACATTGTCCCATTATGTTCGCATCTTCATGTAGAAACAAAAATGGTGAACCTGACGTGAATGACTTGACTATGACACCTACTTCATGAGAAAATAAGGATATATTGCCCAATCCCAATCAAAAAATTTTGGTTTGATCACATTAGAATCATCAAGAGAAAAAATAATAACTGAACATTAATCCATAACCATGATGATGGTGTTACCCCACTTTTGGTCCCTTTTGCATCTAAAGATGACGAGTTCCAGAGAATACCATCAACTATGAATTTGGTCATGAGATGAAACATTGATGAGGTTTTTCTATCTGTATATATAACATATACTATTGAACATTTTCATAGATACCTTCAATCCAACAGAATCTCGATGGTTTTCTTAGAAACACGTGTTAGAAAATTTACAGGAAGCCAGGTCCTTGACAAAGAATAGGACTCCATCGCCCACCCAACATCTTCAAAACTGGGTTTCAAATTCACTAGTTATGGAGTAACATCAAAATAGCACTATCCCTACCCAGGAGGTATCATGGTAGGCCCTCCATGCCATGAATTGGCATCATCAATCCAACCAGAAATGGTCGGAGGCCTAGAATATGGTGGCTCCACTGGCCACCACCAACCGTTCTAGGATATTTTCACTGAAACACAACAATGAATGCCTCACATACCTTTGGGAGGATGATAGAGTCATCTCCAATGATTTCATCCATACATAACAAGGGTTCCACCTATGTTACCTTACTAAAAATCATCTCCTCCAATGCCATGTGGCCCAACATAATCACTCTGCAGAGGATACCACCCTGAGTGCTCCGGCTGAAGTCCAACGGACCTGGGTCCCTTGAGCAGCTCACTAAGGGAGACAGTCACACAACCAATAATAGGTCATTACCATAATTCATTATAAAGAATACCTCCATGTAAACACAGACAAATACTATGATTGGACCTATATTCCTTCTATATCTTATGAATCCCTCCATGTAAATACACTAAGATATTATGAGTAGACACAAAATCCCATTAATTCTCATGAAACCCTCCGTGCAAATAGAGAGTCAAATTATAGAAAGATGAAAACCCTATCCAATGAACATAAATCCCATAAATAAATTAGGATGTTAATCATCTATAATAAAGTGTAAATTACTACTAAAAATATCAATCATGTAAACCAAATAGGTTTCCAAATGAGCATATGCAAATTGTTGCTTGTGAATATGAATCACACTAATCATTTATGGTGGAAACCAAGTACATGTGGTGTCAAATTGATGTCAACATATATGAATCCCACCATCTAAATATATTTTCAACTAAATAAAATAATATTCAAATTCCAAAAGCTTTATATGAAGACCATCGGACAAATATAGAAGAAAATGGGAGGTTAGAAATCTATATCATGAATATGAACCCCCTATGAAATATGGTAGAACTACGTATAAGAAGAGTCAAATTCCTACCAAAAAATTTGAATCCCACTATTAAAAATAATGGAAATTAAATACAATAAGATTCAAATTTCTGTGGATGTATAGTAATCCCATTAAAAAATAAAATATAACTGAGAAGACACAAATCACTTCTTATGAATATGTAGCCCATCAATAAAATATGAATGAAAGTGGAGAATAAAGATGGTGTATCCTAGCTCTAAATCAACGCAGACCCATTCCTATACACGTGCATGAGAGAACTATCATTACTCACTTACAAAAAATGGAGGTCCATAGTAGGCACATATTCTCACTTTGACATAGAAATGGGATTATATTCCCATTCAAGCCAAAGATGTATCTCAATACATCTTGTAAATGATGGAGGATCGAACATCAATTCCTAAGAAAATCTTCTATACCTATCAATATATAATCAAGTCCATGTAAATAGCAAGTATATGGGCCTAATACCTCATCGTCCCAAGTGGGGTGACTCGTCCAAAAAAATAAGATGGTCACTCTGGAGTAGGAATTCATGCCTACTCCCTTCCAGGAGGGTCTTTGTCTATATTCCATGATAAATGGAAAATTTAATTGGGCATAAATAATTGTTCCTACAAGGGGTACACCGTTCCACCATATATGTTGCATGAGTAGAGGTATATATCCCATCCAACAATAAATAGTCTTGTTGGTATATGCCAGTAGGACCATGATAGTCACTAGAATAGGCACCCAAACATGATGTTTGTCACCAAAATAAAGTGACCTCAGTTTCCCTCAAGAGGGAAACTAAAATAAATCATTCCAAAATACATTCATAAAATTAAAAGCATATCCATGAACCTACACTACTTAATTCTAGAATTCCTGATGTCTTCAAAAACATATATTAGGTCTATCATAATCCTTCCAATCCATTAGAAAATTATGGTTGTTCTATTAGAATTTTTGAAGGACCTCACCACAATATTGTTAGTAATAACTCTGAAGGTCCTCCTAAGAGCACGCACCATGAAGGATTATCTCATGGACAAGGAATGATCAGTCATGAGATTCTATCTTTTGATTAGTTTCATGGTAGACCTCCTAATGGCTAGAATATAAAATAGAAAGAAGGTCCTACCCTTTTTTCCACAATGGTGGTCCTTCCTAGGGTATATGATGCATATATTCATCTAGGAGTCATATATCAAGCTATGACAGTATTCCTCTCCATTGTGGAACCAACTGTAATTTTCCTCTCTGTAGTCATGTTCTATGTTAGCAAGATGGTCCTCCCCTCACCATCATCCATCCTAAAGGTCCTCCATGGGTAATATGCTATATAAATTATCCCTATATTTATACATCAAATGATAATGATAGTTATATCCATTATTTCACTAAAACCAAATGTCCTCCCCATAGTCAAGTTTTATATTGGCATAGTGGTCCTCCCCTTCCAAAATCAAATTCATCAAATACCCCATATGATGAGGTTCTTGGAGGGATGGGGTCAAATATATCAGATACCCTACCAATAAAAAGCAACATCCTTTCTCAACCTAGAGATGACCTGGGACTACATTCATCTTCTGATCCACATACATACCCTTCACATGTCAAAGAGATCTGTACTAGCCCTGTTACTCATGACAAAGTCATCAAGAAACGTCCAAGTTGGGTAGATCTAGTAGAGGAGTTCCTTGTGTAGGAAAAAATATATGTTTCTCATGATAAGGCAATTAGCCAATGATGAAATACTAGTTATGTTTTGGACCACAAACACATCTTCTTTCAACATACCAAGGGGGTATCCATAAGAATGTGTACATAAATTTCATCTTAATATATGGATAACTCTTCACCACCTTAAAACATATTTAGGACCTATAATGGGTACACATACCATGTCATAATAGTGGAATAGCTTTATCATCAGATCGACCTGGAATCTCATCCATCTGTGTGTTGACCACAATCAAAGAGTCATTAGAAATATCTCTATCTAAATTTCTTCCTTTAATTTCATATGTTTCATCATCTTTTCATTGACACCCCTCTTGGTGTTCATACCTGGGGATGGGGGAGCATGGAGCATTGAATTTCAGCCCATATTCCATCTAGTATGACCAATTGGAAATGAAATCTTGTAATTTCATTATCCCAAGGTAGCAATAAAATGAAATCCCTACACAAGAAAGATGACATGCTCAATAAGAACAAGTCTCAAGTAAGTCTCAAAAGTGTCAGGTCTAAAATCATCAAGCCATAAATAATCTCATGAACTAGAAATCCAAGAACATTCATTAGGATTCTCACATAACGAAAACCAATCATGAAGAATTTATAATTTCCTCATACAAAAATAGTTCTTGTGTACACTCAGTACAACATTCATCTCACACTCAAATGGGAATACGCTAGATCTAGAATACGACAATAGCAACAGAAACTACCACATTATGGGATCGAACCCTACCCACTGGGCCATGGGAATTTTTAACACAAAATTCCCCTATATGACAAAAAAATCAAGGCTGGGGAATAATAAAAATAATAATAGGAGCAACCCCTTCTCGTAGGGATGGATGATTTTTTACTCAACCACCTACCTAATGGAAGTCGTTCTTTTCCCATTTAGGGAGGACAAAAAGTATAGAGTTCCCCCTTTCCATCCCGACTCATGACGACTTACCCCTTGAATAAAAGTGTATATGAATGTTGTATTTATGTTTCCTTTGAGTTAAAAATTTCTATATATTCCAAATAATATCTCATAATGGAAGAAGAATATCCAAAATATGACACAAATATATACCCTACCATTCAGTTACTGGTAAGACACCCAAAATTTGTTATGAATCGGTGAATGAAATTGACATAAATCTAATGAACCGCACCAAAATGATGAAAATTATGAAGTGAAAGGATATGATGGTTCCACCTGGAATCCGATCTACAGTGAGAATGAATTTATGCATACCCAGAACTAGAGGGTTTCCCGGTATTTGGGTTTTCCCTCAATCGATCCTCCAATACCTCCTCCATGAATCCCTTCTAATGATAAGAAAAAAACAATGTCTCATATTATACACCCCTACTCAAAATGAAAATGACCCCCTTACACTCAAGGATAAATTCTCTTAGAAGGATGAATAAATTAAAGAGTTGAGTAAAATCTATATTTTACTGCTTTGAGGAAGTCATCCAAACAAATATGATCTCTAGGAAAATCCTAAACATACACTTCCACACTACTGTAATTTTACCCTTTAACAACGGTTCAAAACCATTGGTAAAGTCTAGAAAACCGTTGGAATATAGTAAACCAACGGTTTCCCAAACCCTGGAAAAGTAAGCCATGAGTATAGTCCTATACCAACGATTCTATGAAAACTGTTGGTATAGGTAAAATGATATTCAAATTACCTAAAGTGTCAAGGAAACCATTGGTATATGTTTACCCCAATGGTTCTAAAATAGATGGTAGCACTTGTTTTTAGGATATACCAATAGTTATAAACCTTTGGAAGTGGTGTTTTACCAACAGTTCAATAGAATTGTTGGTATACATTAAGGGATCAACACTATACCAATGGTTGTGATCCATTGGTAAAACCTTGATCAACGTTTAGAGCTAAACTCTAGCATTCATAATACCTCCAATGAATACACCTCTCCACTCCATACACTTGCACATAAAAACACAACAAAAAACACATAAAAACAGACATTAAACACCACAAAAATTACCTTATAGCACAAAAAAACACATATATCCAGGGAGAAGGGGAGGGGGCTTTCCGGTAGATGGGAGAGGGGATGGGGTTTTCTAGGGAGAGGGGAGAGGGGAGGGAGTTGGGATGTCCATGGAGGGAGTGTGGGGTGGGGGTCTCTCCAGGGAGGGGGTTGTCCAAAGAGTGGGGAGATGTACGGTGAGGGGATGTTTGGGGAGTGAGGGGGGGATGAAGGCCTCTACTGATCTTAACTCTATGGAATCTTAATATTTGTTAAAAACTATATAAGTTTAACCAAAACTTAAATCATGTTCATAGGGATCCCAACCCAATGGTATCTAAATCACAATATCAAAATACCTGAAATAGGGTATAAGAAAACCATGTTTTTATAGTCTCACCCACAGTAATATTGACTTATTAATGTCAATAATTAATGGGTTGACTCGTACACGTCAACAAATGACCCATGGATCATTGTGATAAAGTATAAACACAATCCAAATGCATTTGGTCAGTTTTTCATATGACAGTAGTCGTTTTCACTTAAAATGGTGTCTATTGGAAAAAAAAGTGAGACACTTTGTGTAATATCATCACAACATGCCTCAAATTGAGGTGAGGTAGAGTCTTACACGTCAAAAATAACCCATGGATCATTGTCCTAATGTATCAATACAATCCAAATATGTTTGGTCAGTTTTCTGAATGTCAGTTGTTGTTTTCACTTAAAATGTTGTCCATTTCAATCAAAAGTGAGACACTTTGAGTGATACCGGTCACACTGTGCCTCATATTTAAGAGAGGTTGACTCGTACACATGGATCGTTTTTCTAATTTATCAACACAATCTGAATGTGTTTGGTCAGTTTTTTGTATGCCAGTTGTTTTTACTTAAAATGTTTTCAATTTTAAACAAAATATAGACACATAGAGTGATACCAGCCACACCATGCCTCAGATTGAGGCGCAGTTGACTCATACGTGTCACAAGTGACTCATGGATCATTGTTCTAAATTATCAACACAATCCTAATGCGTTTGGTTGGTTTTACGTATGTCAGTTGTTGTATCCTCTTAAAAATTTGTCCATTTCAAATAAAAGTGAGACACTTGACTGATACCGGACACATCATGCCTCATATTGAGCCGAGGTTGACTCGTACACATCAAAAATGACCCATAGATCATTGACCAAAAGTATCAACACAATCCAAATGTTTTTGGTCAGTTTTCCGTATGCTAGTTGTTTTTACATAAAATGTTGTCCATTTTAAATAAAAGAGAGACACTTAGAGTGATACCATCAATATTGTGCCTTGGATTGAGGTGGGGTTGAATTGAACACATCAAAAATGACCCATGTATTGCGTTCTTAAATTATAAACACAATATTAATGTGTTGGGTCAGTTTTCCATATGTCAGTTGCTATTTTCACATTAAATGTAGTCCATTTCAAACAAAAGTGAGACAATTTGAATGATACCAGTCACACCGTGCCTCATATTGAGGCTGGGTTGACTCATACCCCTCAAAAATAATCCATGGATCGTTTTCCTAATGTATCAACACAATCCTAAAGTGTTTCGTCGGTTGTTCGTATTCCAGTTGTCATTTTCACTTAAAATCATGCCCATTTCAAATAAAAGAGAGACACTTAGAGTGATATTGGCGACACTGTGCCTCATATTGAGGCAGGTTTGACTCGTACACATCACAAATGAACCATGGATTGTTTTTTAAAGTATCAAAACAATAAAAATACGTTTTTTTGGTTTTCCATATGTCAGTTGTTGTTTTCACTTAAAATGTTGTCCATTTCAAACAAAAGTGAGACACTTTCAGTGATTCCGATCACACTGTGTCTTGGATTGAGGAAAGGTTGACTTGTACACATTACAAATGACCATTGTATCATTTTCCTAAAGTATAAACTCAATCTGAATGGGTTTTTTTAGTTTTTTGTATTCTAGTTGTTTTTTTCATTTAAAATCATGTCCATTTCAAATAAAAGTGAAATTTTGAGTGATATCATTCACACCATGCCTTGGATTGAGGCAGGGTTGAATTTTACACATCAAAAATGACTCATGTTTCATTATCCAAAAGTATCAACACAATCCTAATGTTTTTGGTTGGTTTTCCGTATGCCAGTTGTTTTTAGTTAAAATCATGTCCATTTCAAATAAAAGTGACATTTTCGGTGATATCGGCCACAAAATGCCTTATCTTGAGGCAGGGTTGACTTGTACATGTCACAAATGACTCATGGATCATTTTCCTAAAGTATAATCACAATCCGAATGCGTTTGGTTAGTTTTTCATATGTTAGTTGTTGTTTTTACTTAAAATGTTGTCCATTTTAAACAAAAGACAGACACTTAGAGTGAAACCGGCCACATCGTGCCTTGGATTGAGGATATGTTGACTAATACACATCAAAAATGACTCATGGATCATTTTAATAAAGTATCAACACAATCTCAATGCATTTAGTTGGTTTTCCATATGTCATTTGTTGATTTCTACTTGAAATGTTTTCTATTTTAATCAAGAGAGACTTAGAGTGATACCGGGAACACCTTTCCTCAGATTGAGGAGGGGTTGACTCATACACATCAAAAATGACTCATGGATCATTTTCCAAAAGTATCAACACAATATGAATGTGTTTGGTTAGTTTTTCGTATGTCAGCTATTTTTACTTAAAATGTTATCCATTTTAAACAAAAGTGAGACACTTAGAGTAATAACGGCCATACCGTGCCTTAGATTGAGGTGGGGTTGACTCTTACATGTCAAAAAGGACTCATGAATCATTGTATTAAAGTATTAAAATAATTCGAATGCATTTGGTCAGTTTTTCATATGCCATTTGTTGTTTTTTACTTAAAATGTTGTCCATTTTAAACAAAGGAAAGACACTTAGAGTGATACCGGCAACACCATGCCTTGGATTGAGGCGTGGTTGACTCATACATGTCATAAATGACTCATGGATCGTTATTCTAATGTATCAACACAATCCTAATGTGTTTGGTTGGTTTTACGTATGTCATTTTTTGTTTTCACTTAAAATTCCATCCATTTCAAATAAAAGTGAGACACTTTGAGTGATATCGGCCACACCAAGCCTTAGATTAAGGTGAGGTTGACTCATACACATCAAAAATGAATCATGGATCATTTTTATAAAGTATCAACACAATCCAAATTTATTTGGATAGTTTTCCGTATGCCAGTTGTTTTTACATAAAATGATGTTCATTTTAAACAAAAGAGAGACACTTAGAGTGATACCGGCCATACCGTGCCTCGGATTGTGGTGGGGTTGACTCGCACACGTAAAAAATGACCCATGTATTTCTTTAATAAATTATCAACACAATCTTAATTTATTTGGTCATTTTTTCGTTTTTCAGTTGTTGTTTTCACTCAAAATGTTGTCCATTTCAACCAAAAGTGTGCCAATTTGAATGATACCAGTCGTACCATGCTTCAGATTGAGGTGGGGTTGACTCTCACATGTCAAAAATGACACATGTATTAATTTCCTAAATTATCAACACAATCCGAATGTGTTTGGTTAGTTTTCTGTATGCCAGTTATTGTTTTCAATTAAAATCCTCTCCATTTCAAATAAAAGAGAGACACTTAGAGTGATACCGGCCACACTATGCCTCAAATTGAGGTAGGGTTGACTCGTACACATAATAAATGACCCATAGATCGTTTCCCTAATGTATCAACATGATACAAATATATTTTTTTGGTTTTCCATATGTCAGTTGTTGTTTTTACATAAAATGTTATCCATTTCAAACCAAAGTGAGACACTTTTACTGAAACCGGTCACACTGTGCCTTGGATTGAGTAGAGGTTGACTCGTACCCATCACAAATGACTGATGTATCATTGTTCTAAAGTATCAATACAATATGAATGTGTTTGGTTGGTTTTCCATATGTCAGTTGTTGTTTTTACTTAAAATAGTGTCCATTTTAAACAAAAGAGATACACTTTGAGTGATACCAGCCACACTGTGCCTCGGATTGAGGCAGGGTTGACTTGTACACATCAAAAATTACTCATGTATCATTGTGATAATGTATCAATAGAATCCGAATTTGTTTGGTATGTTTTACAAATGAAAGTTGTTTTTACATAAAATGTTCTCCATTTTAGACAAAATAGAGACACTTACAGTGATATCAGCCACACCGTGACTAGGATTGAAGCGGGGTTGACTCGTAGACATCACAAATGACCCATGGATATCTATCCTAATGTATCAACACAATATTAATGTGTTTGGTTGGTTTTCAGTATGTCAGTTTCTATTTTCACTTAAAATATTGTCCATTTCAAATAAAAGTGAGACACTTTGAGTGATATTGACCACACCATGCCTCAAATTGAGGCATGGTTGACTAGTAAACGCAAAAATGATTCATAAATGATTTTTATAATGTATCAACACAATCTGAATGTGTTTGGTCAGTTTTCTCTATGTCGGTTATTGTTTTCAATTAAAATCCTATCCATTTCAAATAAAAGAGAGACACTTAGAGTGATACCATCCACACCGTGCCTCATATTGAAGCAGGTTTGACTCATACACATCAAAAATGACCCATGGATCATTGTACTAAAGTATCAATACAATCCATTTCAAATAAATTTTTTATGTTGTGGGGGTTTTCCATGGTCCAGGGGGTGAGGGGGTCTAGAGGAGGGGGTCCAGGGGGTTGGGTGGTGTTCAAGGGAGGCAATCCCCAAATAATACTTTGAAATTTTACTATACCCAATCCAACCAACATCACAATTCCAATAAATAACCCATCCAACAAACAATTCATGCTCAATTTCACTACCCTTCCCATTATTCCATGAAAAAATACATAAAAACAAAATCCAAATCCAATTTTCAACTAAACTAAAGACCATATAAACTACCTTATCACCCTACTACAGAAATGGGAAACCACCTATGCCACTACCCCAACTGTCCCCAATCACTTCACATGGACTATCCTTATATCCATTACCCACATCGACACAATATGACTAAACAAATCCTTTACCATATTTGAGTGGGGATACGTCTCAACAACAACTCCATTGGTTCATATGGTTCACTAACTACACCGAAGGAGTGGCTATGAAGACTTCAAATAAAGTTGATCCATACAATAATGACACTTAAGTGTTGAATGAGAATTGAAAAAAAAATCAAAGTTCACTTATTGGTTATGCCATTCCAGGGACATCACGACATGGTTTAGACAAAATCAAAATAAAAAATAAAAATAATAGATGCAAAACATTAAAACTAAGGTACTAATTATAGATTTGGATTGTAGAACTATTTTTTATTTAAGATAAATCAATTGGGTGGAAGCAGTTTCCTATCCTAGGTAAAGAGAAATCCCTCTGGTTTAGGACAAATCAAAATAGATAAGAAAAAAATAGATTAATAACATTAAAAGTAATTTAGGACTTACAGATTTGATGTCGATTGAAGAGGATGGAAGAATTTTCCCAGCCTAGGTAACCAGAGAGCTTTGGAAAATCTTCATTTTTAGGGTTGTAGTTGCATGGATAGAGGAGAATTGGGGATGTTTTACTTTTGGGGAAACCTTTCCCAACAGTTTTTAAAAACCGTTATAAAATGTATTATATACCAAAGGTTTTTAAAAACCATTGGTATAGGTTGTTGTGATGGGAATTTAATCAACGGTTTTATTAAAACCGTTGGAAAAAAGGTGGAATTTTCCAACGGTTTGGGAAAACCGTTGGGAAAGGCTGGTAATAATGGGATTTTACCAATGGTTTGTTCAAACCATTGGGGTAGTCCACCTATTCCAATGGTTTCTTCAAACTGTTGGCATTATAGTGTTGGTATATCCATAAATTATAGTAGTACCAGTTGTTGTACCTCATCCAAAAGGGTTTACCCCAACCTATAATGCAAGTCCAAGAAATCATCTAAACACGGTGCCTGAACTATCGACCTAGATGGACCCGGTCGTTGGATGATATCATGACTTTCCCCCATTATGAAAAAACATAGGAGGTTCGATAAAATCAATAGAAGATTCCCTGGTTGGATATTTACCTCCAGTACCAAAATAACTCGCATGTAATATATTTCCCCTATTATTCCCACCCATGCTCAGGTTCTATAGGACAAGCATCAATGACTAATCTGTTCTATCGACTCATTTTCACCTCGATTGGAACCCATGGAATAACGGCACACACCAGTACAATCAGAATAGAAACATTACCTTAAATGGGTGAGAAACATTCTACTACCTCCAAATTTTAGAAGTCCAATGTTCTCAACATTTAATGGATTATATGACATAGAAAAATAGCTACTACACTATTCATCTTTTGGTAATCCCATGATGGGAACCCCAGAGAAACAATAATTAGGTACAATTAGATGCTTCGTGCAAAGTCTCTATGGGTTTCCCTTTGGGTGGTATACCATTTTACTAGCTCATTCATTAAAAGGATGGGAGGATATCATGTTGTAGTTCATTTTCTAGTTCTGCTCAAAGCTACCAGAGAAAATAGTTAGAGAACACTAAAACTGAAAAAAGTGGGAGAATGAGAGCCTGTTAGACTATATTTCCATATAGAAAGGGATATCCTTATCTTTGAACTGACCACTCCCCCAGGAAAAAGATGCTTTCTATGTGTATAAATAACATCTATGATGTGTTTTGAACACCACTAATCCTTTCGAAATATACAATTTTGTTTGGGGATTTCTCTACCATTACCCAAAGAATAGAAGACTATATACAACAGACTATGCACAATTCCAGGGTAAACCCACTCATCCTAATAAAGAGACTAGGGAAATATGAAGTGACATCCATCATTCTTAAGTCATCCCCTACACCTTATCTTGATACAAGGCCCATGTCAAATAGTGTGGTCCCCCTAGGAATCAACAATTTCCCTTGCCTCAACAAGATGAGAGGAGCAGACCCATGTGAAATAAATTAGAGGAACATATGAATATATTTTACTCATTCCAATATGGTCATGACTGTGGCTATTTTATAGGCTCTATGAACTACATATTGATCCATATACGAGAGCCAAAAAGAGATGAATACTTCAGTCATTAAGATTGACACAATTATTTTTCCATTCACCAGATACTGGGATACACCATTCATGCATGTTTTGTCTTCAAATACCTCCTATAGAGAATGATAGATTTTAAGAATTTCAAAATGGGACCACTTTCAGAACAAGTGGCATATATATCCACTACTTCCCCAGATAAAGGATATGAGTTTCATGAATTTTTAAGAAAGAGAGCACAAAATTCTAATAGTTGGATTACTCGAAATTCAGTCAATTGAAATCATGGAATTTTCCAAGCATAATTGAAACAACCAACTATTCACTTACTGCTCCTACTACAAGACACCTGACAACCTTGACCACACAAACCTTTAATAGTCAATAATCTAAGATGAAATCTTACTAGAAAGGTATAGAGAAAGTTAAATAATTTTAACTCATGTTAAGGACAACATCAATTTTGAACCTCTCAGACTTTATTCCATTAGACCTGAAATAATGGACACCATCTAACCAAATAGAACTACCAGAAATAATCATTTGGGAAGATTCGTCATCAAAGGGGGAGTTTATCTTTGATTAAATTGATATAATTCAATTAAATAATCCCTTATCTTATGAAGAGTATGGCTATGAACCCGATTTCCCCACATCCCAATGGGGAACTAGAGGAATACACTAGAGATGTTGGGGATGATAAAGAAGAAACATCCATTAAAGAAACTAAAATTCTATCTTCACCCCTATTCAAACCATTAATGATGAAGAAACTCATGGAAGGGTCCTTAAGCAGACCCAAATGAAAAATTATAGATCCCTTTCACCTTCAAGAAGTCACTATGGCCCAATCATTATGGAATATTCATTAGAACAAGAATAGTTGTCTAATAATCATTGCCATATAGGAAGACCTACCCAGCCCAACCCATAATGAACTTAAGAACCTCTAAATCCTGTCTAAAGGGTTGGTCCATGTATATACAATTCTCAATACTCTATTGTTCCTTTGAAATACAGTCAATGAGTTGGGAAGCACTAGCCTTTAGGTCATCAATATGACATCCTAAAATAGTTATCCTTGGAACTAGACAAGATTTCAATCCAGGGTGACCTGAGCTTCTCGAAGTATCTCTGGGAAGTGCTCATAGAATCTATTCTAATCCCCATATGAGTTCGAAGCTGATGTGTCCACCACCGAGGTCTATCGAACAGAGATCAATTCTATAGAATTCCACATGAATATCTCCTTCACAGATCAAGATGAATAAATGATGATGCAGGTACACATCAAACAATTATATGTGTTTGGAAGGATAAATGGTGTTGATATATGAAAGGTATTCATCAATAATGGGTTTGTATTTAACCTCACCCTTGTGTGAACACTTAATCGGATGGGATGCAATGAGGATAACCTAAAACCCTATGCGACAACCCTTCTAGGATATGAAAAATTTTAGTTGAATCCATTAGGCCAAATTATTCTCAAAAATAATTTTGGATACCTTGTGGATAACTCATAGTTTCTGGTGGTTTAGCTAGACACAGCCTTGAATATCCTTATTATAATGCATTAGTTTAATCACCATGAAACCATTATCTCATCATACCATCCATGCATCAAATATTTAATTAATAGATTAAATGTGACATTTTGCATTGATAAGGCGCCATTCAAATCCAGCAAGTCATGCTATATTAATGTAGGATTATATAAGAAGAAGGGGAAGAGACACTCGGTTAATGGTATTGATTGGGTCACTAGCCCAAATGGTTTTTAACTAGTCCTAGAAGATGTCTTAAAACAACTCAGAAAATAATATGTAATTTACATCAATTAGGTTGGGTGTGTGAGTCCAATTTTAGATGTATATTCAGCAGTCCTCATGATTTCAACCATGCCCACCAAGTCTAAAAGTGTTGAAAAATACACTAATCCCAAAGATAATGGTGAATTCTCAAATTGAAGTGTCTTAAATACATCCTAAGATCTCTAATAAACCCCTACCTATCTCGATAATGTACAATAGGAAGAATACATTCCTCTTTCCCCCAATCTACCCTCTTTAGAAAATTACCTATAGTCAGTAGGGTCAAAAAAGGCAATTCATCATTTGAATACCAAGACCTTGACAAATCTCCCAACTCTAAAGATCTCATATCATGATTTGTTTCCCCATCAAAATAAGAAGAAGAAGATAAAGAGAAGGAATTAGAGGATAACCTTAGGGATTCCCCACCATTACTTGAGGAGGGTGTCTTCAGTACAATTGATGAACTCGGTGAAATAAATATGTGTATGGAAAAAGATCAACGACCCTAAGTAATTAGTGAAGCTTTGTATTCTAAATAAAAATACATATAATTTTTGTTCCTAAGAATGAATCAACATGTATTCTCCTGGAACTATACATAAATGTCGGACCTCAATCCAAAGTTGGCCACTCACTACCCAGGCTTACCAGAAGATCATCTAGGCTATAAAAAAGTATCCATAAAGATGCACCCAACACATTATTTCAATATAGTGGTTGAGGTTGGAAATCTCATCTGATCGAAATTCATTCGAGAGGTCCAATATCCCATTTTCTGGACAATATCGACCCTTTAAAAATAAATAATGGGAAATTAGTGTTTGTATAGATTTAAAATATCTCAACCGACACCACCCAAATGTTGATTTCCCAGTACAGATTATAGAACTACTGATCAATGAAACTTCCAAATATCAGGATATCCTTTTCATGGATGGATATTCAAGTTATAACTAAATCTGAATTCCCCGTGAAGATGAAGAATCCATCACATTCACTCCCCCAAGAACACTTTTTATATGGTTATTACCTTTTCTTGAAGAATGTCGATGTGATGTATCAATGTTCTATGTATAATAAATTCAATCCATTCCTAGGGAAGTTTGTAGAATGATATGTTGATGACCTGGTGTTCAAATCGCAATAATTCTTAGTCCACCTGTACAACCGTAAATCTTTATTCAACAAAATAAGACAGCATAGTCTAAAAATGAACCCCTAAAAATGTTTATTAGGCATTACCTTAGGTAAATTCCTTATCTACATTATACACCATCGTGGCCTCGAAGTTGACCCTGAGAAGAAAAAGGCTACCCTTGGAATTTCACCTCCTTAAAACCTCACCGAGTTGAGAGAAAATGAGGGAAAACTAGACTATATTCTATTCTTCATAACCAAAGTTAGAGGAAAAAGTTTTCCCTTCACCAGGTTTATTGAAAAATCGGTTTCATATCAATATATTATTGATTGTTAAGAAATATTTGACAATCTCTAGAAATATCTCTTAATATAGGAAATAATAATGTCACATGTCAAATAAATACCACTAATTTTGTATGTAACATCAATTTAGAAATAACTAGGGTCTTTCCTTAGAGATAAGAACTTGATGGCAGTTAAAAATGTAATTAGTATCTTACCCGAATCTTGATTGAAACAGAGACTCATTAAGTATAAAAAAGTGTTGGATGGCACTAATTACTGCACTCCAGAAACAGAGGCATTATCTACAGCATCATGAGGTCTACATGGTCTCTCTTAGAAACCCACTCAAGTACATTCTAGGTCATTCAATACTTTTTGGACATATGTCACAGTGGGTGGTCATCCTATAGCAGTTTGAAAACTAGTTCAAGCCTCAAAAATCCATCAAAGCTCAGGTGTTAGTAGATTTTCTAGTGGATCATCCCTCTATATAGATGATTTCATTTCTAACTAAATTACCTGATTAAGAGGTTTTATCTATTAAATAAGACCACAAAATTTGGGATATTATATTTTGATAGTGTATAAAGAATCTTGACTAGGAAAAGGATGGAAGACCCCAAGCTCAAAAATGTGGGGTTGGGAGTCATACTCATATCTCTAGCCAAGGTGGTCCTGCTTTACTCATTTCTACTATTGAATGGGTGAACAAGTAATAAAGTAGAATATAAGGCTCTCATTTAAGGGATTGAACAAGAACTTCATGTATATGTAATACACTTGAAGATAAAAGAAAATTCAGAACTATTCATAAAATAGGTTAATGAGGACTGTGCCATCAAAAATGAATAAATAAACCCCTTTCTAGACCACATACTTAGACTAATGGTGTAATTCCCCTTAGAACCAATATTGGTTCATATCCCCCGATCACAAAATGTCTAGCATAATGAGTCAGAGAATGCATCCTTATCTCTAGATGATTCAGATTGGGATGAAACAGTCATCAGAATTTCTCATCGCTAGAAGGATACATTGTTTGTTTAGACCAACATGGATGAAACCAATGAAATAATATTTGTCCCTAGTCAAATATTCCTACCACAATCTATATGATTCCTATTTTGGAATAACATTAAAGGGGAGAGCTCCCACTAGATAGTGACATAAATGAGAAAATATAGATATGATAAATTACTTTTGTTTTTTATGATGGAACAAAACAAAAAAATGTTTCTCTATAAGAGGGGCCTTAATGGGGTCCTTATCATGTTAATTGATGGATAAGAAACCATTTTTGTCATAAAACAAGTACACACTAGAGCATGTGGTACCCACAAATAGAGATCCATACATTCCCATCAAATTCAAATGTTTGGATAATACTGCCCACTATTATATAGGATTTCACTAAATTAACTAGGAAGTGAAATTCCTTCCATGTTCATTCCAATTCAATCCACCAACCCCTAGAGCTACTTCACAAATACAATTACTCTTTCCCCATTTCCATATGGGGAATTGAGTTCATGGGACCATATTCTCCATCCATGGCCAATCAATTCAATTATATTCTCACAGCCACTGACGTTTTTTCAAATAGTCATAAGTTATACCCCTCCAAGAGGTCAGGGAAAGAAATATTTTATTATTCAATAAATAAAACAACATTACTAGATTTGGTGTCCCTTGTACAATACTTAAGGAAAAATGTATCAATTTCTATTCTACAAAATTAGATAAAATATATAAGGAGTATGGTATGAAGACCAACCATTCGTCCCTCTATCACATAGTGGCTAATGGAAAAATATATACCTTTAACAAGATGATATAAAATATAATTCAAAATATGGTATATAAGGATAAGAAATATTAGTCAGGCAAGCTTCTCCAAGCTCACTGGCCTTATTGGATCATAACCCCCAGTGCCACACTGGAAACCTCATACTCATTATTATATGGAATAGAGACATTCCTAACCATCAAAGATCAATTAAACTCACTATGAATTTCCATCTATGATCAAATATCCACATATGAGTGATCTGAGAAATGGATGGATGAATTAGTGTGGCTGGATGAGAAGATAATTCATACCATTCATCATTTGGAAGTTCCCCAAAACTGGATTACATGATCCTTCAAAAAAAATGTGTGCCTATGATCCTTCCTTGAAGGAGAAATGGTATTTTTTTCTCATGACTCCAATGATACCCAGAAATAAGCCTTCCAAGCTTTAGCCAAAATGGAGGGTGATCATTCACCATACATATGGTCTACTCTAATGGAAATTATTCCTGGATTTCAATGGATGGGTTTCTCACTATAGTCCCAAACAATGCAAGGTTCATGAAAAAAAATTTCTTGTAGAAAAATAGATTAAATGTAGTGATCTAAGGGCATTAAACTACAAGGTTCATGTACAAGTCTCATGACACTAAACTGCATAACAAACTATGTATTTATTTTATGATGTTAAACTACATGATAAAATTCCTTTATAATTAACATTAAACTACACATTACCACATGGTTCTTATCTTAGAGGACATTACCCCAGGCATAGGTCACCTACCATTCCATATAAGAACTTTGTATGACTTGATTCATGTCCATACATGATAAGTAGAGATTCCCAGATTTTACATCTTGCTCCACACACCCCAAAATAATGGTTAAAATATACTCTTTCTCTCTACGAATGGGTATGATCTACACAGATAATTCTTGTTAAGAACTATATATGGCTTGATTATAATTTCTACGAGATACATAGTGACACCTGGACTTATCATAGTGGGTCAAACTACAATCTTTACCTCATCTAGGGATTATTTTCTTGCAAGTATTTTTCCTCATATTTTCTTTTCATTTTAGGATTTTGTTTGTCATAGGTTTATGAAACCATTCATTCCACATCTAGCACCTGTCATCTTTGTTATGTGCCATTAAACTACACCAGGTCTTCCTCACTGCCTAATGAAAAACTTCATGATTCCATAATCATTCACATCAGGTAAACAACATCCTTACAAAACTATGTTAAACTACATTCTTCCTTGATATCTAAATACATCATGATTCATATCCATATAGGATACATAGATACACCTATATTTTATATATTGGTTGATCCAACCTAAAGGAAAATTCACGTTATCACCCCTTCCTATGCATGGGTTATACCAGTGTCGGAAGTTTACATTCATAACTACATATGGCTTGATTTATTCCCTTTCAAGATATATATTGATTCCCAAATTTCACATCATTCTCCATCCACCACTAGTAGAAATATTAACCATCCATATGTATTAGTCTGACCTATATAGGGAACTTCCTATATCTACATCCATATTGAATCCCATCATAAATAGATATGTAGTGACACCCAAACTCTATGCCTGAGTCCAACCATGAAATATAGAAAAATATCCCTCTCATGAATACAATCGAAATTGATTTAGTGGAATCCAAAGTAGGTTATAACCATATGACCATTTGAAAGAAGGCACCCTATTCATGTGTATGAACCAAATCTATGAAAGGGGTATTGGTTATAACTACATGTTTCTTGATTTATTTCCTTGAATAATACATAGTGACACCTAGATCTCCAAAACCATTTCTAGATGCAACAAATGATCAAAATTCCCCACCACTGTATGAATCTAATAAGCATAAGGAGCTTTCATTCTAGGACTATGTCGGACCTGATTCTTGTTTCAATGAGATAAATATTAACACTTGGGACCTATGTCCTTATCCCAGCCATGGAGAAAATTTATATAAAAATTTCCCCATCTTTTGTAGGTAAATCTAGATCGATACTGAAGATTTCATGTATGGATCCCAAATTAGGGATCTGTCAAGGGATCAACATTAAACAAATGTTTGAATCATATCTATGTTTGGAAATTCATACTTCACATCCAATCATGCTATGTATGTTTCTAATATCTCTAGATACATCTCTTATATTCATCAAACTCTATACCCCAGATAATTTTTGATCTCCACAATCTCACTATGACCATTAGAAGTGTAAGGGTCAATGTCATAGGTAGACATCTTTTTGAATTTTCACAATATCCCATGGTGTCTCTACTTATGATTCCCATAAAAAATTCTTGTCAACTAGAGTGAATTAATCATTAGGATATGATTTTTCTATATTTGTATTCCCAAATGGATTCCACACCTCATATCATTCTTATTGATCTTAGAATTCGCATGATCATGGCTTAAACGTTCTTTCCACTTCACATCTAGGTCATGTTAGAACATCTGGGCTTGATTAGCCTCTATTCTATTCGGGGATTCTTTGAAAATTTATCTTAATCACATGATGATAAGTTTCATGGAATTTTCATCCTCTCCACATGATGATAAATTCTGCGGCAATTATCTTAATCTCATGATATTAAGTAGCGTGATAAATTCCCTTGCTACATGATGTAAAATTACATAGCACTATAGTGTTCTCACCATATATAAACTTTCCCTCTACCTAAGCCATCCACTATTCCATATTGTAGAACTATATTTGGATTAATTTCAATCAACACAGGTTACATAGTGATGCTCAGATTCTATTTCCTGGACCAGCTGAATCAAATTTAAAAATTTCCATTTCCATGTATACCGATCAAACATATACATGGAATTTGTTTTCAAAATAACTATGTATAGATTGGTTCCTATCCACATGGGAAATATTGATAAAGCCCCATAATCATAATATGAAATTAAACTATTTTTTCAACTACCTAGAAATTCAATGATAAACTACATGGCCCCATCATGATGTAGTCATCGGAGAGGACATCACCCCCGACATCCGTCATCCACCATGTCGTGTTCAAAAATGACCCACTCTCTATGTATGAGTCGGATCTACACAAGGAGACCCTTTTTATCCATAACTACATTCTGTTTTATTCATACACATTCAAGATATGTGGTGATTCCTAGATCTTATGTCTTAGTCCTAGACATAGAGTAGAAAAGAAAAAATGTTTCTATATCCTATGTACAGAGTTATACAGAAGATATCAAATTCTGGTACCTCATTATTAAATCTGTCATAAAGATATTCCCCTATGTATGATTCGGATATACATAGGGATTTTTTAATTCAATGGAAATTATTTTATTTTTATGTTCTTTATATTCCTAGACACATCATTCCCTTATATCAAATTCCACACCCTTGAAAATTTTGAATCTCCATAAACCTCCCCGACCATTAGAAGTGGAAAAGCTCGTATCCTAAGGAAACCCTTTTTGGACTAAGAATAATATGCCCCAGTGTCTCTACATATGTTGACCACAAAAAGGCTAGTCATCTATAAGAAAATTCATCCTCAGGAGATGCTTTTCCTACCATCGTAGTCCCCAATGGCTTCCATGCACCATATCAATCCTCCTAATACAAAATTCCTCGGGATCATTGTTTACACATTCCATCCTCCTCACGTATGAGGTATGTATGAGGATCCTTTAGTAGTTATTATCTAGTTAGTCAAGGCTTCTATAAAAATTTCCTAATTACATGAAATTAAACTGCATGATATTTGATGTACAATGTTCAACTTTGGGTTCAGCTTCAAAAAATATTTCGATTTCCCCTTCTAGTTTTTGGGTCAGACCTGAAAATGAAATTTTAGGGAAAAAAATATTGTTTCCCTCATGTTTCTGTGAATGAACTAAATACACATAGAAACATCCAATATGAACCCTACCACACTGGTGAGCTTGTACATAAGAAAAAAATTCCCCACTCTTATGTGTATGTACTTACAAGAATCCATTAAACTGCATGGATATTTTCCCTTCCCTGTGCTTGGTTTGTACCTTCATACGAAATCTCCTAACACCTACATAGAGGGGAAATCTCTTGCCTATTCCTAGGGAATTTTAAAAGGAAATTCCACTTTCATGATCATTCAACCTCTATTCATGAACCAAACTCGGTATTTGAAATGGTCTAAATCCCTATAACCTTCCTCAGCCATTGGAAATATAAGGCCAATGTATGGGGAAACCTCTATTTTCATATGAATAATATTCCCTAGTGGCTCTTGATAAGTTTCCAAAAAAAGAGTTTCAATTAAATGAAAATTTAACCTCAGAATATTATTTTCCTAACACCATACACCCTATGAAATTTACATCACATATCACTTCCTATACTAAGAAACCCCCCAAATGATAGTTCACATCCTTTCCCCCCTTCATGCCTAAAGATGATAGAACATTCCTTGTTAGACAACTGTAAAAAGGGATAATTTTTTAACCCTTTGTTTCTTCTAGAAAAGGGGATTACCTTGTTTTTTTAAGGTTCAAACTTACCAATAGGTTTTTAACAGGTTTATTCATAAAACCGGAAACATCCAATGATTATATATCCATTTGGACCTACTTTCCAAATATAGGTTCTCATAAGTTATGGACTGATGAGGCTTATGAATTTGCATTGGTCAAGAGGATGGGAGGTCATGCTCATCACACCTGTTTTAGGGGAATTATTACCTACTCCGGGACTCTCTTATAGATTTAAGTTATGTTCACAAACCCTTATTAATTCACCAAGTATGAAAATGAGTTTTCTTTTAGATTTGGAAATCAATTATTGATATGTATGGGATTTAATGAATCTTTTGTATGTATTTCAGGTTCTTCATCGATAGAGAATCATCCGTATGTATTAGAAATTCTTAATGAATGGTATCCTTCAATACATTATATATCAATCTCTTGTTAATTATGATAACCATACTGGTTTTAAAGACAATTAGTGGGGCACTTGAATTTTATTTTCATTCATAAAGACAGTGATTATTTCAGAGTTGGGATCGTACCTGCAGATGGGCTACCTACATATCCTTGTTAAAAAAATAAAGGAATTAGAAACCATGTAGTTCAATATGAAGGATATATTTTAGCGCCATATGGGGTGGAAAATAATTAATGAAAGATGGGACTGAACCTTATAAAGGCTTCATACGAACTCTACTTTTAAGGAAAAGATCAATGTCCACATAGTTCAGGTAAAGAAAAATGGGGTTTATGCATATTTATTGGCCCAAAAAGAGATGTCGTGATTACCCTTACACTCTAAGATCACGTGAGTCATTCTCGGTGAGAGAAACAAGAGGTATTAGTAAACTTGACAATGGTGCCACAAAATATGCAGTCATGAGAAATTATGTGGGGATTACATATGTATGACGGCCCAAGTAAGTTAGGATCAGGACTTAGTTCAAGAAAGAATCCCAGGAGCAGGGTCCATAAAGGTTTTTTTACTTTATGGAGATTTGGAATTTTAACTCAGGACTTACTCATAAAAAGGAAGTCCAAATTAAGAGAGACTTATGATTGGGTTTTATTCCTGAGAAGGAATCACAAATCAAAGGAAATTAAGGTTGGGGCTTACTCCCAAAGAGGATGCCCAATTAAAGGGAACTTATAACCCGGGGATTAATCTTGAAGAGGAGGCCCAATGTTAAAGGAACTTGGGGATTACTCTTGCGAAGGAGGCCCAAAGTTAGAGGAAATTATGATTGGGACTTACTTTTGAGAAAGAGTCCCAGTGAATTCCTATCGGATAAGGAATCCAACAAAGGAACCATGCCATAAATGGATTTGAATAAGGTTTTGAAGGCCATTTCTTGAAGAGGAAAGGTGGATTTGAGGAAAGGAGGTGACTAGGAAGCAAAAGAACATGTATTGGTTTGGCACGCAAGTCCTGGTCACGCAAGTAGACTTACATGACATCAGTCACCTTGGGAGATGAATAATTCATAGGGTAAAACTTGGGCGACATCAAACTGAAGCCCTTAGTATCATATCTAGAGGCTTCTAAAAGGTTGGTATGCAAGTTCCCATGAGAGGGCAAGACGGTACGCAAGTGTTTCCATTTCCCTTAAGGAATGGACACTTAGGCGCATAATTATTGATGAGTTCTAACACTTATGAATTATTCTTCCACTTTAGAGCTTCCATTCTAGGTAATTCATTACCTTAGAAGTGTTCAGAAGACGTCAGACAAAGACTATGGTGACCAGTTATTGAATCTGAGTTTGGGAAAATTCGTCATTGTAATGGGGGTCCCACAGGGGCTATTTATAGGCCACTAGGAACCTTGGGAGAAAAAAAGGAATAGGGTGCGCAAGTGACTTGTGTGACCCATATGTGTTGCGCAAGTGACTTGCGCGGCATGTAGGATACATGCGCGACGCCCTCCAGATAAGTTCTTGGTTTATACCTTTGTCAATTTTTTATGTTCTTCAATGGGTCACCCCCATTGGGCTTAAGGTATTTACCTTTACCATTCATTTGGACTCTGTGATGAAATGAGCGTCAACAAAATTCCCCCCTTAGAGTTGGATCTGAAAAAGGATAGAGGATTTGACTCTAAGTAAAATGAGAAACAAGGGTTTGGCGGCGCGCAGATGTTGGCGCACAAGTTCCAGCGCACAAGTTCCGATGCGTAGGGTTGCAGGATCGCCTATATATAGGTTTCACTTCGCGCAAACCATCCTTCCTTAAAATATTTGGAGTTCTTATCATGCAGGTGTATTTATTTCCTCGATCGATTGCATTTCTTTGTGTTGCGCTTCTCCAGTAAGGATTTTGACTTTCGTGTCAATACTTATGCGGCAATACCTGTGCGGCATGACTTGTGTGACATGACATGCGCGCCTTAATTACTTGGCCATTTTTTTTGTTTTCTTCTCAAGTATTTTGTAAAAACAAACTTATTTAAATGTTAACTATTTGATCTTTGTGAAGATTCAATGGCTCCTAGAAGAATTGGATTAGCTGATGAGTTGGCCAGCAAGAGAATAGATGACATGATGAACGTCGTTGGCCATGATTTTTATGATATATGTGATATCACTCTCCCAGATTTGGTTAAGTACTTGAAGAAATTTCATGCAAATTTTTCACAGAGCATCTACTTGCCTTTATATATCCATGTTCATCTATAAGGATTCAACATTCCAGAATAAAATAATTATATTCCTCATTCCTGGTTTCATACTTACACCAATTTCTCTTTGGAAAATGTCTCAATTTCACGATCATTTGTCAATGATGGAATAGTGGAGAAGTCATACATAATGCATCATAGCCCATGTGCTCTAGATCTGAAGCCTCACAAGCCTATGCTAAAGCTGCATTATTATCCCACTCTTTTCGAAAATTCTCAGATGGATCAATCCAAGGGATGGAAAAGGAGTTGTGATTTCCACCCCGAAGGAGGTGTGAATCTGACTTGGATGTGGGAATATTGGGTACGACAAACCTGTGTAAAGTTTTTCAAGGATCTGAAGGGAGCTGAAATATATGAATCCATCTGGGATGGGAAGATATATATCTACAGGAATGATAATTTTGTGCCAGAGTTAATCAGTCACTGGATCCCGGAAACCAATTCATTCCATCTGACTCATGGAGAAGTAGGCATAATATTGTGGGATGTCTACAAGATCTCAGGGGATCCAATTTTGGGAGATATGTATGATGAATTCATCCCCCCCAAGGTGACCTAGAATGACTTGGATAAGACTCTAGCTTTGGCTCGAGAGTTTTGAAAATTTTCCACAATCTCATGAATTCAAAGTCCACCAAAACTAATTCTAGAAAGGATTTTCATCCAGAGGAGTGGATGGATATGTTTCTCATCAAGAAGAAGAAGAAGGTGCCCACCTGTACTCGTCCTACCAGCTGCCCCAGAATAAAGAAGAGGGGTGCTCTTGGCACATTCTGGCCAACTCTGGAAGCGGGAGATTTTGAAAAGTGGTGGTATTAAGTGGATCAACGAATCCCAGAGAAGACCTATCTGGTGGGATTTTTAGCTTTGTGGCTTAGCGTTTATCTTCTTCTAGTTAGCGATTCGAAAGGAGGCTTCAGGCCAGGGACCTTTATAGTTGCAGCTAAGTTGGATGAGAGAAAAATGGATGGGTTGGCCACCCCTATTTTGGCGAATATTCACAGGAGCTTACTCCATGTCTATATGGGTAAGTCTCCTTTAATAATAGTGGGAACATTCCAAGTTTTGTGGGGATGGATCCTCACTCATTTCAGGATATACACTGTATAGAGTGGAGTACAGGTTCCTGGAAGTTCTTTTAGGCCATCGGTGTAGATATTTTTTAGAATTTCTCTGTTGTCCCTCAATTCCGATGATCTGATGGTGAGTATGAGAATGTTCAAGGAATTTAATTTATTTCCATATGGAAACCCGCCAACAAGGCCATTTTTTGATGATAGAACAACTAGCCTAGAATTGACGTCATATATGCTGGCTTGCAGAGATGGTGTATTGGCCACCAAAATTAACGAAGAGATTATATGTGAGGCCTATGCTCCGTATAGATTTTCACGCCAATTAAAGTGTCTGCTGCAGATTGTTGTATCCCCTCCCATTCTCTTCTGGTCAGAGCAGCATCCAATGGTTTCCTGACAACAATGGTTTCTGACATCTATGGAGAAAACTGGGACAGTTTTTTATCTACCATTTGCTGGAGCGGCGATTCATTTGACTACATGGTATGTCGAGAACTGGGTAGCATCATACCCTGAAGGGGTACTAAATCATCCGGTTCCTCGGGTGGGGACAAAAAAAAGAACTTTCAAGAAAGAAACCCTTTCATTTGGACGGTGATTCTTCTTTACCTGAAGCTGATTCATGGGGTACCTCACCTGGTGCTAATTCACTGGATTCCCAGGATGAGAATGATGTGGCATGACATGCGTCAAAGCGGCCTCATGCCAGATATAATCCTCCATCCAGAGTCAAGAGACCTACTCCATCGACTCCTGGTGAGTAATATCATTGAGTCAATTTAGTCGCCATTATTTTATAGAGAAGAAAGTTTCATTTTCTTATCCTTTATCTGTGATTGCAAGAGCTAGGAAGAAGTTTAAGTCCCATATTATAGGACCCTCCTTACATCCTTCTGGTGAACATGATGAATATTTATGACCAGAGGTTGTCCAGACATGGCGAAGTTTATATTGTGATGATGAAACTACCCGGATGGACTTATGTGAAGGGCTACATATCCCTAGAGTGGGGAATATCTGGGCTTCTGCTGTTATCTGCTATGAGGATAACCCAGATGAAGTGCGGGATTAAATCAGAAAGATGGAAATGCTCACATATGCCACTGATGATTACATTTCTATTACCAAGTGGGTGAAAGAAATTATGAATTGTGGCACCACTAAGGGGATTGGTGCTTCAGTAGACGAGGAGTGGCACGATTACATGGCTCTTGAAGTTGTAAATTTCTTTCCTTATCTTCTTTGTAACTTAATTTCAGTCACAGCTTTGTTACTCAATGGAATTACTTTATTCATCCTGTATCTTTTAAATAAAGGAACTATTGAGGCCCCTTCACTACAGTACAACCCTAGTGGCACCGCTCTTGGAGCAGCTGAATCTCCCCGCGAGCTGGGCGAGGTATATTCAGGCCCGCAAGCCTTGTATGAGGAGTTAGAAAGGTCTTTTCACTCTCCAATACCTTTATTTGGAGGTGATGATGTCAACACACCCAAAAATTCAAAGAATCAAAGTCATCGAAGGAAGAAGTCCATAGCTAGATGCTTCATCTGTAGTGGTAAGTCCTTCGGATAGTCATGAATCCTAACTCATGAAAAGATTTCTCATACTTCGTGGGATTGCAGTGGATTATTCGATTTACCCTTTGAGGGAGAGGACTGACCCTCTTCTAAGGATGAAGAAAGGTGCTGGTGAATAGTTGCAAATCCATGCTGACTCGGATGCTCTTGAAGAAAAGAGGAGAGGAGAAGTGCCAGCTTCTGTTCCCAGTACTGCTCATGTTGCTACTGTAGGGAGAGAAGAGCATGCTTCTAGTAAATTAACAGTGCTTCATATAAAGTTGAATGAATACATCAACTGACTTCCATTTTGTGATGCATTAGGTTCAACACCTGCACCAGAACATTTGGCGACCACTAAAACTGACTCCGCAATTTTATCTGAGGTAGTGGTTCGAGGTTGGAGGTCGCAGGAGGAGCGTCGCCAAGAATACATGTTAAATTCTCCCACTGGGGAGACTAACCAAGAATATGAGATATCACTGGATGAAATGATGAAACTTGGCACGTCTTTGGAAGAAATTTTAGATCATGTTAAATTACAATGTGATTTAGAAGATTTTGGACGTGAGTGTTATCCTTCATCCTGTTAAAATTTCTTATTACATCTCTGACCATGATTGGTTGAAATGTGAAGTTTTGTCTGAGCAATATTCTAATTTTTTGATGCCTAAAGGGGTAGATACAACCCTGTCATTGTAGAGACACTAGATCAAGTGGAGCTTAACCCGGCTGAGGTTCCTGAAATCTGTCCTAAAAATCCTTTTAAAGCTAGGAAAGATGGGGATGATCCTTCTCATGCTGATGATCTACCGTTGGGTAAAAGATTATAACATTTGTGGCTATATTTAATTTTCAAGACAGCTACTGAACTTTTGTAATCTTTTGGAACTAACCAAAGATTTCAATTGACTACGCATGGCCGTCAATTTCAGTGGCTAGATCCGTTGGTGAAGCCTCATCCTTATCCCCAACGGGAGTAGAAAGTGAAGTACCAAGGGTCCGGGGGGAAGGAGCAGAACATGGAACTTTCTTAAGTGCATTAATCCTGGACTATATTCTCCCTGGTGATATTGATGTTGAATCAGACCCTGAGGTGAAAAAGCGCTTCAATTCTCACGTCGCAAGGCAAGGTAGAATATATGGAAGATCATATCTGAAGTGCCTCTTGAAGAGTCGCCTTCGAAGATCCCACAAATGTCATCCTTGTTCATCATGCTGGGACTTGGTGGTTTTGGATATCAAGAGATCTATACCATTGTGAAACAAGTCATCTTAAGGAGGGAGCAGAAGAAAAAGTTCAGTAAAGATCTGACCAGAGCGAGGTTGTTGACCAATATCGGCGAATTTGAAGCTACGGTGTCCTGAGCTGAGGCTGATCATGCTGCAAAGCTAAAGGAGCTGAAACATAAGATCAAGGATAAAGTTGCCTAAAAGATTCATCTTCAGTAACAGTTTTATGTCGTTACTGGGGAACTTGACCAGATTAACAGTTCATTGGAAGGATTCCAAACGAATGGTATGAAAGCCATCGCAGATTCCATGAAGGCACTCCATCAAGCTAAAAATATTGAATCTGGTCGAGTGAATGAACTTCAAGTGGATGATGATGAAGCTCAGGATGTCGTAAATCAAATGAAAAGTTATGTTAAAAGACTATTGTAATTTTTGAAAAAAGAGAAGATACTCCAATCTGTAGATGTCCTTCTAATCTTGTGCATTAATGAAAAAGAAATTTCATCTTCAATCATTTGTACCTGTATTCTATTTATAATTACTTATATATATTTTTTACCTAATATAATGGGTCTAGTAAGAATATTTTGATTTTTGATAGGATTATACAAACAACCCCACAAACATTGCATCTTTTTTTACTCAATATTTCCTAAATCATACAATATGTATGTTTAGCGAGCTGGGACTAAGATTTTGTTCAAAGTTCCTTTTACATGTTCTCAATTTAATGAGTACTCTGTCTTTTGTTGGTAGTTTAAATTCATGCATTTCGGACATAAAAAGGCTAATGTTTAAGGTAGAATAGATTTGACCGCAAGGATTAAAATTGACTCAATTCCTTGATAATTTGTTTGAAAACATATTACCACATTCATGTATGGGGGAAACATGTAAACTATGACTTAAGAAATATTGAATCTTAGGGATGACATGAAAAAAGGGCTAAAAGGCATTAGAGGAATTATTTCCTAAGAGTGAAGTTACCACTATTTGATAAACCCATTAGGGGTTGAATTATGTAGGGCCACTAAAGGGCATTGGCTGCATAGTCAAATAATAGAATCTTTTGGATGACAGGTCCGTTATGTAGACTAATTATGCCAGTCCACCTAGGGGCACATGCTGCATAGTCAGGCAGAAGAACACTCGGGAATTTTACTTTTATATTGCTAAAAGCCAGTGGAAGTTTATGGAGATTCAAATTTTCCAAATCACAGAGTCTATTGTATGGAGATAGGTACTTGAATATGGAGAGAATATTCCCAATCAATATTGTCAAAGAATTGGATGAATGTCACTCCAGTGAAGGTCTGGCCCAAGCATAGGGAAGGTAAGTATAAACCATAGACTTTAATACTTTTAGATCATGAGAAAGAGTATGGGACAAAAATGTTAAGGATGGTTGTTTTTGTGAATCCCTACATATCATTGTTAGGACCAATAAGTAAAAAAGCGGTTTTCCCCCAAGAATGAAGTTACCACTATTTGACAAACCCGTTAGGGGGTTGAATTATGCAGGGCCACTTAAGGGCATTGGATTCAGAGTCAAATAATTGCATCTTTTGGCTAATAGGTCTATTATGTAGACTAATTATGCAAAGCCACCTAGGGGAACGTGATGCATGGTCAGGCAAAAGAATTCCCGGGTATCAGACATTTTGTGACCAGAAGTCAAGAAAAGGGTTTTGGAGATCTGTAAGTATTTAAGGTTAAGAGTATGACACATAAAAATGGGTATTGTCCAATTCATGAAGGAGATACATAAACCAATGCTGACCATAATCATGTTGTGGATGGGTCCTGAATTGAGATGTTGTAATTCACTACATATCTCATTAGGATGCGAATCAAGCCATACGTAGTTCCTGAAATATAGTTTAACATCATGTGGGACGAGAGTGTAGGAGATCTTAGTTTAGGTTTGTATAGTTTGGACCATAATGAGGGAGACACATTGTGTGTTTGTTATAAACCTGATGTGAATAAAGGCCAGGATTTTCATACCACATTCATGTGCTTGTAGGGGGACTTTTCAGCCAAGGGACTGAAAGTGGAGTTTGGGGTTTGGCCCAAAGACCTGGGGCTGGGTTTGAGGGATGCTTGAACGTTTCTACGTATCACATAAGGATGGGAATAAATGCATACATAGTACTTGAAATATCCTCTATGTAGATTTGGTTCGTACATGTGAAGGGTGAAATGGGATTTTAGTTCAATGATGGTTGGACCCAAGATTAAAGGTTCCGGCATTGCCATGTATACATTTAGTCCTTGGAATATAACATGATTGGACATCAATTCCAATAATGATTCCCTTTCAGGTGAGGGTGTCAGAGACTATTGTAGTTTATTGTCGTATATGACAAAAGTGTGAATAGTTTGATGTCATATAGCAATAACGATGATGAACCAATGTGAATATATTGGGTTTTTCAGGGGGGGCTTCATGGATTAACATCGTATGAGATGGAGGTGAACCGATGTGATGATATTGGTTTTGGGCTTAAACCTCAGGATTTTGCCTATGTACCCAGTCTAGAAGGCAAGGATTAATGTTTGCGTAGTTCGATTGAGAATGAATTGGTGATCGAGTTGTATTTGAGGATAACCTGAAGATGGTGTTGGGACTTACGCGTGGTTAGCGGCCCAGAGAGGGTGTTATGGTTGAAGCTTACTCTAGGTTCACATGATTCTTGCTCATTGTGAGAAACAAGATGTAAAAAAACCCTAACGATGCACATTTTAACGTCATGTATGACATATAAGGGACTGTTTCACAGTTTAAATGTCATGTGTCACAGACATGGGGTGCTTGGCAGTTTAACATCTTGTTGCTTGGACAAACATTTTAACGTCATGTTGGACGATAGAGGGGCTATACTGTTTAATGTCCTGCAACAAGGACAAAAGGGACCATGTAGTTTAAAGTCTTGCATTGAGGACTACAGGGCATTTTTGTGTTAGAAAAAATACTTCTTCAAGAATCTTGCATTGGTTAGAGTTGTAATGAGTTATCCATCCATTGAAATTAAAGAATAATCTCCATTGGAGTAGACCTTATGTATTGAATATGGTCCTTCCCAATTTGGATCAACATTTGGAGGTTTCTTTCCTAGTTTCATTGGAGTTCTATGGACTAATTCCAATTATACTTGAATGAATGAATGAAGACTAACTTTTTTATTTAAAGCTCACGCTATTCGATTATTATAAACTTCCAAATGGTGCAGGGTGCACAATCTCTTTTCATCTAATCGTTCTAATTCATCAAATCGCTTCTGAGATTGTTTATATATAGATAACTTATCACAAATGGCTACTCTAAGAGAAGGTAATTGAACCTCAATGGGAAAGACTGCTTCTTTTCCATATACCAATGAATATGGAGTTGACCGCGTAGTAGTGTGGGTGGTGGTCTGATAAACCCATAAAGCATGAAAAAGTTTATCAGGCCATGATTTCTTATCTTTATCCACCATCTTTTGTAGTATGTTTGAAAAAGTATTATTGAAGGCCTCTATTTGGCAATTGGCCGTTGCATGATACCGAGACAAAAGGTTGGATTTGATGTTGTATTCTTAATACAACTTTCTCATCTCAGATGAACAAAATTTGGTTCCATTTTATGTCAATATGGTATGAGGGACACCAAATCTGGTAATGATGTTAGACTTGATGAAGCTAACAATGCCTTTAGAACTAAGTTTAGGTTTGTAGAGTTTGGACCATAATGAGGGAGACACATTGTGTGTTTGTTATAAACCTGATGTGAATAAAGGCCAGGATTTTCATACCACATTCATGTGCTTGTAGGGGGACTTTTCAGCCAAGGGACTGAAAGTGGAGTTTGGGGTTTGGCCCAAAGACCTGGGGCTGGGTTTGAGGGATGCTTGAACGTTTCTACGTATCACATATGGATGGGAATAAATGCATACGTAGTACTTGAAATATCCTCTATGTAGATTTGGTTCGTACATGTGAAGGGTGAAATGGGATTTTAGTTCAATGATGGTTGGACCCAAGATTAAAGGTTCAGGCATTGCCATGTATGCATTTAGTCCTTGGAATATAACATTATTGGAGATCAATTCCAATAATGATTCCCTTTCAGGTGAGGGTGTCAGAGACTATTGTATTTTATTGTCGTATAGGACAAAAGTGTGAATAGTTTGACGTCATATAGAAATAACGATGATGAACCAATGTGAATATATTGGGTTTTTCAGGGGGGGCTTCATGGATTAACATCGTATGAGATGGAGGTGAACCGATGTGATGATATTGGTTTTGGGCTTGAACCTCAGGATTTTGCCTATGTACCCAGCCTAGAAGGCAAGGATTAATGTTTGCGTAGTTCGATTGAGAATGAATTGGTGATCGAGTTGTATTTGAGGATAACCTGAAGATGGTGTTGGGACTTACGCGTGGTTAGCGGCCCAGAGAGGGTGTTATGGTTGAAGCTTACTCTAGGTTCACATGATTCTTGCTCATTGTGAGAAACAAGATGTAAAAAAACCCTAACGATGCACATTTTAACGTCATGTAGGACATATAAGGGACAGTTTCACAGTTTAAATGTCATGTGTCACAGACATGGGGTGCTTGGCAGTTTAACATCTTGTTTCTTGGACAAACATTTTAACGTCATGTTGGACGATAGAGGGGCTATACAGTTTAATGTCCTGCAACAAGGACAAAAGGGATCATGTAGTTTAAAGTCTTGTATTGAGGACTATAGGGCATTTTTGTGTTAGAAAAAATACTTCTTCAAGAATCTTGCATTGGTTAGAGTTGTAATGAGTTATCCATCCATTGAAATTAAAGAATAAGCTCCATTGGAGTAGACCTTATGTATTGAATATGGTCCTTCCCAATTTGGATCAACATTTGGAGGTTTCTTTCCTAGTTTCATTGGAGTTCTATGGACCAATTCCAATTATACTTGAATGAATGAATGAAGACGAACTTTTTTATTTAAAGCTCATGCTATTCGATTATTATAAACTTCCAAATGGTGCAGGGTGCACAATCTCTTTTCATCTAATCGTTCTAATTCATCAAATCGCTTCTGTGATTGTTTATATATAGATAACTTATCACAAATGGCTACTCTAAGAGAAGGTAATTGAACCTCAATGGGAAAGACTGCTTCTGTTCCATATACCAATGAATATGGAGTTGACCGCGTAGTAGTGTGGGTGGTGGTCTGATAAACCCATAAAGCATGAAAAAGTTTATCAGGCCATGATTTCTTATCTTTATCCACCATCTTTTGTAGTATGTTTGAAAAAGTCTTATTGAAGGCCTCTATTTGGAAATTGGCCGTTGCATGATACCGAGACAAAAGGGTGGATTTGATGTTGTATTCTTAATACAACTTTCTCATCTCAGATGAACAAAATTTGGTTCCATTTTATGTCAATATGGTATGAGGGACACCAAATCTGGTAATGATGTTAGACTTGACGAAGCTAACAATGCCTTTAGAACTAACTTCTTTGAGAGGTATTGATTCTTCCCATTTGGAAAAGAAGTCAGTAGCAGTAAGAATATACATAAATTGCTTGGATGTAGCCAGAGGATAAGGTCCTACTACATCCATTCCCCATGTGGAAAATGTCCATGAGTATTTAGTTGTATGAAGAAACTCTGGGGGTTGATGAATGAATTTGGAACATACATGGAAAGAATGACCCTTCTTAGTGAAATCAACACAATCTTTCATCATTGAAGGCCAAAAGTATCCAAGTCTTTGAATTTGACCAGAATGTCTATGTCTAGATTAGTGGGCACCACAAACTCCTGCATGTACTTCATTCATTATAGTCATTGTCTATTCACCATCAATACATCTGAAGAGAATTCCATCAAAACCTCACTTATAGAGAATTATTTGGTGATCTGGGCTATCATAAAAAAGTAAAATTGACCACACGTCACCGGACTTGTTATTTCCCTACTCTATCATGTGGGAGTGTTCCATTTTGAAGGTATTCCCTGATAGGTGTCATCCATCATGTAGTATGACCATATGGTTCAGAAATGGGACTGATTTCATTGATTTCCACTGTTCTGATTTGAACAAATGGTGGGACTACACGATGGTGGGCAATACAAATGATTGTTTCGTCCCGATTTGGATATTATAGGGTTGTGGATACATTAGCCAGTGCATCATATTGATAATTTTGTGATCATAGGACATAAGAAAATCTCGATTACGAGGGAAATTCTGTCATTAACTCTCTGATGTAATCACACAAAGGGATTAACTCTTCCTTTTTAATGGCATAATCCCCATTTATTTGTTTGATTACCAAATCTGAATCACTGTTTACCTTCAAGTGATTTACTTGCACCTAAAGTGCCAATTCCAAACCTGTGATGAGAGCTTGATATACTGCTTCATTGTTTGTACCGCTTTCTGATAATAAAAAGTAATAAGGCAGCATTACCTTTTATGGGGAAATAAGCACAATTCCTAACTCAACTTTGTTGAATTTAGGCTTTTCCATTCTCTTCAATGATGTACTTCTAGAGGCAACATCAAAGTACATTTCCCATGATTGAGGATTATCTTGAATAGAGAATACCTCTTCATCGGGAAGTTCATTATTAAATGATGTATCTTCCACGGATGGATGCCCAACAAGGAAATCAGCTAGCTCTTGGACCTTTAATTCCTTTTAAGAAACATACTGGATATCAAAATGCTGCAAAATAATTGCCCACCTTGCCAGACATCCTGTATGCATTAGATGACTAAGGATAAATTTGAGTGGGTTATTGTGAGATATCAATTAGACCGCATGATGTTGCAGGTAGTGTCTCAATTTCTGAACTGAAAATATTAATGATAGGTAGCAC
Source organism: Viscum album (assembly GCA_963277665.1). Lineage (NCBI taxonomy): Eukaryota > Viridiplantae > Streptophyta > Magnoliopsida > Santalales > Viscaceae > Viscum > Viscum album. Next base: position 1,791,281,656 of record OY728138.1, read on the forward strand.
TTTTCTATACATGAATATCAAGTTTCTGCCTCAAGCATAGTCCGACTGAGATATTAAAGGTTGTTTTCATTCCAAACATCTTTCTTTTGGGGAAGGAAGGCACTCAAGGATCACTCTAAAGCTGTCACATAGAGGATAAGTGGCCTTCTTTCAACAGGTGGCATTAATATTGGTGGACTCAAGAGATATTTTTTAAGGATATTGAATTCTTATTGACATTCTTCATTCCACTGGTAAGTGAGTCCCTTCTTCATCAATTTGGTGAAGGGTAAACACTTTCCTGCCAAATTAGCAATGAAATGTCGAATATAGGCCAAGTTTCCTTGAAGTCCTATTAATTCCTTCAAATTTCTAAGAGGTGACATACAATGGATTGATTTTGTCTTCTTAGGATCAACTTCGGTACCATGATGGCGTAAAAAAAGGATGAGAAATTTTCCTCAGCTTACCCCGAAAGCACATTTCAAGGGGTTCATCTTCAAATTATGTTGTCGAAGTTTGCTTAATATGATTTCCAAATTGGACAATTGACCAGTGCGTTGTCTAGATTTAACCACCAAATCATCCACATAACATTTAAAAAGTTTCCCTAAAAATGGTTTGAAGATATGGTGCCTAGCACGTTGATACGTTGCACCTTCATTCTTCAGGCCAAAGGGAATTACCCGATAGAAAAACACACCTTGAGGGGATCTGAAGGATTTATATTTTTATCTTCTAGATCCATTTTGATTTTATTATACCTAGAATATCCATACATGAAGGAAAGTGCTTCATAGCCATCTGTTGCATCAATTAAGATTTCTGTGATCGGAACTGGAAAATTATCCTTAGGACAATGTCAATTAAGATATCTGAAGTCAATAAAAACTCTAATTTTTCCATTCTTCTTTTTCACAGGGACAATATTAGCCATCCATTTGGGATATTGAACTTCTCTAACGAAGTTATCCTTGATAATCATATCAACTTTAGATTCAATTTTGGATGCATAAGTTGGGTGTGTTCTTCTTGCTGCTTGCTTGAATCCTCAATGTTCTTCTGGAAAACCCAAATGATGAGTGGAAACATCCAGATCAAGACCTAGAATTTCTGTATAATTCCATGAAAATACATCTCAATTTATCTTTAGAAATTAAGTATATATTTCTTTCTCTTTAAGGGTCATGGCTGCACTAATTAAAGTGGGGCGTGGATATTCTTTTGTACCAAGATTTATTTCAGTGAGTTCATACATAGTGGTAGAGATACCCTCTTCAAATTATAGAGGAGAATCCATGATATCTTCCTCTTCTTCTTCAATATGTGTTACTTCATAAGCTTCTACTTGCATAGTATATGAAGAAGCATAATTTCAATGATCAATGGAGAAGTTAAAATTTGAACATTTTGAAGAAGAGGCTGCCATTTGTGACCCTATTGATGATGAAGGGTCTTCCTGGGTTGATAGAGAGGAGATTATGGATTGAGAATCAACATCATTATTTTCCTATGGTATTGCAATAACTTCTTCTAGCTTGGCTGATGAAGTATAGAATTTCTGGATTTTAGGGGATGAAATGAATACATCTCCATTTATGATTTCATCATTGCTTACCCAATAAACAATTTCCCCCATGTTGTCTAGCTCGATTACTGTAATTAACATTATGGAAGTTTCCATAAGAGTGTTTTAATTTGGGTATACCCTGTCAATTTGACATATAGGAAACACATAATCTGTCCTCACATGTATGAATTGTTTTACTGGATTCTTTTCCAAACCATATAGAGCATTAATTTTGGCGACCTTCTTCACTGTGGATTTTTCCTTTCCCTCCATGTGATAAAATTATGCCTCAATGTATTGATATTCACATGTTTTTATTGGATATTTGTCACCATACAATGTCCTGATATGACCATTGAAACAATATTTGAGACATTGATGGTATGACGAAGGTACGACCACATGTTGATGTATCCAAGGTCTTCCAAGAAAAACATTGAAGGTTTTGTCCTGATGAACAACCATGAAATCTGAATTAGATACAAGGTCTCCAAAATTAATTCTGAGTGTAATTTTTCCAAGAGTTTCTTATTCATTATTATCATATCCTTGAAACATTAAAGTAGAAGGAGATAAATCAGATTCGGTGAGGCCTAATCGATGAAGTGTACAAATAGGAATGAGATTGACTCCTGATCCCTTATCAATGAAATCTCATCGAATGTCTATATCATTGACTTTTTTAGATAGATAAAAATTTCTGATATGTCCTTGTACAACATCATCTTTATCTTCATCTGTAAAATATATCACAGCATGGAATTCTATAGGATCATTCTCTATATGGTAGACTTTAGCCACAACAATTTCAGTTTCGAATTCTTGAGGACTTTACAGAGCCTCAATAAGCACCTCCCAAAGATCTTTTGATAGATTCAAGGCATCTATAATTGATAACATGGCTGGTAAGTGGGATAAATGTTTTAAGACATCATAATTTTGGTCCAAAGGTCTGTTTTCCCCATTAGGAAAATGTGGTTTTGAAGGTTCCTTGAAGTTGATGCTTTAGCAGTAGATGCATCTCGTATCGGGGTAGGAGTTGGAAACACTCCTGGATTGGGTAGATTAGACCAACTAGATCTATCTATTTGCTGAGAGGAAGAAGGTGGGACCTCTAACCGGTCTTCGAAAATAACTATGTCAGGACCGAATCTTCCATGTGTAGAAGAACATTCTTATTCTTGTTGAGCCCACTAAAGAGCTTTTCCACAAGTTTCTACCGCATATACAGTTCTAGTAGGGGTAATATTGAAATAGTGGATTCTAGATTATCCGTGGCTTCCCCTGTATCCTAGACCTTTGTCTCTTCTTATAATTCCTCTGTTAGATACACGAAACTTAGGCTCATCATAATCAAAACTATCACTAGCATAAATATCTGTTAAATGAATCATGTTAATAGAACCAAAGATCAATTCTTCATCTGATGAAAATTATGCCTGATGAACCAATTCAGGATGTCCCGTTTTGCGGGGTGGTGCCTATACTTTTGAAGCAGATGGCACAAAATCTTCCAAAGTCAAAGAAAAATTAGGCTTTGACACGATCTCGTCATCTTCTGACTTCTCCTTTTTCTTCAAATTATATAGATTCTTTGAGGTTTTCCATTCTCATGAAGGGGGTTTTGTTGTGTAATTCATAGCAGAAGACACAATTGGTTGATTCAATTGTGTTCATAAAATGGAATGAGTTCAGTTGATCATTTTCCTGACCATCCAATCATCCTATTTCTGGGCATTTATACTTTTGACTTCGTGCCACTGGCCCTCTTCCTCTAGATCAGTAGTAGTAACACATACTACATGGGCTTAAGAACCTTTCAGTTTTACCTATCCAGAATCCACCATATTTTGCAGAAGGTCTTTGAAGACAAAACACTCCTGAATGGGATGCCCCAACATCTGATGAAATGGGAAATAATTGGGGAGTTCTTCATCTCCTTATTTTTTTGGCCTTTTGGGCCTTGCTAACTGAACCAGGTTTTTTTCCAGAGCCGAGATGAAGTAACCCGGAACTTGTTCATTCCAGAAAGAATACACTTTTTTCTTAAATTCATAAAACATTTTCCGCCTTTGATATTTTTGATCATATTGATGAGGCGGCCACTGTTTTTAACATTCATTAGGTGGAGCCCTTCGATATGATGAAGGTATTGAAGTGGAAGCAGGTACAAGTGCTTGTTTAAGTGTAACTATAGCAGTCTCTGCTTTCCCTATTCTCCTTCCTGGAACTGATGGAATTACACGAGTTTTAGAATTATTCTTCATAATAGTGTCTTCTTTCTGCTGAGCGATTGAAGTAAGGGCTTAAAACACTCCTTTGTATTTGACAGGGATCAACGGTGTGCGTAATTCATCACGCAAATTTTCCACATAGATTGGAAAAAATTATTCTTGAGGGAGTGATATGCTTAAGGAATATGTTAATCCCTTCCCACGAGCAATGAAATCTGAAACTTTTTCATTCTCCCTTTGCTTACAATTGGTAAGATTTAAAACTGTCGTCTTTGGCAATGTTGAGCTGAATTGAAGAAGGAACCTTTTTCAGAGATCTTCCGACCCAGTAATTGACTGGGATTGAAAACTTTTATACCAGACAAAAGAAGGTCCTTGTAATGACTATACAAAACACCTGAGCTTAACTTCTTCTTTTTGTTGAGGAAATCCCATCATAGGATCACAAAGAGAAACAAAATGTGTTAAATGTTGTTCTGGATCTCCCAAATCATTAAAAATTGGGTATGTGGTACCCATAAAATTTTATGGGGGAGGAATTGCATCCACCCATTCAGGGTAAGCTCTCTTTTCTGGTTGAATTTGTGCAAGATTTCCTTACATATCTTCCAATCGAGCTGTTAATGACTCAATGGTAGTCATTAATTTTTTAGAAACATCTGGTTGACTTTGGACCTGAGTAGGTGCAATAACTAGAGTTTGGACGGGTGCGGATATCAGGACTGCCACAGATGGTACTATTGCCGGTTGTTGTGTATGACCTGTAGGATTGGACCTGTGAGGGTGTTCTTGTAAAGGGGGATATTCTTGATCCATCCCAGTAGCTGCAAAAAATTCCCTTGATTCTTTAACTCCATCTTGCTTAGGATGAAGACTACCTTGAAGTAGTTCTGCATTTAACCTCCTTAACATTATCATTTCTTCTTGTCGTGCGACCCTTTCCTCTAATGAGAGTGATTGGCCTTCTCTGGAAGTAGGGTGGGGTGTAACCTCACTTTTACCCTTTTCCTTGTCATGTGCCTTTCTAGATTATGGAATGGCATTACCTGAAGGAATATCTTACCCTTGGGCAACCCTCTGCCTTCTAGTACGCACACCTCATTCATTAGTTTCTGTGTGCACGACCTCTTGAATAGGAACTTCTTCATCTGATCCCTCTGTGTGACCCTCATGTTCTAGGGGATCAGTAACAATAGCATTAATGACATTTATTGATGCACAAATCATTTCATCCCTTGTTTTAGTGCTTCTGCGATACTGTCTTCATCCATGTCCTTTATGAGACATTTCCTTTTGTTTGGCTGATCCCTCTATAACTTCTTGATGAACAATAATTTGGAGGGAATATCCTGATAATTTGGATATGGGTTCCTCTTGTGTCTTCTTCCATAATCAAGAGAAGACTGACATTCACTGAGGAAGAGACTGAGAATTTGAAAAATTCCCCAGTTCGGTGGACTAGGTCTATTCCTGTTTTTCCGGCTCAACTCTTCGAATCTTGTCTGTTGATCCCAAGGGTTGGGTAAAAAAAGATTCCCTAGTCTGGCAAGCTGAGGTGGTTCTTGAGCTGCTACATCTGAAACTTTCTTAAAAAATCTCCTGATTTTGCAGACTTTAGTCCAGAAATTGGCCAGATGCATCATCCTACATCCACTCAAATCCCCTGGCTCAGATGACCGTTGGATTATTTTTGAATCTTTTGTCACTTGATGATGTGCCTTCTCTAAACGAGAAGCCTTTTCGATATTCTCATTTTCTTGGTGCAAGAATAATTAGACAATTTTTTTTTATATGCCTGACTTTGTGAAGAACTAGTTGAGGCCTATTCACAAGCAAGTCTTTGATTACACCGAAAACCAAGTAGTTGTGGCTATCCATGGGCAATAATATTCCATGAGACCACTTTTGGTGGGCTTTGTTGACTGGAGAGTACAATGAAATGAAGTGCTCCATGAACACCCCTTCTCCTGATATGAATACCAGATGAGGCATTGGTAATTAAATGGTGGAACCTTTTTTACTCTCCAAGGCATGAACGCTGAAGGGATCTCTGCTTCTTTTCAACCTTTGGATTTCAGGAAACTGAGAGAGATTCCAAATAAATTTGGCATTGCAACGCTTCTATTATCTTAACATGATTTTTATATTCATCATAAGATAATATTTTCTCTTTTAAGTGATAAATATTTTCTCATATGTTGGTACGAATATCTTGAATACCATCTTCTGTCAACATTTCTGGAATATCATACTAAGAGTCAGCCAATGGACAAAACATGACTGGTATTTCACCTCTCTCCAGTTGTTTTCTCATATTCAGAACTTCCTCTTCCTCATTTGATGAAGATTATTCTATCTGATTGGACCAAATTTGGTGAATCTTTGTTGCTTCATCATATTCAACAATATTGGTAGAGATTTCATTTTTTCAAATTAGAAGACAAATAACCCAGGGGTGGTTCGGAGAATGACCTACACCCCAAGCTATCTTCTAATTGAGAAAGTATTTCACCTTCTAACAGTAAGGCATGAGACATGACTGGATTTTCATTTACAAGTTCCTCAAGATAAAAAGGCTTTATCGTTTCTAAATTTTCCATTGAAGAATTTTACAGGCAATGCCAATTACTACTATGAAGAGGAATTTCACAGATAAATTCATCATCATGGAGAGGAACACTATGGTGGGTTATGGCAAAAGATGAAACCTCTTGCTCCTTGGTCTTATGGCCACACAGAGGGTTATTGTGGCTCTCATCTAATGATGATACTTCATGATTGACCGAATTTTCATGTAGCAAGATTTAATGAGGAAATTTCTGATGAAGACCTTCAGAATTATTGTTGTAACTTTCGAAATCTGGAAATGAGAGAGTTGAATCTTGAGTAGCAATAGAAAATTGTCTGAGGGCTTCAATAACTCCATCATTGAGCAAGGCCTTATTGCATATTGGCTCTAGATTTTTAAATTATGTTGTATGGGTCTTTTTCTTGGACCCCTTCTTACTCACTTTGGAAACCATATGTTGACAAAATTTGTTATTATGGGCAGATTTATGTGCCTTCTTAGAAGAAATGGTCAAGTTAGTCTGATTATCTCCATTTAAATCGGGTGTATGTGCCTGACTTGATTGTCCGTATGACATGGGGGAGTATGCCCCATGACCCTCCTGGACTAGAATAGAGGTGTGTGTCTGCTCTCGAGTAACATATTGATGAGTCACTCCACTAATAGGGATAGATTTATATTTCATTTCTGTGATGTCATTGAAGTTGTTTTAATATTCTGACAGGTATCTAGAATATGGATAGGGATTTTCTTCTTCTCTTTCACCATTGTTAGAATGTTCTTGGTGACCTCAGTTGTCGTAACAGGAATATATGTCCATTCCATTTTTGAAGTAGGTGTATGTGCATGTTCCTGTCCACCTTTTCCTGTCAACGGATATTGACAGTACTTATGCATAGGGGCAAAGAGTTGAGTCCTCTCTAGATTTGTCTTCAGATCTTTCCAAATGACTTCTACAGGTGCTATCAAATGAGATTATTGGAAGGATTGATGAACATTAGCAGTTTTATGTGCCTGTTGTGTATTCTCCATCAAGTATGGTTGATGTGTTTGTTTCAATACTAGTAGAAGAGACTGCTGACAGAATTGGTGATTGTAAACAGGTGTATGTTCCTGCTTACCAGTTTCCACTATATTATATTGGTGAACTTCTTTGGTTGCAGTCAGATGAGCCTGCTGACAGGATGATGAATTATAAACAGGTGTATGTTCCTGCCTATAGTACTCTGCCGAAATTTCCTGGTGGGATTTTTGTGTTACTGCCAGATGAGTCTGCTGAGTAGTGAAATTAGGATGGACTGGTGTATATTCTCACTCGTTTTTTGCAATCAAATTATATCTATGGACTTCTCCATAGTGGTCATAGGTAAGAACCTACTCTCTATTGACTGAATTTCGCCTCTAGAGTTTCATCTTGCATGCTCGGGTCTGAGGAACTTGAGTAGAACACCTAGAAGTGATACCCTCATCATGTTGAGGGTGCACTGCCGCACGAGTATGGCGGTGATTGTTGGTGGGAATCCTCAGGAAGGACTCCTGCCTTCTTGAACTGAGGCCTTGAGTTACATCTTCATTCACCTCCCTAAAATATTGGAGCGACTGGTTTTTGCGTTCCGAGCATAAAAAATCAAAACAGTTGGAAATGGTGGTTTTCAACACCAGCTTCTTGACCACTAGTCATCACTGTCTGGACAACCAGGGTGAGTTTTTAACATGAAGGTCTTGTCGAGTGGCCTCTATGGTTGGGATAGTATGGTGTTGACGGTATTCCCTCGCCAATTCATTCAACACCCAGTATTACAGATGCTAAGTAGGTGATGTTATCCTCAGAGAAAACAAGGATCCAGCAGGAGTAGCGGTCGAGGAATTCATAGGTCTGAATTCTAAAGAAGCAATTTCATATTGCAAAGAGTTATTGAAACAGAGTGCTTGTTTGATATAGTAGACATAATCAAGATACGTTTGGCCAGACAACATATTTCAGATGAGCACATATGTTATTGATTGATTTTTTGTCCCTCATATTGAGTTTAATTGGGGCCTAACAAATAAGTAAAACATCATTTAACTTGGTAAAGGATTCACGTCGGGTTCACCATTTTTTGTTTCTTCTAGAAATGGGGATGACCTTGTTTGATTAAGGTTCAAAATTTCCTATCGGTTTCTAATGGGTTTATTCATAGAACCGGAAACATCCAATGATTCTATATCCATTTAGACTTACTTTCCAAAGGTAGGTGCTCATTAGTTGTGGACTGATGAGGCTTAAGAATTTTTATTGGTCGAGAGGATGGGAGGTCGGGCTCATCACACCTTTTTTAGGGGAATTATTACCTACTATGGGACTCTCTTATAGATTTAAGTTATGTTCACGAATCCTTATTATTTCACCAAGTATGAAAATGAGTTTTCCTTTATATTTTTCAATCAATGATTGATATGTGTGGTATTTAAAGAATATTTTATATGTATTTGAGGTTCTTCAAAGATAAAGAATCATTCGTATGTATTAAATATTCTTAAACAATGGTATCCTTCAATACACTATATTGAAATCTCTTGGTCATTATGATGACCATATTGGTTTTAAATCCACTCTATGGTGCACTTGATGTTTATTGTCATTCAAAAAGACATGGATTATTTTAGAGTTGGGATCATACCCGCAGATGGGCTACCTACGTATCCTTATTAAAAAAATAATTGAATAAGAACCCACGTAGTTCAATAGGAATGATATAGTTTAACGACATATGGGCCGGAAAATAATTAATGAAAGATGGGCTTGAAACTTATAAAGTCTTCCTAAGTACTCAACTTTTAAGGCAGATATCAAAGTTCACGTAGTTTGAGTAAAGAAATATGGGGTTTATGCATAGTTAATGGCCCAAAAGGATATGTCGTGATTACTTTTACACTCTAAGATCAAGTGAGTCATGCTCGGTGTGAGAAACAAGAGGTATCTGTAATCTTGACAATGGTGCCACGAAAGATGCAGTCATGAGAAATGATTTGGGGCTTACGTATGTATGACGGCCCAAGTAAATGATGATCGGGACTTAGTTCAAGAAAGAAAGCAGGGTCCTTAAAGATTTTTGTACTTTATGGAGATTTGGAATTTTAACTTGGGACGTACTCCTGAAAAGTAATACCAAATTAAGAGAGAATTATGACTGGTTTTTATTCCTAAGAAAGAATCCTATATCAAAAGAAATTATGGTTGGGGCTTACTCTTGAGGAGGATGCCCAATTAAAGGTAACTTATAACCTGGGGCTTAATCTTGAGGAGGAGGACCAATTTTAAAGGAACTTGGGGCTTACTCCAGAGAAGGAGGCCCATGGTTAGAGGAAATTATGATTGGTTACTCCTGAGAAGAAGGCTCAGTGAATTCCTCATAGATAAGGAATCCAACAAAATAACCAAGCCATAAATGGATTTTAAGAAGGTATTGAAGGTCATGTCTTGAAGAGGAAATGTGGATTTGGGAAAGGAGGAGATTATTAAGGAGGTGTGCAGGTATTGTTCCGGCACGCAACTCCTGGTCATGCAAGTAGACTTGTGTGACATGAGTCACCTTGGGTGACAAAGAATCCATAGGGTAATACTTGGGCGACTTTGAACTCAAGCCCTTAGTATCATCTCTAGAGGCTTCCAAAAGGTTGGCATGAAAGTTCCCTTGAGAGGGCAAGGCGGCGTGCAAGTGTTTCCATTTTCCTTAAGGGATGGACACTTAGGTGTGCAAGTATTGATGATTTCAAACACTTATTCCTTATTCTTCTTCTTTATAGATTCTATTAAAGGTAAATAATTACCTTATAAGTGTTTGGAAGACCTCAAACAAAGACTTGGGCGACCACAGCTTGAATCTATGTTTTGGAAAATTCATCCTTGTAATAGGGGGCCCATAGGGGCTATTTATAGGCCACTGGGAACATTGGGAGAAAAAAAGGAATAGGTCATGCAAGTGACTTGCGCGACCCATATGTGGTGTGCAAGTGACTTGCATGGCGTGCAGGATACTTGCGTGACACCCTACAAATGAGTCCCTGGTTCATCCCTTTGTCAATTTTTGATGTTATTCAAAGGGTGACCCTAATTGGGCTTAAGGTATTCCCCTTTTCAATTCTTTTGGACTCTGTGATGAAAGGATCATCAACACCATTGGTTTTAATTTAAATATCGAATTTCCAGGTAGTAGGACATTAAACTGCACTAACCATTTCTTATTTGTTTGACATTAAATTGTACCATGATTCAATCCACCATTACACAAGAAAAATGTGTGTCTGAATTGTTTCTTATCCAAAGTTGATATATATTCCCTCATAGTTTTCAAACATTTTCCCCCATAAAAGGACCCCCATGATGTTATTAGAAAAATAAAAATTCCCTTAAACATTCTTTGCTAATAGACATGGAATTTCACTGTCCTGAGGACACCTTTGTTTTGAAATTAATAATATCCATAAGTCACCCACAAAAATTACACTCTAAAAAATGAATATTAACTATTAGGAGAGGATTTTCCTACCATTGTATGACCCATGTATTCCATGCCCCATATCATTTCTCATATCCATAAATCACGAACCAGGGTTAAGAAGATTTCCTCATTAATGTTTGAAAAATACTAGTTCATTCATGGCCTAAAAACTCATTGGGGTCCTCACCCCACATTTATTGTTCATAACAATTCAACCTAAAATATAATTAATATTATTCTAGTTCTCATGACTTTAAACTAACCATGAAAATAGACACAAAACTTTCTAGGTTAAAAACCCACAAAGGGAACCATGGTTAACATTTGAGTATCAACTCGCTATACCTAAACATTATTTGGTTCAAGAAAAATATTTTGAAATCAATAAATAAAAGAAACATTGATTTTTTTGTCGAAACCCCACATATGGTAGACTAATAAAAATTTAATATATACCCACTATGTCTGTACCACTAAGTAATTTGGAAAAAATTGGGTTGTAATAGAAAATACATAATTTTTGTAGGGTTTTTCATGTATCCCTAGAAATAGTAAAACTATGTTCACTGAGTCCCTAATAATAGGAAAAAATATATCTTTATCTAATTGTCCACTAAAATCAAGACCACTTCAACATTATAATAGATTCTTCTTCATCTAGATAATAATGCATTCTTATGGGGGAATTTGTTGGGTCCTAAAAATTCTAAAAATAAGATCAAGGTAAGTACATTCATTTGTAAAGGAGAAAATTTAATACCAAATAAGTATGAAGAAAATATTAAAAGAAATGGTGGATGTGAAGAAAAAATAACTCTATGGACTACTACTCTGCATGGTATTCTGCCACCCCATGAAACACCTAAAAACTAGAATGGTGTGCGGATAAGAGAGGAGTCTGTGACACTTGCAAATGAAACAATGTCATTTATGGGAAGATGGGTGATTTCTTCCCCGCAACCAACCCATCCCTATGAACAAAATATTTAATATGGAATGTTCATATCATCATATCCCATAAAAAATGAAGTTTTTTGTGTGGTGAGGTTGGATTTTTGCACCTTCAATAGGAGTCCAGCTAACTAAGTCATTCATGGGATCCCACAAAAGACGTTCCATGGCCCACTATGGATGAATGATGATGATGGTTACAGGTCCATCCACTCCTCCATAAATAACACCACGAGGTGAGGGATTCGGGATCATAAGATCATAAATTAGATGTATCAAATGAGTATAGGACTCTAAAATGGGGGAATTCTATGTTCTGTAATCCCTGAAGCCCCATCGACGATTACTAGAAATTAAAATCCACTATAATGTGTCAAGGAATAAATAATAAGTCATTCAGTGGTCTGAAAACTTGAATACATTTATGAAATTAATACCGAAAATAGAATAATTGATGTCAATTTTAGAGAAAAACATGCCACATAAAAAAAGGTATGCAGATAGATTCCTTCCTTGCATAGAAAAACACTACGTGGGTGGAACTCGAACCTGCATAGAAATATGTTACGTGGGTGAAACCTCATCCCACAATTCAAAAAAACTACATCTTCTAAACCTTGGTCCATGTTACATAATTCTATATTGATGGTCCCCACACTAGATTAGAAATATGCTATGTGAAGGGAACACCCTCCCACGTAAGAACCTATTACATGGAATGGGGCATCCTAGGTTATCATTACCTATATCTCATATCATTATCTTTCATCACATAGATGAAATTAACGTTATCCCCTCCACGAACAAGTCAATGGGAATTATTCCAAGGCATCTTCTAAAGCCACATGAAATATATGAACCAATAATTGGGAAGATCATCATGTGCCTTTGAGTTTACATACCCATGGTAATCGGAGTCCCGAGGGTAATCCCCATAGTAAGTGGCCCCCTAGAATGTCCAGAAGTTTACATTCCTGTGGAATCTTGAGTTCCAACCTCAAGATAGTCACATTAACCTCCCCGTTATATGGATTTATAAGAACCACTAGACTTACCCTTTAATGTGGGACAATGGTGAATACTTCATCCTCTCCTAGAACTAATTTCAGGGTGCCCCTTCGGAGGTAATCCCCTATCCTATCTCAAGGAATATAGCATTAATGCTCCAATTTACCTTCACTCCGGGCATAAAAGGATTGGTCACCAAAAATGACTATCCTTGATTTCAAAAAATAGAGGAAATGGGTACATTCGACACCCTCTTTCTCTCTTCCATTGGGCTCCAGCACCATCTATCAGCAGATGGGGCAGGACATGTGATCTTCAGATCCACCGCCTCGTCTTTCTTTTTACATCTAACATGAATCATGTGGGATTAAAGGTTATCATAGATCCAAACATATATATGATACAAAAGTATCAAATTTCCCATATCCATCTATGTGGCCACCAACTCAATCTTAATGGGACTCATGTATGGTTTAAGCACCTAAAAATTTCCCTAAACCTCAAAGGGCCATATTCCAAATGAACAATTCCCAACTAGGTATCTCCCTTACATAATCCCAATTATTCCCCCTTTATTGGGCCTCCTCTAAAGTTTAAGTCTCATAACAAACCGAACTATGAATTCTTTGATTCCCAACTAAATATGATACATAGGAAACATATTCGAGGTCCTAACCCTACACCCAAATCACCATAATGTTCTCTAGACCACATTCTAGATAGTGTCATATACATCTAGGAAAATATATCTTTTTTGGGTATTTTGGGATACCTAACCATAATCCCCACACCATCCTTGACTAGGCACCCATATCCTAGATGTCCTTTCCGAGTTACGTTAAACTGTATGGTCGAGTCCTCATCATGTGACCATAAATGGTGGTGTGTCAAGTTAAGAGACATTGAACTACTTGGGTTCTAATTCCTCTACCAATGATACATAGGAATCCCATATTATGGGTTTGATCACAACATCAAAGAAAACTTTTTCCCCCTTTGATGAAGATAAACTTCAGAGAACCTCATCAATTGGCTTAAAACCAACGTCATCCTAGAAAATGACCTAGTAATCCTCAGGTTGTCCAAAAAAGGTTAACATTGATAGAGAACCTAAAATACATACATATCCCTCCATTTATAGATAACCTCATATACATACTAATGATTCTAAACCAATGTGTATTTATGATCAATCATGACTTAGGTGTAATCTACAAACACATGTATAAGAATGAACCATGGATTCACAGACATATGAACATGAAAAATATCTATAAGGGATTCCTAAAATAAGAAATAATTCTTCCAAAAAGGGTGTGATGTTCTTGACATACCATCCTATTGACCAATGAGATTTTTTAAGTGTCTTTGGTAAATTTATCCAATGAGCACCTTCCATTGGAAAGTAGGTCCATGAATCATTGATATAAATGTTGTTGGACATTTTGGGCTCCATGAATAAATTCATCAGAGACAGTTCAAATACCTTGTACCTAACGTCAGTGATTTCACCCCATTAGACCCCCTATAATCAACTGTTCATTAAAAAAAATGCACCTTTGGGTGAATCAAAATGGTGAACTCGACATGAATTAACTCAAGTGAAAAAATGATTGGGTTATAATATGTCAGGTAATTTTTTCCACTTCTTCTGGTAGAATAAAATGGTGAACCTCAAGTGAATGACTTGACTATAGCACGTCCTTCATGTAATAAAAGGGATATATTTCTAAGTCCCCATCAGACAATTTTGTTGCGGTTTCATATACCTTTTTGAATGAAATATCATTTATTGTTGGGATTTGAACAATATAACAATTAAGAACAAGTATCTTCATCCCTATTGTAATGACTTATTTGATCATCTATGCAAAGTTAAATATTTTTTCAAATGTTTACCTTCATTAGGGATTTCTTCAACTGAGGGTCAAGAAAAAGGATATTCCCAAGATGGAATTTCATACAAGTGATGGACATTATGATTATATAGTGATTCATTTTGGTCTTATGAATTCCCTTATTATCTTGATGGATTTGAAGAATAGAGTCTTAATATATTACCTCCATAAGTTTCTAGTAGTCTTTAAAGATGATATTCTTATCTATTAAAAGATGAATATTACTTGAGAATTGAAATAAGGACTCTAAGTAAGGATAAATTGTATAACAAATTTACAAAGTGTGAATTTCCACACAAAAAGTGATTCTTTTTTTGTGTTATAATCTAAATAGAGGGTATAACAGTAGATCCATCAAATATGGAGGTAATTCAACATTGTAATAGACCAACCACAGTGACTAAGATCCATAATTTGCTCAATTTATCTGGATATTATCCACTATTTAAGGAGGATTTCTCTTTAATATATAATCCATTAACCAAGGTACCTTGAAAGGGTGCCAAGTTCCTCTAGACAGATGAATGTGAGTAAAATTTCATGGAAATAAAGAGAAGTTCTGTTAGAGAACCTATACTTATATAACCCTATAGTGGATAAGGGTTTGAAATCTATAATGATAAATACATGAAGGTTTTGGGGTGTGACCTAATGTTAAATAACATGGTTATATCCTATTCCTTGTGAAAATTGAAGAATCATGAGAAATATATCCCAACTCATTATTTGGAGTTATCTGTTGTCATTTTTTCATTAATGATATGGATGAATTATATTTATGGAGAAAAGTGTGATATATATACTGACCATAAAAGTCTAAAATATATATTCACATAAAACAATTTTATCATGTGCCATAGAATATGGATAGATACGATTAGATATTATGATTACTCAATACATTACCACACTCATAAAGAAAACAAGGTTTCATAAAGAGACCCTGCATTTATTATAGGATTATTACATAATTTTAATGAAAAAAATGAACAATTTATAAAAAAGACACAAACATTTAGTATCATGGGAAAATTAGGAACATATATAACATTTACATAACAAAACATAAAAATTCATGTAATGCTTTCTACTCTAACATGTTATTGTCCTTCATTTTCTTCTTGAAACAAGAAATCACTTAAGGATATACATCAAGAAAGGGGTGAGATAAAAGACCAGCAAGGGGATGAATAAAATAAATGAAAAATGGGTGAGAATAATCTACATCATTAGAATATAATAAAAGTATCATCATAATAATCATTAAAGGAGGTATTATTTAAATTCATTTAATGTGGTAATGAATAAAAATGAAATATCATATATTAGTGGTTAACTAACACATAGAGTTTTTAGGAAATAAAGCATCATTTTGATGAATATTTTACATTATATCATGAGATTAATCACTTTACCTAATGAATTATATCTCTATATTATTATGACTCACATGTCACATCATAACATTTATATTCCCCGTATAATTCCAGGTGAATCCATCACATCATAACATTTACATTATCATACATACCATATAGAATGTATATAAATATTGGTCAAGAAATAAGCCATTGAAAGGAATGGATTTCATTCCATAAAACATACATTCATAAACACTGGAGTTCCCAAGATAAAAAGGGAATAATATTCTTTGTGTGAATCTTGATGGAACAAGATACAATCTTAAGAGAAATGAAATAACTGTTTCTTTTTTGAAAAAAATAGTTCTTTTAAAAAAATTCAATTTTTTATAAACAAATATCAAATACATGTATATCCTAGAAAATAAAATCATGTAAAAAAATAATAATTAAGTAACAATAAAAAAGCATCCAAACTTAAAACGGATTGAAAGATATAAAACCCAAAAAAATATTTTTGCGTTTCAGATTCCTGTACCTTTTGTCTGAATATTTTTTTCTCTATAATATCATGGAAAATAATATTAAAATAATTTATTAAAAAAATTAAAATATTATACATGTATTTTATTCATCATAATTTTATTATGTTCATT
Organism: Viscum album; assembly: GCA_963277665.1. Lineage (NCBI taxonomy): Eukaryota > Viridiplantae > Streptophyta > Magnoliopsida > Santalales > Viscaceae > Viscum > Viscum album. The sequence goes on from OY728138.1 coordinate 1,791,298,366, forward strand.
TATAGACTTTTTATGAGTAATATTAGTCAATTTATTCATTTAGGATTGTTCATTTTCTTGGTTTTCATGGTTGGTTCATTTTAATTCATGTATGAGAGATCGTGATAAATGAGAATAATTATCCAAAAATGAAATTATATTTTTTTTGATAAACATATATATTTTTAAATGATTATATATATCATTTGGTTTTATGTTATTAGTATTAATCATTAGACCAAACATTAAAGATGATCATTTAGAATAATTTGGATTATTCCCGATCAATACGAACTAGTTTTGTATTAATATTTAATATTATTTACATATGTTGGTAATAGAATAATAAAATGGTTATAAAATACACCTTAAAATATGATTCAACCATAAAAATGATCTTATGACCATCCTTGAAGGTGTTAAGGGAAAATAAAAATATGCCATCCATGAAACCAATAATTCAACTCATCATAGACGATTCTTCCATTTTAAGAATAAAAGGGATATAAGAAGAGGTGTGATTATGGTTGTTTCATAAACATAATAAAAACATAACATATCAAAGATACAAGATACATCATGAAACAAGTAAATGATAAGATGTGATTTAATAATAAATTAAATGATATTGAAAAGAACTCAAAAGAAAAGGAAAGAGGATTTTACCTCTTGAATTTATCCTCCCCGAGAACATCCATAAGGAAAGGAAATGGGTTTTATAATGAGACCAAAGGACCCTTGAAATGGGGGAGGGGATTTGGAATAAGATTTTGAGGAAATTTTAAGATGATAAATGTTTTTATGGTGTGAGTAGAAGAGGTGGTGATAGGTGGTATTTATTGGGGTGGAGAGTGATGTTTTCATATTATTTTATTCATGAGTTTATTATTTTGGCTCAAGACTATGAACAGTTTGAAAATAATAACTAAATATATTAATAAAATTAATGATATTTCAATATTTTGGGATTACATCATACATACATAATCTATGACTCAAAAATTCATGTTTTTTTATTATATCCAAAATTATCAAATTTCACTATTCAAAAAAATAAAGTATTTTATAAAAATTCCAAAAATTTACCTTAACCATTTATTAATGTGTAGAATTAAAAAAAACACATTTTATGAAATTAATTTATAAATATAAGAAATGTAATTTTAAATTTAAATCATCATTGTTTCAAAAAAATACCAATTTTAATATTATAACAGATTTTATGAGACATTCAAGAATTAACCAAGGTATCATAAAATCATCATATAATAATAAAAAAAATTAATTTATGAATTTATTTTAATATAATAAATTTTTAATTTCAGTTCATTATATTATTTATAAAATTGAAAATAAATATTTATGACTTTTAAATATTATAATAATTCATTTATCATTTTTAAAATATTTATATACTTATTTTAGGATATACATATATTATATTTTCATTTATAATATACCATTTTTTTTGTAATTTTAATGGTGATTTTACTATTCTATTTTATATATTAGTATTCTTAAGTTCCAGGTTACTATTTCATAGGTCATGTTGCAATTCCATTTGTATAGGTTCCTTAATTTCTAAAAACAAAAACCCTCTTATTTCATTCATTCATTATTTATAAAGATTATATTGTGATCCTTATGTGTTTTTATATGATTTATACGATATGAAAATATTATAATTAGGGATAAATTCCATTGATAAAAGTTTGGGTCAATACATTCTTCCCCCCTTTTAAAATTTCACCCTCAAAATTTCGTTTTACATAAATATAAGAGGGTACTTCTCCTTCATTGACTCCTTAGGTTCCCAAGACACTTCTTCATTATTATGGTTCCTCCACAACTATTTGACAATGCGAGTTCTATTGTTGAGTTTAACCTTATCTATCAGGTCCATAATCATTACCACATGCTCCTCATAATAGATACCATTTTCCATTTATTTGACTTATGAGTTTAGCACATGTTAGGGATATGTATGAACTTTCTTAAGAGAGATACGTGGAATGTATCATAAATTTGAGCCATACCTATTGGATGTCCAAGCTAAGAGGCTACTTCTCTTATATGATAAAGGATCTCAAAGAGTACTGGGTAACGTGGGCTAATATTCCGTTTCTTTCCAAACTACATGACTCTATTCAATGGTGATATTCGATGGATGACCTTATCAACAACATCAAACACCAAGTACCTTCAATGGTTATAAACATAGATCTTTTGTTGAATTTGATAATATTTGATATTTTTTTGGGTGGATTGAAGATTCTCTATCATTTCTAACAGAATATTAGTTCCATATAGATTTTCTTCGGGAAATTCAACCCAACGGGGTAGATTTCTACATTTCTTTCCATGTAGAGCATCATATGGAGCCATCTAAAAACTTGAGTGGAAGACGTTGTCGTATGATAACTCAACCAATGGGATATATTGATTCCATCCACCGTTAATTTCCATTGATCGCGGTGTAAGCATTCCTCATGTTTCTAAATGTTCCTTTTAGATTGGATTTCAGTTTGGTGGTGAAAGGACGTGTTGAAATTCAATTCATTACTAAAACAATGTTGAAGAATCCTCCATAATTTATATTGAACCATGGATCATGATCAGAAACACTTGATATTGTAATCTCATGCAGTCTAACCACTTCCTTCACAATTATCTTAGCATGTTGTTCACGAGATATATCTTCCCGAATATCAATAAAGTGGTAAGTGTTGTTGAGATTCTCTACCACAACCCATATCGCATTGTTTACTTTGGTTGTCTTCAAGAGCCTAGTGACAAAGTCCATAGTTATATTCTCCCCTGTCCACATGGTTATCTGAAATGGTTTCACCTTCCCTTTAGACTTCTGTCGATCCACCTTAACAATATAACATATCATTGCAACATGTGATATACTCTCTGATATACTTATTCATTTTATCCCATTAGAAGTGTTCTTGAAGATCAGAGTACATCTTGGTACTGCCCAGATGGATAGGGAATGTTGAACTATGTGAATTATCTAATAGCTCCTTTTTTATCCCATGTAATGAAGGAACACAAAGTCTCATTCCAAAATGAATCACACCATCATCATCAATTTGAAATTCTTCCATATTCCCTTCCTTTACTTCATTCACCTTCTTTTGTAACCCAAAATCATCCCATTATGCCTCTTAATCATCTCATGAATATATAGTTGGGAAATCATTTTTATAAGGTAGGATATATTCCACAGTGTCATTGTTTTTAAATCCATCATTTTCATATCCTAGAAGATAGGTTATTTCTCAATCTGAAACATGGATATAGTAGTATGTTTTTTTTCTTATAATACCATCAGTAATATTTTTCTCCTTTCTAGGATATTGTGTATAGAGAAATCATAATCTGTGATTAACTATAACCATATCCGTTGATTCTTGTTGAGATACTTTTGTGTGAATATAGACTTTATTATCTTTTTATTGGTATATATGTCGTAATTATCACAATATAGGTAGTTTCACCAGATTTTAAAGGAAAAAATCAAATCTATTATCACTGTTCATGTGTTGGGTAGTTCTATTCATGGATCTTCAACTTTTATGTTGTGTAGTCTATCACATTATTATTCTAAATGATTACATGAACCAACCCTTTCTTATAATAATCACTATATATATAAAAACATTCTCCTCATTTCGATAATGTGATTACAGTTGCAGGGACCATCCTTTAATTTAGCTCATTGAATCAATGGTCACATTTTTCTATCCATACAATCTTTACCCATTTCCCTATTAACATAGATTTTGGGATATAATTTTGTTATAAATATATCACAAAACTTTATTAGTACCCTTCTAATCTTTGAAAACTGTTAATTTCCATGACACTAGTTTGTCTCATCCATTCCTCAATTGCCTTTGTTTTTTAGGGGTCCATAGAAATTCCCTCACATGTGATCATTTGTCCCAAGAATGTGACTTATTTTATCCAGAAATCACATGTTTTGAACATGGAATATGATTTATCCTTTCATAATTCCTCCAGTACAATTATATGATTTTGTTCATGTTCCTACATTAAGATGGATTAAATGATAATATCGTCGATAAACAGTTCCAAATATTTGTCAAGGTAGTTTATAAAGACTCTATTCATCAAATCCATAGAGATTTAGAGGCATTAATAATTACGAAGGGAATTAATAGAAACTCATAGTGCCAATAACTTGTGTAAAAAAGAAATATTTTGAATATCATACTTCTTTACCTCTAACTAATGATATCCATAATGAAGATTTGCCTTTTAAAAGTAAAGAGCTCCTCATAGTTGATCAAATAAGTCATCAATCCTTGGAAGATGATACTTGTTTTTTATGGTGATCTTGTAGATTCCCCAATAATAGATACACAACAGCATTTATTTATAATTATTCATGAAAGAGAGAACTCTTTCACACTAGGGTGATGTGCTGTTTCATATGAAAACATTTTCTAAATTTTCTTGCATCTGCCTCTTTGACTCCTCTAGCTCGATCAGTGCTATCCAGTAAGGGAATTTTCATATATTATTATCTCTATGTATGAGTTAAATGATATATCTACCTCAAAATTTGAGGGAATTCCATGTAACTCATTTGGAAATGCATCACTTTATTCTCTCACAATGGGAGTTTCCACTAGGTTGATACCTTTATTTGACTCAACCATTTGAGTGAGGTATTATTCTTCAAAAGGAATCCGCACCCACACCATTAAAGGACTTTCTAAAGGAGATTCGTGATCTTCCATGAATTACTTGAAAAGTATGGGATGGTTCAAAATATGATAAGATATTTCCTTTTCCTGATAGTTGATGTGTTCTCTATATACAATGATGTAATCCATCCCTAGTATAGCATCAAATTCCACCAAGTTAAGTATCATAATATTTACTGGGAGAATATTCACACATAATCTAGTAAGAGAACATTCCAATAGTTGGGTTGAATTGATAGAATACTAGGTGTTTTATAGATATATTTACTTCATGTTTTTTTGGATTTGATTCAATATTTCTATAAAACTTTCATGATTTAAAGGAATGTGTAGAACTTGAAAAAATAATAATTCATTTTTCATTACTGATTCAATAAGAAGTGTACCTTGTACAACATCATTTTATTACTCCAATTTAGTAGTAGTGATTTCAAAATATGTCCCTTTATCCTTTGTATGTGGTAGCTATTGATGAGGATTACCATTGATTACTTAAGATTAAGTAAACTATCTTGCATTGTTTCTTTTATCTTAGAGTTATAACATTGGACTGTGGGTGGTTCTCTCCTTTCCTCCATTGTATCAACTAACTTATTTTTATCTCTTCAACATTCATGATCATGGTGGGTTTCTCTCCCACACATATATCATTTCCCCACCCCTTTGAAGTTTCTCCCATGATTCTTCTTCCCACATTTTTTAAATGTGAGTTGTTGTGATTTCATCCAACCTTTTTTTAGTAGATCCTCCGGCTCGAAACTCAATATTTCATTTCATATCACCATATCCATGAGACCATTCTCCAAAATCAACCTCTACTATTATAGAACACCAAAAAACATCTTCATAACTCATAAAGTCTAAAATTTCTATATCCTTTCAAAGGTTTGGTTTTTACTCTTCTAAAAAATTTATTATTTTTTCTATCATTGTTGATAACAAAATATGAAGTGTGCCTTTCAAGACTTGTTAAATTTACTTCATAGGACTTGAAAAATACACCTTCTTTTTTATTTAGCTCTATGAATTTTCTCTCCATATTTTTATAAAGAGTTTGAGGGAAATACTTGTTATGAAAAATTATTTTAAAGTCTTCCATTTACATATCTTCAATTTATTCCATTGGATTTGTGATCTTAATCAATGTACATCATTGGTTATACTCTCCATATAGATAATAAATGGAAAGAGTAACCTTCTATATCTATGAATAGTAATGTATAGGAATTATCTTCTCCATTATGTTGACCCACTATTATTTGGATAGTGGATGAGATGATCCACTAAATTTTTATGGTCGTTTTTGTATAAAGTACTTGATACCCATTTTCTCCCTATTTGGTGTGGGAGGACATTACCCATTGTTATAATTATGATTTATAGTCTGAGATACCTAGATGATCATCTCTATGAAATTTTTAAATCCACTACCCAAGGCATTGGGGATGTCCTTCGGGAAATCATTACATTGTCCCTTGTACAGGAAGTTGGCCTGGATTCTCCAGGTTCCCACTATTTTCAGAAATATAAAAGCTTTGAACAAAATATAATTCTAAAAGAAATAAATAATTTATTTATCTATTAAATGAAATATAAAAGAATATAATTTGGTATCTCTATGTATAGAAAATATTGTTATGTGAATACATAAACATAGCCTTCTACTATGGGTTTTCACTAAGGTTCTCTAATCCTAATTCCAAAATTTACTAAATCGTGCATTGTTATAATATTAAGAGACCCTATTATTATTAAATGAATATTACATCATTTTAAAGATAAAAAAATGAGTTACAAAAATAGGACCCAAAGGATTAGTATCATGTAAAGACCCATAATTTTTGAGGAAATTTTTTTCTTAAATACATGGGAATTTTACGAGTCCACCAAAAACTGTCTGTGTGTGATTCTGAGGCCCAGTGTGTCTGGAATAAATTTTTGAAGTTTTGTTCGAGTATGTTCAGTGAACATATGAGCGGGTTTTTATAACATTTGAACTAGTTCTCAGAATTGAAAACCAAGGGCACTGTTGAACTCGCATCGCCTGTATTCTCTTAAGGAGACATTCACTTCAACGTCAGTGAGTCGAGAATAAAAGTTAGTTTTTGGGTTTTTGTAGAAAAAAATAAAATAAAGTGATCTTTAGTTTATTTTTATTTGAGCTGCCACGTAGGTTTTTTTGGTTAAAACCTCGTCATGGAAGTTGGAGGTGGGACCACCAAACCTTAACCTCCCATGAGAGGTTATGGTGGTGGGCCCACCCGAACATAACCTCCCATGAGAGGTTACGACATGGGGATCACACAAGATTAAACCCCCTACTAATGGGAGGAGAGTAAAACCTCTCAACTCCCCTCATTAATGACACAGAGTCTCTCCACACTCACCCTCCTTTATTGTGCCAATACTCATCTAACTTTAATGTTTCCAATGCTCCATCCTTAATATGCCAACCTACGTAATTAATTTCCCCAATTTGAATATTGTGCAAACAATTAAATTGGGTAAATCATATCACTTTTGATTAGAATTGCTCATTTGGTGGAATATTGGGGAGAGGAGAGCTTGGGAGGATTATGATTCTCCAATGCAGAACCCCATTTGCCAACGAAGAATGAAGAATTCATTCTCCCAACAAAGAACACTGATCCTCTTCGAACTTCTTACCCAGACACCAACGGATGTGGAGCATCTTCCCCAACCGACGCAACGTGGGATTGGAAGTGTGTGGTGACGCGACGAATAACGATCCTCTTCATTTACTTTTTGCAACTTCATCATCAAATAACGATGAATGTTAGGGGTTTTTTTAATAATACTTACTCCCATGTTCTTCCTTGCTTTTAAAATGAAGAATGAGGATGTTTCCCTTTTGTGGGTTTTGGGATTAAATCTTTGTGGGTGGGTTGTTGTGCTTTGTTCTTGAGAGACAATTACTACCACCCTAAACGTAGAGCGTGTGGGCCAAATAGATATGGCCCGACCCCTTCGTTGTTCTTGTTTATGATGATCTTCGGCATGGCGACAAACCAACGAGGCTACGAAGGCGGTGAAGAAAAAGGTCATGCTACCCGCGGACTCCATGATCTGTGTCGCCCCCATGGTGTTCTGCAACACCACCGACTGAAATGGCCCCAACCAAGCCCCCACTGGACGCACCCTGCAGGGCCTCCCGCTGGCCCACCTAGCGCCTAGCACGGCCGCCTCCCGGCTTGGTCGCGCCCTTCCCGGCCACCCGCTGCCCGACTGGCGCCCTGCCCGGCCGCCTCCCGGCCTCTCCGCACCCTACCTAGCCACCTTCCGGCCTAGACGCACCTTTCCCATGTAACACCCCAAGCTTCCATAGTACTCTTCTCTTTGAATAATGTGTTGTACACAACTTTGAGTTCTAACACACACCATAACCAATCAAACTAGCTGTTATGAATTGTAATACCCACTTTTTGAAATTTTACACATTTTATAATTCAAAATGGACTTCATTTTTAGATTCGTAATATCAAAATTATCTTAGGGTGAATTTTTGGTACTTTTCTTATAACTTTCATATTTTGATGAATAGTGAAAATTACTAAAATTTTATTAAAAACAATTTTTTTAATCGAAATAATTAATAGTGATAAATTTTGAATTTGAGTTATTTTAAAGTATAATTAGATTATATTTTTACCATTTAATCCATTGTTGGTCACTAGACATAATTTCACATTTAAACTGGACATAAGCAAGTGTCAATCTTTTAATAGTTAGTATTTCTTAAAAACACGTTTGTTTCTTTAACAACGGGAATTAATTTTAAATTATTTTCTTCCACTTATGTGTTTTGAATTTAGAAAAATGTATTCCATAATTAGAATCATGAGTTCCTAATTTTGTAAATAGATAACTTTTATTTTTAGTCATTTTGAATAATTACTTGGGTAAATATTTTATTTACCATGGTTAAAGGGTAAATCCAGAAAATAAGGGTAAAAAAATAATATTATAGTAATATTAAATTACCATAAAACATGTCCTAAACCTATTGGTTGATATATGTCCAACCATGGGATTATTGGGGTCGATTGTGGGACCCCATGGAGCCACTTCTAACTGATAATAACACTTTATATTAATTAAGTTAAAGTAAATACAAAAATGACATAAGCATATATATTTTAGCAAAACAATTTTATCATAGGGTTATATATGTTATATTTTCGACTATAAATATTCATTATAAAGATAAAAATATTTCTTACATAATTATATTTTATTTATAATTTTTAGATATTTAATAATTATATTTATTTATGACACAGTAATGATGCAGTATTTTCCTTATTAATGAAAGAATCAAATAATTTGTATTATAAATGTTAAAATAAATATAATTTGAAAGTTTTGATTCCATCAATGAATTTCATTGGTTTCTATGACATTCTAGTATTTCTTAAATAAGTTTTTTTCGAATTAATAAAGTTTATAAGACTTTAAAAAAAAAAATTATTAAATAGTGTCAAAATTGTCATAAATGAGTTTTTAAAACAAATATTATATTATTAATTGATATTTTATTTCTAAAAATATAAGGTTCTGCCAAAGGACTTAAATAATGATAGGTGTCTCATTAATGGACCAATTTTGGGTCTATAAGATGTATATAATATGTTTATTAACTATATAATATAAAAATACAAAGAGACATGGTAAATGTAAAACTATTTGAGTAAGAGTTAAATCAAAAAGATAATGTTAATATAGTGATCCAAACATGTCTAAAACCTACTGGTTGAGTGGTTTTCGACCTATCCCCACCTTAAACTGTAAATAATCCACTTTCGAGCTATTAGAATCCGAATATGAATTTATTATAAAATAATATTTCTAACTTTTCCTAAGGTGCCCCCCACCCCTCTTATAAAAGGGCACTCTCCCTTATCACTAATTCACACCTTATAATCCTTTTGTATCAGCAAATATCTGCCCAAATACCCTCTAAAATATCCTCCCTTCATTCTAGAGGACTTTCTTTAGTCAATAAGCCAACCTAATGAGCCATTTTGATCAAATCAAAAGAAAGAACCCGAAGAAGAGGTAATGTTTTCACCACCCTCTTTCATGTTCCTTTCTTCTTAAACTTCTTATTTCTTTGTTATTTCCATTCTAAAATAATAAATCCAGTATATTATATATATTGTGATGTTATTATAAATATGGTACAACCATATTCAGTATTCTATCCATCCTTTTAATGACATGTCACCATACGTGCGTATGTACGGCTTACCGTCTCCATGTCGTGGTGTAATTGTTATTCAAAACATTATTATTTAGATGGATATGATAATGATGTGTAATTGAAGTAAATAATAAATATAACATTATAATGATTCTATATAGAGGATATACCATCCAATTATATACGATGTTAATATCAAAAGAATGATATTGTCGCTCGTGCGTACGTACGAACTACCGTCTCCACGAACGTGATGAGATTCATTCCACATCGTATCCATTCACGAATAATTCTCATTAGATTATTAAAAATAATGTTTAAGGAGTTGATATAATTTTTTATATGAATATGATACAACCTGTCCAAAACAAACACGGCTTACGTAACAAAATATATAAAATAAAAGGAGTAAGTTAACACCCGAAATGACGATAATACTAAGATATTATTAACAAAGAAATGTTAAAAGATCATATATGATATCATATTAATGTATATGATTCTTTTATAATTTAATAACAATTATTTCACCATTATACAGGATGTTAACCTACCCTCGTCCAAGGAAAAGTCCAAGGTAAGGGGATTTCATCTCACTCCTTATTCCCGTGAGATTCATGCCATATTGCCACTATTACCTTTTTGTGGGGTATGTACTTCCCATAATTGTATTCTTTGTGTAATACACATTAATTTATGTGTTTCTACATATTCATTTTAGGATAATTCTCTCAATGGGGTGTATGTTTCATAATTTACCAAATTATTAAGGGTTAATTCCTCAATCTCATTATTATCCGAGATTTTTTATGTGTAAGTATATAGTGGGACATATTTATTATCCATGTCCGTGTTTCATAAAATATTTTTAAAAGAGACTCTTTATAAGGGAATTTTTACTAAAACATCATTTTAAATGTTTTTTAGATTTATTCTTCTAAACCATTATCATAAATGTCCATGTTTTCAAAATGGTTTTAAGGATTTATTTAAATCGACATGAATGTTTTAAAATGTTAATTACTTTTAAAAGTTTCAAAGTGGTATGGTACATTTTGATTCAAAAATGTCTTTAAATGTATTCCTTTCTAAATTGTGTAACTTTTAAATGTTTTCATTAAAATTGGATATTTCTCTCAAAGAATTTTACAAATTATATTCATCTATGTCAACATCCTTTGATGGATTTTAAACTTCTTTGAAGTTGATTTATTATGATACAAATATTCCATATTTTATTGAAGGTTTTATGATATGTTTGAATATGGATGTGTTATTTTTATACCATTTATGGTTTATGGTTAAAGTATTGACATTTTTTATGGTAGTTTTAATACGAATGTTTATGTTATGTTTCAACATTTTTGTATGAGGAATTTATTGGACTTAGTATGTGACAGGCGGAGCCCGCTCTAGCTCCTCAATGCATCGGTAGGTCTCATGAGACAACTAGACATGGAATTGGATGAGGGCCTTTCCCAATTTGAGTTATGGTTTTAGCTGAGGCCTTAATCATTTTTAAACGTCTTGGCTGAAACCTTTACAAAATGTTTCAGAATATCCGACATTATACATTCACTCATTATGGAAATAATATTGATGGTTCATGTGGTCATTAGACTAGTAGAATACCCATGATTATGTTTTATTATAGCTTTATTTACTCATCTCATATTCTTTCCATAAAAATATTCATGTTTATTATTGGTAAATGAATGTGGTTTCAATTATTCTCCATGCTTAATATTTATGATATCTTCCACTGTATTGCTTACCCTTACTGAGAATTTGAGCTCACCCCATTCTATGTTTTACTTTTCCCAGGATTCCAAGAAGTGTATTATGATTGATATGTAGTGTTAAGCTAAAGGGAATAAGGGCTTCTCAAAGAACTATTTATTATTTGTTTTATGTTTGAAATTATAATGTAATGTTAAGGTATGTAATCTATTTTCCAAGACTGCCAAACTGATCGGTCCTTCAGGACTTTATTCCTTGTAATCATGCCAATGTATTAAAATAATGCACCGAATCTGGGTAACTGGGGTCGGGGAATTATATTTGCTATCAGAGGATGTTTAGCAATATCCTTAGATACTAGATTCAGATAAACTCTGATTAGATCACATTACCCTAAGATAGACTTTGAGGATTAGTATAGAAGAATTTCCTAGAATTTTAGTAATGTTGAGATTTTGTGATTCTTCCAAGAAAATGCATCCCTGTCTGAATATGGGCAGGTAGAGGTGGCTCTGGCACAGATGTACCTAGAGGTAAAACCCAAAAACACTGCTTTGAGCTGGACTCGAATGGGAACTGGTGCACGACAACAGGCCTTGCTGCACTCTTGGTTACGACACTCCCGGGGGATATGATTAGGATAATTCTCAGTTTCATTACAAACCATTATGAAGGGATTATGAGTATATACTTCCTCAAACAAAACCTTTTTAGGATTATGGATTATATCCATAAACTATTCAATTTACGTTAGGTATTTTAGAAGTTTGGAATTATTCATTGCAATTCATAAACTGACCTAGTGTATGCCATTGTATAGAAATGGCGCCCAGTAGAAAGAAAGTGAACTCCAGCAATACATATGATCCAAAGAGTAAGAAGGATCATATCTTCCATGGTATTAAGCCAACATTTAGAAGGGAAATAGTCTCTCATGTTTTCTCAACATATGAAGAAATAGTATCATGTGTTAATAAGATAAGTAAATAATTATCTGAGTCCTATGGCTTTGAAGGGAAGCAAGATAAGAGAATGATGGATAAAGGGAAGAGGGAAAAGAAGAATTTTCCCATATGTGATAACTGTGGGAAGAAACACCCTAGAACTTTCCTGTAGGGAATGACAATTTGTTATAAGTGTATAGAAAAAGAACACTAAGTACGTGATTGCAAGGGTAAAGAAAAAGGTTTCAAATATACAATGCTTCATCTTCAAGGAGTTGGGACACTATGCGAACGAATGTCCAAATCATCAGAGTATGCCTAAAATGATGATATTGGATAATAATAAAGTTATGACACTACCTTAGATGAAGAAGTATGACTACTATTTTGATGTTGTTATTATTATATTATTTTATTTTAGTGTTGTATCAAAAATATACTGGTTATATGAATTATAGAGATAAATAAGGATTGTACTGCAGTACAATTTTATTGAGGATTTGAGATTATATGTTTCTATGAAAATTGACTTAATAGTAAGCTATACATATGGTAAAATACATGGTTAAAAGAAATGTAATCCTTAATATGTTCCCGATAATGAGGTAGTGATTTTGGAATAAGAGATGGTTGATTTGACTAAATTATATTGGATATTCTTGACTACCTTGAAGCTGATTAATGATTTTTCATTGTTTGAGTTTAGAACATTTTTGGATATAAGGACTATATCCTATATTCTATAAAGAATAAGGGAGCATTAATGTAATCAATAAGTTTTTATGGTAATTCAGGATGTTACCATGTTTTAAAATAATACATGATGAAGGTGTTTACATGTTATTACCTGGAAAAAAGGATCTTCATTATGTTTAACTTACTTATAAATTTTGGACTGTGAGTTTGGATAGAATTATTTTGGATAATTCTAATGGATGGAGTGGATTATGTTTGAAAGGTTATTTTTGGATTTTTATAAAAGGACAACACGCAGACCGTGTGACAACCTGTCGCGTTGGACCAAACAGCGGGAATCAAACCCAGAACCATAGTGCGATTGGGATTTATCGCCTACCACGGGGCTACGTGAAGTTCCTAGATGGTATAATGTATTTTATTTTTTTAAAGGGTCTGATATGTGAGTTATAAATTCATTATATTTGGAACCCTATACGATTAGGATAAACAGAGTATTTTTGAGTTGTATTATGTTTTGGTGTGGAAGATGAGTTTGTTGTAGAAATTTATTAATGGATAAAACTCTAATTATAAATTAATTATATCTCCTTATGATCTTAGACAATATCATAAATAAATTACTCAACATTAAGAAAAAAAACTTAAAACAAAAACGTTGTCCTAGATGGTACCTTAGATCATCACAAATTTATGGCTTTGTGATTGTTGGCGTTTTCATAGCCATGATCTCTACCACTATCCATTAGATATTTATGGTTATATTTCCCTTTCATATCCTTGTTTTCCTACATGGAACCCTAGTATGTGTTATTTTTAGTAACCTTCATACTTACCACTCTCTATTTTAAATAGAGGCCTCATTAATCCATTTTTTGATGTGAGATTTCAACTAAGATATTTTGAAATGGCAACCCCAAGTTTCCAATACTAAGCATAAATTGTGAGGACACAATTTATTAAATGAGGGGATAATGTAACACCCCAAGCTTCCAGGGTACGCTTCTTTTTGAATAATATAGTAGCGTGTGTTGTACGCAACTTCGAGTTCTAACACACACCATAACCAATCGAACTAGCCGTTATGATTAGTAATACCAAATTTTTGATATTTTTTGCATTTTATCTTTCAAAATGGACTTCATTTTTGGATTCTGAATATCGAAATTAGCTTAGGGTAAATTTTTTGTACTTTTCTGATAACTTTCATATTTTGATGAATAGTGAAAATTACTATATTTTAATTAAAAACAACTTCTTTAATCGAAATAATTAATAGTGATAAATTATTAATTTGAGTGATTTTAAAGTATAATTTGATTATATTTTTACCATTTAATCCAATTTTTTACATTGGACATAATTTCACATTTAAACTGGATATAAGCAAGTGCCAATCTTATGATAGTTATTATTTCTTAGAAACACACTTTTTTTTGACAACGGGAATTAATTTTAAATTAATTTCTGTAACTTTTGTATTTTGAATTTAGAAAAATTTATTCCATATTTATAATCAGGAGGTCCAAATTGTTTAAATATGTAACTTTTATTTTTAGACATTTTGAATAATTACTTCGGTAAATATTTTATTTACCATGGTTAAAGGATAAAATATGATAAATAAGGGTAAACAAATAGTATTATAATAATATTAAATTACCCTAAAACGTGTCCTAACCCTATTGGTTGATACATGTCCGACACTGGGAATCTTTGGGATGATTTTGGGACCACATGGAGCCACTTGTAAGTGATAATGACACTTTATATTAATTATGTTAAAGTAAATACAAAAATGACATAAGCATATATCTTTTAGAAAAATGATTTTAACATAGGGTTACATATGTTATATTTTAGAATATATATATTAATTAAAAATCTAAAAATATTTCCTATATAATAATATTTTATTTATAATTTTTAGAGCTTTAATAATTAAATTTATTTATGACACAATAATGATGCAGTATTTTCCTTATTAATGAATGAATCAAATAATTGGTATTTTAAATGTTCAAATATATATAATTTGAAAGTTTAGATGCCATAAAAGAATTTTATAGGTTAATATGACATGTTAGGATTGAATAAATTAATTTTATTTGAATTAATAAAGTTTTTAAGACTTTAACAAAAATCAATTCTTAAATAGTGTCAAAATTGACATAAATGAGTTTTTAAAACAAATATTATATTATTAATTGATATTCTATTCCTAAAAATCTAAGGATCATAAAAAGGACTTATATAATGATAGTTATATAATTAGTTGACCACTTGGTGGTATCTTCGATGTATATAGTATGTTTATTAACTAAATAATATAAAAATACAAAGAGACGTGTTAAATGTCAAATTATTTGACTAAGAGTTAAATCAAAAAGATAAAGTTAATATAGTGACCCAAACCTATCCAAAACCTATTTTTTGAGTGGTTTTAGACCTATCCCCACCTTAAACATTAAAAAATCTACTATTGAGCCATTAGAAACCGAATATTAATTTATTAGAAAATAATATTTCTAGCTTTTCCTAAGGTGCCCCTCACCCCTCTTATAAAAGGGCACTCCACCTTATCACCAATTCGCACCTTCAAATCCTTTTGGATCAGTGAACCTCTACCCAAATACCCTCTAAACTATCCTCCCTTCATCCTAGATGACTTCCTTTAGTCAGAAAGCCAACCTATTGAGCCCTTTTGATCAAAATAAATGGAAGAACCCGAAGAAGAGGTAATGTTTTCACCACCCTCTTTCAAGTAACTTTCTTCTTCTACTTCTTCTTTCTTTCTTATTTTCATTCTAAAATAACAAATAAAGTATATTCTATATATTGTGATGTTATTATAAATATGGTACAACTATATTCAGTATTCTATCTATCTTTTGAATGACATGTCACCATAAGTGTGTACGTACGACTTACCGTCACCATGTCGTTGTGTAATTGTTATTCAAAACATTATTATTTGGATGGGTATGATAATGATGTGTAATTGAAGTAAATAATAAATATAACGTTATAATTATTCTTTATATATTATATACCATCCAATTATATATGATTTTAATATCAAAAGAATGATATCGTAGCTCGTGCGTACGTACGGACTACCGTCTCCACGAATGCGATGAGATTCATTCCCCATCGTATCCATTCAAGAATAATTCTCATTTGATGCTTAAAAATAATGTTTAATCACATTATATCATTCAGTATATAAATAAGATACAACCTATCCATAAAAAACACAGCTTACATAAGAAAACATATAAAAGAAAACGAGTAAGTTAATAACCGAAACAACGATAATACTAAGATATTGTTAACAAAACAACGTTAAAAGATCATATATGATATCATATGAATGTATATGATTCTGGAATAATTTAATAAAAATTATTTAACCATTATACAGGAGTTTAACCTTCCCTCGACCAAGGAAAATTACAAGGTAAGGGGTTTTCATCTCACTCTTTATTCTCGTGAGACTCATGCCATATTTCCACTATTACCTTTTTTGTAGTGTATCTACTACCCATAGTTTTATTATTTGTGTAATACACATTAATATATTAGTATTTAAATATTAATTGTATGATATTCTTTCAATGGGGTGTATGTTTCATTTGTTACCAAATTGGTAAGGGTTAATTTCTCAATCTCATTATTATCCGAGATTGTTTATGTGTAAGTATTTACTGGGACATATTTATTATCCATGTCCATGTTTCATAAAATATTCTTCAAAGGTATTATTTATAAGGGACTTTTTACTAAAACATCATTTTAAATTTTCTAAATATTTATTCTTATAAACCATTCTCATTAATGTCCATGTTTTCAAAATGGTTTTAAGGATTTATTTAAATGGACATGAATGTTTTAAAATTTTAATTACTTTCAAAAGTTTCAAAGTGGTATGGGACACTTTGATTAAAAAATGTCTTCAAATTAATTCCTTTCAAAATTGTGTAACTTTTAAATGTTTTCATGAAAATGGGATATTTATCTCAAAATTTTACATATTATTTTCATCTATGTCAACATACTTTGATGGATTTTAAACTTGTTTGAAGTTGGTTTATTATGATACAAATCTTTAATATTGTATTGAAGGTTTTGTGATATGTTTGACTATAGATGTGTGATTTTAATACCATTCATGGTTTATGGTTAAAGTATTGACATTTCGTATTCTCGTTTTAATACGAATGTTTACGTTATGTTTCAACCTTTTTGTATGAGGAATGTATTGGACTTAGTATGTGATAAGTGGTGCCCGCTATAGCTCCTCGATGCATTGGTAGGTCTCATGAGACAAATAGACGTGGAATTGGAAGAGGCTCTTTCCCAATTTGAGTTATGGTTTTGGCCAGGGCCTTAATCATTTTTAGACATCTTGGTCGAGGCCTTGAAAAAATGTTTCAGAATGTCCGGCATTATACATTCCCTCATTATGGAAGTAATATTGATGGTTCATGTGGTCATTCAGCTAGTAGAATACCCATGATTATGGTTTATTATGAATTTATTTACTCAGATCATATTATTTCCATAAATGTATTCATGTTTATTATTGGTAAATGCATGTGGTTTCAATTATTCTCCATGATTAATATTTATGTTATCTTCCACTGTATTACTTACCCTTACTGAGCGTTTGAGCTCACCCCTTTCTGTGTTTTATTTTTTCCAGGATTCCAAGAAGTGTATTATGATAGATATGCAGGGTTATGCTAAAGGGAATAATGGAATTCTCAAAGAACTATTTATGATGTGTTTTATGTTTGAAATTGTAATGTAATGTTAATGTATGTAATCTATTTTCCAAGACTAATAAACCGATCGGTCCTTTGGGACATGATTCTATGTAATAATGCCAATGTATTAAAATATTGCACTAACTCTGGGTAACTGGGTTCAGGGCATTACAGCCCGGCCAACAGCCGGCCCGCCGGGCGCCCTGCCCGACCGCCTCCCGGCCAGCCCGGTCACCTGCTGGACCGCCTTCCGACCTACCCGGCTGCCCGGCCTCCCTAGCCGCCACTTGACCAAAGTAGTAACCAAGCCGTGCTAGCCTCCCGAGCCAGCCCATAGCCCCCCTCACAGCACCCTAGTTGAACCGGCCTGGTCGCGCACTCCGGGCCGAACCACCCACGCGGCATGCTGGGCTGGGCCCAGCGAGCTAGGCTGAACCTAACAGGCTAGCCCGCCTAGTGGGTCGGGCCAAACCCAACAGGTCTGATCGGGTCGACCCAGACCAGGTCGACCCAGACTAGGTCGGCCCGGGTCAAACCGGATCAGGGCCCACTTCGACCCTTTACATTCTTTTGGCCATATCTTTGGCATCGGGCGTCCATTTGACGAACCATCAGTGGCCCTGGTAATCTTGGAGCATGATGGTAAATTTGAGTATTCCCCACTAAATTTTGGGGTATAGTTGAGATACGGTCAAGTTGGATCATGCATGAATCCAACCGGGCCCCTGAGACTAAAAGGCTAATAACTCACAGACTGAGCGTCTGATTGACGCACCGTCTATTGTGTTGAGACCCCTATGACGTGGGGGACCTTTGTGATACTTCTTCATATGTATTCGTGACAGTTGGATTATTAACCAGTAGCTCATGGTGCGGATCCTTCTGGTGATGAGCGAGCAGAGTGTGGAGACCTAGTAGATGGCTGAGACCTGATGGCTGCTGACCATTTAGACTAGTAGTGACTCGACTAGATCAGTGGGAAGCACCTTAGTGTCATGGCTGGCCCACAGTGGGGAGCGCCTTGTTTTCACGGCAGACCCATGGTACTCGACAGGAGAATTATCTCAGCAGGCTATGAGGGGGAGCTCCATGGTGACGCGGCAGACCCATAGTGGGGAGCACCTTGGTGATGCAGTAGACCCATATTACTCGACAAGAGGAGTACCTCAGCAGTCCAAGGATCGTGGGAAGTGGATTGGTGTCACGGCAGGCCCACTGCACTTGATTGAGCAGGAGTTCTCCAGAATCCGTGGTTTCGATAATGTGAATAAAATCCTGGTTGAGCTGAGTTAATAACTTCTATGTTTACCTCATGATTGATATGGATCACTTGATAACTTAGGTATATGTATGGGCATATACCTAAGTGGGGTTTTTTGTTGATTTTATACTTTGTGGTTTATCCTTGTTAAATTTTGTGAGGCCTTGAGGGTCTCGGGGTCCCTACTGACTATAGTTATACTCACCCTTACAAGGGCTATGCCCGCACCTCGTTGTGTTGGTTGCAGACGACGGACAGCGTCGATGGAGGCTGAGAGTACCAGGACTGGACAGTACCCAGAGGTGGACTATACGACGTGTTGGTACGTGGAGGAGACCGGAAGACGTGGAGTTCTGAGATGTCTATCTATACCTACCCTTCAGGTAGGATCCTAGGTGGATGATCCAGGAGCTGCTTTTCACCTTTCAGTTGTTTTTTCCTTTTCATTTGTACTTGTTTTCAGTTGTACCCGTACTTTCCTGTTGGGCTTGTATTTTGGCCCCTTTACTTTCAGCACACTTTTGTTTGCAGTTTTACCTAGTTTTTTGCTTCCACCTCGTACCCTATTGTGTTTGTTTTCAGTTTTAAAGGCAATGCCTTCCGAGTTTAGTGATTTACTTCGTTGGTGCTAGTCTCTATCCCCTGGCCTATGGAAGGTGGGCTTGGGGTAGTCACGGCACAGGCCCCGGGGGACGGGTCATGAAAAATTGGTATGAGAGGATTCGGTTCTACCACAGAACTTAGGACTATTTCTTTTCTATTAAGAAATATTGTTAAGTGTAGTGAGTGTGGTTTTCAGTTTAGGGAGTCCATTTTTGGTGCGGCGGCCGACGTATCCATACACCAATACACAGACTTCTGATTTCTGACTCAGTGCATGAAAACACTGATTACGTGTGTGTTTTCAAATGTTTTCTTTAAGTCAGATCAACTAGGTCAGCTCACCAGGTATAATATTTGACTATGTCACATTTGTTTCTCTCAGGATGCCTCCCCGTGGATGGCCAGCTAGAGCCCTGATAGTTTTACAAGTAGTTAGCCCACCGAGCGATGAGGCCTCGGTGTCCAGCCCTCTCACAGCGGAGGCACCAGCGGTACCACTCCCTTATGGTCCACCATTTCCACCAGCCCCAAAATCAGATGATGCACGCCACTTGAGCGCATTGCATGAGTTCCAGTGCCCTAGGCCACCAAGGTTCAGCAGAGAGATAGACCCACAGGCAGCTGAGGATTGGCTGGAGGCTGTGGTGAGAGTCTTTCAACTGGTAGGGACACCAGCAAACCTCATACTGATACTTGCTTCCAACCTTTTACAGGCAGTAGTGGGCAGATGATGAAGCTTGATGCTCCAGGTTAATGAAGGGATGACAATTCTCTGGGAAGACTTTGAGATCCTGTTTCGTGTAGAGTTTGTCTTAGTGAATCTCTGCATAGTGAGAATACAAGAGCTACTTCATCTGCATCAGGGCAGCATAACGTTAGCTCAGTACTCAGCGAGGTTCATAGACCTCTCACGCTACTCCACCAATATGGTGTGGGACCCATTTTTCAGGCCACATACCTTCGAGTAGGGACTTAGGAAATAGATCAGAGATTAGGTGATCTCACTCAGTATCCCGACATATGAGGGGGTGCTAGAGAGAGCCCTCCAGGGGGAGAGTTTCCTTTCTGAGCAGTCCTCAGCATCGCGTCCCACCCCTAGTCGACATGTAGTGGAGTCTTCTGCAGCCGGCAGTAGACAGATCTCATAGAGGCCCAAGGGGACCAGACCCAAAGGGGGAGGACCGCATGACTCGTGATTGATTATGTGGGGCACCCGAAGCCGAAACATACATTCTAGGAGCAGTTTGTGTTTCACATGCGGTGGGTAGGGTCACATGGCTCGTGATTGTCCGACCCACCATTCAGATGATCAGAAGATGGTCGAAGGACTGCCCATGCAAAGGTAGAGATTTGATCGAGGTGGTCTACAGGGAGTTGGCGGACTTGGAAGAGGAGATGGCCATGCAGCTAGTGGTGGACAACGTTTTGTGGTGTTACCACCACCACCACCAGGAGGTCCACCCCAACCATAGGGAGCAGGTGGATAGGGGAGATCTCAGCTCTAGGAAGCTAATGCCTATGATCACGACACTCCAGAGATGATTCGAGGTACGATCTATGTCTACTCTACCATAGCTGCAGTTCTTATAGACACAGGTGCAAGTCACTCTTTCATTTCCACTTCCCTCGTTCGGATCTCGGAGATTTCGATGGAGCTATTGGATCGATCCTAATGACTATAGACTTCTATGGAAGCAGACTTTATGATTATGCACTGGATCCGTCAGTGTGAGCTTACACTAGGAGGCGAGAGCTTTGGCTGGGATCTCCTCGTAGTGGCGACGAGTCCTTACGACTTCATCTTGGGTATGGAATGGTTATCTATAGTCAATGCTCAGATCAACTATATTTGGCGCAAAGTGTGGTGTGTCTGCACGGATGGGACCAGGTTTACCTTCACCGGCAATAATGGAGCCTTTGCATCACAGGATGAACTAGCTTGGAGGAGGGTGCAGCCAATCACTCATTAGTTGGCCTTCCTTACCCTCGGAGCAGTTGATGTTGAGAGTCCGAGATATCCTGTAGTGGTGGACCAGTACTCATACATTTTCCCTGATAATATTCTGGGACTACCTCCTCGCAGAGAGGTGGACTTCTACATTGACATGTACCCCAGGATGGAACTGATATCTACACCAACATATCAGATAGCTCTCGTGGAGCTTCGCAAGATGTGGGTACAACTATAGGACTTGCAGGAGAAAAGATTTATGTGGCCCAGTGTTTCTCCCTGGGCAGCCCCGATTCTGTTTTCCAAGAAGGCGGATGGGATCTTGAGGATTTGTGTCGACTACCATCACCTGAACCAGGTGACCGTGAAGAACAAGTACCCACTCTCAAGGATTTACAAACTCCTTGATCTGTTGAAGGGAGCATGGTGGTTCTCGAAGATAGACCTCAGTTCATGCTACCATCATCTCAAGGCTCGAGACAAGGATGTGTAGAAAACAACCTTTAGATGTTGGTACGACCACTAGGAGTTCTTGTTTATTCCATTAGGCATAACCAATGCTCCATCAATGGTCATGGGACTCATGAATAGGATTTTCTAGCCTTACCTCAATCACTTTGTCATAGTCTTCATCGACGACATTCTAATCTACTCGACTACTGAGGACGATCAAGCCTACCATTTCCAGGTAGTACTAGACACACTCCGAGAGCATCAACTTTATGATAATCTCTCGAAGTGCCAGTTTTGGATCCGAGAGGTTCACATTCTGAGACATTTCATCTCGGAGGATGGAGTTGCAGTGGATCCAGCGAAGATTGAGGCGGTACTTTATTGGGAGCCACCAAGGAGTGTGATTAAGGTACGGAGTTTCCTCGGGTTGGATAGGTACTACTAGAGGTTCGTTACAGACTTCTCCAGAGTTTCAGCACCACTATCAGCCCTAATAAAGAAGGGGAAACCTTTCATGTGGTCAGAGAGATTCCATCAGAGCTTTCAGAAGCTGAGGTAGAGGATGGGTAGTGCACCCATCCTGAGGCTTCCAGAGGAGGGCATAGGGTACGTAGTCTACTGCGACGCCTCAGGGACTGGACTCGGGTGTGTCTTGATGCAGGAGCGAGTAGTGATCGCATATGGTTCTCAGCAACTAAGATAGCATGAGTAGAACTACACTACCCACGACCGGGAGTTATCAGCAGTTGTATTTTCCTTGAAGATGTGGTGACACTATCTTATGGGTGAACGTTTTACTGTGTACTAAGATCATAATATTCTAAGGTATATCTTCTCTCAAAAGGACCTGAACCTGAGACATCAGCGATGGCTTGAGTTCCTCCAGGACTTTTACTTTGAGATAGTTTATACTCCTGGGAAGGGGAATGTTGTTGTAGATGCACTCATCAGGAGATCTGGTATACAGATGTTAGGAGAAGCAATAGAGAAGCTAGTCACTTTGCAGATATACTTTATGGATTGAGATAGAGTAGCTTTCCTTTAGACTCTCATAGTCACACCCCCACTCCTTCAGCGAGTCAGGGAGGTGTAGCATAGAGATGCTGACTGCGAGACAAGACGTGCTCAGATATATACAGGGTAGGCACATGATGGATTTTCTGAATATGGGGAGTACGTCATCCTATTTAGAGGATGTACTATGGTACCAGTGTAACTTCAGGAGGATGTGTTGAGGTAGTTCCACACATCCCCTTTATCGGTACATCTAGGAGTGTCGAAGATGTACCAGGACCTTCGACAACAGCACTGGTGGTCAGGTATGAAGAAGGCAGCAGCATAGTTTGTCTCTCGATGCCTCACTTGTCAACAAGTGAAGGTGGAGAACCAGGTACACACAGTCTTGGTTCATCCTTTAGAGGTCCCAGAGTGGATGTGGGATGGGATATCCATGGAATTTGTGAAAGTACTTCCACATAAATCTAAAGGTCACGACTCGATTTGGGTGATCATTGACCGACTCACCATGTCAGCCCACTTCTTACCTATTAGAGATCAGGGTTAAGTAGAGAGATTGGGACGCCTCTATGTGCATGAGATTTTGAAGCTACATGGAGTACCTTCTACTATTTTCATTGATCATGATGCATGATTTACTTCCCGGCTATGGAAGCGGTTTCCAGAGGCTTTCGGGACGCAACTTGATCTAAGCACCTCCTTCCATCCTCAGATGGATGGTCAGACTAAGAGGACAATTCAGACTCTCAAGTACATGCCTCATGCATGTTTCCTTAACATCGGTCATAGCTGGGAGGACCACTTACCATTTTTGGAGTTTGGGTATAACAATAGTTATCACTCAACCATTGGGATGGCACCTTTTGAGGTGTGATATGGGAGACCTTGCAGATCACCATTCTTCTGGACAGACCCAGGGGAGTCAGCACTGGTGGGACCAGAGATGGTACGGGCTACCACAGAAAAGGTACAGATTATCTAGGAGTGGATGAATACTGCACAGAGCAGACAAAAGTCATATGCTGACAGGAGACGGAGAGCCATGGAGTTCGAGCATGGCGACAATGTCTTTCTACGGGTCTCACCTCGACGAGGTCTACGGAGATTTGGCTGAGGCGGAAAGTTATCTCCAAGATTCATCAGACCTTTCCAGGTCCTCAGTAGAGTTGGAAAGGTGGCTTATTGCTTAGCTCTTACACTTCAGTTGCACCGGGTTCATGACATCTTCCACGTATCTCAACTGAGGAGGTACGTGCAAGACCCTTCTCACATCATCGACCATGGAGACATGGACGTCGATGATGGGGAGACTTTCACAGAGTTTCCAGTGGAGTTTGGGGATCGACAGGAGCAGGTCCTATGTGGACGATTGATACCTCTGGTGCACGTTCACTGGCAGCATGGGAACCTCCAAGAGAGAAAATAGGATCGGGAGGCTCAGATGCGTGCTCAGTACCCCCACTTGCTCCGTTAGTTTGATTTTTAGCTTATGGGGACATGAAGCCCTGAGGTGGGGAGAATGTAAAGACCCGGAATTTCCATGGAATTTTTTTTAAAATACATGGGAATTTTAAGATTTCACGAAAAATGAAGGCGCGTTATTCTGAGGCCCATTGTGCCCGGAATCAATTTCTAAATTTTTGTACGGCTATGTTCAGTAAATGTTCGAGAGAGTTTGTATAAATTTTGAACCGGTGCTCAGAATTGAAATATTATGGCACTTTTGAACATTCAGTGCCAATATTCCCTTAAGGATACTTTGACTTTGACGACAGTGAGTCGAGAATAAAAGTAAGTTTTTGGATTTTCATGGAAAATAATAAAATAAAGTGAGCTTCACCTTATTTTTATTTGAGAATCCATGTGGTTGTTTGTTGGTTAAAACCTCCTCATGGAATTTGGAGGTGGGAAAACCACACCTTAACCTCTCGTGAAAGGTTATGGTGGTGGGGCCCACCCAAACATAACCTCTCATGAGAGGTTATGATGTGGGGACCACATGAGACTAAACCCCCTACAAATGGGAGGAGAGGAAAACCAATCAACTACCCTCATTAATGAGGGAGAGTCTCTCCACACTCACCCTTCTATATTATGCCAATCCTCCTCTAACTTTAATTTTAACAATGCACTATCCTTAATACGCCAACCTACGTAATTAATTTCCCCAATTTGAATATTGTTCCAATAATTAAATTGGCAAAATCATATCACTTTTGGATGGAATTGCTCATTTGGTGGAATATTGTGGAGAGGAGAGCTTGGGAGGATTAGAATTCTCCAACGAAGAACCGCATCTCCCAATGAAGAATGAAGAACAAAGAACACACTCTTCCAATGAAGAATGTCAATCCTCTTAGAACTTCTTCCCCAGACACCTAATGATAGGGAGAATCTTCCACATCTGATGCAATGTGGGATTGGAAGTGTGCGGCGACGCGACGAATGAAGATCCTCTTCGTCTACTTTCCGTGACTTCATTGTCAAACAAAAAACAAAGGTAGGGAATCTTATTTGAATAATATTTATTCCCATGTTCTTCCTTTCTTCTAAAACAAAGAACCAGGATGTTTCCCTTTTGCGGAGTTTGGGAATAAATCTTTGTGGGTGGGTTTTTTGGTTCGTTCCTGAGAGCCAATTGCTACCACTATAAATGTGGAGGGTGCGGGCCAAACCAACCTGGCCAGACCCCTCCGATGTTCTTGTTTATGATGATCTTCGGCATGGAGAAGAAGCAATGAGGTGACAAAGGTGGTGAACACAAAGGCCGTGCTACCCGTGGCCTCCGTGATCTGCACCACCCCCGCGACATTCCGCACTGCCACCGGCCGAACCGGCCCCGACCGAGCCCCCGCTAGCCGCCCGCCCGCCCGCCTGGTGCCCTGCCCGACCACCTTCTGGCTTGGCTGCGCCATACCCAGTCCATCCCTGGCCGCCCACCTGGTCCTCTGCCCGGCGGCCTCCTGGCCTGGCCGCACCCTGCCTAGTCGCCCGCCTGCCTGCCTGGTGCCATGCCCAGCCGCCTCTCAGCCTGCTCGGTTGCCCGTTGGCCCGCGTGTTGGCATGCGCAGCCGCCCGACCTCCCGAGATGCCACACGACCGAAGCGGTGCCCAGGCTGCGCCGGCCTTCCGAGCTGGCCAACATCCCCCCTCGCGGCGCCCTCACCGAACCTTCCCAATCACGCCCTCCGGGCCGAGCCGCGCCGGGCCACACCCTCATAGTGCTCCAAGCCAAACCGGCCCCGAGTCCGGGCAGAACTGCCCATGCGGCTAGCTGGGTTGGGCCCAGTGGCCCAGGCCAGACCCAACAGGTCTGATCGGGTCGACCCAAACTGGGTCAGCCCGGGTCGGTCCGACCAGGTCAGACCGGACCCTGACCCACTTCAACCCTTTAATTTCTTTTGGCCATATCTTTGGCATCGGGCATCCGTTTGACAAACCGTCAACGGCCCTAGTAATCTTGGAGCATGTCGGTCCCTGTGAGTATACGCCACTACAGTTTGGGGTATAGTTGGGATACATTCAAGTTAGATCATGCACAAATCCAACGAGGCCCTCGGGACTAAAAGGATAATAACTCACAGACCGGGCATCCAATTGATGCGCCGTCTATTTCGTTGAGACCCCTATAACATGGCATACCTTTAAGATACTTATTCATGGGACTTCATGATAGTTGGAGTATCAACTAGTAGCTTGTTGAGCAGATCCTTCTGGTGATGAGCGGGCAGAGTTCAGAGACCTAGTAGCTGGCTGAGACCTGACGACTGCTGCCTTTTTCGACTCGGAGTGACTCGACTAGCCCAGTGCGACGTGACTTGGTGTCGCGGTAGGCTTACAGTGGGGAGCGCCTTGGATTCATGGCAGACCTGTGGTACTCGACAGGAGGAGTACCTCAGCAGGCTACGAGGGGGAGAGCCTTGGTGACGCAACAGACCCACGTTGGGGAGCACCTTGGTGACGCAGCATACCCACGGTACTCGACAGGAGGAGTACCTCATCAGTTTAAGGTTTGTAGGAATCGCCTTGGTGTCGCGGCAGGCCCACTATACTCGATTGAGCCAGTGTTCTCCAGCAGTCGTGGTTTCGATAAAGTGAATAAAATCATAGTTGATCTAAGTCAATAACTTTTGTTTTTACCTCATTATTGATATGGAAACTTGATAACTTAAATATATGTATGGGCATATACCTAAGTGGGGTTATCTTTTGATTTCATACTTTGTGGTTTATCCTTGTCTGATTTTGTGAGACCTTGAGGGTCTCGGGGTCCCTAATAAATATCGTTACACTCACCCCTACACGGGCTATGCCCGTACCTCATTGTGTTGGTTTCAGACGCCAGACAGCGCTAACTGAGGCTGAGAGTACCAGGACTGGATGGTACCCATAGGTGTACTATATGACATGTTGGTACATGGAGGAGACCGGCAGATGTGGAGTGCATAGGAGTCTATCTGTACCTACCCTTCAAGTAGGATCCGTGGTGGAAGATCCAGGAGATTCTTTTCACCTTTCAGTTGTTTTTTCCTTTTTAGTTGTACTTGTTTTTAGTAGTACCTGTACTTTTATGTTGGGATTGTATTTTAGCCCCTCTACTTTTAGCACTCTTTTGTATGTAGTTTTACTAAGTGTTTTTCTTCCATCTTGTACTCTGTTGTCTGTGTTTTTAGTTTTAAAGGAAATGCATTCCCAATTTAGGGATTTACAATTTTGGTGCTAGTCGTCAGCCCATGGCCTATGGAAGGTGGGCTTGGGGTAGTCACGGCACGGGCCCCGGGGGACGAGTCGTTACATATCATGGGGAAACTAGGACCAAAAATAACTTTTACATATTAAAACATAACCATTAATTTAATTCCTTTTTCTCTAGATTCTTAGTGGATATCCTATTATACTTAGAACATTAGATTACCTGAGGATGTACATTAATAAATGGTTGGTCTAAAAGTCTAGTAAGTGGTTGAATTAGAGACATGAAACATGGGTGACCATAATCCTAATAATAATAACATAAGCAAAGGACCACCATCATAATCATGAAATGAATCATTAGATAAAGACATGGAATGTAGAAATTCATAAAAATAAAATATCATGTCTTAGTGGCCAAAAAACACATATATTTTTGAAACAATATATCATCATTTTCACACATATTTCATGATTTATCATGATATTTATCACATTACCCAATTCATTGGAGCACTATATAATTATAGGTGCACATGTCACATCATAGAATTTACATTATCATTCATGCCATATAAAATATATATCAATCATGGACATGAAATAAACCATTTAAAAGAATGGGTTTCATTTAATAAATAATACATTCATAAATTTTGGATTTCACAAGGTAAAAAGGGAATAATATGCTTGGTATCGATAATTATTGGAGAAGATACAATCTCAAGAGAAATTAAAGGTGTGTTTTTTAAGAGTTATTTTAGAAAAAAAAATTGTATTTATAATAAAACTATATTGAAGACAAGTATATCCCATAAAAAGTGAATAAAATTTTCTATTAATGGGCCAATAAAGTAATATACATACTAAAAATGGAGTGAAAGGGGGAAAAACAAGAGAAAGAGAGTTGGATTTGAGAATCCCCTTGCATTATGTTTGAACTTTTTATTCTCTTTAATATAAAGGATAATGAAAATAAATTATATAATTAACAAACCCCGAACATATTTTTCATTTATTTGATTTGTTATAATTTTATTAATTTCTTTTATGAACTTTTTGATAAGTTTTATTGGTCAATTTCATCATTCGTAAGTGTTCAATTGTTTGGTTTTCATGATTGGTTAATATTTATTCATGTATAGGAGATCATGTAAAATGAGAATAAGTGTCGAAAATTGAAATTATATTTTACTAATAAACATATACATGTTTAAATTATTATATATATCATTTTTAGGTTATGATAATGAATCATTAGATAAAATGTTATTGATGATCATTTAGATAAATTTCGTGGTTTCTCGATCATCATGAAGTTGTTTTGTTTTGTTTTTATATTATGTATATTTGTCTATTTAAAAAAATTAAAATGTTATATAATACACATTAAAATATATTTAAATCGTAAAAATGGTTTATGACCATCCTCTAAGGAATTACGGTAAAATGAAAACATGTCGACCTTGATGGAGATAAATCAAAACCTCACAGACAAGGGTTTCATTTTAGGAATAAAATGTAGAGGAGAATAGTTTTTATGATGGTTCATTTCTAAACATTAAAAAATAAGGTATATAAAATGAAATAGAGTTATCGATAAACACTTGGATAATGTTAGGTTAGGATAGAATAAGAATAGATAATAAATTGAAATGAAATTACAAAATGTGAATATTACCTCTTGAATTTCCTCTCTTTGGGAACCTCCTTAGGGAAAAGAGTTTGGTTTTTTCATGAGACCAAGGAATCAAGGAGGTAGGGGTACTATGATGTGTATTGGGAATAATTTATACATTTATCAATTCTTGGATGGTGTGAGGATAATAGGTGTTGAGGGGTGGTATTTATTGGTAAGGAGGGATGTTTTCTCATTATTTTATTCATTAGTTTATTATTTTGGCTCAAACTGTGAATATTTTGAGAATTATAACTAAATATATTAAAATAATAAAGGATTGTTAGAGATTATGTGCTTACATAATCTATACATCATATATGACTCAATAATTCATGTATTTTGATTATATAGTAAATTACCAAATTTCACAATTCAGCAAAAATTCATGTATTTTATAAAAATACAAACAATTCATCCAATGAATTTTTTGACTCATAGAATTCAAAAATTAACTGAATTTTATTTAAATAATTTTATATATATGAAACTTTTATTTTTAAATTAAAATAATCAATTATTCAATAAATACCAATTTTAAAATTATTACTGGTTTTATAACACTTTCAAAAATTATCTAAGATATCATAAAATTATCTTATAATTCTAAGAGAACAAAATATCAATTTGTTTCTATATTAAATGAAAATAAATTTTCTTCTAAATAAATATATTAATTATAAAATTGTAAATAAATACTTATGACTTATAAAATACCAATACTTAATTTATCATTTTTAAAATATATATTTACCTATTTTATGATATAAATTTATTTTATTTAAATAATAATAAACAAAAATATTATTTACACTTTCATATGAGAATTTACTATTCTATTAGATGGATAACTATTCCCAAGGTTCATGTTACTATTCCAAATATCAACTTACTATTCCATCAATATAGGTTTCTTAAATTCTGAAAAAGCCTCGTATTACAGTAATTATTAATTTATAAAAAATTTATTGTGTTCTCTATGCGATTTGATCGGATTCATACTATATTAAATACTTAAAAAATGGATAAATTTCCTTGATAATAGTGTGGGTCATTACATGGAAGATGCTTTGATTCAAGAGGATCATGATAGCTTATCAATGATGATAATCATAAAGGATCCAATATTTCTATATTTTCAATGGATGGATCTAGAAATCTTGGAGGATGGGAAAAAATATTTTTCTTTCTCAATTGAATTTTTAACCCTCTATCCAAGTGATTATTAAAGAGTCCCAGAAGTAAGATGTATAACTGCAAGATAAGGTGAGTGATGATCTATAGTTTAACCTTATTCAAGATAGAATGATATAGTTAAAGAACAATGTATCTGTTCTATCCATACCAAATTTAATGGTGGAGTTGATATAGTAATATCATAGATGAAAATTATTTATTCATCCTATAAGTATGAAAATTTATATACACTTGAAAGCATACTTCTAGTGGGATGGAATGAAGATATATATTATAGAGTTTTTATCTCGGTGCTTGGTATGCCAATAAGTTATTCCTTATCAAAAAATTATAAAGGGATTGTGAATCCATTACCCATACCATAATGGAAATGGGAGAATATCCATATTTTTTTTGGTTTTACTCCCTAAATCCTTTAAAGGGTTTAATTATATATTGGTGGAAGTCAATCACCTTACGTTTTCATCATAATTAATTACTATAGGAGAAACCATATCTCATATTTCTGGGATATACATTAAGGAAGTGGCACATTAGACTCACCCTTGTTTGTGAGGTATCCTTAAGTGCATCCTCAAGACCCAGGTTCAAATCCAGGTAGAGGCATGTTTCCGGTGGTATTGTAGCAGTGATGTAGTAGGCACTGTATAGGCACTGTAGCAGTACTGTACATTGTATGGGTATTGTAGTAGACTGTACACTGTACAGGCACTGTAGTAGAATGTACACTGTGGGGTACTACAGTAGGCACTATAGCAGTTACTGTAGCAGGTACTATTCGGTACTATAGTAGCTAGAACTATTCACCTTGGGCCACCAGTTTGAGCTTGGAGTCCTTAAGGCTTTCGAGCCACCTAGGGCCTTTAGGTCAGTAGGGATTTTGATCCACCTTTAAGGCCTTCATGCCACCTCAAGGCCTTTGGGCCACATGCAGTTTCCCTAGAAACACTACAAAAAAGGAGCATCCCCTAAAAAGGATTTAGAGAAGGTGCACTCACTAGATCAGAGCCAAATGGATTTGTCATAATGAGAGGGTATGGTTATGCCATCGGGACCAGCCTGTGCTTGCATGAGAATCCTAGACAGAAGGCCATGTAAAGGTGGAGAGCTACTATCATGATGCAGATGATGGAGAGGGGCAGTTCCATGTAGATAGTCTGGTTGAATTTCACAATACCTTCGGGTTATGTAATCTCTTAATCCTACGGGCCATGTAATCTCTGAGCCTACGGGCCTTGTAAGTGTTCCCCTCATCCCCTGAAAGGGGTTTATCAAAAATCAATAAAAATGAAGGCCTTTGGGCCATTAGAGCATTAAGGAAGTGGTAAGGTTGAATGGAGGACCTCATTACATTTTATCTGATCAAGATACAAGGTTTAACACATGGTTCTAGAAAATTATTCATCAAGCCCTTGATACAGAATTGAGTTTCAAAACTTCTTATCATCATCATATGGATGGTCAGTCTGAATGAACAATGAAACCCCTTAAGGATATGTTGGACTACTGTTATATGGATTTTAAATGTGGTTAGTATCAACACATTCCTATAGCTAGTTTCTCCAAAAAATAAATTTTAGTATAGAATTTATACTATTCATTATGAATACCTATACGAGGAGAAATGTAAAGCTCTAATGTCCTAGGATGAATTTTGAGAAATAATTCTATTGGGACCTAATGTCCCTGAAGAAATATTGGAGATGGTTAGAACCAATAAACAACAAATCATGGTAGCTCAAAGTCAAAAGAAAAGTAATTATGATAACCATAAACCTCATATATAATTGGAAGTTGGAGGGAAGGTGTTTATATTAATATGTTCATAGAAGAAGGTTATGAGATTCAGGAAAAAAGGGAAATTAAACTCTAGGTATATTGGTCACTTTGAAATTATTAATCATATCATGATGGTATTATATTATATGAAACATCCTCCAAATATATGCCAATTATATGATGTTTTCTATGTATCCCTCATGAGGAAGTACACACCTAACCTTATTTATGTACTGAACTTAGAGGGCATACCACACATATACACGAATAGAATTATCAGTTCTTAGTGAATGAAATGGTAATAATTTTAATCATTTATTATAATTTTATATTGATGAATAATTCATTAATATCATATATATATATATATATATATTCTTTAAATCCATCATTACAACATAATTGATAGAGAAGGTAGTGGAAAATGAATTATATCATTTCGTAAGGCAATAGTATGTTGTATATATGAATGTTGGATTCATTTCCAATTGAAGGAAGATTTGATAGATCTATGTTATATAGTTAACATAATAAAATACCTATATATGGGACAAGATGGTGTTATTTTTAATCATTTTTGAAGAAGATGTGAATCTGGTATAAAAAGAAACAAAATGAAAAGTATTGGGTATAAACTATATCTCCTCTCAGAAAACACTTAAGGATTATAAATGAAATTATGATGATGTTTATATGATCAAAAAATGACAATTTTAAATGGTAATAGATATTAGTAATGGATTATGGTAGTTATTAGTGTAAAATTGGTTCTTTATGTGTGATGGAATGAAAATAGATGTATCATTTTATAAGAGTGTGCAGGGAAATTTTTTGAAGTTCTTTAAATATTAAATTTATATAAATTAAAATTAAATTTAAAATGGAATAAAACTAAGTTGATTAAATTATAAGATTATTTTTTGTCTATATAATCTCATACAAAAAAAATAAAAATAGTTTATTGAATTTTCTCACCCTTATATTTTTTTAACAAATTTTTATCATGGTAGAAAATTACCATGAGAAAGAAGTTTTAATAATTTAGTTGCTCATAGAGTTATAATAAAAAGAAAATTATACCATAAATGTACACTTGTTAAAATTTTCAAACATACCTGAAATAATTGGCATGATATATGAAGTTTTTCAATTTTAAATAATTTTATAAAATATCATTAATGGAAATTTTGGATATATTATTTTCTTATGAATTTTATAACTAACATAAAAGGATAGAATTATAATTTAACACATAAAAATTATTAAAATATTCCATGTATGTCTAAAATTTTATTAAAATCCATAATTAAATAAAATAATATTTATTTTGAAAATTTTGAAACCATTTATTTTAATTTTATATTGATTAAATAAATATTATATTGGTGTTACATATGAATTTTAGGTAACTATGTCATCAAAAAATGATAAATAAAACACCATGATAAATAAAAATACATTATATTTAAAAATAATATTTTCAACTGATAATACCTTCTATTATTCATTTTATAAAAAAGTTAATATAAAAACAAAAATAGAATGACATTTTTTTATTTTCATTTCATAAAATATTATAATGGTAAAAATCATCTCTTAAAAGAAAAAATGGTTAGTTTTGTTAGACATTTGGACATTTATGGATGATACAAACTAAACTAATAAAATTTATACTAATGTTAGGGAAATATTTAATTCCTTATCATATTATTTTAACCCAAATTACACAATTACCCTTACCAAGGGGAACAAAATTTAATATTGTCACCAATCATAATGACAAAAAATAAAAGGTTCTTATTAAACAAATCTAATTAAAAATAAATTATTTGTTTTTAAAATTATTATTACAAATATGGATGAATTAATTTTTAAATTAAACATGTAGAAATTGATGGAAATGACTTTTTTCTATAAAAATAACCTTTTATGTACAGAAAATATTTTATAAAAAAATCAAGAATACATTTCTTTCAAAGTAATATTAATGAATTAAATTTAATCAAAAATAATTTATTCAATTTTTAAACTAACAAAAAATAAACTATAACATGATAAATAAATTTAATAAAAATAATTTTTCAAATTAAAATTAATATTTTTTACTAATCACTAAATAAAACATGTTTCATAAATTTCATAACTATTATTCATTAACTGATTTTTATATCATGATTTCAAAAATTATGTTTTTTTAAATAAATTTTCTAATGGTTTTATAAATTAATTATCAAATTTTATCACCAAAAATAAAAAAATTATTTTTAATGAAAAAACATCTTTGAGAAATATAACAAATTTTGTAAAAAATACGTTCGTATTTTCTTTGAATTAATCAATAAATTTATATTGAGGAAGAACATTATTAGAATTTAATAATATAGTTAATCTTATTCATACCATCAATTTTAACTTCTTTGTTAAAATGGTTTTATTTAAACAATAATAGTTTATGTGTCTTTTAGGATCAGTGTTGTGTATCATGTAATATATTTAAGATAGTATACTTTAACATAACATAATATAATATTCTCCCCCTTAATAAATTGTGTCCCCTCAATTCAAATTCAAGTTAAATAACTAGTGGCTTAAATTTTCAGAATTTTTTTTAAATACCCCATTATGAAGAAGGATTAATAAAATAATATCCTAAAAACATAGAAAGGGAAATACACAGGTCACATTAAATAAATCATACTAGGATTCTAGATAAGAAAAAATTTGTGGGAAGTAAAAATATAGACCTAGAAATGGAAATAAATTCATATGGAATCATAGAAAGTGAAAGAAGACATAGCTAGGATAATTCCACTTACCATAAAATGATAAATATGTGATGTGTTAAGAGAACATCGATTCATCAAAAATGAAGGTAATAAGATAACTTTTTTTTTCAAGATATTTTTCCTTGAGTTGTGTAATTTTATTCTATAAATTATAACAATATATGTAAATGCTTTCATATCCTGAATAGTTTCCTCTATTAATCAATTTCTATATAAATCTCATCTTTTTCTCCAAAAAAAGTATTATTGAAGGTGATATTTTCCTTCCTAAAGCACAAGAATCATCCTAAAAAGGTTTTAACAATCCATAAAATGATAAAAATAAATTTAAAATTTCATTATATATTTAAAATAAATGGATATAATACCATCATATAATTCCAAAAATGAACAAAAAATTATATGACAAAATAAAACATTTATTCCCAAAATTCAATAGTAATAATAGATGTCCAAACTAAAAGATCCCATAAATAAGTATCCATAAAATTATTCAAAATAATCAAAATAAATATTCATTACCAAATATCATATGAATTTTATCACATATTATTTGTAGATTAATTTAACATTTATCTCTGAATAATACTTGTATCTCATAAAATCATATAAATGAAATGGTATATTCCCTAATAATATAATATACAAAATTTAAAAATCATTTCTATAAATAACTCAAATCTCCATAAAGCCACATTAAGATCATATATTCTTATAAAATATAATTAAACATTGATTTCGAAAATAATAGTTCATGTTAATCCAAAGGGTTATATATACCTCAATCATATAAAATGAATCCTCAAAGATCACTAGTCACCTTAAAATTGCATCATTTTAATCCAATAATGGGGTGTATAAGAAATTTTACTTATAATAAGAAATAAACTTATAAAATCATGATGGTATATGTAACTCTTAAGATAACCACACATGGAAACCTACCAACATCCATATTTTTCAAAACCCTTTACTAATACCAACTGTAACATACCTAACCCCATACCCCTTGATTTGGTGATAAAAACAAAAAAATACATATATTACTTTGATACTGATAAATTTGTCCAAATTTTCCGCATCTTAAAAATTCAATATCAAAAAGAAATATTTTATCATATACGTAACCAATGTAATTTTGGCTTAGTGTTTATTATTTTTTTGGTAAAAACTTATATAAACAACATACATGATATAGAGAGTATACTTCTACTACTCTATCAAGCCCTTCATATTCCACATTAATATTTCAAAATGTCCCACAAAACTATTAAATTATGAAATGATTCATGAAACCAATAATTTATCACTATTAATTATATCATAGTGAGTATAAAACATAATATGGGTGATCTTGTGTTCTCAATATGGTCAAATATGAGCATTAACAATTGAATTTCATTAGGGATAATAATATGAGAATAAGGGTATGATGTAGTAATAAAATTCCATGATAATAATATAAGTGAATTTATACACATCAATATCTTTATCATCAGTTATTAAAATGAAAATAATATTTTTTTAAATTCAAGAGTCATTTGAAATCATAACTATGAGTAATGTGATGTCAATCATGATCCATTAATTCATTATATACCCATATAAATCATATAGATTATTTTTATATCATAAAAAAAATTATTTACAACATATTCTATAGATAATGTAATCCTATTATAATCCATTTGATAAAACGCTCTATTAAAGACCCCCCTTTCCAATAAATATTAGTTAGACAACCAAATTATTTAAATATATATATAGTGGTCCTCAACACAAAGTATAAGATCTACCAACATAAATCATTCATCACGAGAAATAAAAGGGTTTAACATATCATATAATATGTATCAGGATCCGGCATCAATCATTAATATTGTATGTGTATATTTTATTGGTAATTTTTTTTGACTCTATGAATTTTTGACATAATAATATAATTGTTCTTTCATTTATTCATTATACTATTGAAAAGAAAGGGATACCATGTCAATAATATAAACCATCCAAACAAAGAATATGGATTGTTAAATTACTATATAAACCCAAAGTAATTTATATAATATCAATGGGTTTTTATGTTATTGTATGAAAATACAATTAAAATACCATTAAAATAAATTTTGAAAAAATTTCCTTATCATTTTTGAATTAACATTTATAAATTTAAATTTCAAAAAATAATGAGAAAATAATTTTACAAGAAAATATATTTGTAAACTAATAATATAATATTATAATAAAATAATGTTCTTAAATGTTGGGATATCCATCGATTTTGTAAACGTTAAAAATAAACAATATTTTCAAACATTTTGTAATGTGAGTATATAGTGACACATTTGGAAGATCGTAATTAATGTCCTTTCTAAAAACTTTTAAATTAATTTAAAATATAATGCTAAATATAACTAATAAGTTTTTTATTTTTATAAATTAAAACATTTTAATCTTCTTTTATAAAAAATGGATATGATATATAAATATTCCTGATTAAAAATAATGTACATGATCAGAATCACATATAATCAAAATTCTTGACAAATCATTAATTAACAACAGGGGAAATAGAAATTAGAAATGCAATCCAAATTCAATAGTTTTTTAGATGAAATTAGATATGGTTTAAAAAATAAGATCATGATATTTTATCCAAAAGATATTCCGAATAAATAATCTTGAAAATAATATAGATTATTTCATGAAGACTTTTCCAGTTTCGTAATGTTTCAATCATAAGGACCATAAAACAAAAATTATCAAATGAATATTTAAATACAACTAGAATAAGATTATTCATGATTTAAATTTTAAACATGGAATTATATACACCTCATTAAATGAGTTAGGTGTATATCAGAAATGTTTGTCCCACGGAAATTGTATTTGGAAAGAATAGACCTTACATTAATAATATAATTTAATTGATAACTAATCAATGAATATATTATGTGTAAAAAATATAAATATACAAAAATAAAGATCATATATAGAGTAAAATAATTTAGATATAAATTGACACATTATCATGCAATAAGAAATTCAATGATGAATAGTTATAACCCAATGAAGGGGAATTGAGTTAAAAACCCTTTACCAATTTTTAACATTCAAGTCAACAAACTTAGGAGAAATAATAATAATTGGAACTCAAAATACCAAGAGGTATAATTAATTAATTATATAACAATTTAAATTTTTTTTAGATAAACCATTTAAAAGATCATATAGTTTTAAAAATATTCCCTAATGAAGGTCAATTGATAGGGAATCAATTTCCTCAAGTCAATAATTTCAATGAATGATAATTAAAACTTTTACAATAAAGTAATATCAGTTATTTTAATTTATTAAAAATTTATCTGTTTAAAACCTTTTATTTTAAAACTTTATTTTATTTATTTTTATGATATGTTTAATTACATAGTCATTTGAGTCTATATTATGAATTTTTAGGATGTTAGGATTATAATTTTCAAAACATACATGGTGTGTTCACAATGTTCAAATGATAAATTGTTAAATGTCTTCTAGAATAAGTATAAATAAATAATTATAAATTTAAACTATAATTATAATTTTATAAACAACCATGAATTACAGTTTTGAAAATTTTACTATGTTATATTCATAAAGACAATAGGTCTTATATGCACATGAGTAACATATCCACTTTTCAACGATCATTTTACAAATTAGTAAGTATTATTTCATCATTTTGGAATAATGTATATATAAAAATGAATGTATTTTATATGTTTATATACTTATACAGACCATTTATGAGATGTGAAGATAGAAAATGAATCACATCGCTCTATGGAGGTGGTGGTCCACACATATGCTTGAATGGTTTTATCATTTTTATATTAGTCTTATGGTAAGAAATTAAATGATATATTACCTTTTATAATTATAAAAATGTCATAAAAATAATATTTATTCCTTAAATTATTCATAATAACTATACAGAAGAGGATGTTATATAAAACCAATTACATCAATTCATGTGAAGGTACTCTGTCGTACAAACGAATGAAAGTTTAGTTTCCCATTTAATCGAAGAGGAGATGGATATAGGTTATGAAACAAAAATAATAAAATCTTAGTATATATTATGAAATATTTTAATTATTTTATTATGGTTGAATAACATTTTAAGATGCTAAAAAAATAAAGAAAAAGAAAATTGTTGGTTAATAACTATATCTCTTCCCTAGATAGCCCCTTAAGCCTAACAACAATATCATTCCAAGTATTTTTCATGAAAACCCAAGGTCTTTAGAACATAAATAGGGATTATAGAAATCAATCTTGGTAGATATTTTATTAAACAAATTTTTTTTGATGTGTTAATAAATGTTATGAAGATGATCAGATTTATAAGCGAGTGAAGGCGCACTCTTGGAATTATGAAACATATTGAATTAATACTTATTAATATTCAATACAAAATGGTTCTAAATAAGCATATATTTCAAATATAGGGTGTGGTTGGGTAGAAATAATTTCATCCAATAAAATTTAAAAAAAAATAGATTTATTGAGTATAACATCATTTGTTTTTACAAAATGGAAATATTAAGTTCGATGGTGTATATGATATGCCACATTAAACTTAAAAAAACTAAGTGTTATTATTTAAATGTTATCACTATAACCTAGCCATTAGAATGGTGGGTATGAACATGGTTAGTTGAATTATGAATATATTTTTTACATGTGTATATATAATTCTTTGAACAATTAAATATAAATGAATGTAAAACCATTTCTATAACAAAAGTAAATGATTTTATGAATAACTATTTAAATGCGCAAAAGTGTGTTTTATAAAAAAAATAAAAAATCATTCTTTTTAATTTATATTAATTAATTATATATATATTATTATTAAATATATGTTTTAAAATTAATATTATGTGTTTTCTTGAAATGATATAGAAAATCAATACTGCTCATAAAAGAAGTATTTATTTTAAATGGTCGAATTTCCACCTTTTGATGGAAAACTTGTTTTAAATATAGTTTTTGAAAATTTTATAAATTCTATTTAAAATAATAAAAATAATATTTAAAATTTTAATATCAAAATTTATTTGGTTTCTTTTTTTGGATTTTTCTTATGTGTTTCTTTTTTAATGAATTGTGAAAAAATACTATTTTTTAATTAAACACAACCTTTTCAACTAAATCATAGATAGTGAAAAATTATATTTTTTTATTTGGTTAAAAAGTATAATTAGACAAATTATATATCATATAATATAATTTAGGTACTTTGAATAAACATCACATTCAAATTTTATATAAAAACATTGTGAACTTTTCAATATTTTTACATAAAAACCCCTTTGTTTCATCTCATTTTCGGGATTAATTTTTAATTAGTTTCTACATGTTCTCTGAAAATAATTTTGAAAAATAGATTACATATTTAGATTTATAATTTCACAATTTATTAAATATATCCCATTTTTGAGCAATATTTATTATAACATTTGTAATTTTATTGCCATGATTAAGGGTAAATTGGATAATTATGATAAAAAATAATATAATAAATATTATAAAATAACCCTAATACTTTTCCTAATGTAATTGTATGAGTACATTACATCCCTAATAATTACTTGATTGGTCATGTGAACATTCATGACCATTGTGATGAGAATATAACCTTTATAATATTTTATTCAAAGAAAATCCAAACTTGAACAAATTTTGTTTTAAACAAGTAAAATGTTTTTAAAATGGTGTTTTATAGGATATATGTTTTATTATAAATATTAATTTAAAATATAAAGGATTTATCAAAATCATGGTAATTTATTTTATCTTTTTAGAGATAACATACATTCCTTAAATGGTGACACAATGATGGTTTATTAATTGTTTAATTAATGAAAATATCATATAAATGCTATTAAAAATATAAAAAATAAATGATTATTTATATCATTGATTTCATCCAAGAATTTTTTATACTACTTTAGCATGATATTTATTTGTTGAATTTTTTTTTAAATTTATAATGTTAGTATGATATTTCTAAAAACACATGTAATTAATAGTGTAAATTTTTACTTTAATGATATTTTTAATTAAATAATATTTTATTAGATGATATAAAATTCATAAAAATATAAAATTCATAAAAAGTATTGGTATAAGTCCCAAAATGTAATAAATTAATCATTTATATTTATTTTTTTATTTTATAGTAATCATATTAACCCTCGAAGTGTAAATTACATGATATCAAGATAAGAGTTAAAAGGGTAAAATAAGGGTTAAAAAAGATATGGATTAAGATAAAGAATAAAAACATGTATAATTTTTGTTGGATGAATTTAGTTTGATAAATAAGAATAATATATTCAAAATAAATCTGTTTTTCCCATTTGGTATATGAAATTCATTTATATTAATTCAACATATTGTAGAATTTGAAGAGTGACACTTCCTTCTCTTATAAAAATTCACTACTTAATATCTATTCCTCATACATCAAAAACAATTTTTTTCAGAAAATATCTATGAGATACCTTAATATAATCTCTACACACATTAAAAATCTCTTATGTAAGTAAGAGAAATCATATTATATGGGTTAATGTGTTAATCCCAGGTGATTGTATGAAAAAATGTATCACTTTGAATTTAGTTATTTGGTTTTGTTTATTCTTCCACTAAATTGAAATATTCTTCTATCGTGATTAAATAATAAATAGTGTATTCTTATACTGAAATTTTATGATCTTAGTTTAATCCCATAAATACATCTCTACTTCCACCAAATGGGAAAACAGTTAATTGTTTTTGTGTTCGATGTATTATTACCCCACGAACCGATACAACTCGTTTTCCATCACTGTCTCTAAAGAATGGTTATAACAGTGGAATTAATGGTTATATATAATATAAATTTCATATTTATCATTATTAATTAAAAATATATAAATAAAATTCTGACATTTCCTTGCACATAAAAATGATAATGTCGTTCAGGCATACGTGTGAAGTATTACCTCCACGAAGTAATGTGATTTATTTTTAATCATCACGTCACATGGAGGATGTATATAAGATTGTTTAAATGATTAATATGATATAAATTATATTATTATTATTATAATACATACCTTATTTCCATAATTATCATTGAAAAATGAAAATTTTACTCATTTGTACGTACGACTTACCATCTCAATGATTATAATGTAGTTCAATTTTCATAACCATAATTTATGGTTTTATTTAAAATTATAATTTATGAATATAATAATTATTATTAAATGAATATTATTATAGGTATGATGGAATTATGAACACTTTTACTGTTGGAATTATACCAAATTCATTTTTGGCCCAAGTATCGAATATCATCAAAACAACCTATATGAACTTGAATAATTAATTAATTGTTATTTCATGATAATAAGTGATACAAAAGGAATAATAAACATTAAAAATTTTATCAAAAAACTAAATAATTAAACTATAATTATTACATATTAATGTAATGATTTTTACGTGACGTTTCCGACTTAAGGTAAGGGAATTCCTAACTAAAATCCTCATTTAAAATGATTTACGGATTCATTTTCTAAATATTTTTCATTCATTTACATCTGTATAAAATTATTTCTCTGAATGTATTTCTATGTACATGAATGTTTTAAAATGTTAATTTTATAATTTCATTCAAATTATTCAAATTGGTATGGGGTACATTAATTTTAAAATCTATTTTTAAAAGTTTGAAATGCATTTTGAAAATGGGATGATTATTTAAATAACCTGGAATGATTTCCTTATGAGTGGAAATGAATTTTTAATATAAAAATAGAAATATTGTAAGTTTTGTGATAATATAATTGTACACACACATTTGATGGGTGGTTATAAGATAAACCAATGATAGTTGGTTCCCTGATAATCCAAGTATGGGTGGTTATGTTATAACCTCCATTTCATTTGTTATGGAAGTCGACTATATGGTTATTCCATTTGTACGAGTGAAAAGTATAAGAGTAGACCATATGATTATTCTATTTATAAGAGTAACATTTATAGAAGTAAACCCCATGGTTATTTCATTTGAGTATAATTATATCCCATGTTACAAACTTATCATTTATTATCTTGCTTATATGTTTTCATGAAAAACATTTTATTTTCCAAAGTTAAGGTAATGATATTTTGGAAATAGTAATTTATTTAATAGAGTAAATAGGAATAATTTTAAGGAACATTTTTATGCCTTTTCAATAGACTAATGTTTTTCTTTTTTTATGTTCCTTAATGAGATTTTGTTCTCATACCATATTTCCAAAAAATTTCTGAGGGTTTAAGGAATAGTGGAGACAAGAATGAGATCAAGGGAAAATTGTGAAGATCATTAAAAATTATAATTCCTGATTTATTTGAATTATTTTTTTGCAAAAAAGAAATGAATAATGATTATATGTTTCCACTTGTATTTTAGGTTTTTTCTATGTAATATTTTTTTATTATTTATATAAAATGATTGACCTAAATGATATTTTCGAAAAGAATGTCATTTATATATTTAACATAAATATCATATATATTGTTTAAGGATAAGCCTTTACGTTTGGTAACATATCTAGGTTTATAAAACATCAGATGTTAAGAATTTATTATGGACTTATCATTGTTATCATGGGTTTATAATTTTCAGGTTTATCATAAGTTTATAGTATTATAAACCCTTTTTAGGATTTCAATTATGAAATTTTAATGTGAATAATCGTATTTTTAAGGCACTCATTTTTTAAGAAATTATGGGTTATTAAATTTTGGGTTGAAAAATGAAAGGTAGGACATAACCACTAAGGATAATAAATATTAAGGTTATGTGTATCATGTTTCTTATATAAATATAAATTTATAAGTATTATACTAATATAGTTTTAGAAAATAGGAATCCTTGAGGATGGGTGATAACATGTCATGTCCAAT
This sequence comes from Viscum album, assembly GCA_963277665.1. Classification (NCBI taxonomy): domain Eukaryota; kingdom Viridiplantae; phylum Streptophyta; class Magnoliopsida; order Santalales; family Viscaceae; genus Viscum; species Viscum album. Next base: position 1,791,342,865 of record OY728138.1, read on the forward strand.
AAGGCCAAAGGAATCGAACCCACAACTGAAGGGGGATAATGGTGCAACACTAGAATATGTGAAGTCTTGGTTGGTATGAAATTTTAATTTTTGGTAAATTAATTCATAGATGAAGATAAATATTATTTTTAGAAAATATGTATTATCTAATAGATAACCTTGGGATTGGAAAATGATTTGGCAATTAAGTGATTGATGTTATTTTGGAATACATTCACTATTTTGGGAATCTGATAATATTGAAGTAAATAGAATACAATAAGATTCAATTAGGGGAATAGATGTTTAATTATATTTTAGATGAAAATATGATATTATGTTTATTCATGTTATTTATGGAAATATAAAGAATACTTAGAGATTATGTTATTTATGGAACTTATATTTCTAGTATGAAGAATTAATATTTATTTATTATATTTTGATATAATTTTTAAAATTTATCTTAGAATACTAAGTAATCAAATCCATCGGGATTTTAGTTTTCAATATTAGTTGGGATTATTTTGAGAAATTTTGTGGACAGTTATTTATCAAATGGTCTATGTTAAACATTGGGTATTAGTAATGAAATTTAGAGATTGAATTGTTATTTATTCCTATAATGTTATATTATTTTTCATGAATTATCATACCCAAACCATTTTATTTTGGTTAATTTTTCATGAATGGTGAAATAGATAGTTAATATTTTGGGGACAAAATGATTTTCTAGAATTTATTTTTAGTACTTTAAGTGTGAAATATTAATCTTGAATACTCATCATTTGGGGATGACTTTATGGTGGATATTTATTAAATTATAATACAATGCTTTTCAAATAAGTATATTTTCTTATATTCTTAGTGCATGTACAAAATTAATTCCTCAACTCTATGAAATGATTTTCTTAAAAAGATTTATCTTTTTTAATTTCATATAGAAAAATCACTAACCATTTAACCCATCCCTAATTTATTATTCTTCATTTATTATCATTATCATGATGAGGTTATTTATGACGATCCATCAAAATAGGAAGGTTTGTTTTCTATTACATCAATATTCCTTCCTACATGGAACCCTAGTATGTGTTATCTCAAGTTACCTTCATACTTCTCATTATTCATTTTAATGTAAAAGTCTCATTAATGAATTTTATGACATGGGATTTCAATAAATGTCTTTATAATAGTTAAACCATAGTTATAGAGACTGAAATAAAAATTGGGAGGATTCTATTTATATAGGTGGATGGGGAATTTTACATCTTTATTTTTTTCAAAAATGAAATACTATATTCGATAGCATACAAGATAAGAAACATTGAGCTTAAATGAACATATAATTATTATTATTGAAATGTTATCATTATTACATATCCATTAGAATGGATAGTATGAAAAAAGGTTAAATAAATAATGAAAATATGAATAAAAAAATTATATATAATTATTTTAAACTTTATTTATAAAATAATGTAAATCCCTTTTTAAAATAAAATAATTTATTTTTATTGAAAAACTATTTAATTGATCATAAGTGTGTTTTATGCCAATAAATAAATAGTTGAAAAGTTATGGATTATAATAATGATATATATATATTATTTTAAATCTAATATTTATATAAATTTAATTTAATTCTCTAAACATGATATAAGAACAAGTCCAATTTGACGCATAGAAGAAGTATTTGTCTAAAAAGGCAGTTTTGTCACGTTTTGGTGGAGAACTTGTTTTAAATATACTTTTGAAACATTTATAAATGATATTTAACATAATAAACATACTATTTAAAATATTATTATTGAAATTTATTTTAATTTAAATTTTGGTATTTTTTTGATAAGTTTCATTTTTATTAAATATTAAAAAAGTACGACATTGTAATTGAAAATATGCTTCTCTTGTAAAAAATTAATATTGTTAAATTATAATTTTGATTGATTTTAATTAATAATTAGATAAAATTTATATTATTTAATCTAATTACGGTTATAAGAATCAATTTCAAATTGAAATTTGATATAAAAACTTTTTGAACTTTTGAATATGTTTACATTAAAACCCTATTGTACCATCTGACCTACACGATTAATTTATATTTTGATTCAGAAAGTTTTGTAAATTAAATATAAAAAATGTATTCCATATTTAGAATAATAATTTACAAATTTATTAAATAGTACAAATTTATTCTTGAAAAATATGAATAGAAACTTTGGTAATTTTTATTAACAGGGTTAATGGTAAATCCCGAAATTATGGATAAAAATAACATAACAAATCTTCAAAAATGTCTGTGGCACTTATCATAAATTTATTTTAATATAAATTTTTATTATTAATATTTAAATCTTCTGTTATGTGACCATTTATGGCCATTTGGATCATTATAAAACCTTTATAATAATTTTCCATAAAAATGACTAATTATTCATACTTCTGTTTTGAACAAGTTAAATATTTTTAATATGGGGTTATATGGGTGATATTTTCAACTATAAATAGTAATTTGAAATCTAAAATATTTATCAACATCATGGTAATTTATTTATAATTTTATTTATAAAATTATTACCTTGAATTTTGACATAATGATGATATAGTAATTGTTTAATTAATGGAAATATCAAATAAATGATATTACAATTATTAAAATAAATATAATATGATATAATTAATGTAATACCAAAATTTTTAATATGAATTTTACCTGTTATTGATGATTTAAAATAGTTATTTCAAAGGTACCACATTTTTATGATATTTTTAAAAAATTCAAGTAATGAACAGTCTCAAAATGAACATTAATGATATTTTAAAATAAATAATAATTCATTAAATGTTATAAAATTCATAAAAATATTAAATTCTGAAAAATTATTTGGGAAGTATCATAATTTACTCATTTATTGGAATTTTTTCATTTTATAGTAATTATATTAACCATCACTCTGTAAATTACATGATATCCCAGTAAGAGTTAAAACAGTAAAATAAGTATTCAAACTAGAAAATATGGATTATGAATAATAATAAAATAATGTATATTTTTAGATTAAATTATATTGAACCAAACTCAACCAATCATAAAAATAAGTTAGTTTTGAGCTATTTGGAATATAAAATTAATTTAATATATTGGAGAATTCCAACTGTGACCATCCCCTCTCTTATAAAAAGGTGCCCCTTCTTCTCTTATCCTAACACATCAAAACCAATTTTTTGAAACAATATGTTCCCAAATACATTACAATATTCTGACCAAACATTATAAAACTCTTATATTTTCGTGAAAATAACCTTATAGGTGTTAAGGTGTTAATCAGATAAGGTTATCTGATGAAAAGGCATCGTTGGTAATTAAGTTTTATTTTTATTTTGTTTCTTCTTCAACTTACATAAAATATTCTTCCACCATGATGAAATAAAAAATCCATTATACTTAAAAATAATATAGGTTATTATGTTAACATCATCATAGAAATACATCTCCACTTCCATAAAATGGGAAAAGAATTAATCGTTCCTTTATACAGAGGACTACCACCTCACAAATCGATATAATTAATTTTTCATCACCATCTCTCGTGAAGGATTAATATAAATTAATTAATGACTATATATAATAGTTATTTCATATATATCATTATTAAATAATAATATATCATTTAATTTCTTACCTTTCTATACAGATAAAAATGATATCGTCATTCGTGCGTTCGTGTGAACTATCACCTCTACGAAGCGATGTGATTTGATTATCACCACCATATCACATTAATTATATATATATATATATGTTTATTTAAATAATTATTATGATATTAATAATATTATTATTATTATATAAATATAAAATAATATTTACCTTCCTTCCATAATGATCATTGAATAATGTAAATGTTGTTCATGTGTACGTATAGCTTACCATCTCCATGATTATAACTTGGTTAATTTTCCATAACCATAAATAATGGTATGATTTAAAAGTATGATTATTGTAAAATTATTATTATTATGCCTTGAATATTATTATATATATGGTGTACTTATGCCCACATTGAATATTTTCATCATAACAAATCCATTTTGGACTGAATTACTGGATATCATCAAAACATCTGACATGAACGTGAATAAAAAATGAGTTTTTATAACCTGGTAGTAATTTATATAAAAGGAAAAATAATATTTAGAAATTTTATTAATCAATTAAATTATTAAACAAAATTTATTATTCAGGAATATAAATATTTTAAATGATGAGTCAGACTCAATGTGAGGGACTTGTTAACTAAAAACCTTGTTTTATATGTTTTAAGGATTTAATTTCAAAATATTTCTCTTTTATATCCATCTGTTTAAATATAATATATAGGAATGTATTTTATATAAATGAATTCTGTAAAATGGAAATTTTTTAATTTCATTCAAATGATTCAATTTTTTATGGGACACATTGATTTAAAAATACCTTTTTAAATATTTAAAATAGGTTTTAGAAATTGATTGATCATTTCAATTACATGAAATGTTTTATTATGATTGAAAATGAAATTTTAACAATTGAAATGAAATATTTTATTTTTTTTGATTATATAATGGTACTTATACATTTTAATTGTGGATATGTGAAAAACCAATGATGGGTGGCTCTATGATAAACCAAGGATGACTGGTTATGTTGTAACCTCCAATTCATTGGGTATGGAAGTCAACCATTTGGTTATTTCATTTGTAGTATTGACATGTATGGAATTCAAATATATAGTCCTTCCATTTGTAAGAGTGAAATTTATGAAATTTTACCATATGGTTATTTCACTTAATAATAAATATGTATGTAGTTACCTACTTATCTTTTATATGATTGATTTAGAGTTTTCATGAGAATTGTTTTGTTTTAAAAAATTAAGATATGTTCTTTTTGAAATAATGATTCCATTTTAAGGTTAAAAATGATTCTTTTAAGGAAATATTTTACGGGTTTTTTTCTAGATTAATGGATTCATTTAATTTTAGTTTCTTACTAATATTTTATGCTCATCACATGTTTTAAAATTTTTTACATAGGGTTTAAAGAACTATTAGGACAGTGATGAGATAAAGGGAAAATTCTGAACATCTATCGGCATAAGAAATAATGATTTATTTTAATTAATTTTCTATGGAAAAATGGATAATGAGTATAAGTTTCCTCTTGTAATGTATGAGTTTAAAATGTAATATTTCATTATAATTCTCTAAAATTCTAGATTTCAACGATATTTGGGAATAAAATTTTATTTTTATGTTTAAAACTATTAGAATATGTAATGTTCAAGTACAAGGCCTTACACTTGGTATTAGATCTGGGTTTAAACAACTTTGGATATTGTGATTTTTTATTAATAGTTACGGATATCATAATTGGATTATAATTTTCATGTTTATCACAAATTTAGTGTATTTAAAACACCTTTTGTGGATTTTAGTTGTGAAATTTTATATTGAATAATGGTATTTTTGGAGGCTTTTATTTTTGAAGTAATTATAGGTTATTACATTTTGGGATATAAAATGAAAGGTATGATATTACCAATGTTGTTAAGACATATTAAGGTTATTTTTAGTATGTTTCTCATATTTCTATAATTTTATAATTATTATATTAATCGAGTTTTTGAAAAAGACAACATGTATAATGGGTGACAACACATTGCATCTTGAAGGACTATGGGAATCAAACCCACAACCCTAGGGAAAAAAGGGTGCATTGTTATCCTACCTGAAGTCCTAGATAGTATGAATTTTTATTTCTAGTTAAATGAGTTTATGTATGATGAATAATTTGATTTTTGGAACATATTTTTTATCGAATATATATCCTTTAGATTGGAAAATTATTTTGTGATTATGTGATTAATGTTATTTATAAATATGTTCACTATTTTGTGAATCCTATAATACTGAGTAAAATAGGATACTATTGGATTTTATTTTAGATATACAGGGTGAATTATCTTTTAGGGGAAAATATAATTTTCTGGTTATTAGTTTTATTTATGGAAATGGATTGGATACTTCATGATTATGTGATTTGTGAACATATATTTTTTGTATGAGGCATTAATATTTATTGATGATATTTGGAAATAATTCTTGAAATTTTTGTTGTTAGCCTATGTGATCAAATCCTTCTCTATTTTTTGTTTCAATTTTAGTATGAATTATTTTGAGGATTTTAAGGATATTTATTTATCAAATGATATATGATGAACATTGGGTATTACAATTGAATTTTGGATATTGAATTAGTTTTTCTAAATATAATGGTTAATTATTTTTAATGATTTATCTTATCCTAAACTTTTTGGTTTTGGTTAATGATTCATGATACGAGAATTTATAGTCAAGACCATGTTCTTTATAAATCTACATTAGAACAAGAGAGTTATTTATATCTTTCATTTATATGGTTTTATACATGGAACCCCACTCTGTGTTATCAAAGGCAACCTTTCTACTTCCAATTTTTCATTTTAATGTGGAAGTCTCATTAATCCTTTTTCTGATGTGTGATTTAAATAAAGTTATTTTTAAAATTCAAAAATCAATTACGGAGCCCAAATTCCAAATTGCGAGTACAAAATTTCAAAAATTGGGGGAGAATGTAACATAATTAGTTTTTACAAAAAGGAAATACTATGTTCTATATCATATATCATACCCCACATCAAGCTAAAATGAACACCTAAATATTATTATTTAAATGTTATCATTATAACCTAGCCTTTAGAATGGTGGTTATGATCATGGTTAACTGAATTATGAAAATTTGGTTTACACATGTATATATAATTCATTCAACATAAAATTATAAAAGAGTGTACAACTGTATCTAAAATAAAAGGAAATGTTTTTCTAAAAAACCTATTTAAATGTGAACAAGTGTTTTTTATACCAATTAATAGAAAAATCGCTCTTATTCGATAATTTTAATTATATATATGTGTATAATATTCAATATAATGTTTAAAATTAATTTTATTTGTTTTCTAGATGTGATATAAAAAAAATACAATTTTATACATAAAAGAAACATTTTCCTAAAAAGTCTTTTTTCCCACATTTTGATGAATCACTTGTTTTAAATATTGTTTTTAAATATTTTATAAATTATATTTGACATAGTAGAATTTTAATTTTAAATAAGAATATAAATATTTATTTTGGTTTAATTTTTTTTTGACAGGTTTCTTTTTTGATGAATAGTAAAAAATACTATATTTTTATTGAAAACATCTTTTTCATGTAAATAATTAAGAGTGAAAAATTATATTATGGTCGCACCCATCACATCATAACATTTACATTGTGCTCTATAATTCTGGTCACACCCGTCACATCATAACATTTACATTATCATGTGTGCCTCATAAAACATATATAAGTCATGGACATAAATAAACCAAGGAAAGGAATGGGTTTCGTATCATAAGAATAAATTCATAAACCTGTGTTTCCAAATGGATTGGGTAATAACAAACTTGATATCAGAATCATCAACCTTGAGTTGAAAGTAAAAGGTGTGTTTTGAAAGAAGAGTTATTCTAGAAAACGTTGTATTTTTCATAAACTCTATTAGAAAACATTTATTTCCCAATAAAGATAAGATAATGTTGAATAAATGATTTTTAAAGAATAACCATTCTGAAAATGGGGTGAAAGAGGGAAAACCTAGAGAAAGAGAGTTGGTTTTGAGAAATCCCCTTACCTAGAGTGTGAATGCTTTCTTTACTTTAATATCATGTATAATCACCTTAGATTCATTAATTTATAATTCCATAATCTATTATACATAAATTTAATTTATTATATTTTTATTAAGTTCTTTTATGGTCATTTGGATGAGTTATATACTTTAATTTCATTATTCGGGAGTGTTCGTTTTCATAGTTTTCATGATCGGTTTGTTTATATACATTAATGGAAGTTTGTTTAAAATGATGATGAATATCCAAAATTATTATTATATGTTATTAATGATATTACATAATTCTAAATGGTCTTATTATATATTTTGTTAAAAAACCTGAGGATGATTCATTAGATAAAAGTTAATGATGATCGTTTTATGCTAATTTTGGCGGTTTTTTTTATCATAACAAACTTGTTATGTTTTATCATTTAGTATTATGTGTAGAAGTTAATTCTAGAACCAAAAAGGGTTTACAATATAAACTTTAAAATATTTTCTCAACCATTTAATGGTTTTATTAATATCCTTTAAGGAGTTTATGTAAAATGAATGTCCATCACCCATGATGTTGGTAAATTAACACTTGAGGGGAAACCATTTCATTTTTAAGATAAAAGAGTTAGAGGGAGGAATTTAATGATGGAAAAACCATTAACATGATATAATTATATTATATTTATGTTACTAGTGTTATCATGAAATTTTTATTGAAGGAGTTGAAGAGATAATATGAAAACAAATTGAAATTGAAAGGAAATTACAAGAAATGATAGAGGATTTACCTTTTGAATTCTCATCTTGAGATCCTCCACAAGGCACCTATGATTGGTCTTTAATTAGTCCAGGAGCTCATGAATGTGGGGGATGGACTTCGGAATAATATTGGGTAGAATATAAGAAAGTATAAAAGATTGAGAGGTGTGAGAAAAAGAGAGTGTGGGGTGGTATTTATAGTGGAGGAGAGGGGTGTTTTCTTATTATTTTAATCATTGGTTTAATATTTTCCTCAAGAAATTGAATAGTGATGATTATTGTGACTGAATATAGTAGTTAGTGCAATTTTAGTTCGAACCAATAGTCACTTACATCATCCATGACTCAAACATGACTCAAAAATTCAGGTTTTTAGCATTTATCATAAATTATCATATTTTACTATACACCAAAAAATTAATGTATTACAGAAAAATCCCAAAAATCCCCATAACCATTTTTTGATGTGTAGAATTAAAAAATAAACTTCATTTTTTGAAATTAATTTTCTAAATATGATTATTTTAATTTTTAATTAAAATCATTATTTATATGGAAAATACAAATTTTATAATTATAACTGATTTTATATCACTTTGAAAAATTAATTATGGTCCCATAAAATTATCTTAAAATAATAAGAAATAAAATTATTAATTTATGAATTCATATTGTGAAAAAAATTCTTTTAAATTAATCATAAAATTTTTATGACTTATAAAAAATACTAACACTTAATTAATAATTTTTAAAATATTTATTTGCTTATAATATGATATAATTATATCATATTGCCACTTATAAAATGAATAATTTTTATTTCTAGCACCATTAGCATGATCACTATTCACTTGGAGGATTTACTATTAATAAGGGTCATATTACAATTCATAAGGGTAACTTTACCATTCATAAGGGTAACTTACTATTCAAAAAAAATATGTTTTTCCTATCAGACTCCAAATATATTACTGATCGCAACAGTGTATGTCATATTTTTGAAATTCAAAACATAGAAGTGGTCAAATCACCATAACCATTTTCCACTTATATGAATTGGTTTATTATGTAAGAGTATATCCTAATTATATAATGCATTAGAAATAAAATATCTTTGGGAAAATTATGTTATATATATCATTAAAACAATATAATATTTAATGTTTTACGGTTGGGTCCTTCCATTCACAATTACGTTTTTTGTTTTAACCCATTTAAAACACTTTTTATAATTACCGTGATAACAAGGTTTTTACTATTTATAGTTTTAAATAATATCAATTAAATAATTATTATCCATTAAATAGATCATTTTTATATTTTAATCCATATAAGAAACACTTGACATATCATAAGAATATTTGGAGTTTTCAATATTTCAAGAAAATAATATTTATTATAAAATTACATAAATTTAAATATTTGAAATATTTAGTTAAAATCCTTTCTAAAATTTCATTTTTACCTAAAATAATCATGGAAATAAAAAATTCAATAAAATTATTTTACTTTTATAATTTTTAATGTCATTTATTTAATTTTTTTATTAATATAATATATATTATATCGTCATTATGTAGGCTTTTATGGAAATTATTTCATCAATAAAATTAGAAATAAATTACCAGGATAAATAAAAAAATTTATTTCATATTACTATTTATATCCAAAATAAATTATTTTTATCAGATTTTAAAATATTTAATGATTAAATAATAACAAAGTGGATTTTTTACATTTATTTAAATAAAGTTTTTAAGGGAAAAAATAATTTCCAAACACAAAAAAATATAATATATAAAAAATTTGGATTTTTATGAACGATAAATAACAATCCATTAAAAAATTATGTTTTATGGTCCTTTCTTGACTCTTTATCATAAAAATTTTAACCAAAATTACCCAATTTACACTTCATGTGGTGACATAAATTTACTACGGTTATAATTCATAAGGAACAAAAATAAAGGTTGAATATTTAAAAATATATGGACCTTAAAATTAAAAATCTAAAATCAATTTTAAAAATTTCAATTCAAAAAAGTTTTATAATTTAATTTAAAATTAAACCACGAAAACAAGATAAGAATAATATTTGCTGGAAAATTCACTTTTAAGTGAAAATATGTTTTAAATAATAATTTTTTTAAAATTCATTCCAAATAATATAATCGGATTATTATTAATCAAATGTAAATAATAATATTTTGTCAAAAATAAAATAATATAATATTACATTATAAATACTTTAAAAGTATATTCACTTTTCAAAAAAAATTCTTTTCACTATTCACCAAAAAATCAAACAAAAATTAGAAAATTATCAAATATTCACCTCAAGATATTTATAATAATCTGATTTAAGAAAATTTGTTCTCATTATCAAATAATTTAACTGAAATTTTTATAAATATATTTTTATATTTTCTCAAAAAAATTAATAAAAAACATTTATTAAAAAAACATATTTTTAAAGCCTACAAAGACATTAATAAAACTTGATTTCTTATATCAGAAAAATTAGTCAATAAATATGAACTGATTATGAAGTGTATATGTATTCAATAATAGATTTTACCTAATTTATAAGGACTTATTTAATAGTTATTTTATAATTCTCATATTTAAATAATAATATTTTAATGTTCATTTGGGCTCATAATTGGATATTTTGTAATCTATCAAACATTATCACCTTTAAAATATCATATTTAACATATATAGTAAGAAATATATAATATTTAATCATAGAAAGTTCACATTCGTCTAATGGAGAGACTAGATACATACTCATGTGATAATCATATATCGACTTACTGATTCACTCTCAAAACTATTACGAGCCAGCAACCATAAACTTGCATCCCAAGTGGATCTCCCCTATATCCTTAGATATCATATTGTATCGATTTCATCTATCCAAGATTTCATATTAATAATATACCAACCTTGTCAAATATTCCTAATATCCAATTCTAGTAATAAAAATGGGGGTGAGGTAGTGTTTCATTAATGAATGTCATTATAGAATCTCAATAAATATATCCCATATACCTAGCATAACTCCAAACACCTACCCGTTAAAATAACCCTCACAAAATAATAAAATAATATTGAAATGTATCTTTAAGTGAGATGTCGTCCATATAGGTTTCCATTTTCAATGAAGCTAAATAAATGTACCAATATGAATTTTTCCATTAAAATTATTAATGAATTAATAAGAAAAATATTATATTTTTTAAATGTAATTTACTCTCTAATGTGACTATCACAATCATTAATAAAGGATAAAAATTATACTATAATATAAATTTTATAAATATAAAATTTATAATACATTTTATAATGAATTTTATAAAACAAGAAACAATTACAGAACCATGAATTTAATAATGATGTATACAAGCATCATATATATATATATTCATATTCTTATATTGTGTACATGCACATATATTTTTATAATTATCCACATTTATTAATACATGTTCTTTTATATTGATTATAATGGTGTTAAATAAAGATATTAAATGATATTCACGTAATAAAATATATAAATTCCTAAGTATAGTCATCAATTATTCATGAATGGTAGTAACCTGAAAAAACTGTAATCAATCTTCATGAATAAACATATCTAAATTCATCAATTTCCAATCATTATTTTATCATCAATTTTTTTTAAATGTCCTCCTAGACATTTTATAAAACAAAAAACACACACATAATTCACCACAAATGAATAACAATTATAAACATTATAAAAATTAATTTTTTAAATGAAACCATTATCTACTAGATATTTCAAAATTGATTTATAAATTCATTAACAATATAAATTTAGTTACAAATAATTTTGAAAACATTATGCATCTCATGAAGTGTAATGAAAACTAAAAATATGAAAACACATAACATGAATTTATTTTTTGTAATATTTGTATTATATAAACACCTTAATAAGATACACTAATCTATAAGATGTTATTAAATTATCTAAACCAATATATTCCCCCACAAAAAAATCAAGTGGAAGTATGATTTTTTCTATAATGAACTCTCTAGGGAATGAAATTTGGAGAAGAAGGAAGAAACATAGAATAGTATGGGACTACAGACGATTAACTTTAAAAATCAACCAATAATATTGAATAAACTACATGAATACAAAATGGTTAAAGGGAAAACATTGACTTTTATTCCTATCACTAGGGTATAGAAAATTTTATTAGAATAAACCCATGTGGTTTAAATCATTATAGGGATAATGTTTAAATTTGAAAACCTTCATGCAATTCTAGAACCCTTCATGGAATGAAATAGAGTTTAGCACAATGATTGTTCATAGAAACAAATATTTTAGGCCATCAATCCACCTTAATGTAGTGAATGCCTTAGATAGAACATGAGTTTCCACTATAAGGATGGTGTTTGCCATGAAAGCCCTATTTCAATGTGAAACACTGTAGAATACTCTATTTTAAACAGAATAGACTTTGGAATCCTAAAAATTCATAATAAAATTGGATATGAAATATAAATACTCAATAAATATGTATGATAATATTGGTAACAAGTTAAGGGTGTGTCAAAGAATTATCTTACTCAAATTATATTCATTATTTTTTATTCTTCTTAAACATCATTGAAATATGTTGGAAACATTAAACATTATGGTTTAATTATATTATATATCTTCTTCCAATTATGAATATTTAAAATTCGTTCTCATAAACTCGTTTTTTTGGATTGTTACATCATTTCATCAAATTAATATATTTAATTCAACAAAAAATCATAATTATTGGGATTAATTCATATCCTCTTTATTTGAAGTTTCTCCACAATATCAACATTCTTTCATCCCACCATTATCTATACTTTTAATTTTGATATTCTAAATTGTATAATCACATGTTATATTCTTAGTTTACATCACTATATTTTAAATGGTTATTTTATTTACCATTTTATGGTCTAGGTTTTAATAAAGTTATTATAAAAATATTAAAAAGGATAATTCTTTTCCATTTAAATATTTTATATTCCAATATAAATTTCCTGAAAAAAAAATTTCCATTAATGGATCCATAATTGGACCTTTTTATTAATATATATAAAAAATTATTCCACATTCTTGAAACTTATTTTTTAATGTTATAAGTAGCATTTTATTTTAAATTTTGGAAAAAAATACTATTTTATGATTTAACTTCCATATTATCCATTAGTTCATATGTATATACCTCCATTGGAATATATTCCTGGAATTAACCTCTGATGGAAATTATAATACATTTACTAATGTGGATTAAACTCATCGTATCCTAAAATAAATTTCATGATCAGTTTTTGTGTGAAAATATTCTAGGTATTTTTTAAATTATGGGTTTTGGTATCTTTTTACATAATTAAAATTTATAATTATTCTCATGGGATATGAGACAAAATCTCCATCCAAATATATTCCATGATTGGATAATGAAAATTTTATTTCATTTATTATTTTTGAGAAGTGGTGATATCCATTATGTTTCTGATTTCTATATATATATTATTTTATTACTATAGAAATTTGATTATGTATATTATTGATGTTCATTTAATTAATATGGTTAAGGAATTGAGAAGAATAATTTTATGATTAATTCCTTGATTAATATATCCAAATATAACTTAAAAATGGTTTTACACAGATTATGATCCAATGCATTAGGTAATTATTATGTTCACTTAATAATTATATTGTAAGTTGACCATCTGGTTATTCCAATTTTATGTATCAATAAGGGTTTTGTTAGGGTTTTAGGGGATTATGTTCCAAGATAAAAATATGTTTTATGTATTATTTATATGATCTTATAATGTTTCATATGATGAATTTTGATAACACATAGCTCATGATTATTGATTCATATGACTATTTCCTTTAATAAATATATATTCCCTATTTTAATAGATAAAGATCTAGGTTTTTTTCTGTCACGACCCCCACCCACCAAAGATGCCCCGCCTGAGCTGGAAATGGTGAAAGGGAGATAATGACCCCTGAGTCCTGCCTCCAGTAGGCCCTGGGTTGGTGACGAGCACCAAGGGTATGAGTTTTCACAAATATGGGAGGCATTACCTGTTTTTTTTATTATTTAGAATAGGCAAATAGGACAAGTAAACCACCAAAAGGTAAAAAGAACAAGTGTATATAAATAAACCCAAACCAAGCCCACATGCATGTTTAAACAATTTTATAACAAGGTACAAGTACAAGAAAGCTCAAAAGTACAATACCAAAAGAAACAAGAAAACAGCAACTGCAACAACTCCAACTGTCTGACTAGTAGGGTCCCACACGACCCTGGTAGTCCTCCTAGAAACCTGAAAGTAAACGTAGGGTGAGCATACAAGTATACTCAGTAGGGAACCCTAAAGCTCTCGTACACAAGTGGGGAGACATCCTAATGACTCGTGAGAACAACAGAAAAACCTAAAAAGGAAATATATCCACCCAACATCACCATCCACACTCACCAAAACACAATCACAACAGGTAGCAGTAGTATAAGAAAAAGAATATTGGGTACCCCGCACCATTTCCCATTAGTTAGCTGAACGTCCTGACGCCGTCACACTCTCCCCACCCGCACACACTTGGCCTCACAACCATGTATCCCGCCCGCACACACCTAGGCCTCACAACCACACATCACGTCCGCACACACCTGGGTCTCACAACCACACATCACGCCCGCACACACCTGGGCCTCATCCCAAAGATTCTTGGGAACAGTAATAGTAACAGAACTCTCTCCTGAAGACACCTGGGCCTAAAATCGAAACCTACCTGAAGAGTCTTAGGTGTAAGGTTGACTCAAGCCATTATAGCCTATAAGCCTGCCCGAAGAGTCTTGGGCCTAATCACCCCAATCGAAACCTACCTAAAGGGTCTTGGGTGTAAGGCCACCTCAAGCAATCACAGCCTAGGGGAGAAGGAGCAGGAATGAGCTAGTAACTATTGGAAAACACCCTCTTCCATGAAATGGGAGTTTTTGACACTAAGTGCTCAACATGGGTGCGGTGCGATAAAACACAAAAGATACAGATATATATATATAGCAACCACTCATCCCAACATATGGCTTCTAAAAAGAGAAACTGAGCACGCGCCTCGGCACTGCTACCAAGAATCATGCCAACAACAAACAACCCCAACCCCATTAAGGTTTTTACGTTTCAGCATAAATTAGCTTATTTAGTTCCTTAACTACTAGGAAACTATCCACAACCAACCACTTCAAACGTTCGTAAAACATATCCCTGCCATCCACAAAGAACGTTAGGGAAACACAAGCAGCACAAAAAAACCCTTCTTAAAAACCAACCAACCCATTGATTATTTTTTCCATTTCATTACCAATCCCCACAATTCATTAGCTCTTCCACTATTATTTATTAATCACAACCCATAACCCGTTCACATTCAAACCCAACCCTGCGGCCCCACTGCCAACCGCCACAACCACACCACACATCATTGTCCCTTTAAAACCATTTATTGCAGCCACGCTGCCCATCACCATCACCACATTCACACCAACCCACAACCAAGCCAACCGCAGCCCTGCTTCTCACCCATTTCACAACAACCCACAAAACACCCCCATCACATGCCACGTGACCAAGCCAACACCCACATGTTCATTATTCCATTTTGGTTCAATTGGGGTGATCACACAAGGGTTCCATATTTTCATTTAAAAAACCAACTTTACGTGATTAACCAATTTCCACATTCAATAAAGTTCCACTCACAAAAACGGTCTAGAAAAAAATAGGGCAACATTTAATTGCGCAAGCAAAGGCCCCCAATGATCGTGATTTTCAGTAGGCATAAGCCTATTCATTTCACAACATAATATCACAGGATATAAAGTAACAACAATCACAAACTTACCATCCCCGTTCTTTAACCAGATATTATCTTTATTTAAAGGTTCAACTATTTCTCATGAAAACAAAAAGGATACCCACCCCTCATGATTCACAAATTAGAGATACAAAGGTAAAACCCCTACTTCAACAGGTTCTGGTCACAACGCTCCCCCGGATCAACTTTAGAAGATGTTCGTCGGCGTTTGTCACTTTTGTCGGGTCCCAGCAGAACCACCTTGGGTGGAAGTCAGAAAGAAAAGGCCAAAGGAAAAACAATGGACCTAGGCTCGGAAGTTCCGCCTTGTCATTACGATCCCGTGGCTGCTGACAGATCGTAAATCGGAGCTCAGACGGAAAAGTTATGGAAGAAAGAGCATTCGAATCTCTTAAGAGAGCTCTACTCAGAGGAGAGGGGAGGAGAGGTGTGAGTTGAAAGGAGGAGGGGACCCCTCCTTTTATAGGCGTGGAAAGCAAAAGTACATGGCGTATACTTGGCCGTTTTCACACGGTCTCCACGCGGCCTCCAACGCGGCTCTGCGGCCGTTGACCGGTCAACGCACGGTTTGAGGGTAACGCATACGCGGGGAAGGACTACATGGCATGTAGATTGGACACACGGCGTATACCCATTTATTGCACACGGTAAGGACATGGATCCAACGTGGCACATGACCAACAACTGGTCAACACACGGTAACACGTATGCGGGGAAAGACTACATAGCGTGTAGATTGGACACACGGTGTGTACCCATTTTCTTCACGCGGCAAAGACACGGCCATCCACACAGGGTATACCCGGCAAGAGGGTACACAGCGTGTACTCAAACTACACGGCGTATAGTTTCAAAATTCTGGAAAGTGTGGGAAAAGTCCATTTTACCCTACAAAACACTTCATGGCCTTATTTTTGAAAAAGGAATGGGCTGGAGAGGTCTGGGCCATTACATTTTCGGTATGAATATTCTTTTGAGATACTTGTTCACTTTGAATATATCATCGTACCCTTATGGTCTTCTTATTCACATGAATTATAAACAATTTTTAATTATTATGTTTTCCCTTAATGAGAATTTCACCTCACCCTTATTGATTTTCCTTATTCCTAAGATATAAAGAATGAGGTTGAAAGAGTTATGTATAGATTGTATTTAATATGGATGATGATGATTTATTAATGTGAAAAATAAAATATGGGTTAAGTGGGTGACATTATCATTTAATGTTTTGTGAAATGTTAATATATGAGTCCTCCTAATTATATAAAACAAGAAACCAATATGGTCCTCGATGATGTATGTGATCAAAATAATCCTTTCGATTTTCTAAGATTTGGATAGAAAAAATGGGGTCACAATTATTGATATCAAATATGATAATGTGTGGTTTTCGATTACTACACTGAATCATGGAGTGTGGGTCTTGGACTATTCTATGATGTATGATTATAAATAATAAATCTCAAGGTAAACCCAAAATTATATACAGTTTCATAATGGCACAAAAATGAATTAAATTGACCAACATGATCGAAAGGTGACATAAACCCAAATACAATGTATTGATATCACAAAACCCATCACATGAAATTTTTAAAAGCTCATATGATAAATTCCACTCCCATAGTATCAATATGTATCACTTTATACGTATAATACCTAACCCTCCTTAGTTTACTATTATAAAATGTTTACAAACAATCTGATTTCATCATGTGGGTGGTGAGAATGAACTCATAAGGCTCACAAAAATGACATATCAACACACTCCACTTGGATAAAAACATGTTAGAAAAATCATTAAAAAGTGTATAAAAGTATATAAACCATTTATTAAATATCCATAAATTTGTTCCCCAAAATAAACACATTAAACAATGATTTATTGATTTATCTTACTATGTAGAATAACCATTCCATTCCACACCCATACACTATCACATATGCATGCAATCTTGGGACTCCCTATACTCATGAGTGGTAAGTTATCCATTCACTAAGTTATATCATGGAGAACACTTTTAGTGGTGGTAATTAAACTCATTACTCTATCCCAATATGATGGTGGTACATTGTGTCTAATATCACTCCAAAGTTCCTTACAACAAACACCGACAATGTTTTCTAAGTTCACATATCAAATTATCCATTATAAAAAAAATTATTTTTAAAAACATATTCCATCATGAATATTATCAATAAACTTGTGGAGACTATTTGAAACCCAATGATATCTTTACTAATAAAATATATATTTTTTACAGAATCAGTGAGAAAAGAAATTAATTACTATTCATTTAAGTTCTAATATGATTAAATAAAGATAGAATCCACATACTTCCTAATTGAATAAAAAAATGAAGAATGACACTAAGGACATATAGGTTCAGAATCAGAACACCATTCATTAAATATATCTAACAATATCTCATATAGATTCACATCGTTGCATGGAGATCCATCTATAACTTATTAAATTTATGCTCTAAGTGAAATAACCCAGAGTTTATAAATGATATATGTCTCTTGAATTAATTATTTTTATAATATATTATATGTTATTATACACATAAATAAATTAAGAAATATTTATTTCATTAAACAATACTATTATATTATTCATAAATGATAAAAATTAAAAGTCCAAACATTATAATTGGAAAAATAAAAAATTGAATAGATGAAATGTTAAAATATGGATCGTTCCAATATACTAGATTCATTTCCCCAACTTCCAACACTATATAAAATAGAATAAATATTAGTAAATTAATAAACATTATAAAAAATAGAAACATATAACCTTGATAGTAATTTAGTTGAATAATGAATGATGGGAAATATAAATATTTATATGAGGTATTGTAACAATTGGAATAATATTGTGACCATTGGTATAGTGACATGACTATTATAAAAGTAATTTTACCTCAAAATAATAAATTCTAATTTAAATAATACATATAGTGAATAATTTATATAATTATAAATATTATAATTCCCTAAATAATTACTATCATAGTTAAAAACCTAAAAAGAAATAAAAGAGTATTTTTGATATACAATATTTTAATGTAATTTGTAAATGAAATAATTTATATATTAAAAATTAAAAATACCTATTTTATAAATTTATTCCGATAAAATTATTTTCATTTTTGAAATCATCAAATCAAAATTTTCCTAGGTATATTTTTTTTCAATTTTATGAAATTCCCCGATATTCAGGTGAATATAAAAAATATAGTTTTTATCATAGCCGGTGTATCATAAATTACATAGTTCATAATGTAATAATTTTATAATCCTTTGTAAAACATCTGTTTCATCCACGATATAATTAATTTCAAAAATTACTCATTAAAATAAAATAATATTACATTTTGAAGAAAAAATGTATTTCTTAATACCTAATTTCAAAAGTGATTCTTTAAAATAGCAATTTTTCTTCCATTCCACTATCCTTTTTAATAAAATAATATATTCCAATTATAAAGGGGATTAATTTCCTAAAAACCAATATATTATATTTATATTATATATATATTTTTTAAAATTCACTTTTACATGTTTAACCATTGATATATTATTTTAATTAGTATTTTATTATAAGAAAACCCCTATACTCATGTATTAAAAATCCCTCTCCCCCCTTGAAAAACCACACATACCCACTTTCCACAGACTAACATCTACCAAAATCCATAATATCTAGCCCCTTATGATACTTAGGTATGTTTTGGAGTAATCCATCTCTAATAATCATGTTAGTTTTTGTGTCGTATAATAGAAGCTACACCATGTATTAAGTAAGTTTCGATCCACATTTCTTTTTTTATTTCTTCGTCTTCCTCCTCTCTCTATTTTTTTTTCACAACCCATTTCAAAAATAAACCTTAAGATTAATTAATTAGTAATTTAAAATTATATAAATTATGTTAATGTATTTTTTTATCGTATATACTATATATTCAAATTTTCATCTTCCCATTTCTAGTCCTCTTGATAATGTCCCGTCAAAGGTTGGTTGACTACCTACAAATAATTTTCCATGTCAACACCTATATCGACCATCAATGATAGCTATTATGAATTATATATAATAAATAAACATGTGATTATATTATTTATAATATTTTAGAATTAATAATAGTAATATAGAAATTATATTTAATAAAATAGCGAAAGAGAGAAAAAGGGTGTAATAACTTGGATCTTCTTTTTTGGTATGGATCCTATTTTTCTGGTTTTTTTAGAAAAAGTGATGTCTTTGGAAATTTAAGTAGTGCATATTGTGTACTTTGGAGTACACACTGTGTACCCAATTTCTGTGAGTGACTGTGTACTTGCCATGTAACGGCTCAGTACATGGCTGTGTGGGGTGACCTGGAGACTGCCTAAAGCGGGGGCTAGTTAAGGTAAGTACACGTTGTGTATCTTTAAAGAACATGTTGTGTTCCTTTATTTTTTATTGTTATATCGGACTGGGGTCACATCTCCTTCATAGAAACCCTTCTTATAATGATGTCTTGTCCATGAGTGACTGAGGAGAGTGATTCTTCCCGGAGCCCCTGATCATTCATACGATCTCCGATTCAACTGTGGTCGATTGTGTTTGAATCAGCACAGTGAGTTCTTCCTTATTCTAAAGCCTCATCTATTGTTTTCTCCTCTCTCATGAGATATAATTGGTTGAATGTGTTTTATGTTTTTGTAGATCTATGTCGTTCTAGGCCGATTCAAGGGCTGACGTTCAAGTGTGTTCTTCGTATAACGCCGAGGTAGGTGGTTTGAGCCTTTCTGTAGTTAGTCTCTAAATATTATTTACAAAAGTGAAAAATACCATAGAACATGGTATTGTGTGTATAGTTATTTTATCCCATGTTAATGCCTGCTATGCCTTGTGTTCCTAAGTAGAGGTTTTTGGTTTGGGAATATGGTTATTTTCTATGCTATGGATGTGTTTCTTGTGTTTGTATTTGTATTGACCATTTGGTCTAGACTTCCGGTTAGGATGATTTTTTTCCATGCCTAGTGTTGTCAGGATATAATGATATTATCTGATTTTGTTATATTCTTATAGCTATTTAGAAAATTAGTTATTGAAGGATATTATCCATGTAGTTCTTAAGTTTTACTTTAGATGTTAAACATCATTGTGCACGATTGACTTACAGAGGGATAGGGGAACTTGGTGTAGTAGACCATATGGAGAATGGACACCGAGGGATTCTACAGAAAGTATGTTTACTTTTCACATTGCAATACCATAGGTGGGATGGATGTGAGTGACGCCTCAGAGTGTCTTTAGTTCCACATTTCAAGACCACAGGAGGAATTGGACGTTGAGTGCTTCCCCAGAGTGTTTTTAGTTTACCAATAAAAGACCACAAGGGGAATTGATGGTGAGTTCTTCCTCATAGTGTCTTTTCTAAAGCTGAACAAGGGGGGTTAGACTGTGATTACTTCCTAGAGGGTTTCTTATGTTTTATAGGTTGAACCATATGGGATAGGCTATGAGTAATTTCCAGAGGGTTACTTTTTTTTGTTTAGCTACTTGCTTGAAATCTGAAAATGAATGGAATTGAAACTGTAAGATTTTTTACTTTTGAGTACTTCCTTATTTAGTGCTTCATTTTTTTTATTTACTGACATATATATTAACTGACTGTTAGGAACATATCTTTAGGTGTTCGGCTAATGGGATTCATCTCACACCCTATTTGGGTCATACTTTTGGGCCCAATCAGATTATATTGTTGCATATATAGATAAGGTCAAGTTCCCTTCTACTTAAGGTACTTGATTGTTGTGTAGATGGAGAGCATGGGACCAAGCTGAGGCTTGTGATTATGATAGAGTTTATTTGTTTTATTTGTACTTTGTTTTAGTATTTTATTCTATCATTTTGACTTTTTTGGATGTTTTACTTGACATATGTATCATGCATCATTTATATATGTTCTCCAGTTGTTTATTACTTTCAATCTTCTATTGTTTACATCTTGCATGTTGTTACTTCTTCCTATATTGTTTTCTATTTATTTCTATTGTGTTACTATTCTAATGAGGGTATAATTTCCCCACTATCACACCCAATTCTTTCATTTCTAGTCAGAATCCTCTGGTGTTTGGGGAAATGTGCTTGAGGCCATGTGACCAACATCGTACAGGGAACCTCTGGGCGACACCCGAAACTGAGATGTTACAAAGTAGTATGAGAGTAATTATTTTCTTTTTGACTTACTATTTGGAGTCTCTGGACAAGGATATGAATGAATACTTACTTGGTAATAAGTTGTTCTCGGGAGTAGCAAACCCGTGTATAGGGGAAAGCCAATTTACCTCGTATATTGAAATTTTTATGGTTTTGAAATTATTACAGTTTATTTTATTTCACCATTGGGTGATTCACATGTTTTTTGTTGTTAACGTTGATAATATGTGGTTTTATTTCTTTTGCAACCTGATGAGATGAGGGAATTCCATCTCATGCATCATATAGGCACTTTCTAGAGAACACATAGAATGCATTCTTTCCATGCCATTTGGGGTGCATTACTGATAACATATTGTTGTGATAGATGTTGTGCCAGATATGCATACTGTGGTGATAGATTCCTTGATAGAATACCTTCTATTTTTATAGGGTATTGGATTGTGTAAATTTTCGTTTAAATGAACACAAAACTTTGGTTCTTGAGGTGTTATTGGCCCTCATGGATCATAATTTGGTGGATGATTGCACTGTTATGTTTGTTTATGACATGTATAAGATTCCAATCTTTAATTAATGGGAGTATGGTCCCTCAAGGATCAGAATTTTGCACTCTAATGTTCAATTCAGTGTTTTTATGGGTTCTGGAGTAGTTTTTGAGGCTTACTGTCTAGAAAAAACCAGAATACACAGTGTGTATTACTGAATACACTCCATGTATTGGGAAGGAACTGTTTTTCTTAAGTACATTTTGTGTACTGTATGTACAATTTGTGTAGTCTCTAACTATGTCATTGGTTGTTTGGGCAGAGACGTGGGGTTGGTAAATCCTTGGTGGAACATATCGTGTACCAGACGTACACACTGTGTGTATAGACCATGTATCGAGTCATGTAACCAAAAAAATGAGTGGATTATGGCTAGTTAGTACCCACAATGCTTGGAAAAAACACTCCGTGTAGATTCAGCCATGTAACCGGCCATGTGACTAAGAAAATAGGTCAGTTAAGTTCTTTCTAGTACATGCCATGTCTGGCACAAACATGTCATGTAGTCTTTCTCTAAGAGAACCTTGTGGGTTAACCCGTGTAGAAGAACTTGGGAAGGGGAAGAGGATTCAAGTACACACCCTGTGTTTGGAAAACACTCCGTGTGTACGTGTTGTTACATGACCTGGGCTGGAAAAAGTACACTTCCATATGAAAGCTTAAGGGAACACATTGTATAAGAGTTGTACACACTGTGTATCCACCTTTTAGAAATCTTGAATGTTTTATTTATCATGTTACCTTCTTTCACATCTATGTTTCAGTCCTTAATAATCTTGTTCTAAGGTGTTTGTTTGATCTTGAAGAGTCATTCCACCAAGACATCCTTCAGTTGTATGCCAGTTACAGGGTGGTGACCAGACACCAGACATGGAAGATCAGGAACTGCTATCAGATCCTCCAGTCATGCCCGTCTTGGCACCAGCCGTGATCACAGATGTAGGTGTTGAGGCATAGTTCTGAGAGGGATTTATGATTTTCAGGAATAACTTCTGAGGAGTACCACCTCATGCCCTGTCTATGGAAGATTTGATGTGGGTTTTTTAGCAGCAGCATCATCCCACCTTTACAGGGGATGGAGGACCTCAGGCTACAGAATCATGGTTAGAGTCCTTGATTTCGATCTTTGAGCATATAGAGATGCCTCTAGAGAGGAGTTTGAAGCTCGCTATGTACATGCTAAGAGATTCCACCAAGAGATAGTGGGATGTGATCTCATAGGTGGGATGCTAGCAGGTTATAGCTGGGGATGAGTTCCAATGTGCCTTCTACGATTACTTCTACTCGGATACTTTGAGGGCCGATAGATCCTAAGAGTTCATGAGTATGGAGAATTTTAATCTCTCAGTTATTAAGTATTTTTCTTTCTTCATATAGCTTTAGCGATTTACACCCATTCTAGGAGGATATGAGTTATTCTTGGTGAGGATGTTTGAGGATGGTCTCAGGCACAACATTCGATCTTAGTTGAACATCTTCATGTTGACTTCCATCACCTCTATAGTCAACTAGGTGCTGATCAAAAATCAAAATATGAGGGATTATAGAGCTTTGATCTAGGGCGTCTCAGCATCCGAAGTTGGTACCCCTCCAACTGACAGTTGGAAGCGCTGCAGGGAGTCTACGGGTGGAGATCTGAGTAGGAGGAATACTTCCTCTAGTGGCCATGTGATGTGCTACCAGTGCAGGGAGAGTAGGAATATGAGGCCACATTTCCCTAGTGACCCAATTGAGTTATGATCTTGCAGCGAGATGGGTCATATTCAATGGTTCTATCATATTTTCTCACCAGCAGTTGGTGATAGAATTTCTTTTATGACTCCTCATTCCAGAGTAGCACCACCAGTTTCTCATAAGTTTGGGAACTAGATTTTTTCTGGCCACTCAGGCTGAGGTGGAGGTCATGGTCATGGTATTCAGTCGCCAGGATTTCAGAAAAAACAAGGTGGATAAGCTTAGGGAGGTCAGGCATGGTCATAGGGTCATGGTGCAAGCCAGACTTTTGAAGTGGAGTAGACCCAACAAGAGAAGGATCCTGGACCCTCTACAGTTTGAGGTATGATTCTAGTTGTCTCATTCTTAGCTTCTGCACTTTTCGATATAGGGGACTTCCACAGTTTTATATATGTTGTTGTTGTGGAGAGCCTTGGGCTTTGTATCTTTAATTTTTCTGATTTCTTGATATCGGACACTCCATTGGGGACTAGAACGACTAGTGTACGTCAGTTCAAGGAGTGACTTATTGAGGTTCATCAGTGTCACTTCTTATGGGACCTCTATATAGATGACAGGATATGATTTCATTCTTGGGGTGGATGGGTTGGTTACCTTCCAGGCTGTGGTTGATTTTTATCATCGTAGGGTGAGTTTCACTTCATTGTAGGGTGGCTTGTTTCTACCTAAGGGAGAATGGGATGTTCAGGAAATCAGTTCAGGACCCAAATATCATGGGATGAGAGGAGTTACAGCCCAAATTTCTAGTCTATATCTGGATGACCAGCAGACTTCACAGATAGACTTTTCTCTGGTGGTGGATTGTTTTAGGGATATCTTTCCAGATGACTTTTTAGGTCTTCCTCCAGAGTGAGAGGCAGACTTTTCTATTGAGCTTGTGCTAGGAGCATCACCGGTGTCTATTCCACCTTATAGTATGGCTACACTAGATTTGTAGGATCTCAAGAAATAGTTAGAGGAGTTTCAGGAAAATGGTTTCATATGACCCAGTACTTCTCCTTGGGGTTCACCTGTCCTGTTTTCGAAGAAGGTAGACAGTACCCTCAGACATTGTGTGGATTATCGAAAGTTGAACTAGTTGACAGTCAAGAACCGATATCCCCTGCCAAGGATTTCTGATCTCGTTGATCAGCTTTAAGGAGCCTGAGTGTTCTCAAAGATTGACTTGAGATTATGTTATCATCATTTTCACATTAGACCATTTGATATACCACTTACAGCCTTTTAGAGCATGTATGGTCTATATGAGTATGTGGTTATGTCATTTGGTCTCACGAACACGTCTGTAGTTTTCATGGCATTGATGATCTGAGTTTTCCATCCAAACTTGGATTCTTTTATGGTAGTATTTTTGGAAGATATCTTGGTGTACTCTCACACTCTACATGACCATGCTAATCATATTGAGATAGTTTTGAGTACACTGATAGAGCATCAATTATATGTTAAGCTCTCAAAATGCCACTTTTGAATGGACCAGATTCACTTCTTGGGTCATTTTATCTCCGAGAAAGGAGTATCAGTAGACCGAGAGAAAGTGAAAGTAGTAGTTTCCTAGGAGAAGCCAAAGAATGACTTCGAGGTATGAAGTTTTCTCGGGTCTGGAAGGTACTACAAAGGGCTTTGGGTACATAGGCACTTCTGAGTACACCTTTCCAACCTTAGACAAATGGTCAGCCCGAGCAGACAAGGTGCTAGAGGACATGCTTAGAGCATGCATCCTAGATTTTGGTGGTTCTTAGGAGAAACACATACCTCTTTTGGAGTTTTCCTACAATAATAGTTTTCAAGAAAATATTCAGATTTCACCTTATGAGGCTTCATACAGTAGGCCATACTGATCACCCCTATGTTGGCTAGAAGCTGGAGAGGAAGTTGTGCTGGGACCTCGTCTTGTTCAGGAGACCATGGATCAGATAGAGTTGATTTGAAAGAGGATGGATATTATACAGTCATGAAAGAAGTCTTATGATAATCAACAGAGATGACCTCTAGAGTTAGAGATTGGAGATCACATTTTTATATGTGTCACACCGAGGTTGGGACACAGGAGGATTAAGAGATAGTGAAATCTTTCCCTGAGATACATTGGATCATTTGAGGTTTTGGAGAGAGTCAAGTCAGTTTCCTATCGGTTTCAGTTACCTCAGAGGTGTCGGGATATGCACAACGTCTTCCATTTTTCTCATCTACGGCGTTACTTCTCAAACCTGTATCATCTTTTTCAACCCAAGGAGGATGAGTTGGAAGTGGATGCCTTATTCAAGGAGCATCCTATCCCGATTTTTGATCATAGTGTGAAGTTTCTATGAGACTAGTCTGTTTCTATGGTACGAGTGCTATTGCAGCAACGACGAGTACAGAACGAGACTTGGGAGAGGGAGGTCTAAGTATGATCTCAGTGGCCAGAGTTGTTCGAGGATTATTCTTCTACACCACCTTGCTAGGAAAATTCGAGGACAAATTTCTTTAAGGGGGGGAAGTTTGTAAGAACTCGGATCTTCCTTTGAGGTATGGATCCTGTTTTTCTTGTGTTTTGAGAAAAAGAGATGTTTCTAGAAATATAAGGAGTACACGCCATGTACTTAGGAGTGCACATTGTGTACCTGGTTACTACAGGTGACCGTGTACTGGCCGTGTAACATCCGTGTACATGGCCGTGTGGGGTGAGATGGAGACTGACTAAAGCAGGGGGTCAGTTAAGGCAAGTACACGTCGTGTATCTTTAAAGAACACTCTGTGTACTTTTTTTAATTTTTATATCCAACTGGGGTCAGGTCTCATTCACAAAAACCCTTTTTCTAATGACATCTTGCCTAGGAGTGACATAGGATCACGATTCTTCCCGAATCCCTCGATCAATCATTCATTCTCCAATTCAACCACCATCGATTGCATTGGAATCGACCTAGGGAGTTCTTCCTTCTTCTAAACCTCATCTCTTATTTTCTCCTCTCTCGTGAGATATTCTTGGTTGAAATTTTTTGACATTTTTATAGATCTACGTCATTTTAGGCCGATTCAAGGGCCGACATTCGAGATTGTTCTTCATAAAACGTCGAGGTGGGTGGTTTGTTCCTTTATATAGTTAGTCTTTGAATATTATGTGAACAATTTCCCAATACCCTAGAATTGTGTATTGCGTGTTTAGGGATTTTATCACTATTAATGTCTGTTAATCCTTGTGTGTCTGAGTAGAGGTTTTTTGTTTGTGAATAGGGTTATTTTCCATGCTTTGGATGTGTTTCCCATGTTTGTTTTGATATTAATTTTGTGGTCTAGACATTTCATTTAGGCTGCTTTTTTTCCATGCCTTGTGTTGTTAGGATGGGGTGATATTATCTGATGTTATTATATGCTTGTAGTTGTTTAGCCAAGTAGTTCTAGAGAGTTGTATCCAAGTAGTTCTTAAGGTTTACTTTGGTTGTTAAACATCGTTGTGCACTATTGACTTACACAGGGTTGTGGGAACCTGGTGTAGTAGACCATAGGAAGAATGGACGATGAGGGCTTCTCCAAAATTCTTGTTAACTTTTCACATTGCGAGACCATAGGGGAGATGGATGTGAGTTCTCTATTGGAGTGTCGCTAGTTCCACATTGCAAGAACAAAGGGGTAATTGGACGTTTAGTGCTTCCCTAGAGTGTCTATAGTTTACCAATAAAAGACCACAAGGGCGAATTGATGGTGAGTTCTTCCTATGAGTGTCTTTGCTAAAGTTGAACCACAGGGTTTAGTCTGTGAGTACTTCCAAGAGGGTTGCTTGTGTTTGATAGGTTGAACCAGAGGGGATAGGCTGTGAGTACTTCCTAGAGGGTTACATGTTTTTGTTTATCTACTTACTAGATATTTGAAAATGAATGAAATTGAAACTGTTGGATTTTTTACTTTTGAGTACTTTTTTTACTGCTTAATTTTTCTTACTGCCTTCCATATATATTCACTGGCTGTTAGGCACATATCTTTGGGTGGTTTCCTACCTGGATTCATATCACACCTTGTTTGGGTCATGCTTTTGGGCCCAAACAGATTATATTACTACATATATTGATAAGGGAAAGCACCCTTCTACTTCAGGTATTTGATTTCTATGGAGCTGGGGAGCATGGGACGATGCTGAGGTGTGCAATTCTGCTGGAGTTTATTTGTTTTCTTTGTACATTGGTTTAGTAATATATTCCAGCATTATTACTTGTTTGGATTTTTTCCTAGAAATATGTATCATGCATCATTTATATATATTCCTCAGTTTTTATTACATTAAATCTTCTAGTGTTTATATATTGCATGTTATTACTGCTTCCATTATTATTATCTATTTATTTCTTTTGCGTTACTCTGCCAATGAGGCTATAGTTTCCCCACTATCACACCCAAGGCCCTCACTACTAGTCGGAATCCTCTGGAATTTGGGGAAATTCTCTTGAGGCCATGTGACCAACCGGGTATAGGGCACCTCTGGGCAGCACTCGGAACCGGGACATTACAAAGGAAAAATTTTTATGTACAACATGATAGCAAAATGAATACACTTTAATGAAGGAAATTAAAAAAAATATAATAAAATGAAAATAATTTATGAATATTGGTAAAAATTAGAATACTTAAATTCTAGATCATTGTTTTAATAAATATATGTTAATTATTCAGGAGGTGGAAAAGGGACAAAATTGTGAGGGAATTAAGGTAAGTGGATTATTGAACCCAACTACTTTTCATTGGGTTATCCCACTTTCTCAACATATTCACTGTGTATATTACTATATTGTTCATTAAATATCATTTGCATATTCTTCTATTTTATATTATGGGATATAAATTCTTCCACATTGATTTACAAGTCCAATATCATGATCTTTAAAAAACACATCCACTCTAAATAAAACCTTTTACTTCTCTTGGGTTGTTTTTTATTCACTTAAAATGTTGTCCATTTCAAACAAAAGTGAGACATTTTGAGTGATTCCGGTCACACTGTGCCTTGGATTGAGGAAAGGTTGACTCGTACACATTACAAATGACCATCGTATCATTTTCCTAAATTATAAACTCAATCTGAATGCGTTTTTTTAGTTTTCTGTATTCTAGTTGTTGTTTTCATTTAAAATCATGTCCATTTCAAATAAAAGTGAGATTTTGAGTGATATCATTCACACCATTCCTTGGATTGAGGCAAGATTGACTTTTACACATCAAAAATGACTCATGTTTCATTATCCAAAAGTATCAACACAATCCTAATGTTTTTGGTTGGTTTTCCGTATGCCAGTTGTTTTTAGTTAAAATCATGTCCATTTCAAATAAAAGTGACATTTTGGGTGATATCGGCCACAATGTGCCTTAGCTTGAGGTAGGGTTGACTCGTACATGTCACAAATGACTCATGGATCATTTTCCTAAAGTATAATCACAATCCGAATGCGTTTGGTTACTTATTCATATGTTATTTGTTGTTTTTACTTAAAATGTTGTCCATTTTAAACAAAAGAGAGACACTTATAGTGAAACCGGCCACACTATGCCTTGGATTGAGGATATGTTGACTCATACACATCAAAAATGACTCATGGATCATTTTAATAATGTATCAACACAATTTGAATGCATTTAGTTGGTTTTCCATATGTCATTTGTTGTTTTTTACTTGAAATGTTTTCCATTTTAATCAAGAGAGACTTAGAGTGATACCGGGCACACCTTTCCTCAGATTGAGGAGGGGTTGACTCATACACATCAAAAATGACTCATGGATCATTTTCCAAAAGTATCAACACAATCTGAATGTGTTTGGTTAGTTTTTCGTATGTCATCTATTTTTACTTAAAATGTTATCCATTTTAAACAAAAGTGAGACACTTAGAGTAATAACGGCCACATTGTGCCTCATATTGAGGTGGGGTTGACTCTTACATGTCAAAAATGACTCATGAATCATTGTAATAAAGTATTAAAACAATCCGAATGCATTTGGTCAGTTTTTCATATTCCATTTGTTGTTTTTTACTTAAAATGTTGTCCATTTTAAACAAAAGATAGACACTTAGAGTGATACCGGCCACACCATGCCTTGGATTGAGGCGTGGTTGACTCGTACATGTCACAAATGACTCATGGATTATTATTCTAAAGTATCAACACAATCCTAATGTGTTTGGTTGGTTTTACGTATGTCATTTTTTGTTTTCACTTAAAATTCCATCCATTTCAAATAAAAGTGAGACACTTTGAGTGATATCGGCCACACTATGCCTCAGATTGAGGCGAGGTTGACTCATACACATCAAGAATGAATCATGGAACATTTTTCTAAAGTATCAACACAATACGAATTCATTTGGATAGTTTTCCATATGCCAGTTGTTTTTACATAAAATGATGTCCATTTTAAACAAAAGAGAGACACTTAGAGTGATACCGGCGATACCGTGCCTCTGATTGAGGTGGGGTTGACTCATACACGTCAAAAATGACCCATGTATTTATTTCCTAAATTATCAACACAATATTAATGCATTTGGTCATTTTTTCGTTTGTCAGTTGTTGTTTTCACTCAAAATGTTGTCCATTTCAAACAAAAGTGTGCCAATTTGAATGATACCAGTCGTACCATGCTTCAGATTGAGGTGGGGTTGACTCTCACATGTCAAAAATGACACATGTATTAATTTCCTAAATTATCAACACAATCCGAATGTGTTTGGTCAGTTTTCTGTATGCCAGTTATTGTTTTCAATTAAAATACTCTCCATTTCAAATAAAAGAGAGACACTTAGAGTGATACCGGCCACACTATGCCTCAAATTGAGGTAGGGTTTACTCATACACATAAAAAATGACCCATAGATCATTTCCCTAATGTATCAGCATGATAAAAATAAATTTTTTCAGTTTTCCATATGTCAGTTGTTGTTTTTACATAAAATGTTATCCATTTCAAACCAAAGTGAGACACTTTTACTGATACCGGTCACACCGTGCCTTGGATTGAGGGGAGGTTGACTCGTACCCATCACAAATTACTGATGGATCATTGTTCTAAAGTATCAATACAATATTAATGTGTTTGTTTGGTTTTCCATATGTCATTTGTTGTTTTTACTTAAAATAGTGTCCATTTTAAACAAAAGAGATACACTTTGAGTGATACCAGCCACACTGTGCCTCGGATTGAGGCAGGGTTGACTCATACACATCAAAAATTACTCTTGTATCATTGTGATAAAATATCAATAGAATCCAAATTTGTTTGGTATGTTTTACAAATGAAAGTTGTTTTTACATAAAATGTTGCCCATTTTAGACAAAATAGAGACACTTACAGTGATATCAGCCACACCGTGCCTAGGATTGAGGCGAGGTTGACTCGTACACATCACAAATGACCCATGGATATCTATCCTAAAGTATCAACACAATATTAAGGTGTTCGGTTGGTTTTCAATATGTCAGTTTCTGTTTTCACTTAAAATATTGTCCATTTCAAATAAAAGTGAGACACTTCGAGTGATATTGACCACACTATGCCTCAAATTGAGGCATGGTTGACTGGTAAACGTTAAAAATGATTCATGAATGATTTTTATAAAGTATCAACACAATATGAATGTGTTTGGTCAGTTTTCTCTATGCCAGTTATTGTTTTCAATTAAAATCCTATCCATTTCAAATAAAAGAGAGGCACTTAGAGTGATATCGTCCACACCGTGCCTCATATTGAAGTAGGTTTGACTCATAAACATCAAAAATGACCCATGGATCGTTGTACTAAAGTATCAATACAATCCATTTCAAAAAATAAATTATGTTGTGGGGGTTTTCCATGGTCCAGGGGGTGAGGGGGTCTAGAGGTGGGGGTCTAGGGGGTTGGGTGGTGTTCAAGGGAGGCAATCCCCAAATAACACTTTGAAATTTTACTATACCCAATCGATCCAACATCACAATTCCAATAAATAACCCATCAAACAAACAATTCATTCTCAATTTCACTACCCTTCCCATTATTCCTTGAAAAAATACATAAAAACAAAATCCAAATCCAATTTTCAACTAAACTAAAGACCATAGAAACTACCTTATCACCCTTCTACAGAAATGGGAAACCACCTATGCCACTACCCCAACCGTCCCCAATCACTTCACATGGACCATCCTTATATCCATTACCCACATCGACACAATATGACTAAACAAAGCCTTTACCATATTTGAGTGGGGATACGTCTCAAAAACAACTCCATTGGTTCATATGGTTCACTAACTACACAGAAGGAGTGGTTATGAAGACTTCAAATAAAGTTGATCCATACAATAATGACACTTATGTGTTGAACAAAAATTGAAAAAAAAAATCAAAGTTCACTTATTGGTTATGCCATTCTAGGGACATCACGACATGGTTTAGACAAAATCAAAATAAAAAATAAAAATAACAGATGAAAAACATTAAAAATAAGGTACTAATTATTGATTTGTATTGTAGAACTATTTTTTATTTAAGATAAATCAATTGGGTGGAAGCAGTTTCCTAGCCTAGGTAAAGATAAATCCCTCTGGTTTAGGCCAAATCAAAACAGATAAGAAAAAAATAGATTCAGAACATTAAAAGTAATTTAGGACATACAGATTTGATGTTGATTGAAGAGGATGGAAGAATTTTCCCAGCCTAGGTAACCAGAGAGCTTCGGCAAATCTTCATTTTTAGGGTTGTAGTTGCATGGATAGAGGAGAATTGGGGATGTTGTATTTTTCGGAAAACCTTTCCCAACAGTTTTTAAAACCCATTGTAAAATGTATTCTATACCAAAGGTTTTTAAAAACCGTTGGTATAGGTTGTTGTGATGGGAATTTAACCAACGGTTTTATTAAAACCGTTGGAAAAAGGGAGGAATTTTCCAACGGTTTGGGAAAACCGTTGGGAAAGGCTGGTAATAATGGGATTTTACCAATGGTTTGTTCAAACCATTGGGGTAGTCCACCTATGCCAATGGTTTCTTCAAACTGTTGGCATCATAGTGTTGGTATATCCATAAATTATGGTAGTACCAGCTGTTGTACCTCATCCAAAAGGGTTTACCCCAACCTATAATGCAAGTCCAAGAAATCATCTAAACACGGTGCCTGAACCATCGACCTAGATGGACTCGGTCTTTGAATGATATCATGACTTTCCACCATTATGGAAAAACATAGGAGGTTCGATAAAATCAATAGAAGATTCCCTGGTTGGATATTTACCTCAAGTACCAAAATAACTCGCATGTCATATATTTCCCCTATTATTCCCACCCATGCTTAGGTTCTATAGGACATGCATCAATGACTAATCTGTTCTATCGACTCATTTTCACCTCGATTGGAACCCATGGAAGAATGGAACACACCGGTACAATCAGAATAGAAACCTTACCTTAAATGGGTGAGAAGCATTCTACTACCTCCAAATTTTATAAGTCCAATGTTCTCAACATTCAATGGATTATATGACATAGAAAAATATCTACTACACTATTCATCTTATGGTAATACCATGATGGGAACACCAGAGAAACAATAATTAGGTACAATTAGATGCTTCGTGCAAAGTCTATAAGGGTTTTTCTTTGGGTGGTATACCATTTTAATAGCTTGGTCGTTAAAAGGATGGGAGGATATCATGTTGTAGTTCATTTTCTAGTTCTGCTTAAAGCTACCAAAGAAAATAGTTAGTGACCACTAAAACTGAAAACAGTGGGAGAATGAGAGCCTGTTAGACTATATTTCCATATAGAAAGGGATATCATTATCTTTGAACTGACCACTCCCCCACGAAAAGATGCTTTCTATGTGTATAAATAACATCTATGATGTGTTTTGAACACCACTAATCCTTGTGAAATATACAATTTTGTTTGGGGATTTCTCTACCATTACCCAAAGAATAGAAGACTCTATACAACAGACTACACACAATTCCTGGGTAAACCCACTCATCCTAATAAAGAGACTAGGGAAATATGAAGTGACATCCATCATTCGTAAGTCATCCCCTACACCTTATCCTGATACAAGGCCCATGTCAAATAGTGTGGTCCCCCTAGGAATCAACAATTTCCCTTGCCTCAACAAGATGAGCGGAGCAGACCCATGTGAAATAAATTAGAGGAACATATGAATATATTTTACTCATTCCAATATGGTCATGACTGTGGCTATTTTATAGGCTCTATGAACTACATATTGATCCATATACGAGAGCCAAAAAGAGATGAATACTTCAGTTATGAAGATTGACCCAATTATTTTTCCATTCACCAGATATTGGGATACACCATTCATGCATGTTTTTTCTTCAAAGGCCTCCTATAGATAATGATAGATTCTAAGAATTTCAAAATGGGACCACTTTCAGAACAAGTGGCATATATATCCACTACTTCCCCAAATAAAGGATATGAGTTTCTGGAATTTTTAAGAAAGAGAGCACAAAATTTTGATAGTTGGATTACTCGAAATTCAGTCAATTGAAATCATGGAATTTTCCAAGCATAATTGAAACAACCAACTATTCACATACTGTTCCTACTACAAGAAACCTAACAACCTTGACCACAAAACCCTTTAATAGTCAATAATCTAAGATGAAATTTTACTAGAAAGGTATATAGAAAGTTAAATAATTTTAACTCATGTTAAGGAGAAAGTCAATTTTGAACCTCTTAGACTTTATTCCATTAGACCTGAAATAATGGACACCATCTAACCAAATAGAACTACCATAAATAGTCATTTTGGAATATTCATCATCAATGGGGGAGTTTATCTTTTATTAAATTGATATAATTCAAAAAAATAATCCCTTATCTTATGAAGAGTATGGCTATGAACCCGATTTCCCCACATCCCAATGGGGAACTAGAGGAATACACTATAGAAGTTGGGGATGCTAAGGAAGAAACATCCATTAAAGAAACTAAACTTTTGTCTTCACCCCTATTCAAACCATTAATGACGAAGAAACTCATGGAAGGGTCCTTAAGCAGACCCAAATGAAAAAGTAGAGATCCCTTTCACCATCAAGAAGCCACTATGTCCCGATCATTCTGGAATATTCATTAGAACAAGAATAGTTGTCTAATCATCATCGGCATATAGGAAGACCTACCCATCCCAACCCATAATGAACTTAAGAACCTCCAAATCCTATCTAAAGGGTTGGTCCATGTATATACAATTCTCAATCCTCTATTGTTCCTTTGAAATACCATCAATGAGTTGGGAAGTACCAGCCTTTAGGTCATTAATATGACATCCTAAAATAGTTATCCTTGGAACTAGACAAGATTTCAATCCAGGGTGACCTGAGCTTGTTGAAGTATCTCTGGGGAAGTGCTCATAGAATCTCTTCTAATCCCCATACGAGTTCGAAGCTGATGTGTCCACCACCGAGGTCTATCGAACAGAGATCAATTCTTCAGAATTCCACATGAATATCTGCTTCACAGATCAAGATGAATAAATGATGATTCAGGTACACATCAAACAATTATATGTGTTTGGAAGGATAAATGGTGTTGATATATGAAAGGTATTCATCAATAATGGGTTTGGATTTAACCTCACCCTTGTGTGAACACTTCATCGGATGGGATGCAATGTGGATAACCTAAAACCCTATGCGACAACCCTTCTAGGATATGAAAAATTTTAGTTGAATCCATTAGGCCAAATTATTCTCAAAAATCATTTTGGATACCTTGTGGCTAACTCATAGTTTCTGGTGGTTTAGCTAGACAAGGCCTTGAATATCCTTATTATAATGCATTAGTTTCATCATCATGAAACTATTATCTCATCATACCATCCATGCATCAAATATTTAATTAATAGATTAAATGTGACATTTCGCATTGATAAGGCCCCATTCAAATCCTGCAAGTCACGCTATATTGATGTAGGATTATATAAGAAGAAGGGGAAGAGACACTCGGTTGATGGTATTGATTGGGTCACTACCCCAAATGGTTTTTAACTAGTCCTAGAAGATGTCTTAAAACCACTCAGAAAAGAATATGTAATTTACATCAATTAGGTTGGGTGTGTGAGTCCAATTTTTGATGTATATTCAGCAGTCCTCAGGATTTCAACCATGCCCACCAAGTCTAACAGTGTTGAAAAATACACTAATCTCAAAGATAATGGTGAATGCTCAAATTGAAATGTCTTCAATACATCCTAAGATCTCTAATAAACCCCTTCCTCTCTTGATAATGTACAATAGGAAGAATACATTCCTCTTTCCCTCAATCTACCCTCTTTAGGAAATTCCCTATAGTCAGTAGGGTCAAAAAAGGCAATTCATCATCTAAATACCAAGACCTTGACAAATCTCCCAACTCTAAATATCTCATATCATGATTTGTTTCCCCATTAGAATAAGAAGAAGATGATGAAGAGAGGGAATAAGAGGATGACCTTAGGGATTTGCCACCATTACTTGAGGAGGGTGTCTTCAGTACGATTGATGAACTCGGTGAAATAAATATGTGTATAGAAAAAGATCAACGACCCAAACTAATTAGTGAAGCTGTGTATTCTAAATGAAAATACATATAATTGTTGTTCCTAAGAATGAATCAACATGTATTCTACTGGAACTATACATAAATGTCGGACCTCAATCCCAAGTTGGCCACTCACTACCCAAGCTTACCAGAAGATCATCTAGGCTATAAAAAAGTATCCATAAAGATGCACCCAACACATTATTTCAATATAGTGGTTGAGGTTGGAAATATCATCTGATTGAAATTCATTCGAGAGGTCCAATATCCCATTTTATGGACAATATCGACCCTTTCAAAATGAATAATGGGAAATTAGTGTTTGTATAGATTTAAAATATCTCAACCAACACCACCCAAATGTTGATTTCCCAGTACTGATTATAGAACTAGTGATCAATGAAACTTCCAAATATCAGGATATCCTTTTCATGGATGGATATTCAAGTTATAACTAAATCTGAATTCCCCGTGAAGATGAATAATCCATCACATTCACTCCCCCCAGAAGACTTTTTATATGGTTATTACCTTTTCTTGAAGAATTTCGATGTGACATATCAATTTTCTATGTATAATATATTCAATCCATTCCTAGGGATGTTTGTAGAATGATATGTTGATGACCTAGTGTTCAAATCGCAATAATTCTTAGTCCACCTATATAACCGTGAATCTTTATTCAACAAAATAAGACAACATAGTCGAAAAATGGACCCCTAAAAATGTTTATCAGGCATTACCTTAGGTAGATTCCTTATCTACATTGTACACCATCGTGGCCTCAAAGTTGACCCTGAGAAGAAAAAGGCTACCCTTGGCATGTCACCTCCTCAAAACCTTACCGAGTTGAGAGGAAATGGGGGAAAACTAGACTATATTCTATTCTTCATAACCAAAGTTAGAGGAAAAAGTTTTCCCTTCACCAGGTTTATTGAAAAATCAGTTTCATATCAATATATTATTGATTGTTAAGAAGTATTTGACAGTCTCAAGAAATATCTCTTAAGATAGGAAATAATAATGTCACATGTCAAATAAATACCACTAATTTTGTATGTAACATCCATTTAGAAATAACTATGGTCCTTACTTACAGATAAGAACTTGATGGCAGTTAAAAATGTAATTAGTA
This sequence comes from Viscum album, assembly GCA_963277665.1. NCBI lineage: Eukaryota > Viridiplantae > Streptophyta > Magnoliopsida > Santalales > Viscaceae > Viscum > Viscum album. The sequence goes on from OY728138.1 coordinate 1,791,381,447, forward strand.
TCTTACCTGAATCTTGATTGAAACAGAGACTCATTAAGTATAAAAAAGTGTTGGATGGCACTAATTACTGCACTCCAGAAACAGAGGCATTATCTACAACATCATGAGGTCTACATGGTCTCTCTTAGAAACCCACTCAAGTACATTCTCGGTTGTTCAATACTTTTTGGACATATGTCACAGTGGGTGGTCATCCTATAGTAGTTTGAAAACTAGTTCAAGCCTCAAAAATCCATCAAATCCCAGGCATTAGTAGATTTTCTAGTGGATCATCCCTCTATATAGATGATTTCATTTCTAACTAAACTACCTGATTAAGAGGTTTTATCTATTAAATAAGACCACAAAATTTGGGATATGATATTTTGATAGTGTATAAAGAATCTTGACTAGGAAAAGGATAGAAGACCCCAAGCTAAAAAATGCGGGGTTGGGAGTCATAATCATATCTCTAGCCAAGTTGGTCCTGCCTTACTCATTTCTACTATTGAATGGGTGAACAAGTAATAAAGTAGAATATAAGGCTCTCATTGAAGGGATTGAACAAGAACTTCATGTATATGTAATAAACTTGAAGATAAAAGATAATTCATAACTATTCATAAAATAGTTTAATGAGGACTATGCCATGAAAAATGAATAAATAAACCCCTTTCTAGACCACATACTTAGACTAATGGTGTAATTACCCTTAGAACCAATATTGGTTCATATCCCCCGATCACAAAATGTCTAGCATAATGAGTCGTAGAATGCATCCTTAGCTCTGGATGATCCAGATTGGGATGAAACAGTCATCAGAATTTCTCATCGCTAGATGGATACATCGTTTGTTTAGACCAACATGGATGAAACCAATGAAATAAGCTTTTTCCCTAGTCAAATATTCCTACCACCATCTAGATGATACCCATTTTGGAATAACATTAAAGGGGAGAGCTCCCACTAGATAGGGACATAAACGAGAAAATATATATATGCGAAATTACTTTTGTTCTTTATGATGGAACAAAACAAAAAAATGTTTCTCTATAAGAGGGGCCTTAATGGGGTCCTTATCATGTAAATTGATGGATAAGAAACCATTTTTTTCATAAAACAAGTACACACTAGAGCATGTGGTACCCACAAATAGAGATCCATACATTCCCATCAAATTCAAATGTTTGGATAATACTGCCCACTATTATATAGGATTGCACTAAATTAACTAGGAAGTGAAATTCCTTCCATGTTCATGCCAATTTAATCCACCATCCCCTAGAGATACTTCACAAATACAATTACTCTTTCCCCATTTCCATATGGGGAATCGAGTTCATGGGACCATATTCTCCTTCCATGGCCAATCAATTCAATTATATTCTCACAACCACTGACTTTTTTTCAAATAGTCATAAGTTATACCCTTCCAAGAGGTCGGGGAAAGAAATATTTTATTATTAAATAAATAAAACAACATTACTAGATTTCTTGTCCCTTGTACAATACTCAAGGAAAAATGTATCAATTTCTATTCTACAAAATTAGATAAAATATATAAGGAGTATGGTATGAAGACCAACGATTTATCCCTCTATCACATAGTGGATAATGGAAAAATATATACCTTTAACAAGATGATATCAAATATAATTCAAAATATGGTAGATAAGGATAAGAAATATTAGTCAGGAAAGCTTCTCCAAGCTCACTGGCCTTATTGGATCATAACCCACACCGCCACACTGAAAACCTCATACTCATTATTATATGGAATAGAGACATTCCTAACCATCAAAGATCAATTAAACTCACTATGAATTTCCATCTATGATCAAATATCCACATATGAGTGATCCCAGAAATGGATGGATGAATTAGTGTGGCTGGATGAGAAGATAATTCATACCATTCGTCATTTGGAAGTTCCCCAAAACTGCATTACATGATCCTTCAACAAAAATGTGTGCCTATGATCCTTCCTTGAACGATAAATGGTATTTTTTCTCATGACTCCAATGATACCCAGAAATAAGCCTTCCAAGCTTTAGCCAAAATGGAGGGGGGTCATTCACCATAAATATGGTCTACTCTAGTGGAAATTATTCTTGGATTTCAATGGATGGGTTGCTCACTACAGTCCCAAACAATGCAAGGTTCATGAAAAAATATTTCTTGTAGGAAAATAGATTAAATGTCGTGATCTAAGGGAATTAAACTACAAGGTTCATGTACAAGTCTCATGAAATTAAACTGCATAATAACCTATGTATTTATTTTATGATGTTAAACTACATGATAAAATTCCTTTATAATTAACATTAAACTACACATGACCACATGGTTCTTATCTTAGAGGACATTACCCCAGGCATCAGTCACCTACCATTCCATATAAGAACTTTGTACGACTTGATTCATGTCCATACATGATAAGTAGAGATTCCCAGATTTTATATCTTGGTCCACACACCCCAAAATAATGGTTAAAATTTACTCTTTCTCTCTGCGAATGGGTATGATCTACACAGATAATTCTTGTTAAGAACTATATATGGCTTGATTATAATTTCAATGAGATACATAGTGACACATGGAATTATCATAGTGGGTCCAACTACAATCTTTACCTCATCTAGGGATTATTTTCTTGCAATTATTTTTCCTCATATTTTTTTTCATTTTAGGATTTTGTTTGTCACAGGTTTATGACACCATTCATTCCACATCTAGCACCTGTCATCTTTGTTATGTGCCATTAAAATACACCAGGTCTTCCTCACTGCCTAATGTAAAACTACATGGATCCATAATCATTCACATCAGGTAAACCACATCCTTAAGAAATTATGTTAAACTGCATTCTTCCTTGATATCTACATACATCATGATTCCTATCCATACAGGATACATAGATACACCTATATTTTATATATTGGTTGATCCAACCTAAAGGAAAAGTCGCGTTCTCACCCCTTCCTATGCATGGGTTATACCAGTGTCGGATGTTTACATTCATAACTACATATGGATTGATTTATTCCCTTGTGAGATATATATTGATTCCCAAATTTCACATCATTCTCCATCCACCACTGGTAGAAATATTAACCTTCCATATGTATTAGTCTGATGTATATAGGGAACTTCCTAGAACTACGTCCATATTGAATCCCATCATAAAGAGATATGTAGTGATACCCAAACTCTATGCCTGAGTCCAACCATGAAATATAGAAAAATATCCCTCCCATGAATACAATCGAAATTGATTTAGTGGAAACCAAAGTAGGTCATAACCATATGACCATTTCAAACAAGTCACCCTATTCATGTGTATGAACCAAATCTATGAAAGGGGTATTGGTTATAACTACATGTTTCTTGATTTATTTCCTTGAATGATACATAGTGACACCTAGATCTCCAAACCCATGTCTAGATGCAACAAATGATCAAAATTCCCCACCACTGTATGAATCTAATAAGAATAAGGAGCTTTCATTCTAGGACTATGTCTGACCTGATTCTTTTTTCAATGAGATAAATATTAACACTTGGGACCTATGTCCTTATCCCAGCCATGGAGAAAATTTATATAAAAATTTCCATATCTTTTGTAGGTAAATCTAGATCGATGCTGAAGATTTCATGTATGGATCCCAAATTAGGGATTTGTCAAGGGATCAACATTAAACCTATGTTTGAATCATATCTGTGTTTGGAAATTCATACTTCACGTCCAATCATGCTATGTATGTTTCTAACATGTCTAGATACATCTCTTATATTCATCAAACTCTATACCCCAGATAATTTTTGATCTCCACAATCTCACTATGACCATTAGGAGTGTAAGGGTCAATGTCATAGGTAGACATCTTTTTGAATTTTCACAATATCCCATGGTGTCTCTACTTATGATTCCCATAAAAAAGTCTTGTCAACTAGAGGAAATTCATCATTAGGATATGATTTTTCTATGTTTGTATTCCCAAATGGATTCCACACCTCATATCATTATTATTGATCTTAGAATTCCCATGATCATGGCTTAAACGTTCTTTCCACTTCACATCCAGGTCATGTTAGAACATCTAGGCTTGATTAGCATCTATTCTATTTGGGGCTTCTCTGAAAATTTATCTTAATCACATGATGATAAGTTTCATGGAATTTTCATCCTCTCCACATGATGATAAATTCTGCGGCAATTATCTTAATCTCATGATATTAAGTAGCGTGATAAATTCCCTTGCTACATGATGTAAAATTACATAGCACTATAGTGTTATCACCATATATAAACCTTCCCTCTACCTAATCCATCCACTATTCCATATTGTAGAACTATATTTGGATTAATTCCAATCAACACAGGTTACATAGTGATGCTCAGATTCTATTTCCCGGACCAACTGAATCAAATTTAAAAATTTCCATCTCCATGTATACCGATCAAATATATACATGGAATTTCATTTCAAAATAACTATGTATAGATTGGTTCCTATCCACATGGGAAATATTGATAAATCCCCATCATAATAATATGAAATTAAACTATTTTTTCAATTACCTAGAAATTCAATGATAAACTACATGGCCCCATCATGATGTAGTCATCGGAGAGGACATCACCCCCGACATCCATCATCCACCATGTCGTGTTCAAAAATGACCCACTCTCTATGTATGAGTCGGATCTACACAAGGAGACCCTTTTTTATCTATAACTACATTCTGTTTTATTCATACACATTCAAGATATGTGGTGATTCCCAGATCTTATGTCTTAGTCCTAGACATAGAGTAGAAAAGAAAAAATGTTTCTATATCCTACGTACAGAGTTATACAGAAGATATCAAATTCTGGTCCCTCATTATGAAATCTATCATAAAGATATTCCCCTATGTATGATTTATATATACATAGGGATTTTTTAAATCAATGGAAATTATTTTATTTGTATGTTGTTTATATTCCTAGACACATCATTCCCTTATCTCAAATTCCACACCCTTGAAAATTTCGAATCTACATAAACCTCCCCGACCATTAGAAGTGGAAAGATCGTATCCTAAGGAAACCCTTTTTGGACTAAGAATAATATGCCCCAGTGTCTCTACATAAGTTGACCACAAAAAGGCTAGTCATCTATAAGAAAACTCATCCTCAGGAGATGCTTTTCCTACCATCGTAGTCCCCAATGGCTTCCATTCCCCATATCAATCCTCCTAATACAAAATTCCTCAGGATCATTGTTTACACATTCCATCCTCCTCATGTATGAGTCATGTATGTGGATCCTTTAGTAGTTATTATCTAGTTAGTCAAGGCTTCTATAAAAATATCCTAATTACATGAAATTAAACTGCATGATAATTGATGTACAATGTTCAACTATGGGTTTAGCTTCAAAAAATATTTTGATTTCCCCTTCCCAGTTTTTGGGTCAAACCTGAACATGAAATTTTAGGAAAAAAAATATTGTTTCCCTCATGTTTCTGTGAATGAACTAAATACACATAGAAACATCCAATATGAACCCTACCACATTGGTGAGCTTGTACATAATAAAAAAATTCCCCACTCCTATGTGTATGTACTTACAAGAAGCCATTAAACTGCATGGATATTTTCCCTTCCCTGTGATTGGGTTGTACCTTCATACGAAATCTCCTAACACCTACATAAAGGGGAAATCTCTTGCCTATTCCTAGGGAATTTTGAAAGGAAATTCCACTTTCATGATCATTCAACCACTATTCATGAACCAAACTCGGTATTTGAAATGGTCTAAATCCCTATAACCTTTCTCAGCCATTGGAAATATAAGTCCAATGTATGGGGAAACCTCTATTTTCATATGAATAATATTCCCTAGTGTCTCTTGATAAGTTTCCAAAAAAAATAGTTTCAATTAAATGAAAATTTAACCATAGAATATTCTTTTCCTAACACCATACACCCTATGAAATTTACATCACATATCACTTCCTATACTAATAAACCCCCCAAATGATAGTTCACATCCTTTCCCCCCTTCATGCCTAAAGATGATAGAACATTCCTTGTTATACAACCGTAAAAAGGGATAATTTTTTAACCCTTTGTTTCTTCTAGAAATGGGGATTACCTTGTTTTTTTAAGGTTCAAACTTACCAATCGGTTTTTAACGGGTTTATTCATAGAACCGGAAACATCCAATGATTATATATCCATTTGGACCTAATTTCCAAATGTAGGTTCTCATAATTTATGGACTGATGAGGCTTATGAATTTGCATTGGTCAAGAGGATGGGAAGTCATGCTCATCACACCTATTTTAGGGGAATTATTACCTACTCCAGGACTCTCTTATAGATTTAAGTTATGTTCACAAACCCTTATTAATTCACCAACTATGAAAATGAGTTTTCTTTTAGATTTGGCAATCAATTATTGATATGTATGGGATTTAATGAATCTTTTGTATGTATTTCAGGTTCTTCATCGATAGAGAATCATCCGTATGTATTAGAGATTCTTAATCAATGGTATCCTTCAATACATTATATATAAATCTCTTGTTCATTATGATAACCATACTGGTTTTAAAGCCAATTATTGGGGCACTTGAATTTTATTTTCATTCATAAAGACAGTGATTATTTCAGAGTTGGGATCGTACAAGTAGATGGGCTTCCTACATATCCTTGTTAAAAAAATGAAGGAATCAAAAACCATGTAGTTCTATATAAAGGATATATTTTAACGTCATATGGGGTGGAAAATAATTAATGAAAGATGAGCTTGAACCTTATAAAGTCTTCATACGTACTCTACTTTTAAGGAAAAGATCAATGTCCACATAGTTCGGGTAAAGAAAAATGGGGTTTATGCATAGTTATTAGCCCAAAAAGAAATGTCGTGATTACTCTTACACTCTAAGATCACGTGTGTCATTCTCGGTGTGAGAAACAAGAGGTATCAGTAAACTTGACAATGGTGCCACGAAATATTCAGTCATGAAAAATTATGTGGGGATTACGTATGTATGACGGCCCAAGTAAGTTAAGATCAGGACTTAGTTCAAGAAAGAATCCCAGGAGCAGGGTCCATAAAGGTTTTTTTACTTTATGGATATTTGGAATTTTAACTCAGGACTTACTCATAAAAAGGAAGCCCAAATTAAGAGAGACTTATGATTGGGTTTTATTCCTGAGAAGGAATCACAAATCAAAGGAAATTAAGGTTGGGGCTTACTCACAAAGAGGATTCCCAATTAAAGGGAACTTATAACCCAGGGCTTAATCTTGAGGAGGAGGCCCAATGTTAAAGGAACTTGGGGATTACTATTGAGAAGGAGGCCCAAAGTTAGAAGAAATTATGATTGGGACTTACTTTTGAGAAGGAGGCCCAGTGAATTCCTATCAGATAAGGAATCCAACAAAGGAACCATGCCATAAATGGATTTGAATAAGGTTTTGAAGGCCATTTCTTGAAGAGGAAAGGTGGATTTGAGGAAAGGAGGTGACTAGGAAGCAAGATCACATGTATTGGTATGGCACACAAGTCCTGGTCACGCAAGTAGACTTGCACGACATCATTCACCTTGGGAGATGAATAATTCATAGGGTAAAACTTGGGCGACATTAAACTCAAGCCCTTAGTATCATCTCTAGAGGCTTCTAAAAGGTTGGTATGCAAGTTCCCATGAGAGGGAAAGACGGTACACAAGTGTTTCCATTTCCCTTAAGGTATGGACACTTAGGCGCACAATTATTGATGAGTTCTAACACTTATGAATTATTCTTCCTCTTTAGAGCTTCCATTCTAGGTAAATCATTACCTTAGAAGTGTTCAGAAGACGTCAGACAAAGACTAGGGCGACCAGATCTTGAATCTGAGTTTGGGAAAATTCATCATTGTAATGGGGGGCCCACAGGGGCTATTTATAGGCAACTAGGAACCTTGGGAGAAAAAAAGGAATAGGGCACGCAAGTGACTTGTGCGACCCATATGTGGTGCGCAAGTGACTTGCGCGGCGTGTAGGATACTTGCGCGATGCCCTCCAGATGAGTTCTTGGTTTATCCCTTTGTCAATTTTTTATGTTCTTCAAAGGGTCACCCCCATTGGGCTTAAGGTATTTACCTTTACCATTTAGTTGGACTCTGTGATGAAAGGAGCTTCAACAAAATTCCCCCCTCATAGTTGGATCTGAAAAAGGATAGAGGATTTGACTCTGAGTTAAATGAGAAACAAGGGTTTGGCGGCGCGCAGATGTTGGCGCACAAGTTCCAGCGCACAAGTTCCGATGCGTAGGGTTGCAGGATCGCCTATACATATGGGTGTCACTTCGCGCAAACCATCCTTCCTTCAAATCTTTGGAGTTCCCATCATGAAGGTGTCTTCATTTCCTTGGTCGATCGCATTTCTTTGTGTTGTGCTTCTCCAGTAAGGATTTTGACTTTCACGCTAATACTTATGCGGAAATACCTATGCGGCATGACTTGTGCGACATGACATGCATGCCTTAATTCCTTGACCATTTTTTTTCTTTTCTTCTCAAGTATTTCGTAAAACCAGACTTATTTAAATGTTAACTATTTGATCTTTGTGCAGATTCAATGGCTCCTAGAAGAATTGGATCAGCTGATGAGTTGGTCAGCAAGAGAATAGATGACATGATGAACGTCGTTGGCCGTGATTATTATGATATATGTGATAGAACTCTCCCGGATTTGGTTAAGTACTTGAAGAAATTTCATGCCAATTTTTCACAGAGCATCTACTTGCCTTTATATATCCATGGTCATCTATAAGGAGTCAACATTCCATAATAAAAGAATTATATTCCTCATTCCCGGTTTCAGACTTACACCAATTTCTCTTTGGAAAATCTCTCAATTTCAGGATCATTTGTCAATGGTGGAACAGTGGAGAAGTCATACATAATGCATCATAGCCCATGTTCTCTAGATCTGAAGCCTCACAAGCCTGAGCTGAAGCCGCATTGTTATCCCACTCTTTTTGGAAATTCTCAGATGGATCAATCCAAGGGATGGAAAAGGAGTTGTGATTTCCTCCCGGAAGGAGGTGTGAATATGACTTGGATGTGGGAATATTGGGTGCGACAAACCTGTGCAAAGTTTTTCAGGGATCTGAAGGGAGATGAAATATATGAAGCCATCTGGGATGGGAAGATATATATCTATAGGAATGACAATTTTGTGCTAGAGTTAATCAGTCATTGGATCCCGGAAACCAATTCATTCCATCTGACTCATAGAGAAGTAGGCATAATATTGTGGGATGTCTAAAAGATCTCAGGGGATCCAATTTTGGGAGATATGTATGATGAATTCATCCCCCCCAAGGTGACCTAGAATGATTCGAAGAAGACTCTATCTTTGGCTCGAGAGTTTTGAAAATTTTCCACAAGCTCATGAATTCAAAGTCCACCAAAACTCATTCTAGAAAGGATTTTCATCTAGAGGAGTGGATGGATATGTTTCTCATCATGAAGAAAAAGAATGTGCCCACCTGTACTCGTCCTACCAGCTACCCTAGAATAAAGAAGAGGGGTGCTCTTGGCACATTCTAGCCAACTCTGGAAGCGGGAGAATTTGAAAAGTGGGGGTATTAAGTGGATCAAAGAATACCAGAGAAGACCTGTCTGGTGGGATTTTTTGCTTTGTGGATTATCGTTTATCTTCTGCCAGTTAGCGATTCGAAAGGAGGCATCAGGCCAGGGACCTTCGTAGTTGCATCTAAGTTGGATGAGAGAAAAATGGATGGGTTGGCAACCCCTATTTTGGCCAATATTCACAGGAGCTTACTCCATGTCTATATGGGTAAGTCTCCTTTAATAATAGTGGGACCATTAAATGTTTTGTGGGGATGGATCTTCACTCATTTCAGGATATACACTGTATAGAGTAGAGTACAGGTTCCTGGAAGTTCTTTTAGGCTATCAGTGTAGATATTTTCTAGAATTTCTCTGTTATCCCTCAATTCCTATGATTTGATGGTGAGGATGAGCATGTTCAAGGAATTTAATTTATTTCCATATGGAAACCCGCCAACTAGGCCATTTGTTGATGATAGAAAAGCTAGCCTAGAATTGAGGTCATATATGCTGGCTTGCAAAGATGGTGTATTGGCCACCAAAATTAACGAAGAGATTATATGTGAGGCCTATGCTCCGTATAGATTTTCACGCCAATTAAAGTGTCTGCAGCAGATTTTTGTATCCCCTCCCATGCTCGTCTGGTCATAGAAGCATCCAATGGTTGCCTGAAAACTATGGTTACTGACAGCTATGGAGAAAACTGGGGCAGTTTTTTATCTACCATTTGCTGGAGCGGCGATTCATTTGACGACACGGTATGCCGAGAACTGGGTAGCATCATACCCTGAAGGGGTACTGAATCATCCAGTTCCTCGGGTGGGGACAAAAAAAGAACTTTCAGGAAAGAAACCCTTAATTTGGAAGGTGATTCTTCTTTACCTGAAGCTGATTCATGGGGTACCTCACCTGGTGCTGATTCACTGGATTCCCAGGATGGGAATGATGTGGCATGACATGCGTCAAAGCGGCCTCATGCCAGATATAATCCTCCATCCAGAGTCAAGAGACCTACTCCATCGACTCCTGGTGAGTTATATCATTGAGTCAATTTAGTCGCCATTATTTTATAGAGAAGAAAGTTTCATTTTCATATCCTTTATCTGTGATTGCAAGAGCTAGGAAGAAGTTTAAGTCCCATATTATAGGACCCTCCTTACGGCCTTCTAGTGCACATGCTGAATATTTATGACCAGAGGCTGTCCAGACATGGCGAAGTTTATATTGTGATGATGAAACTACCCTGATGGACTAATGTGAAGGGCTACATATCCCTAGAGTGGGGAATCTCTGGGCTTCTGTTGATATCTACTATGAGGATAACCCAGATGAAGTGCGGGCTTAAATCAGAAAGATGGAAATGCTCACATATGCCACTGATGATTACATTTCTATTACCAAGTGGGTGAAAGAAATTATGAATTGTGGCACCACTAAGGGGATTGGTGCTTCAGTAGACGAGGAGTGGCACGATTACGTGGCTCCTAAAGTTGTAAATTTCTTTCCTTATATTCTTTGTAACTTAATTTCAGTCACAGCTTTGTTACTCAATGGAATTACTTTATTCATCCTGTATCTTTTAAATAAAGGAACTACTGAGGCCCCTTCACTGCAGTACAACCCTAGTGGCACCGCTCTTGGAGCAGCTGAATCTCCCCACGAGCTGGGCGAGGTATATCTAGGCCCGCAAGCCTTCTATGAGGAGTTAGAAAGGTATTTTCACTCTCCAATACCTTTATTTGGAGGTGATGATTTCAACACACCCAAAAATTCAAAGAAGAAAAGGCATCGAAGGAAGAATTCCATAGCTAGATGCTTCATCAGTAGTGGTAAGTCCTTCGGATAGTCATGAATCCTAACTCATGAAAAGATTTCTCATACTTCGTGGGATTGTAGGGGATTATTCGATTTACCCTTTGAGGGAGAGGACTGACCCTCTTCTAAGGAAGAAGGAAGGTTCTGGTGAATAGTTTCAAATTCATGCTGACCCGGATGCTCTTGAAGAAAAGAGGAGAGGAGAAGAGCCAGCTCCTGTTCCCAGTACTGCTCATGTTGCTACTGTAGGGAGAGAAGAGACTGCTTCTGGTAAATTAACAATGCTTCATAGAAAGTTGAATGAATACATCAACTGACTTCCATTTTGTGATGCATTAGGTTCAACACCTGCACCAGAACATTTGGCGACCACTTCAACTGACTCCGCAATTTTATCTGAGGTAGTGGTTCGAGGTTGGAGGTCGCAGGAGGAGCGTCGCCAAGAAGACATGTTAAATGCTCCCACTGGTGAGACTAACCAGGAATATGAGATATCACTGGAAGAAATGATGAAACTTGGCATGTCTTTGGAAGAAAGTTTAGATCATGTTAAATTACAATGTGATTTAGAAGATTTTGGACGTGAGTGTTATCCTTCATCCTGTTAAAATTTCTTATTATATCTCTGAACATGATTGGTTGAAATGCGAAGTTCTGTCTGAGCAAGCTTCTAATTTGCTGATGCCTAAAGGGGGTAGAGACAACCCTATCATTATAGAGACACTAGCTCAAGTGGAGCTTAACCCGGCTGAGGTTCCTGAAATCCGTCCTAAAAATCCTTTTAAAGCTAGGAAAGATGGGGATGAGCCTTCTCATGTTGATGATCTACCGTTGGGTAAAAGATGATAATATTTGTGGCTATATTTAATTTTCAAGACAGGTAATCAACTTTTGTAATCTTTTGGAACTAACCAAAGCTTTAAATTGACTATGCAGGGCCATCAATTTCAGTGGCTAGATCCGGAGGTGAAGCCTCAGCCTTAGCACCAACGGGAGTAGAAAGTGAAGTACCGAGGGTCCGAGGGGAAGGAGCATAACATGGAACTTTCTTAAGTTAATTAATCCTGGACTATATTCCCCCCTGTGATAGTGATGTTGAATTAGACCCAAAGGTGAAAAAGGCGCTTCAATTCTCACGTCACAAGGCAAGGTAGAATATATGGAAGATCATATCTGATGTTCCTCTTGAAGAGCCACCTTCGAAGATCCCACAAATGTCATCCTTGTTCGTCATGCTGGGACTTGGTGATTTCGGATATTAAGAGATCCATACCATGGTGAAACAAGTCATCTTAAGGAGGGAGCAGAAGAAAAAGTGCAGTAAAGATCTGACCAGAGCGAGGTTGTTGACCAATATTGGCGAATTTGAAGCTACGGTGTCCTGAGCTGAGGCTGATCATGCTGCAAAACTGAAGGAGCTGAAACATAAGATCAAGGAGAAAGTTTCCTAGCAGATTCATCTTTAGCAACAGTTTTATTTCGTTACTGGGGAACTTGACTAGCTTAACAATTCATTGGAAGGATTCCAAACGAATGGTATGAAAGCCATCGCAGATGCCAAGAAGGCACTCCATCAAGCTAAAAAGATTGAATCTGGTCAAGTGGATGAACTTCAAGTGGATGCTGATGAAGATCAGGATTTCGTAAATCAAATGAAAATTTATGTTAAAAGACTATTGTAATTTTTGAAAAAAGAGAAGATACTCCAATCTGAGGATGTCCTTCTAATCTTGTGCATTAATGAAAAAGAAATTTCATCTTCAATATTTGTACCTGTATTCTATTTATAATTACTTATATATATTTTTTACCTAATCTAATGGGTCTAGTAAGCATATTTTGATTTTTCGTAGGATTATACAAACAACCCCACAAACTTTACATCTTTTTTTGCTCAATATTACCTAAATCATACAATATGTATGTTTAGCAAGCTAGGACTCAGCTTTTGTTCAATGTTCCTTTTACAAGTTATCAATTTAATGAGTACTCTGTCTTTTGTTGGCAGTTTAAATTCATGCATTTCAGACATAAAAAGGCTAATTTTTAAGGTAGAATAGCTTTGACCGCAAGGATTAAAATTGACTCAATTCCTTGATAATTTGTTTGAAAACATATTACCACATTCAAGTATGGGGGAAACATGTAAACTATGACTTAAGAAATTTTGAATCTTAGGGATGATATGAAAAAAGGGATAAAAGGCATTAGATGAATTATTTCCTAAGAGTGAAGTTACCACTATTTGATAAACCCGTTAGGGGTTGAATTATGTAGGGCCACTTAAGGGAATTGGCTGCATAGTCAAATAAAAGCATATTTTGGCTGACAGGTCTGTTATGTAGACTAAAATGCCAGTCAACCTAGGGGCACATGCTGCATAGTCAGGCACAAGAACTCTTGGAAATTTTACTTTTATATTGCTAAAAGTCAGTGGAAGTTTATGGAGATTCAAATTTTCCAAATCACAGAGTCTATTGTATGGAGATAGGTACTTGAATATGGAGAGCATATTCCCAATCAATATTGTCAAAGAATTGGATGAATTTCACTCCAGTGAAGGTCTGGCCCAAGAGTAGGGAAGGTAAGTATAAACCATAGACTTGAATACTTTTAGATCATGAAAAAGATTATGGGACAAATATGTTAAGGATGGTTGTTTTTGTGAATACCTACATATCATCGTTAAGACCAATAAGTACAAAAGAGGTTTTCCCCCCAAGAATGAAGTTACCACTATTTGACAAACCCGTTAGGGGGTTGAATTATGCAGGGCCACTTAAGGGCATTGGCTTCATAGTGAAATAATAGCATCTTTTGGATGATAGGTCTGTTATGTAGACTAATTATGCAAAGCCACCAAGGGGAACGTGCTGCATGGTCAGGCAAAAGAATTCCCGGGTATCAGACATTTTGTGACCAGAAGTCAAGAAAAGGGTTTTGGAGATCTGGAAGTATTTAAGGTTAAGAGTATGACACATAAAAATGGGTATTGTCCAATTCATGAAGGAGATACATAGACCAATGCTGACCATAATCATGTTGTGGATGGGTCCTGAATTGAGATATTGTACTTCACTACATATCTCATTAGGATGAGAATCAAGCCATACGTAGTTCTCGAAATATATTTTAACGTCATGTGGGATTAGAGAATAGGAGATCTTAGTTTAGGTTTGTAGAGTTTGGACCATAATGAGGGAGACACATTGTGTGTTTGTTATAAACCTGATGTGAATAAAGACCAGGATTTTCATACCACATTCATGTGCTTGTAGGGGTACTTTTCAGGCAAGGGACTGAAAGTGGAGTTTGGGGTTTGGCCCAAATACTTGGGGCTGGGTTTGAGGGATGTTCAAACGTTTCTACGTATCCCATAAGGATGGTAATAAATGCATACGTACTACTTGAAATATCCTCTATGTAGATTTGGTTCGTACATGTGAAGGGTGAAATGGGATTTTAGTTCAATGATGGTTGGACCCAAGATTAAAGGTTCAGTCATTGCCATGTATGCACGTAGTCCTTGGAATATAACATGATTGGAGATCAATGCCAATAATGATTCCCTTTCAGGTGAGGGTGTTAGAGACTATTGTATTTTATTATCGTACATGACAAAAGTGTGAATAGTTTGACGTCATATAGCAATGGCGATGATGAACCAATGTGAATATATTGGGTTTTTCTGGGGGGGGGCTTCATGGATTAATATCATATGAGATGGAGGTGAACCGATGTGATGATATTGGTTTTGGGCTTGAACCTCAGGATTTTTCCTACGTACCCATCCTAGAAGGAAAGGATTAATGTTTGCGTAGTTTGATTGAGAATGAATTGGTGATCGAGTTGTATTTGAGGATAACCTGAAGACGGTGTTGGGACTTACGCGTGGTTAGCGGCCCAGAGAGGGTGTTATGGTTAAAGCTTACTCTAGGTTCACATGATTCTTGCTCATTGTGAGAAATAAGATGTAAAAACAACCCTAACGATGCACATTTTAACGTCATGTAGGACATATAAGGGACTGTTTCACAGTTTAAATGTCATGTGTCACAGACATGGGGTGCTTGGCAGTTTAACATCTTGTTGCTTGGACAAACATTTTAACGTCATGTTTGACGATAGAGGGGCTATACAGTTTAATGTCCTGCAACAAGGACAAAAGGGACCATGTAGTTTAAAGTCTTGTATTGAGGACTACAGGGCATTTTTGTGTTACAAAAAATACTTCTTCAAGAATCTTGCATTGGTTAGAGTTGTAATGAGTTATCCATCCATTGAAATTAAAGAATAAGCTCCATTGGAGTAGACCTTATGTATTGAATAAGGTCCTTCCCAATTTGGATCAACATTTGGAGGTTTCTTTTCTAGTTTCATTGGAGTTCTATGGACCAATTCCAATTATACTTGAATGAATGAACGAAGAAGAACTTTTTTATTTAAATCTCGCGCTATTAGATTATTATAAACTTCCAAAGAGTGCAGGGTGCACAATCTCTTTACATCTAATCGTTCTAATTCATAAAATCTCTTCTGAGATTGTTTATATATAGATAACTTATCACAAATGGATACTCTAAGAGAAGGTAATTGAACCTCAATGGGAAAGACTGCTTCTGTTCCATATACCAATGAATATGGAGTTGACCACATAGCAGTGCAGGTGGTGGTCTGATAATACCATAAAGCATGAAAAAGTTTATCAGGCCATGATTTCTTATCTTTATCCACCATCTTTTGCAGTATGTTTGAAAAAGTCTTATTGAAGGCCTCTATTTGGCCATTGGTCGTTGCATGATACCGAGACAAAAGGATGGATTTGATGTTGTATTCTTAATACAACTTTCTCATCTCAGATGAACAAAATTTGGTTCCATTGTCCGTCAATATGGTATGAGGGACACCAAATCTGGCAATGATGTTAGACTTGATGAAGCTAACAATGCCTTTATAACTAACTTCTTTGAGAGGTATTGCATCTGCCCATTTGGAAAAGAAGTCAGTAGCAGTAAGAATATACATAAACTGCTTGGATGTAGCTAGAGGATAAGGTCCTACTACATCTATTCCCCATGTGGAAAATGTCCATGAGTATTTAGTTGTATGAAGAAACTATGGGGGTTGATGAATGAATTTGTCACATACTTGGCAAGAATGAAACTTCTTAGTGAAATCAACAAAATCTTTCATCATTGAAGGCCAAAAGTATCCAAGCCTTCGAATTTGACCAGAAAGTCTATGTCTAGATTAGTGGGCACCACAAACTCCTGCATGTACTTCATTCATTACAGACATTGTCTCTTCACCATCAATACATCTGAAGGGAATTCCATCAAAACCTCACTTATAGAGAATTATTTGGTGATCTGGGCTATCATAAAGAGTAAAATTGACCACACGTCGCCGGACTTGTTCTTTCCCGAATCTATCAGGTGGGAGTGTTCCATTTTGAAGGTATTCCCTGATAGGTGTCATCCATCATGTAGTATGACCATATGGTTTAGAAATGGGACTGATTTCATTGATTTCCACTGTTCTGATTTGAACAAATGGTGAAACTACACAATGGTGGGCAATACTAATGGTTGTTTCGTCCCGGTTTGGATATTCTAGGGTTGTGGATACATTATCCAGTGCATCATCTTGATAATTTTGTGATCACAGGACATAAGAAAATCTCGATTATGAGGGAAATTCTATCATTAACTCTCTGACGTAATCACACAAAGGGATTAACTCTTCCTTTCTAATGGAATAATCTCCATTTATTTGTTTGATTACCAAATCTGAATCACCATTTACCTTCAAGTGATTTACCTGCGCCTAAAGTGCCAATTACAAACCTGTGATGAGAGCTTGATATACTGCTTCATTGTTTGTACCGCCTTCTGATTATAAAAAGTAATAAGGCAGCATTGCCTTTTCTGGGGAAATAATCACAATTCCTAACCCAACATTGTTGAATTTAGGATTTTCCATTCTCATCAATGTTGTACTTCTGGAGGCAGCATCAAAGTACATTTCCCATGATTGAGGATTATCTTGAATAGAGAATACCTCTTCATCAGGAAGTTTATTATTAAATGATGTATCTTCCACGGATGGATGCCCAACAAGGAAATCAACTAGCGTTTGGACCTTTAATTCCTTTTGAGAAACATACTGGATATCAAAATGCTGCAAAATAATTTCCCACCTTGCCAGACATCCTGTATGCATTAGATGACTAAGGATAAATTTGAGCAGGTTATTGTGAGATATCAATTAGACCGCATGATGTTGCAGGTAGTGTCTCAATTTCTGAACTGCAAAGATTAATGCTAGGCATCACTTTTGTATACAAGAATATCAAGTTTCTGCCTCAAGCATAGTATGACTGAGATAGTAATGGTTGTTTTCATTCCAAGCATCATTCTTTTGGGAAAGGAAGGCACTCAAGGATCACTCTAAAGCTGTCACATAGAGGATAAGTGGCCTTCTTTCAACAGGTGGCATTAATACAGGTGGACTCAAGAGATATTTTTTAAGGATATCGAATTCTTATTGACATTCTTCAGTCCACTGGTAAGTGAGTACATTCTTCATCAATTTGGTGAAGGGTAAACACTTTCCTGCCAAATTAGCAATGAAATGTCGAATATAGGCCAAGTTTCCTTGAAGTCCTATTAATTCCTTCAAATTTCTAAGAGGTGAAATACAATGGATTGATTTTTTCTTCTTAGGATCAACATCGGTACCACGATGGCATACAAAAAGGCTGAGAAATTTTCCTCAGTTTACCCCGAAAGCACATTTCAAGGGGTTCATCTTCAAATTTTGTTGTCGAAGTTTTCATAATATGATTTCCAAATTGGACAATTGATCAGTGCGTTATCTAGATATAACCACCAAATCATCCACATAACATTCAAAAAATTTCCCTAAAAATGGTTCGAAGATATGGTGCATGGCACGTTGATAAGTTTCACCTGTATTCTTCAGGCCAAAGGGCATTACCCGATAGAAAAACACACCTTGAGGGGCTCTGAAGGATTTAAATTCTTTATCTTCTAGAGCCATTCAGATTTTATTATACCTAGAATATCCATACATGAAGGAAAGTTCTTCATAGCCATCTGTTTCATCAATTAAGATTTTTGTGGTCGGAACTGGAAAATCATCCTTGGGACAATGTCAATTAAGATATCTGAAGTCAATAAAAACTCTAATTTTTCCGTTCTGATTTTTCACAGGGACAATATTAGCCATCCATTTAGGATATTGAACTTCTATGATGAATTTATCCTTGATAAGCTTATCAAATTCAGCTTCAATTTTGGAGGCATAATTTGGGTGTGTTCTTCTTGCTGCTTGCTTGAATCCTCAATGTTCTTCTGGAAAACCCAAATGATGAGTGGAAACATCCACATCAAGACCTAGAATTTTTGTATAATTCCAAGAAAATGCATCTCAATTTTTCTTTAGAAATTAAGTATATATTTCTTTCACTTCAAGGGTTATGGCTGCACTAATTAAAGTGCGGCGTGGATCTTCTTTTGTGCCAAGATTTATTTTTGTGAGTTCATCCACAGTGGTAGAGATGCCCTCTTCAAATTATAGAGGAGAATCTCTGATATATTCCTCTTCTTCTTCAATATGTGTTACTTCATATTCTTCTACTTGCATAGTATATGATGAAGAATAATTTCCATGATCAATGGAGAAGTTAAAATTTGAACATTTTGAAGAAGAGGCTGCCATTTCTGACCCTATTGATAATGAAGGGTATTCCTTGGTTGATAGAGAGAATATTATGGATTGAGAATCAACATCATTATTTTCCTATGGTATTGCAATAACTTCTTTTGGCTTGGATGATGATGTATAGAATTGCTGGATTTCAGCAGATGAAATGAATACATCTCCATTTAAGCTTTCATCATTGCTTACCCAATAAACAATTTCTCCCATGTTGTCTGGCTCGATTACCGTAATTAACATTATCGAAGTTTCCATAAGAGTGTTTTAATTTTGGTATACCCTGTCAATTTGACAGATAGGAAACACATAATCTGTACTCACATGTACGAATTGGTTTACTGGAATCTTTTCCAAACCATATAGAGCATTAATTTTGGCGACCTTCTTCACTATGGATTTTTTCTTTCCCTCCATGTGATAAAATTATGCCTCAATGTATTGAGATTCACATGTTTTTAATGGATATTTGTCACTATACAATGTCTTGATATGACCATTGAAACAATATTTGAGACATTGATGGTATGACAAAGGTACGACCACATGTTGATGTAGCCAAGTTCTTCCAAGAAAAACATTGAAGGTTTTGTCCTGATGAACAACCATGAAATATGAATTAGATACAAGGTCTCCAAAATTAAATCTGAGTGTAATTTTTCTAAGAGGTTCTTGTTCATTATTATCATATCCTTGTAACATTAAAGTAGAAGGAGATAAATCAGATTCGGTGAGGCCTAATTGATGAAGTGTACGAATAGGAATGAGATTAAATCCTGAGCCATTATCAATGAAATCTCATCGAATGTCTATATCATTGACTTTTTTATATGGATAAAAATGTCTGATATTTCCTTGTACAACATCATCTTCATCTTCATCTGTAAAAGATATCACTGCATGGAATTATGTAGGATCATTCTCTATATGGTAGACTTTAGCCACAATAATTTCAGTTTCGAATTCTTGAGGACTTGACAAATCCTCAATAAGCACCTCCCAAATATCTTTTGATAGATTCAAGGCATCCAGAATTGATAACTTGGCTGGTAATTGGGAAAAATGTTTCAAGACATCATAATTTTGGTCCAAAGGTCTGTGTTCCCCATTAGGAAAATGTGGTTTTGAAGGTTCCTTGAAGTTGATGCTTTAGCTGTAGATGCATCTCGTATCGGGGTAGGAGTTGGAAACACTCCTGGATTGGGTAGTTTAGACCGACTAGATCTATCTATTTGCTGAGAGGAAGAAGGTGGGACCTCTAACCAGTCTTCCAAAATAACTATGTTGGGACCTAATCTTCCATGTGTAGAAGAACATTATTATTCTTGTTGAGCCCGCTAAAGAGCTTTGCCACGAGTTTCTGCCGCATATACAGTTCTAGTAGGGGTAATATTGAAATAGTAGCTTCTGGAAAATCCATGTCTTCCCCTGTATCCTAGACCTTTGTCTCTTCCTATAATTCCTCTATTAGATATATGGAACTTAGGCTCATCATAATCAAAACAATCATTAGAATAAAGATCTGTTAAATGAATCATGTTAATAGAACCAAAGATCAATTCTTCATCTGATGAAAATTATGCCTGATGAACCAACTCAAGATGTCCCGTTTGGCGGGGTGGTGCCTATACTTTTGAAGAATATGGCACAAAATCTTCCAAAGTCAAAGAAAAATTATTCTTTGACACGAGCTCGTCATCTTCTGACTTCTCCTTTTTCTTCAAATTATATAGATTCTTTGAGGATTTCCCTTCTGATGAAGGGGGTTTTGTTGTGGAATTCATAGCAGAAGAAACAATTGGTTGATTCAATTGTGTTCATAAAATGGAATGAGTTTAGTTGATCATTTTCCTGGCCATCCAATCATCCTATTTCTGGGCATTTATACTTTTGACTTCGTGCCACTGGCCCTCTTCCTCTGGATCAGTGGTAGTAACACATACTACCTGGGCTTAAGAACCTTTTAGTTTTACCTGTCCAGAATCCACCATATTTTGCAGGAGGTCTTTGAAGACAAAACACTCCTAAATGGGATCCCCAACATCTGATGAAATGGGAAATAATTGGGGAGGTCTTCATCTCCTTCTTTGTTTGGCCTTTTGGGCCTTGCCAACTGAACTAGGTTGTTTTCCAGGGCCGAGATGAAGTAACTCGGAACATGTTCATTCTAGAAAGAATACACTTTTTTCTGAAAATCATAAAACTTTTTCCGCCTTTGATATTTTTGATCATATTGACGAGGCGGTCATTGTTGTTGACATTCATTAGGTGGAGCCCTTCGATATGATGAAGGTATTGAAGTGGAAGCAGGTACAAGTGCTTGTTTAAGTATAACTATAGCAGTCTCTTCTTTCTCTATTATCCTTCCTGGAACTGATGGAATTACACGAGTTTTAGCCTTAGTCTTCATAATAGAGTCTTCTATTTGCTGAGTGATTGAAGTAAGGTCTCGAAACCCTCCTTTGTATTTCACAGGGATCAACAGTGTGTGTAATTCATCACGCAAATTTTCCACATAGATTGGAAAAAATTCTTCTTGAGGGAGTGATATGCTTAAGGAATATGTCAATCCCTTCCCGTGAGCAATGAAATATGAAACTCTTTCATTCTCCCTTTTTTTACAATTCGTAAGATTGAAAACTGTCATCTTTGGCAATGTTGAGCTGAATTCAAGAAGGAACCTTTTACAGAGATCTTCTGACCCAGTAATTGACTGGGATTGCAAACTTGTATACCAGACAAAAGAAGGTCCTCGTAATGACTGTACAAAACATCTAATCTTAACTTCTTCTTTTTGTTGAGGACATCCCATCATAGGATCACAAAGAGAAACAAAATGTGTTAAGTGTTGTTCTGGATCTCCCAAAGCATTAAAAATTGGGTATGTGGTACCCATAAAATTTTATGGGGGAGGAATTTCATCCACCCATTCAAGGTAAGATCTCTTTTCTGGTTGAATTTGTGCAGGATTTCCTTACATAGCTTCTAACCGAGTTGTTAATGACTCAATGGTAGTCATTAATTTTTTAGAAACATCCGGTTGACTTTGGACATGAGCAGGTGCAATAACTGGAGTTTGGACGGGTGCAGATATCAGGACTGCCACAGATGGTACTATTGATGGTTGTTGTTGTGTATGACCTGTAGGATTGGACCTGTGAGGGTGTTCTTGTAAAGGGGGATATTCTTGATCCATCCTAGTAGCTGCAACAAATTCCCTTGATTCTTTAACTCCATCTTGCTTGGGATGAAGACTACCTTGAAGTAGTTTTGCATTTAACCTCCTTAACATTATCATTTATTCTTCTTGTCGTGCAAACCTTTCCTCTAATAAGAGTGATTGGACTTCTCTGGAGGTAGGGTGGTGTGTAACCTCACTTTTACCCTTTTCCTTGTCATGTGCCTTTCTAGAGTATGGAAGGTAATTACCCGAAGGAATATCTTTCCCTTGGGCAACCCTCTGCCTTCTGGTACGCACACCTCATTCATTAGTTTCTGTGTGCACGGCCTCTTGAATAGTAACTTCTTCATCTGATCCCTTTGAGTGACCCTCATGTTCTAGGG
Source organism: Viscum album (assembly GCA_963277665.1). Taxonomy (NCBI): domain Eukaryota; kingdom Viridiplantae; phylum Streptophyta; class Magnoliopsida; order Santalales; family Viscaceae; genus Viscum; species Viscum album. Next base: position 1,791,404,164 of record OY728138.1, read on the forward strand.
GATCAGTAACAATAGCATTAATGACATTTATTGATGCAAAAATCATTTCTTCCCTTGTTTTACTGCTTCTACGATATTGTCTTCATCCATGTCCTTTATGAGACATTTCCTTTTGTTTGGATGATCCCTCTAGAACTTCTTGATGAACCGTAATTTGGAGGGAATATCCTGATAATTTGGATATGGGTTCCTCTTGTGGCTTCTTCCATAATCAAGAGAAGACTAACATTCACTGAGGAAGAGACTGAGAATTTGAAAAAGTCCCCAGTTCAGTGGACTAGGGATGTTCCTGCTTTTCCTGCTCAACTCTTTGAATCTTGTCTATTGATCCCAAGGGTTGAGTTAAAAGATTCCCCAGTCTGGAAAGCTGAGGTGGTTCTTAAGCTACTACATCTGAAAATTTCTTAAAAAATCTCTTGATTTTGAAGACTTTAGTCCAGAAATTGGCCAGATGCATCATCCTACATCCACTCAAATCACCTGGCTCAGATGACCGTTGGATTATTTCTGAATCTTTTGTCACTTGATGATGTGCCTGCTCTAAACGAGAATCCTTTTCGATATTCTCATTTTCTTGGTGCAAGATTAATTCGACAATTTATTCTTTATATGCCTGACTTTAAGAAGAACTAGTTGAGGCCTGTTCAAGAGCAAGTCTTTGATTACACCGAAAACCATGTAGTTGTGGCTAGCCATGGGTAATAACATTGCCCGAGACTAGTTTTGGCGGGCTTTGTTGACTGGAGACTAAAATGAAATGATGTTCTCCATGAACACCCCTTCTCCTGATATGAATACCAGATGAGGCATTGGTAATTAAATGGTGCAACCTCTTTAACTTGCCAAGGCATGAACGCTGAAGGGTTCTCTGCTGATTTTCAACCTTTGGATTTCGGGAAACTGAGAGAGATGCCAAATAAATTTGGCATTGCAACCCTTCTATTATCTTAACATGATTGTTATATTCATCATAAGATAATATTTTCTCTTTTAAGTGATAAATATTTTTCTCTATGTTGAGATGAATATCGTGAATACCATCTTCTGTCAACATTTCTGGAATATCATACTGAGAGTCAGCCAATGGACAAAACATGACTGGTATTTCACCTCTCTCCAGTTGTTTTCTCATATTCAGAACTTCCTCTTTATCATTTGATGAAGATTCTTCTATCTGATTGGACCAAATTTGGTGAATCTTTGTTGCTTCATCATATTCAACAAGATTGGCAGAGAATTCATTTTTTCAAATTAGAAGACTAATAACCTAAGGGTGGTTCGGAGAATGACCTACACCCTGGGCTATCTTCTCATTGAGAAAGTATTTCACCTTCTAATAGTAAGGCATGAGACATGACTAGATTTTCATTTACAAGTGCCTCAAGATAAAAAGGCTTTATCGTTACTGAATTGTCCATTGAAGAATTTTCCAGGCAATGCCAATTACTACTGTGAAGAGGAATTTCACAGATAAATTCATCATCATGGGGAGGAACACCATGGTGGGTTACGAAAAAATATGAAACCTCTTGCTCCTTGGTCTTATGGCCACACAGAGGGTTATTGTGGCTCTCATCTAAAGATGATACTTCATGATTGACCAAATTTTCATGTAGTAAGATTTAATGAGGAAATTTCTGATGAAGACCTTCAAAATTATTGTTATTACTTTTGGAATCTGGAAATGAGAGATTAGAATCTTGAGTATGAATAGAAAATTGTCTGAGGGCTTCAATAACTCCATCATTGAACATGGCCTTATTGCAGATTGGATCTGGATATTTAAATTATGCTGGATGGGTCTTTTTCTTGTACCCCTTCTTACTCACTTTGGAAACCATATGTTGAAAAAATTTGTTATTATGGGCAGATTTATGTGCCTTCTTAGAAGAAATGGTCAAGTTAGGCTGATTATCTCCATTTAAATCGGGTGTATGTGCCTGACTTGATTGTCCGTATGACATGGGGGAGTATGCCCCATGACCCTCCTGGACTAGAATAGAGGTGTGTGTCTGCTCCCGAGTAACATATTGATGAGTCACTCCACTAATAGGGATAGATTTATATTTCTTTCCTGTGATGTCATTGAAGTTGTTATAATATTCTGACAGGTATCTAGAATATGGATAGGTATTTGGAGTAGGTGTATGTGCATGCTCCTGTCCTCCTTTTCCTATCAATGGATATTGACAGTACTTATGCATAGGGGCAGAGAGTTGAGTCCTCTCTAGATTTGTCTTCAGATCTTTCTGAATGACTTCTCCAAGTACTATCAAATGAGATTATTGGAAGGATTGATGAACAGTAGAAGGTGTATGTGCCTGTTGTGTATTCTCCATCAAGTATGGTTGATGTGTTTGTTTCAATACTAGTAGAAGAGACTGCTGACAGAATTGGTGATTGTAAACAGGTGTATGTTCCTGCTTACCAGTTTCCACCATATTATATTGGCGAACTTCTTTGGTTGCAGTCAGACGAGCCTGCTGACAGGCTGATGAATTATAAACAGGTGTATGTACCTGCCTATAGTACTCTGTCGGAATTGCCTGGTGGGATTTTTGTGTTACTGCCAGACGAGTCTGCTGAGTAGTGAAATTAGGACGGACTGGTGTATATTCCCACTCGTTTTTTGCCATCAAATTAGATCTATGGACTTCTCCATAGCGGTCAGAGGTAAGAACATACTCTCTATTGACCGAATTTCGCCTCTGGAGGTTCATCTTGCATGCCTGGGTCTGAGTAACATGAGTTGAACACATAGAAGTGATGCCCTCATCATGTTGAGGGTGCACTACTGCACGAGTATGGCGGTGATTGTTGGTGGGAATCCTCAGTAAGTACTCCTTCCTTCTTGAACCGAGGCCTTGAGTGACCTCTTAATTCACCTCCCTAAAATATGGGAGCGACTGGTTTTTGCGTTCCGAGCATAACGACTCGAAACGGTTGGAAATGGTGGTTTTCACCACCTGTTTCTCGACCACTGGTCATCACTATCTGGAAAACCAGGGTGAGTTTTTAACTTGAAGGTCTTGTCGAGCGGCCTCCAGAGTTGGGATAGTATGGTGTTGATGGTATTCCCTCACCAATTCATTCAACACCGAGTATTCCAGATGCTGAGTAGGTGATGTTATCCTCAGAGAAAACAAGGATCCAGTAGGAGTAGCGGCCGAGGCATTCATAGGTGTGAATTTTAAAGAAGCAATTTCATATTGCAAAGAGATATTGAAAAAGAGTGCTTGTTTGATATAGCAGACATAATCAAGATAAGTTTGGCCAGACTACATATTTCGGATGAGCACATATGTTATTGATTGATTTTTTTCCCCTCATATTGAGTTTAATTGGGGCCTAACAAATAAGTAAAACATCATTTAACTTGGTAAAGGATTCACGTCGGGTTCACCATTTTTTGTTTCTTCTAGAAATGGGGATGACCTTGTTTGTTTAAGGTTCAAAATTTCCTATCGGTTTCTAATGGGTTTATTCATAGAACTGGAAACATCCAATGATTCTATATCCATTTAGACTTACATTCCAAAGGTAGGTGCTCATTAGTTGTGGACTGATGAGGCTTAAGAATTTTTATTGGTTGAGAGGATGGGAGGTCGGGCTCATCACACCTTTTGAGGTGAATTATTACCTACTATTGGACTCTCTTATAGATTTAAGTTATGTTCACGAATCCTTATTAATTCACCAAATATGAAAATGAGTTTTCCTTTATATTTGGCAATCAATGATTGATATGTGTGGTATTTAAAGAATATTTTATATGTATTTGAGGTTCTTCATAGATATATAATCATTCGTATGTATTAAATATTCTTAAACAATGGTATCCTTCAATACACTATATAGAAATCTCTTGGTCATTATGATGACCATACTGGTTTTCAATCCACTCAGTGAGGCACTTGATGTTTATTGTCATTCAAAAATACATGGATTATTTTAGATTTGGGATCATACCCGCAGATGGGCTACCTACGTATCCTTATTAAAAAAATAATTGAATCAGAACCCACGTAGTTCAATAGGAATGATATAGTTTAACGACATATGGGCTGGAAAATAATTAATGAAATATGGGCTTGAAACTTATAAAGGCTTCCTAAGTACTCTAATTTTAAGGCAGATATCAAAGTTCACGTAGTTCGATTAAAGAAATATGGTGTTTATGCATAGTTAATGGCCCAAAAAGATATGTTGTGATTACTTTTACACTCTAAGATCAAGTGAGACATGATCGGTGTGAGAAACAAGAGGTATCTGTAATCTTGACAATGGTGCCACAAAAGATGAAGTCATGAGAAATGATTTGGGGCTTACGTATGTATGACGGCCCAAGTAAATGAAGATCAGGACTTAGTTCAAGAAAGAAAGCAGGGTCCTTAAAGATTTTTGTAATTTATGGAGATTTGGAATTTAAACTCGGGACTTACTCCTGAAAAGGAATACCAAATTAAGAGAGACTTATGATTGGTTTTTATTCCTGAGAAGGAATCCTATATCAAAAGAAATTATGGTTGGGGCTTACTCCTAAGGAGGATACCCAATTAAAGGGAACTTATAACCTGGGGCTTAATCTTGAGGAGGAGGTCCAATTATAAAGGAACATGAGGTTTGCTCCTGAGAAGGAGGCCCATGGTTAGAGGAAATTATTATTGGTTACTCCTGAGAAGAAGGCTCAGTGAATTCCTCATAGATAAGGAATCCAATAAAGGAACCAAGCCATAAATGGCTTTGAAGAAGGTATTGAAGGTCATGTCATGAAGAGGAAATGTGGATTTGGGAAAGGAGGAGATTATGAAGGAGGTGTGCAGGTATTGTTCCAGCACGCAAGTCCTGGTCATGCAAGTAGACTTGCGCGACAAGAGTCACCTTGGGTGACAGAGAATCCATAGGGTAATACTTGGGTGACTTTGAACTCAAGCCCTTAGTATCATCTCTAGAGGCTTCCAAAAGTTTGGCACGCAATTTCCATTGAAAGGGAAAGGCGGCGTGCAAGTGTTTCCATTTTCCTTAAGGGATGGACACTTAGGCGTGCAAGTATTGATGATTTCAAACACTTATTCCTTATTATTCTTCTTTATAGTTTCCATTCAAGGTAAATAATTACCTTAGAAGTGTTTGGAAGACGTTAAATAAAGACTTGGGCGACCACAGCTTGAATCTATGTTTTGGAAAATTAATCCTCGTAATAGGGGTCCCATAGGGTCTATTTATAGGCCACTGGGAACATTGGGAAAAAAAGGAATAGGGCACGCAAGTGGCTTGCACGACCCATATGTGGTGTGCAAGTGACTTGCACAGCGTGCAGGATACTTGCGTGACGCCCTACAAATGAGTCCCTGGTTCATCCCTTTGTAAATTTTTGATGTTATTCAAAGGGTGACCCTAATTGGGCTTAAGTTATTCCCCTTTTCAATTCTTTTGGACTCTGTGATGAAAGGATCATCAACACCATTGGTTTTAATTTAAATATTGAATTTCTAGGCAGTAGGACATTAAACTGCACTAACCATTTCTTATTTGTTTGACATTAAATTGTACCATGATTCAATCCATCATTACACAAGAAAAATGTGTGTCTAAATTGTTTCTTATCCAATGTCGATATATATTCCCTCATAGTTTTCAAACATTTTCCCCCATAAAAGGACCCCCATGATGTTATTAGAAAAATCAAAATTCCCTTAAACATTCTTTGCTAACAGACATGGAATTTCACTGTCCTGAGGATACCTTTGTTTTGAAATTAATAATATCCATAAGTCACCCACAAAAATTAAACTAAAAAAATGAATATTAACTATTAAGAGAGGATTTTTCTACCTTTGTATGACCCATGGATTCCATGCCCCATATCATGTCTCATATCCATAAATCACGAACCAGGGTTGAGAGGATTTCCTCATTAATGTTTGAAAAATACTTGTTCATTCTTGGCCTAAAAACACATTGGGGTCCTCACCCCACATTTATTGTTCATAACAATTCAACCTAATATATAATTAATATTATTCTAGTTCTCATGACTTTAAACTAACCATGAAAATATACACAAAACTCTCTAGGTTAAAAACCCGCAAAGGGAACCATGGTTAACATTTGAGTATCAACTCGCTATACCTAAACATTATTTGGTTCAAGAAAAATATTTTGAAATCAATAAATAAAAGAAACATTGATTTTTTTGTCGAAACTCCACATATGGTAGACTAATAAAAATTTAATATATACCCACTATGTCTGTACCACTAAGGAATTTGGAAAAAATTGGGTTGTAATAGAAAATACATAATTTTTGTAGGGTTTTTCATGTATCCCTAGAAATAGTAAAACTATGTTCACTAAGTCCCTAATAATAGGAAAAAATATCTTTATCTAATCGTCCACTCAAATCAAGACCACTTCAACATTATAATAGAATCTTCTTCATCAAGATCATAATGCATTATTATGGGGGAATTTGTTGGGTCCTAAAAATTCTAAAAATAAGATCAAGGTAAGTACATTCATTTGTAAAGGAGAAAATTTAATACCAAATAAGTATGAAGAAAATATTAAAATAAATGGTGGATGTGAATAAAAAATCCCTCTATGGACTACTACTCTGCATGGCGTTCTGCCACCCCATGAAACACCTAAAAACTAGAATGGTGTGCGGATAAGAGAGGAGCCTGTGACACCTGCAAATGAAACAATGTCATTTATGGGAAGATGGGTGATTTCTTCCCCGCAACCAACCCATCCCTATGAACAAAATATTTAATATGGAATGTTCATATCATCATCTCCCATAAAAAATGAAGTTTTTTGTGTGGCAAGGTTGGATTTTGGAACCTTCAAAAGGAGTCCAGCTGACTAAGTCATTCATGGGATCCCACAAAAGACGTTCCATGGCCCACTATGGACGAATGATGATGATGGTTTCATGTCCATCCACTCCTCCATAAATAACACCACGAGGTGAGGGATTCGGGATCATAAGATCATAAAATAGATGTATCAAATGAGTATAGGACTCTAAAATGGGGAAATTCTATGTTCTGTAATCCCTGAAGCCCCTTCGACGATTCCTAGAAATTAAAATCCACTGTAAAGTTTCAAGGAATAAATAATAAGTCATTCAGTGGTCTGAAAACTTGATTACCTTTATGAAATTAATACCAAAAATAGAATAATTGATTTCCATTTTAGAGAAAAACATGCCACATAAAAAAAGATATGCAGATAGATTCATTCCTTGCATAGAAAAACACTACGTGGGTGGAACTCGAACCTGCATAGAAATATGTTATGTGGGTGGAACCTCATCCTGCAATTCAAAAAAACTACATGGTCTAAACCTTGGTCCATGTTACAAAATTCTATATTGATGGTCCCCACACTAGATTAGAAATATGCTATGTGAAGGGAACACCCTCCCACGTAAGAACCTGTTACATGGAATGGGGCATCCTAGGTTATCATTACCTATATCTCCAATCATTATCTTTCATCACATAGATGAAATTAATGCTATCCCCTCCATGAACAAGTCTATGGGAATTATTCCAAGGCATCTTCTAAATCCACATGACATATATGAACCAATAATTGGGAAGATCATCATGTGCCTTTGAGTTTACATACCCATGGTAAGCGGAGCCCCGAGGGTAATCCCCATAGTAAGTGGTCCCCTAAAATGTCCAGAAGTTTACATTCCTGTGGAATCTTGAGTTCCAGCCTCATGATAGTCACATGAACCTCCCCGTTATATGGATTTATAAGAACCACTAGACTTACCCTTTAATGAGGGATAGTGGTGAATACTCCATCCTCTCCTAGAACTAATTTCAGGGTGCCCCTTCAGAGGTAATCCCCTATCCTTTCTCAAGGAATATAGCATTAATGCTCCAATTTACCTTCACTCCGGGCATAGAAGGATTGGTCACCAAAAATGACTATCCTTTATTTGAAAAAATAGAGGAAATGGGTAAATTCTACACCCTCTTTCTCTCTCCCATTGGGCTCCAGCACCATCAATCAGCAGATGGGGCAGGACATGTGATCTTCAGATCCACCGCCTCGTCTTTCTTTTTACATCTAACATGAATCATGTGGGATTAAAGTTTATCATAGATCCTAACATATAAATGATACAAAAGTATCAAATGTCCCATATCCATCAATGTGGCCACCAACTTCAATCTTAATGGGACTCATGTACGGTTTAAGCCCCTAAAAAATTCCCTAAACATCAAAGGGCCATATTCCAAATGAACAATTCCCAACTGGGTATCTCCCTTACATAATCCCAATTATTCCCCCTTTATTGGGACTCCTCTAAAGTTTAAGTCCCATAACAAACCGAACTATGAATTCTTTGATTCCCAACTAAATAGGATATATAGGAAGCATCTTCGAGGTCCTAACCCTAAACCCAAATCACCATAATGTTCTCTAGAACACATTCTACATAGGGTCATATACATCTAGGAAAATATATCTTTTTTGGGTATTTTGGGCTACCTAACCATAATCCCCACACCATACTTGACTAGGCACCCATATCCTAGATGTCCTTTCCTAGTTACGTTAAACTATATGGTCGAGTCCTCATCATGTGACCATAAATGGTGATGTGTCAAGTTAAGAGACATTGAACTACTTGGGTTCTGATTCCTCTCCCAATGATACATAGGAATACCATATTATGGGTTTGATCACAACATCAAAAAAAACTTTTTCCCCCTTTGATGAAGATAAACTTCATAGAACCTCATCAATTGGCTTAAAACCAACGTCGTCCTAGAAAATGACCTAGTAATCCTCAGGTTGTCCAAAAAAGATTAACATTGATAGAGAACCTCAAATACATACATATCCCTCCATTTATAGATAACCTCATATACATACTAATGATTCTAAACCAATGTCTATTTATGATCAATCATGACTTAGGTGTAATCTACAAACACATGTATAAGAATGAACCATGGATTCACAGGCATATGAACATGAAAAATATCTATAAGGGATTCCTAAAATAAGAAATAATTCCTCCAAAAAGGGTGTGATGTTCCTGACATACCATCCTATTGACCAATGAGATTTTTTAAGTGTCTTTGGTAAAGTTACCCAATGATCACCTTCCATTGGAAAGTAGCTCCATGAATCATTGATATAAAAGTTTTTGGACATTTTGGGCTCCATGAATAAATTCATCAGAGACAGTTCAAATACATTGTACCTAACGTCAGTGATTTCACACCATTAGACCCCCTATAATCAACTGTTCATGAAAAAAATGAACCATTGGGTGAATCAAAATGGTGAACTCGACATGAATTAACTCAAGTGAAAAAATTATTGGGTTATAATCTGTCAGTTAATTTTTTCTGCTTCTTCTGGTAGAAAAAATGGCGAACCTCAAGTGAATGACTTGACTATAGCACGTCCTTCATGTAATAAATGGGATATATTTCTAAGTCCCCATCAGACCATTTTGTTGTGGTTTCATATACCTTTTTGAATGAAATATCATTTATTATTGGGATTTGAACAATATCACAATTAAGAACAAGTATCCTCATCCCTATTGTGATGACTTATTTGATCATCTATGCAAAGTTAAATATTTTTTCAAATGTTTACCTTCATTAGGGATTTCTTCAACTGAGGGTCAAGAAAAAGGATATTCCCAAGATGGAATTTCATACAAGTGATGGACATTATGATTATATAGTGATTCATTTTGGTCTTATAAATTCCCTTATTATCTTGATGGATTTGATGAATAGATTCTTAATGGATTACCTCGATAAGTTTCTAGTAGTCTTTAAAGATGATATTCTTATCTATTAAAAGATGAATATTACTTGAGAATTGAACTAAGGACTCTAAGTAAGGAGAAATTGTATACCAAATTTTCAAAGTGTGAATTTACACACAAAAAGTGATTCTTTTTTTGTGTTATAATCTAAACAGAGGGTATAATAGTAGATCCATCAAATATAGAGGTAATTCAACGTTGGAATAGACCAACCACAGTGACTAAGATCCATAATTTTCTCAATTTATCTGGATATTATCCACTATTTAAGGAGGATTTCTCATGACTATATAATCCATTAACCAAGGTACCTAGAAAGGGTGCCAAGTTCCTCTAGACAGATGAATGTGAGTAAAATTTCATGGAAATGAAGAGAAGTTCAGTTAGAGAACCTATACTTATATAACCCTATAGTGGATAAGGGTTTGAAATCTATAATGATAAATACATGAGGGTTTTGGGGTGTGACCTAATGTTAAATAACATGGTTATAGCCTATTCCTTGTGAAAATTGAAGAATCAGGAGAAAAATATCCCAACTCATTATTTGGAGTTATCTGTTGTCATTTTTTCATTAATGATATGGATGAATTATATTTATGGAGAAAAGTGTGATATATATACTGATCATAAAAGTCTAAAATATATATTCACATAAAACAATTTTATCATGCGCCATAGAATATGGATAGATACGATTAGATATTATGATTACTCAATACATTACCACCCTCATAAAGAAAATAAAGGTTGCATAAAGAGACCCTGCATTTATTGTAGGATTATTACATCAATTTAATGAAAAAAATGAACAATTTATAAAAAAGACACAAACAATTAGTATCATGGGAAAATTAGGAACATATATAACATTTACATAACAAAACATAAAAAATTCATGTAATCCTTTCTACTCTAACATGTTATTGTCCTTCATTTTCTCCTTAATACAAGAAATCACCTGAGGATATACATCAAGAAAGGGGTGAGATAAAAGACCAGCAAGGGGATGAATAAAATAAATGAAAAATGGGTGAGAATAATCTACATCATTAGAATATAATAAAAGTATCATCATCATAATCATTAAAGGAGGTATTATTTAAATTCATTTAATGTGGTAATGAATAAAAATGAAATATCATATATTAGTGGTTAACTAACACATAGAGTTTTTAGGAAATAAAGCATCATTTTGATGAATATTTTACATTATATCATGAGATTAATCACTTTACCTAATGAATTATATCTCTATATTATTATGACTCACATGTCACATCATAACATTTATATTCCCCATATAATTCCAGGTGAATCCATCACATCATAACATTTATATTATCATACATACCATATACAATGTATATAAATCTTGGTCAAGAAATAATCCATGGAAAGGAATGGATTTCATTTCATAAAACAAACATTCATAAACACTGGAGTTCCCAAGATAAAAACGGAATAATATTCTTTGTGTGAATCTTGATGGAACAAGATACAATCTTAAGGGAAATGAAATAAGTGTTTCTTTTTTGAAAAAAATAGTTCTTTTAAAAAAATTCAATTTTTTATAAACAAATATCAGATACATGTATATCTTAGAAAATAAAATCATGTAAAAAATAATAATTAAGTAACAATAAAAAAGCATCCAAACTTAAAACGGATTGAAAGAGATAAAACCCAAAAAAAGATTTTTGTGTTTGAGATTCTCGTACCTTTTGTCTGAATATTTTCTTCTCTATAATATCATGGAAAATAATATTAAATTCATTTATTAAAAAAAATTAAAATATTATACATGTATTTTATTCATTATAATTTTATTATGTTCATTTCTAGACTTGTTATGAGTAATAGTAGTCAATTTATTCATTTAGGATTGTTCATTTTCTTGGTTTTCATGGTTGGTTCATTTTAATTCATGTATGAGAGATCGTGATAAATGAGAATAATTATCCAAAAATGAAATTATATTTTTTTTAATAAACATATATATTTTTAAATGATTATATATATCATTAGGTTTTATGTTATTAGTATTAATCATTAGACCAAACATTAAAGATGATCGTTTAGAATAATTTGATTATTCCCGATCAATACGAACTAGTTTTGTATTAAAATTTAATATTATTTACATATGTTGGTAATAGAATAATAAAATGGTTATAAAATACACTTTAAAATATGATTCAACCATAAAAATGATTTTATGACCATCCATGAAGGTGGTAAGGGAAAATAAAAATATGCCATCCATGAAAGCAATAATTCAACTCATCATGGACGATTCTTCCATTTTAAGAATAAAAGGGATATAAGAAGAGGTGTTATTATGGTTGTTTCATAAACATAATAAAAACATAACATATAAAAGATACTAGATACATCATGAAACAAGTAAATGATAAGATGGGATTTAAAAATAAATTAAATGAAATTGAAAAGAAATCAAAAGAAAAGGAAAGAGGATTTTACCTCTTGAATTTATCCTCCCTGAGAACATCCATAAGGAAAGGAAATTGGTTTTAAAATGAGACCAAGGGACCCTTGAAATGGGGGAGGGGATTTGGAATAAGATTTTGAAGAAATTATAAAATTATAAATGTTTTTATGGTGTGAGTAGAAGAGGTGGTGATAGGTGGTATTTATTTGGGTGGAGAGTGATGTTTTCATATTATTTTATTCATGAGTTTATTATTTTGGCTCAAGACTATGAATAGTTTGAATATAATCACTAAATATATTAATAAAATTAATGATATTTCAATATTTTGGGATTACATCATACATACATAATCTATGACTCAAAAATTCATGTTTTTTTATTATATCCAAAATTATCAAATTTCATTATTCAAAAAAATAAAGTATTTTATAAAAATTCCAAAAATTTACCTTAACCATTTATTAATGTGTAGAATTAAAAAAAACCCCATTTTATGAAATTAATTTATAAATATAAGAAATGTAATTTTAAATTTAAATCAGCATTTTTTCAAAAAAATACCTATTTTAAAATTATAACAGATTTTATGAGACATTCAGAAATTAAACAAGGTATCATAAAATCATCTTATAATAATAAAAAAAATTATTTATGAATTTATTTTAATATAATAAATTTTATTTTCAGTTCATTATATTATTTATAAAATTGAAAATAAATATTTATGACTTTTAAATATTATAATAATTCATTTATCATTTTTAAAATATTTATATACTTATTTTAGGATATAAATATATTATATTTTCATTTATAATATACCATTGTTTTGTAATTTTAATGGTGATTTTACTATTCTATTTTAAAAATTAGTATTCTTAAGTTTTAGGTTACTATTTCATAGGTCATGTTGCAATTCCTATTATATAGGTTCCTTAATTTCTGAAAACAAAAACCCTCTTAATTAATTCATTCATTATTTATAAAGATTATATTGTGATCCTTATGTGTTTTTATATGATTTATACTATATGAAAATATTATAATTAGGGATAAATTCCATTGATAAAAGTTTGGGTCAATACATTCTTCCCCCCTTTTTAAATTTCACCCTCAAAATTTCGTTTTACATAAATAGAAGAGGGTACTTCTCCTTCATTGAATCCTTAGGTTCCCAAGACACTTCTTCATTATTATGGTTCCTCCACAACTATTTGACAATGTGAGTTCTCTTGTTGAGTTTAACCTTATCTATCAGGTCCATAATCATTACCACATGCTCCTCATAATAGATATCATTTTCCATTTATTCGACTTATGAGTTTAGCACATGTTACGGATATGTTATGCACTTTCTTAAGAGAGATACGTGGAATGTATCATAAATTTGATCCATACCTATTGGATGTCCAAGCTAAGAGGCTACTTCTCCTATATGATAAAGGATCTCAAAGAGTCCAGGGTAACGAGGGCTAATAATCCATTTCTTTCCAAACTACATGACTCTATTCAATGGTGATATTTAATGGATGACCTTATCAACAACTTCAAACACCAAGTACCTTCAATGGTTATAAACATAGATCTTTTGTTGACTTTGATAATATTTGATATTTGTTTGGGTAGATTGAAGATTCTCTATCATTTCTAACAGAATATTAGTTCCATATAGATTTTCTTCATGAAATTAAACCCAATGGGGTAGATTTCTACATTTCTTTCCATGTAGAGCATCATATGGAGCCATCTAAAAACTTGAGTGGAAGATGTTGTCGGATGATAACTCAACCAATGGGATATATTGATTCCATCCACCGTTAATTTCCATTGATCGTGGTGTAAGCATTCCTCATGTTTCTGAATGTTCCTTTTAGATTGGATGTCAGTTTGGTGGTGAAAGGACATGTTGAAATTCAATTCATTACTAAAACAATGTTGAAGAATCCTCCATAATTTATATTGAACCATGGATCATGATCAGAAACAATTGATATTGTAATCTCATGCAGTCTAACCACTTCCTTCACAATTATCTTAGCATGTTGTTCACAAGATATATCTTCACGAATAGTAATAAATTGGTAAGTGTTGTTGAGATTCTCCACCACAACCCATATCGCATTGTTTACTTTGGTTGTCTTCAAGAGCCTAGTGACAAAGTCCATAGTTATATTCTCCCATTTCCACATGGGTATCTGAAATGGTTTCACCTTCCCTTTAGACTTCTATCGCTCCACCTTAACATTATAACATATCATAGCAACATGTGATATAATCTCTGATATACTTATTCATTTTATCCCATTAGAAGTGTTCTTGAAGATCAGAGTACATCTTGGTACTGCCTAGATGGATAGGGAATGTTGAACTATGTGAATTATCTAATAGCTCCTTTTTTTTCCCATGTAATAAAGGAACACAAAGACTCATTCCAAAATGAATCAAACCATCATAATCAATTTGAAATTCTTCCATATTCCCTTCCTTTACTTCATTCACATTCTTTTGTAACCCAAAATCATCCCTTTATGCCTCTTAATCTTCTCATGAATATATAGTTGGGAAATCATTTTTATAAGGTAGGATATATTCCACAGTGTCATTGTTTTTAAATCCATCATTTTCATATCCTAGAAGATAAGTTATTTCTCAATCTGAAACATGGATATAGTAGTATGTTTTTTTTCTTGTAATACCATCAGCAATATTGTTCTCCTTTCTAGGATATTGTGTATTGAGAAATCATAATCTGTGATTAACTATAACCATATCCTTTGATGCCTGTTGAGATCCTTTTGTGTGAATATATACTTTATTATCTTTTTATTGGTATATATGTCATAATTATCACAATATAGGTAGTTTCACCAGATTTTAAAGGAAAAAATCAAATATATTATCTACAGTTCATGTGTTGGGTAGTTCTATTCATGGATCTTCAACTTTTGTGTTGTGTAGTCTATCACATTATTATTCTACATGATTACATGAACCAACCCTTTCTTAGAATAATCACTATATATATAAAAACATTCTCCTCATTTTGATAATGTGATTACAGGTGCAGGGACCATCCTTTAATTTTGCTCATTGAATCAATCGTCACATTTTTCTATCCATACAATCTTTACCCATTTCCCTATTAACATAGATTTTTGGATATAATGTTGTCATAAATATATCACAAAACTTTATTAGTACCCTTCTAATCTATGAAAACTGTTAATTTCCATCACACTAGTTTGTCTCATCCATTCCTCAATTGCCTTTGTTTTTTAGGGGTCCATAGAAATTCCCTCATATGTGATCATGTGTCCCAAGAATGTGACTTCTTTTATCCAGAAATCACATGTTTTGAACATGGAATATGATTTATCCTTTCATAATTCCTCTAGTATAATTATATGATTTTATTTTTGTTCCTACATTAAGATGGATTAAATGATAATATCGTCGATAAACAGTACCAAAAATTTGTCAAGGTAGTTTATAAAGACTCTATTCATCAAATCCTTGGAGATTTAGAGGCATTAATAATTATGAAGGGAATTAATAGAAACTCATAGTGCCAATAACTTGTGTAAAAAGAAATATTTTGAATATCATACTTCTTTACCTTTAGCTAATGATATCCATAATGAAGATCTACCTTTTAAAAGTAAAGAGCTCCTCATAGTTGATCAAATAAGTCATCAATCCTTGGAAGATGATACTTATTTTTTATGGTGATCTTGTAGAGTCCCCAATAATAGATACACAACAGAATTGATCCATAATTATTCATGAAAGAGAGAACTCTTTCACACTAGGGTGATATACTGTTTCATATGAAAACATTTTCTAAATTTTCATGCATCTGCCTCTTTGACTCCTCTAGCTCGATCAGTGCCATCCAGTAAGGGAATTTTCATATATGATTATATCTATATATGAGTTAAATGATATATCTACCTCAAAATTTGAGGGAATTACATGTAACTCATTTGGAAATGCATCACTTTATTCTCTCACAATGGGAGTTTCCACTAGGTTGATACCTTTATTTGACTCAACCATTTGAGTGAGGTATTCTTCTTCACAAGGAATCAGCACCCACACCATTAAAGGACTTTCTAAAGGAGATTCGTTATCTTACATGAATTACTTGAAAAGGATGGGATGGTTCAAAATATGATGAGATATTTCCTTTTCCCGATAGTTGATGTGTTCTCTATATACAATGATGTAATCCATCCCTAGTATAGCATCAAATTCCACCAAGTTAAGTATCATAATATTTACTGGGATAATATTCACACATAATCTAGTAAGAGAACATTCTAATAGTTGGGTTGAATTGATATAATACTAGGTGTTTTATAGATATATTCACTTCATGGTTTTTTGGATTTGATTCAATAGTTCTATAAAACTTTCATGATTTAAAGGAATGTGTATAACTAGAAAAAATAATAATACATTTTTCATTACTGATTCAATAAGAAGTGTACCTTGTACAACATCATTTTATTACTCCAATTTAGAAGTAGTGATTTCATAATATGTCCCTTTATTCTTTGTATTTGGTGGCTATTGATGATGATTACCCTTGATTACTTGAGATTAAGTACACGATCTTGCATTGTTTCTTTTATCTTATAGTTATAACATTGGACTGTGGGTGGTTCTCTCCTTTCATCCATTGTATCAGCTAACTTATTTTTATCTCTTCAACATTCATGATCATGGTGGGTTTCTCTCCCACACATATATCATTTCCCCACCCCTTTTAAGTTTCTCCCATGATTCTTCTTCCCACATTTTTTAAATGTGAGTTGTTGTGATTTCTTCCAACCTTTTTTAGTAGATCCTCCAGCTCAAAACTCAATCTTTCATTTCATATCACCATATCCATGATACCATTCTCCAAAATCCACCTCTACTATTATATAACACCAAAAAACATCTTCATAACTCATAAAGTCTAAAATTTCTAGATCCTTTCAAAGGTTTGGTTTTTACTCTTCTAAAAAATTTATTATTTTTTCTATCATTGTTGATAACAAAATATGAAGTGTGCCTTTCAAGACTTGTTAAATTTACATTATAGGACTTGAAAATACAACTTCTTTTTTATTTAGCTCTATGAATATTCTCTCCATATTTTTATAAAGAATTTGAGGGAAATACTTGTTATGAAAAATTATTTTAAAGTCTTCCATTTACATCTCTTCAATTTATTCCTTTGTATTTGTGAACTTAATCAATGTACATCATTGGTTATACTCTCCATATAGATAATAAATGGAAAGTGTAACCTTCTCTATAAAGGAATAGTAATGTATAGGAATTATCTTCTCCATTATGTTGACCCACTATTATTTGGCTAGTGGATGAGATGATCCACTAAATTTTGATGGTCGTTTTTGTAGGAAGGACTTGATACCCATTTTCTCCCTCTTTGGTGTGGGTGGACATTCCCCATTGTTATAATTATGATTTATAGTCGGAGATACCTAGGTGATCATCTCTATGAAATTTTTAACTCCACTAAACAAGGCATTGGGGATGTCCTTCGGGAAATCATTACATTGTCCCTTGTACAGGATGTTGGCCTGGATTCTCCAGGTTCCCACTATTTTCAAAAATATAAAAGCATTGAACAAAATATAATTCTAAAATAAATCAATAATTTATTTCTCTATTAAATGAAATATAAAAGAATATATTTTGGTATCACTATGTATAGAAAATATTGTTATGTGAATTCATTAACATAGCCTCATACTATGGGTTTCCACTAAGGTTCTCTAATCCTAATTCCAAAATTTACTAAATCGTGCATTTTTATAATATTAAGAGACCCTATTATTATTAAATGAATATTACATCATTTTAATGATAAAAAAATGAGTTACAAAAATAGGACCCAAAGGATTAGTATCATGTAAAGAACCATAATTTTTGTGGAAATTTTTTTCTTAAGTACATGGGAATTTTACGAGTCTGCAAAAAACTATTTGTGTGTGATTCTGAGGCCCAGTGTGTCTGGAATAAATTTCTGAAGTTTTGTTCGAGTATGTTCAGTGAACGAATGACCGGGTTTTTATAACATTTGAACTGGTTCTCAGAATTGAAAACCAAGGGCACAGTTGAACTCGCATCACCTGTATTCTCTTAAGGATACATTCACTTCAACGTTAGTGAGTCGAGAATAAAAGTTAGTTTTTGGGTTTTTGTATAAAATAATAAAATAAAGTGACCTTCAGTTTACTTTTATTTGAGCCGCCACGTGGGTGTTTTTTGGTTAAAACCTCCTCATGGAAGTTGGAGGTGGGACCACTACACCTTAACCTCCCATGAGAGGTTATGGTGGTGGGCCCATCTGAACATAACCTCCCACAAGAGGTTACGACGTGGGGATCACACAAGACTAAACCCCCTATTAATGGGAGGAGAGTAAAACCTCTCAACTACCCTCATTAATGACACCAAGTCTCTCCACACTCACCCTCCTTTATTGTGCCAATACTCCTCTAACTTTAATGTTTCCAATGCTCCATCCTTAATAGGCCAACCTACGTAATTAATTTCCCCAATTTGAATATTGTGCAAACAATTAAATTTGGGAAATCATATCACTTTTGGTTGGAATTGCTCATTTGGTGGAATATTGGGGAGAGGAGAGCTTGGGAGGATTAGAATTCTCCAATGCAGAACCCCATTTCCCAACGAAGAATGAAGAATTCATTCTTCCAATGAAGAACACCGATCCTCTTCGAACTTCTTCCCCGGACACCAACCGATATGGAGCATCTTCACCAACCGACCCAACGTGGGATTGGAAGTGTGTGGTGATGCGACGAACGACGATCCTCTTCATTTACTTTTTTCAACTTCATCATTAAACAACGATGAAAGTTAGGGGTTTTTATTTTAATAATACTTACTCCCATGTTCTTCCTTGCTTTTAAAATGAAGAATGAGGATGTTTCCCTTTTGTGGGTTTTGGGATTAAATCTTTGTGGTTGGGTTGTTGTGCTTTGTTCTTGAGAGACAATTACTACCACGCTAAATGTGGAGGGTGTGGGCCAAATCGATATGGCTCGACCCCTTCGTTGTTCTTGTTTATGATGATCTTCGACATGGCGACAAACCAACGAGGATACGAAGGCGGTGAAGACAAAGGTCGTGCTACCCACGGCCTCCGTGATCTGCGCCGCCCCCATGGTGTTCTGAAACACCACCAACTGAAATGGCCCCAACCAAGCCCCCACTGGACGCACCCTTCAGGGCCTCCCGCTGGCCCGCTAGCCCACATAGCGCCTAGCACAGCTGCCTCCCGGCTTGGTCGCACCCTTCCCGGCCACCCGCCGCCCGCCTGGCGCCCTGCCCGGCCGCCTCCCGGCCTCTCCGAACCCTACCTAGCCACCTTCCGGCCTAGATGCACCTTTCCCATGTAACACCCCTAGCTTCCACGGTACGCTTCTCTTTGAATAATACAGTAGCATGTGTTGTACACAACATTGAGTTCTAACACACACCATAACCAATCAAACTAGCTGTTATGAATTGTAATACCCACTTTTTGAAATTTTACACATTTTATAATTCAAAATAGACTTCATTTTTAGATTCTAAATATCAAAATTTTCTTAGGGTGAATTTTTGGTACTTTTCTGATAACATTCATATTTGGATGAATATTGAAAATTAATAAAATTTTATTAAAAAGAATTTTTTTAATCGAAATAATTAATAGTGATAAATTTTGAATTTGAGTTATTTTAACGTATAATTAGATTATATTTTTAGAATTTAATCCAATGTTGGTCACTGGACATAATTTCACATTTAAACTAGACATAAGCAAGTGTCAATCTTTTAATAGTTAGTATTTCTTAAAAACACGTTTTTTGCTTTGACAACGGGAATTAATTTTAAATTATTTTCTGCCACTTCTGTGTTCTGAATTTAGAAAAATGTATTCCATATTTAGAATCAGGAGGTCCAAATTTTGTAAATATATAACTTTTATTTTTAGTCATTTTGAATAATTACTTGGGAAAATATTTTATTTACCATGGTTAAAGGGTAAATCCGGTAAATAAGGGTAAAAAAATAATATTATAATAATATTAAATTACCATAAAACGTGTCCTAAAACTATTGGATGATACATGTCCGACCATGGGATTATTGGGGTTTATTGTGGGACCCCAGGGAGCCACTTGTAAGTGATAATAACACTTTATATTAATTAAGTTAAAGTAAATACAAAAATGACATAAGCATATATATTTTAGAAAAACAATTTTATCATAGGGTTATATATGTTATATTTTTGACTATAAATATTCATTATAAAGATAAACATATTTCCTACATAATTATATTTTATTTATAATTTTTAGATATTTAATAATTAAATTTATTTATGACACAGTAATGATGCAGTATTTTCCTTATTAATGAAAGAATCAAATAATTTGTATTATAAATGTTAAAATAAATATAATTTGAAAGTTTTCATGCCATCCATGAATTTAATTTGTTTCTATTACATTCTAGTATTTATTAAATGAGTTTTTTCGAATTAATAATGTTTATAAGACTTTAAAAAATTATTAAATAGTGTCAAAATTGCCATAAATGAGTTTCTAAAACAAATATTATATTATTAATTGATATTTTATTCCTAAAAATATAAGGTTCGGCCAAAGGACTTAAATAATGATAGGTGGCTCATTAATGGACCAATTTTGGGTCTCTAAGATGTATATAATATGTTTATTAACTATATAATATAAAAATACAAAGAGACATGGTAAATGTCAAACTATTTGAGTAAGAGTTAAATCAAAAAGATAGTGTTAATATAGTGAACCAAACATGTCTAAAACCTACTAGTTGAGTTTTTTTCGACCTATCACCACCTTAAACTATAAATAATCCACTTTCGAGCTATTAGAAGCCGAATATTAATTTATTATAAAATAATATTTCTAACTTTGCCTAAGGTCCCCTCACCCCTCTTATAAAAGGGCACTCCCCCTTCTCACTAATTCACACATTCAAAGCCTTTTGTCTCGGACAATATCTGCCCAAATACCCTCTAAACTATCCTCCATTCATCCTAGAGGCCTTCCTATAGTCAATAATCCAACGTAATGAGCTCTTTTGATCAAATCAAACGAAAGAACCCGAAGAAGAGGTAATGTTTTCACCACCCTCTTTCAAGTTCCTTTCTTCTTAAACTTCTTATTTCATTGTTATTTCCATTCTAAAATAATAAATCCAGTATATTATAAATATTTTGATGTTATTATAAATATGGTACAACCATATTCAGTATTCTATCCATCCTTTTAATGACATGTCACCATACGTGCGTATGTCCGGCTTACCATCTCCATGTCGTGGTATAATTGTTATTCAAAACATTATTATTTGGATGGATATGATAATGATGTGTAATTGAAGTAAATAATAAATATAACATTATAATGATTATATATATAGGATATACCATCCAATTATATACGATGTTAATATCAAAATAATGATATTGTCGCTCGTGCGTACGTACGGACTATCGTCTCCACGAACGGGATGAGATTCATTCCCCATCGTATCCATTCATGAATAATTCTAATTAGATGCTTAAAAATAATGTTTAAGGACTTGATATAATTCTGTATATGAATATGATACAACCTATCCATAACAAACGCGGCTTACATAACAAAACATATAAAATAAAAGGAGTAAGTTAACACCCGAAACGGCGATAATACTAAGATATTATTAACAAAGAAATGTTAAAAGATCATATATGATATCATATTAATGTATATGATTATTTTATAATTTAATAACAATTATTTAACCATTATACAGGATGTTAACCTACCCTCGGCCAAGGAAAAGTACAGGGTAAGGGGATTTCATCTCACTCCTTATTCTCGTGAGATTCATGTCATATTGCCACTATTACCTTTTTGTGGGGTATGTACTTCCCATAATTGTATTATTTGTGTAATACACATTAATTTATGTGTATTTACATATTCATTTTATGATAATTCTTTCAATGGGGTGTATGTTTCATAAGTTACCAAATTATTAAGGGTTAATTCCTCAATCTCATTATTATCCGAGATTTTTTATGTGTAAGTATATACTAGGACATATTTATTATCCATGTTCGTGTTTCATAAAATATTTTTCAAAGAGATTCTTTATAAGGGAATTTTTACTAAAACATCATTTTAAATGTTTTAAAGATTTATTCTTCTAAACCATTCTCATGAATGTCCATGTTTTCAAAATGGTTTTAAGGATTTATTTAAATGGACTTGAATGTTTTAAAATGTTAATTACTTTTAAAAGTTTCAAAGTGGTATGGTAAATTTTGATTTAAAATGTATTTAAATGTATTCCTTTCTAAATTGTGTAACTTTTAAATTTTTCATGAAAATGGGATATTTCTCTCAAAGAATTTTACAAATTATTTTCATCTATGTCAACATCCTTTAATGCATTTTAAACTTCTTTGAAGTTGATTTATTATGATACAAATATTCCATATTGTATTGAAGGTTTTATGATATGTTTGAATATGGATGTGTTATTTTTATACCATTTATGCTTTATGGTTAAAGTATTGACATTTTTTATGGTAGTTTTAATACGAATATTTATGTTATGTTTCAAAAATTCTGTATGAGGAATTTATTGGACTTAGTATGTGACAGGTGGAGTCTGCTCTAGCTCCTCGATGCCTCGGTAGGTCTTATGAGACAACTAGACGTGGAATTGGCTGAGGCCCTTTCCCAATTTGAGTTATGGTTTTATCTGAGGCCTTAATCATTTTTAAACGTCTTGGCTGAAGCCTTTACAAAATGTTTCAGAATATCTGACATTATACATTCTCTCATTATGGAAATAATATTGATGGTTCATGTGGTCATTAGACTAGTAGAATACCCATGATTATGTTTTATTATGGATTTATTTACTCACCTCATATTCTTTCCATAAAAATATTCATGTTTATTATTGGTAAATGCATGTGGTTTCAATTATTCTCCATGCTTAATATTTATGATATCTTCTGCTGTATTGCTTACCCTTACTGAGCGTTTGAGCTCACCCCTTTCTATGTTTTACTTTTCCCAGGATTCCAAGAAGTGTATTATGATTGATATGTAGTGTTAAGCTAAAGGGAATAATGGCTTCTCAAAGAACTATTTATTATTTTTTTTATGTTTGAAATTGTAATGTAATGTTAATGTATGTAATCTATTTTCCAAGACTGCCAACCCGATCGGTCCTTCGGGACTTTATTCCTTGTAATCATGCCAATGTATTAAAATAATGCACCGAATCTGGGAAACTGGGGTCGGGAAATTATATTTGGTATCAGAGGAAGTTTAGAAATATCCTTAGATACTCGATTCAGATGAACTCTGATTAGATCACATTACCCTAAGATAGACTTTGAGGATTAGTATAGAATAATTTCCTAGAATTTTAGTAATGTTGATATTTTGTGATTTTTCCAAGAAAATGCATCCCTGTCTAGATATGGGTAGGTAGAGGTGGCTCTGGCACAGATGTACCTAGAGGTAAAACCCAAAAACATCGCTTTGAGCTGGACTCGAACGGGAACTGGTGCACGACAATGGGCCTTGATGTACTCTTGGTTACGACACTCCTGGGGGATATGATTAGGATAATTCTCAGTTTCATTACAAACCATTATGAAGGGTTTATGAGTATATACATCCTCAAACAAAACCTTTTTAGGATTATGGATTATATCCATAAACTATTCAATTTATGTTACGTATTTTACAAGTTTGGAATTATTCATTGCAATTCATAAACTGACCTAGTGTATGCCATTGTATAGAAATGGCACCCAGTAGAAGGAAAGTGAAATCCAGCAATACATATGATCCAAAGAGTAAGAAGGATCATATCTTCCATGGTATTAAGCCAACATTTAGAAGGGAAATATTCTCTCATGTTTTCTCAACATGTGAAGAAATAGTATCATGTGTTAATAAGATAAGTAAATAATTATCTGAGTCCTACGGCATTGAATGGAAGCAAGATAAGATAATGATGGATAAAGGGAACAGAGAAAATAAGAATTTTCCCATATGTGATAACTGTGGGAAGAAACACCCTAGAACTTTACTAAAGGGAATGACAATTTTTTATAAGTGTAGAGAAAAAGGACACTAACTACGTGACTGCAAGGGTAAATAAAAAGGTTTCAAATATACAATGCTTCATCTGCAAAGAGTTGGGACACTACGTGAACCAATGTACAAATCATCAGAGTATGCCTCAAATGATTCTATTAGATAATAATAAAGTTAGGATACTACCTCAGATGAAGAAGTATGACTACTATTTTGATGTTGTTATTATTATATTATTTCATTTTAGTGTTGTATCAAAAATATACTGGTTATATGAATTATAGACATAAATAAGGATTGTACTGCAGTACAATTTTATTGAGGATTTGAGATTATATGTTTCTAATAAAATTGACTTAATAGTAAGCTATAAATATGGTAAAATACAAGGTTAAAAGAAATGTAATCCTTAATATGGTCCCGATAATGAGGTAGGGATTTTGGAATAAGGGCTGGTTGATTTGAATAAATTATATTGGATATTCTTGACTACCTTGAAGATGATTAATTATTTTTCATTGTTTGAGTTTAGAACATTTTTGAATAGAAGGAGTATATCCTGTATTCTATACAGAATAAGGGAGAATTAATGTATTCAATATGGTTTTATGGTAATTCAGGATGTTACAATGTTTTAAAATAATACATGATGAAGGTGTTCACATGTTATTACCTGGAAAAAAGGATCTTCATTATGTATAACTTACTTATAAATTTTGGACTGTGAGTTTGGATAGAATTATTTTGGATAAGTCTAATGGATGGAGTGGCTTATGTTTGAAAGGTTATTTTTGGATTTTTATAAAAGGACAACATGCAGACCGTGTGACAACCTGTCACGTTGGACCAAACTGTGGGAATCAAACCCAGAACCATAGAGCGATTGGGATTTATCGCCTACCACGGGGCTACGTGAAGTTCCTAGATGGTATAATGTAGTTTCTTTTTTTAAAGGGTCTGATATGTGAGTTATAAATTCATTATATTTGTAACCCTATACGATTAGGATAAACAGAGTATTTTTGAGTTGTATTATGTTTTGGTGTGAAAGATGAGTTTGTTGTAGAAATTTATTAATGGATAAAACTCTAATTATAAATTAATTATATCTCCTTATGATCTTATCCAATCTCATAAATAAATTACTCAACATTAAGAAAAGGAACTTAGAACAAAAACGTTGTCCTAGATGGTACCTTAGATCATCAAAAATTTATGGCTTTGTGATTGTTGGCGTTTTCATAGCCATGTTCTCTACCACTATCCATTAGATATTTATAGGTATATTTATCTTGCATATCCATGTTTTCCTACATGGAACCCTAGTATGTGTTATTTTCAGTAACCTTCATACTTACCACTATTTATTTTAAATAGAGGCCTCATTAATCCATTTTTCGATTAGAGATTTCAACTAATATATTTTGAAATGGCAACCCCAAGTTTCCAATACTAAGCATAAATTGTGAGGACACAATTTATTAAATGAGGGGATAATGTAACACCCCAAGCTTCCATGGTACGCTTCTTTTTGAATAATATAGTAGCGTGTGTTGTACGCAACTTCGAGTTCTAACACACACTATAACCAATCAAACTAGTCGTTATGATTAGTATTACCCACTTTTTGATATTTTTCGCATTTTATCTTTCAAAATGGACTTCATTTTTGCATTCTGAATATAGATATTAGCTTAGAGTGAATTTTTGATACTTTTCTGATAACTTTCATATTTTGATGAATAGTGAAAATTACTCTATTTTAATTAAAAACAACTTCTTTAATCGAAATAATTAATAGTGATAAATTATTAATTTGAGTGATTTTAAAGTATAATTTGATTATATTTTTACCATTTAATCCAATTTTGTACATTGGACATAATTTCACATTTAAACTGGACATAAGCAAGTGCCAATCTTATGATAGTTATTATTTCTTAAAAACACACTTTTTGTTTTGACAACTGGAATTAATTTTAAATTAATTTCTGCAACTTTTTTGTTTGAATTTAGAAAAATGTGTTCCATATTTAGAATCAGGAGGTCAAAATTGTTTAAATAGGAAACTTTTATTTTTAGACATTTTGAATAATTACTTCGGTAAATATTTTATTTACCATGGTTAAAGGATAAAATATGATAAATAAGGGTAAACAAATAATATTATAATAATATTAAATTACCCTAAAACGTGTCCTAACCCTATTGGTTGATACATGTCCGACCATGAGAATCTTTGGGATGATTTTGGGACCACATGGTGCCACTTGTAAGTGATAATGACACTTTATATTAATTATGTTAAAGTAAATACAAAAATGACATAAGAATACATCTTTTAGAAAAACAATTTTAACATAGGGTTATATATGTTATATTTTATAATATAAATATTAATTAAAAATATAAAAATATTTCCTACATAATAATATTTTATTTATAATATTTAGAGCTTTAATAATTAAATTTATTTATGACACGATAATGATGCAGTATTTTCTTTATTAATGAATGAATCAAATAATTGGTATTATAAATGTTAAAATATATATAATTTGAAAGTTTAGATGCCATAAAATAATTTTATAGGTTAATATGACATGTTAGGATTGAATAAATTAATTTTATTTGAATTAATAATGTTATTAAGACTTTAACAAAAATCAATTCTTAAATAGTGTCAAAATTGACATAAATGAGTTTTTAAAACAAATATTATATTATTAATTGATATTTTATTCCTAAAAATATAAGGTTCGTCAAAAGGACTTATATAATGATAGTTTTATAATTATTGGACCACTTGGTGGTCTCGTAGATGTATATAGTAAGTTTATTAACTATATAATATAAAAATACAAAGAGACATGCTAAATGTAAAACTATTTGACTAAGAGTTAAATCAAAAAGATAAAGTTAATATAGTGACCCAAACCTATACAAAACCTATTTGTTGAGTGGTTTTTGACCTATAACCACCTTAAAATTTAAAAAATATACTATTGAGCCATTAGAAACCGAATATTAATTTATTATAAAATAATATTTCTAGCTTTTCCTAAGGTGCCCCTCGCCCCTCTTATAAAAGGGCACTCCCCCTTATCACCAATTCGCACCTTCAAATACTTTTGGATCGGTGAACCTCTACCCAAATACCCTCTCAACTATCCTCCCTTCAACCTATAGGACTTCCTTTAGTCAGAAAACCAACCTATTGAGCCCTTTTGATCAAAATCAACGGAAGAACCCAAAGAAGAGGTAATGTTTTCACCACCCTCTTTCAAGTACCTTTATTCTTCTACTTCTTCTTTCTTTGTTATTTTCATTCTAAAATAATAAATAAAGTATATTCTATATACTTTGATGTTATTATAAATATGGTACAACTATATTCAGTATTCTATCTATCCTTTGAATGACATGTCACCATACGTGTGTAAGTACGACTTACCATCTCCATGTCGTTGTGTAATTGTTATTCAAAACATTATTATTTGGATGGGTATGATAATGATTTTTAATTGAAGTAAATAATAAATATAACATTATAATTATTCTTTATATATTATATACCATCCAATTATATATGATTTCAATATCAAAATAATGATATCGTAGCTCGTGCGTAAGTACGGACTACCGTCTCCACGAACTCGATGAGATTCATTCCTCATCGTATCCATTCAAGAATAATTCTCATTTGATGGTTAAAAATAATTTTTAATAACTTTATATCATTCGGTATATAAATAAGATACAACCTATCCCTAAAAAACACAGCTTACATAAGAAAACATATAAAAGAAAACGAGTAAGTTAATAACTGAAACAATGATAATACTAAGATATTATTAACAAAACAACGTTAAAAGATCATATATGATATCATATGAATGTATATGATTCTTGTATAATTTAATAAAAATTATTTAACCATTATACAGGATTTTAACCTACCCTCGACCAAGGAAAATTACAAGGTAAGGGGTTTTCATCTCACTGTTTATTCCCGTGAGACTCATGCCATATTTCCACTATTATCTTTTTTGTAGTGTATCTACTGCCCATAGTTGTATTATTTGTGTAATACACATTAATATATTAGTATTAAAATATTAATTGTATGATATTATTTCAATGGGGTGTATGTTTCATATGTTACCAAATTGGTAAGGGTTAATTTCTCAATCTCATTATTATCCGAGATTGTTTATGTGTAAGTATTTACTGGGACATATTTATTATCTTTGTCCATGTTTCATAAAAGATTCTTAAAAGGTATTATTTATAAGGGACTTTTTACTAAAACATCATTTTAAATTTTCTAAATATTTATTCTTATAAACCAATCTCATTAATGTCCATGTTTTCAAAATGGTTTTAAGGATTTATTAAATGGACATGAATGTTTTAAAATTTTAATTACATTCAAAAGTTTCAAAGAGGTATGGGACACTTTGATTAAAAAATGTCTTTAAATTAATTCCTCTCAAAATTGTGTAACTTTTAAATGTTTTCATGAAAATGGGATATTTATCTCAAAATTTTACAAATTATTTTCATCTATGTCAACATACATTGATGGATTTTAAACTTGTTTGAAGTTATTTTATTATGATACAAATCTTTCATATTGTATTGAAGGTTTTGTGATATGTTTGACTATGGATGTGTGATTTTAATACCATTCATGGTTTATGGTTAAAGTATTGACATTTCATATGCTAGTTTTAATATAAATTTTTATGTTATGTTTCAACCTTTTTGTATGAGGAATGTATTGGACTTAGTATGTGACGGGTGGAGCCCGCTATAGCACCTCGATGCATTGGTAGGTCTCATGAGACAAATAGCTATGGAATTATAAGAGGCTCTTTCCCAATTTGAGTTATGGTTTTGGCCAGGGCCTTAATCATTTTTAGACATCTTGGTCGAGGCCTTGACAAAATGTTTCAGAATGACCGGTATTATACATTCCCTCATTATGGAAGTAATATTGATGGTTCATGTGGTCATTCTGCTAGTAGAATACCCATGATTATGGTTTTTTATGGATTTATTTACTCAGATCATATTATTTCCATAAAAGTACTCATGTTTATTATTGGTAAAGGCATGTGGTTTCAATTATTCCCCATGCTTAATATTTATGTTATCTTCCACTGTATTACTTACCCTTACTGAGCGTTTGAGCTCACCCCTTTATGAGTTTTATTTTTCCCAGGATTCCAAGATGTGTATTATGATTGATATGCAGGGTTATGCTAAAGGGAATAATGGCATTCTCAAAGAACTATTTATGACGTGATTTATGTTTGAAATTTTAATGTAATGTTAATGTATGTAATCTATTTTCCAAGACTAATAAACCAATCGATCCTTTGGGACTTAATTCTATGTAATAATGCCAATGTATT
The DNA here is from genome assembly GCA_963277665.1 of Viscum album. NCBI lineage: Eukaryota > Viridiplantae > Streptophyta > Magnoliopsida > Santalales > Viscaceae > Viscum > Viscum album. The sequence goes on from OY728138.1 coordinate 1,791,434,053, forward strand.
AAAATATTGCACTAACTCTGGGTAACTGGGGTCAGGGCATTACAGCCCAGCCAACAGCCGGCCTGCCTGGCGCCCTGCCCGACCGCCTCCCGGCCAGCCCGATCCCCTGCTGGCCCGCCTTCCGGCCTACCCGGCTGCCCAGCCTCCCTAGATGCCACTTGAACAAAGGGGTAACCAGGCTGTGCTAGCCTCCCGAGCCAGCCCGTAGCCCCCCTCGCAGCACCCTAGTTGAACCGGCCCGGTCGCGCACTCCGGGCCGAACCGCCCACGCGGCATGCTGGGCTGGGCCCAGCGGGCTAGGATGAACCTAACAGGCTAGCCCGCCTAGTGGGTCGGGCCAAACCCAATAGGTCTGATCGGGTCGACCCAGACCGGGTTGACCCAGACTGGGTTGGCCCGGGTCGAACCGGATCGGGGCCCACTTCGACCCTTTACTTTCTTTTGGCCATATCTTTGGCATCGGGCGTCCATTTGACGAACCGTCAGTGGCCCTGGTAATCTTGGAGCATGATAGTCAATTTGAGTATTCCCCACTAAATTTTGGGGTATTGTTGAGATACGGTCAAGTTGGATCATACACGAATCCAACCGGGCCCCTGGGACTAAAAGGCTAATAACTCACAGACCGAGCGTCTGATTGACGCGCCGTCTGTTGTGTTGAGACCCCTATGACGTGGGGGACCTTTGAGATACTTCTTCATAGGTATTTGTGACAGTTGGAGTATTAACCAGTAGCTCATGGAGCGGATCCTTCTGGTGATGAGCGAGCAGAGTGTGGAGACCTAGTAGATGGCTGAGACCTGACGGCTGCTGACCATTTAGACTAGGAGTGACTCGACTAGATCAGTGGGAAGCACCTTAGTGTCATGGCAGGCCCACAATGGGGAACACCTTGTTTTCACGGCAGACCCATGTTACTCGACGGGAGAAGTATCTCAGCAGGCTATGAGGGGGAGCTCCATGGTGACGCGGCAGACCCATAGTGGGGAGCACCTTGGTGATGCAGTAGACCCATAGTACTCGACAAGAGGAGTACCTCAACAGTCCAAGGATCGTGGGAAGTGCCTTGGTGTCACGGCAGGCCCACTGCACTTGATTGAGAAGGAGTTCTCCAGCATTCGTGGTTTCGATAATGTGAATAAAATCCTGTTTGAGCTGAGTTAATAACTTCTGTGTTTACCTCATGATTGATATGGATCACTTGATAACTTATGTATATGTATGGGCATATACCTAAGTGGGGTTATCTGTTGATTTTATACTTTGTGGTTTATCCTTGTTAAATTTTTTGAGACCTTGAGGGTCTTGGGATCCCTACTGACTATATTTATACTCACCCCTACAAGGGCTATGCCCGCACCTTGTTGTGTTGGTTGCAGACGACGGACAGCGCCGATGGAGGCTGAGAGTACCAGGACTGGAAGGTACCCAGAGGTGGACTATAAGACGTGTTGGTACATGGAGGAGACCGGAAGACGTGGAGTGCTGAGAAGGCTATCTATACCTACCCTTCAAGTAGGATCTGTGGTGGACGATCCAGGAGCTGCTTTTCACCTTTCAGCTGTTTTTTCCTTTTCATTTGTACTTGTTTTTAGTTGTACCCGTACTTTCCTGTTGGGCTTGTATTTTGGCCCCTTTACTTTCAGCACACTTTTGTATGCAGTTTTACCTAGTTTTTTGCTTCTGCCTCATACCCTATTGTGTTTGTTTTCAGTTTTAAAGGCAATGCCTTCCCAGTTTAGTGATTTACTTCGTTGGTGCTAGTCGCCATCCCCTGGCCTATGGAAGGTGGGCTTGGGGTAGTCATGGCACAGGCCCCGGGGGACGGGTCATGAAAAATTGGTATGAGAGGAGTCGGTTCTACCATAGAACTTAGGACTCTTTCTTTTCTATGAATTAATAGCGTTAAGTGTAGTGAGTGTGGTTTTCAGTTCAGGGAGTCCATTGTTGGTGTGCCGACCGATGTATCCATACACCAATACATAGACTTCTGATTTCTGACTTAGTGCATGAAAACACTGATTGCATGTGTGTTTTCAAAAGTTTTCTTTAAGTCAGCTCAACTAGGTCAGCTCACGAGGTATAATATTTGACTATGTCACATTTGTTTCTCTCAAGATGCCTCCCCATGGATGACCAGCTAGAGCCCTGAGAGTTTTACAGGTAGTTAGCCCACTGAGTGATGAGGCCTCGGTGTCGAGCCCTCTCACAGTGGAGGCACCAGCGGTACCACTCCCTGATGGTTCACCATTGCCACCAGCCCCAAAAGCAGATGATGCACGCCACTTGAGCGTGTTGCATGACTTCCAGCACCCTAGGCCACCAAGGTTCAGGGGAGAGACAGACCCAAAGGCGGCTGAGGATTGGCTGGAGGCTGTGGTGAGAGTCTTTCAACTGGTAGGGACACCAGCAGACCTAATATTGATACTTGCTACCAGCCTTCTACAGGCAGCAGTGGGCAGATGGTGAAGCTTGATGCTCTAGGTTAATGAAGGGATTACAATTCTCTGGGCAGACTTTGAGATCCTGTTTCGTGTAGAGTTTATCCCAGTGACTCTCTACATAGTGAGAATACAGGAGCTACTTCATCTGCCTCAGGGAAGCATAACGGTAGCTCAGTACTCAGCGAGGTTCATAGACCTCTCACGCTACTCCACCAATATGGTGTGGGACCCATTTTTCAGGCCACAGACCTTCGAGTAGGGACTTAGGACATAGATCAGAGATTCGGTGATCTCACTCAGCATCCCGACATATGAGGGGGTGCTAGAGAGAGCCCTCCTGGGGGAGAGTTTCCTTTCTGAGCAGTCCTCAGCATCGTGTCCCACCCCTAGTCGACATGCAGTGGAGTCTTCTGCAGCCGGCAGTAGACAGATGTCGCATAGGTCCAAGAGGACTAGACCCAAAGGGGTAGGACCGCATGACTCGTGATTTATTATGTGGGGAACCCGAAGCCGAAACATACATTCCAGGAGCGGGTTGTGTTTCACATGCAGTGGGTAGGGTCACATGGCTCATGATTGTCCAACCCTCCATTCAGATGATCAGCAGATGGTCAAAGGACCGCCCATGCAAAGGCAGAGATTCGATCGAGGTGGTTTTCAGGGAGTTGGCGGACTTGGAAAAGGATCTGGCCATGTAGCTAGTGGTGGACGACGTTTTGTGGTGTTACCACCACCACCACCAGGAGGTCCACCCCAACCACAGGGAGCAGGTGGATAGGGGAGATCTCAGCTCTAGGAAGCTGAGGCCTACAATCACGACACCCCAGAGATGATTCGAGGTACGATCTATGTCTACTACACCATAGCTGCAGTTCTTATAGACACAGGTGCAAGTCACTCTTTCATTGCCACTTCCCTCGTTCGGAGCTCGGAGATTTCGACAAAGCTGTTGGCTCAATCCTAATGGCTATAGACTTCTACGAAGCATACTTTATGATTATGCACTGGATCCGGCAGTGTGACCTTACACTAGGAGGTGAGAGCTTTGGATGGGATATCCTCGTAGTGGCATCAAGTCCTTACGACGTCATCTTGGGTATAGAATGGTTATCTACAGTCAATGCTCATATCAACTATATTTGGCGCAAAGTGTGGTGTATCTGCACGGATGGGACCAGGTTTACCTTCACCTGAAATAATGGAGCCTTTGCATCACAGGATGAACTAGCTTGGAAGAGGGTGCAGCCAATCACTCATTAGTTGGCCTTCCTTACCCTCGGAGCAGTTGATGTTGAGATTCCGAGATATCCTGTAGTGGTGGACCAGTACTCAGACATTTTCCCTGATAATGTTCCGGGACTACCTCCTCGCAGAGAGGTGGACTTCTAGATTGTCATGTACCCTAGGATGGCACTGATATCTACACCAACGTATCAGATAACTCTCGTGTAGCTTCGCAACTTGTGGGTACAACTAGAGGACTTGTAGGAGAAATGATTTATATGGCCTAGTGTTTCTCCCTGGGCAGCCCCGATTCTGTTTTCCAAGAAGGCGGATGGGATCTTGAGGATTTTTGTCGACTACCGTCACCTGAACCAGGTGACCATGAAGAACAAGTACCCACTCCCAAGGATTTACAAACTCTTTGATCTGTTGAAGGGAGCACGGTGGTTCTCGAAGATAGACCTCAGATCATGTTACCATCATCTCAAGGTTCGAGATGAGGATGTGTAGAAAACAGCCTTTAGATGTCGGTACAACCACTAGGAGTTCTTTTTTATTCCATTCGGCATAACCAATGCTCCATCAGTGGTCATGGGACTCATGAATAGGATTTTCTAGCCTTACCTCAATCACTTTGTCATAGTCTTCATCGACGACATTCAAATCTACTCGACTAATGAGGAGGATCAAGCCTACCATTTACAGGTATTACTAGACACACTCTGAGAGCATCAGCTTTATGATAAGCTCTCGAAGTGCAAGTTTTGGATCCGAGAGGTTCACTTTCTGAGACATGTCATCTCGGAGGATGGAGTTGCAGTGGATCCAGCGAAGATTGAGGTGGTACTTTATTGGGAGCCACTGAGGAGTGTGATGGAGGTATGGAGTTTCCTCGGGTTGGATGGGTACTACTAGAGGTTCGTTCCAAACTTCTCCAGAGTTGCAGAACCACTATCATCCTTGATGAAGAAGGGGAAACCTTTCATGTGGTCGGAGAGATGCCATCATAGCTTTCGGAAGATGAGGTAGAGGATGGGTAGTGCACCCATTTTGAGGCTTCCAGAGGAGGGCATAGGGTACGTAGTCTACTACGATGCATCAGGGACTGGACTCGAGTGTGTCATGATGCAGGAGTGAGTAGTGATCGCGTATGGTTCTCAGCAGCTAAGATAGCATGAGTAGAACTACACTACCCACAACCTGGAGTTATCAGCAGTTGTATTTTCCTTGAAGATGTGGCGACACTATCTTATGGGCGAACATTTTACTGTGTACTATGATCATAATATTCTCAGGTATATCTTCTCTCACAAGGACCTGAACCTGATACATTGGCGATGGCTTGAGTTCCTCCAGGAATTTTACTTCGATATAGTTTATACTCCTGGGAAGGGGAATGTTGTTGTAGATGCACTCAGCAGGAGATCTGGTATACAGCTGTTAGGCGATGCAATAGAGAAGATAGTCACTTTACAGATATCCTTTATGGATTGAGATAGAGTAGCTTTCCTTTAGACTCTCACAGTCACACCCCCACTCCTTCAGCGAGTCAGGGAGGTGTAGCGTAGAGATGCTGACTGCGAGACAAGACGTGCTCAGATATCTACAGGGTAGGCACATGATGGATTTCTTGAATGTGGGGAGTAATTCATCCTATTTAGAGGATGTACTATGGTACCAGTGTAACTTCAGGAGGAAGTGTTGATGTACTTCCACACATCCCATTTAGAGGTACATCTAGGAGTGGCGAAGATGTACCAAGACCTCCGACAACAGCACTGGTGGCCAGGTATAAAGAATGCAGCAGCATAGTTTGTCTCTCGATGCCTCACTTGTCAGCAAGTGAAGGTGGAGCACCAGGTACACACATTCTTGGTTCATCCTTTAGAGGTCCCACAGTGGATGTGGGATGGGATATCCATGGAATTTGTGAAAGGACTTCCACATAAATCTAAAGGTCACGACTCGATTTGGGTGATCATTGACCGACTCACCATGTCAGCCCACTTCTTACCTATTAGAGATCAGGGTTAAGTAGAGATCTTGGGATGCCTCTATGTGCATGAGATTTTGCGGCTACATGGAGTACCTTCTTCTATTGTCTTTTATCATGATGCATGATTTACTTCCCAGCTATGGAAGCGGTTGCAAGAGGCTTTTGGAACGCAGCTTCATCTAAGCACCACCTTCCATCCTCAGATGGATGGTCAGACTAAGCGGACCATTCAGACTCTCAAGGACATGTTTCATGCATGTGTCCTTAACATCGGTCACAGATGGGAGGACCACTTAACATTTGTAGAGTTTGCGTATAACAATAGTTATCACTCTACCATTGGGATGGCACCTTTTGAGGTGTGATATGGGCGACCTTGCAGATCACCATTCTTCTAGACAGACACAGGGGAGTCATCACTGGTGGGACCAGAGATGGTACGGGCTACCATGGAAAAGGTACAGATCATCTAGGAGTGGATGAGTACTGCAAAGAGCAGACCAAAGTCATATGATGACAGGAGACGGAGACCCATGTAGTTCGAGCATGGAGACAATGTCTTTCTACGGGTCTCACCTCGACAAGGTCTACGGAGATTTGACTGAGGTGGAAAGTTATCTCCAAGATTCATCGGACCTTTCCAGGTCCTCAGTAGAGTTGGAAAGGTGGCTTATTGCTTAGCTCTTACACCTTAGTTTCACCCGGTGCAAGAAATCTTCCACGTATCTCAACTGAGGAGGTACGTGCAAGACCCTTCTCACATCATCGACCATGGAGAGATGGACGTCGACGATGGGGAGACTTTCACAGAGTTTCCAGTGGAGATTGAGTATCGACAGGTGCAGGTCCTATGTGGACGATTGATACCTCTGGTGCACGTTCGCTGGCAGCATGAGAACCTCCAAGAGAGAAAATAGGAGCGGGAGGCTCAGATGCGTGCTCAGTACCCCCACTTGTTCCCTTAGTTTTATTTTTATCTTATGGGGACATGAAGCCCTGAGGTGGGGAGAATGTAAAGACTCGGAATTTCCATGGAATTTTTTTTAAAATACATGGGAATTTTAAGATTTCACGAAAAATGAAGGCGCGTTATTCTGAGGCCCGTTGTGCCTGGAATCAATTTCTAAATTTTTGTACAGCTATGTTCAGTAAACGTTCGAGAGGGTTTTTATAACTTTTGAACTGGTGCTCAGAATTGAAATATGATGGCACTGTTGAACTTGCAGTGCCGATATTCCCTTAAGGAGACTTTGACTTCAACGACAGTGAGTCGAGAATAAAAGTTAGTCTTTGGGTATTCATGGAAAATAATAAAATAAAGTAAGCTTCACCTTATTTTTATTTGAGAATCCATGTGGTTGTTTGTTGGTTAAAACCTCCTCATGGAATTTGGAGGTGGGAAAACCACACGTTAACCTCCCGTGAAAGGTTATGGTGGTGGGGCCCACCCAAACATAACCTCTCATGAGAGGTTACGACATGGGGACCACATGAGACTAAACCCCCTACTAATGGGAGGAGAGGAAAACCAATCAACTACCCTCATTAATGAGGGAGAGTCTCTTCACACTCACCCTTCTTTATTATGCCAATCCTCCTCTAACTTTAATGTTAACAATGCTCCATCCTTAATACGCCAACCTACGTAATTAATTTCCCCAATTTGAATATCGTTCCAATAATTAAATTGGAGAAATCATATCACTTTTGGATGGAATTGCTCATTTGGTGGAATATTGGGGAGAGGAGAGCTTGGGAGGATTAGAATTCTCCAATGAAGAACCGCATCTCCCAACGAAGAATGAAGAACAAAGAACACACTCTTCCAATGAAGAATGTCGATCCTCTTAGAACTTCTTCCCCAGACACCTACTGATAGGGAGCATCTTCCACATCCGACGCAATGTGGGATTGGAAGTGTGCGGCGACGCGACGAATGAAGATCCTCTTCGTCTACTTTCTGTGACTTCATTGTCAAACAAAAATCAAAGGTAGGGAATCTTATTTGAATAAGATTTAGTCCCATGTTATTCCTTTATTTTAAAACAAAGAACCAGGATGTTTCCCTTTTGCGGATTTTGGGAATAAATCTTTGTGGGTGGGTTTTTTGCTTCGTTCCTGAGAGCCAATTGCTACCACTATAAATGTGGAGGGTGCGGGCCAAACCAACCTGGCCCGACCCCTCCGATGTTCTTGTTTATGATGATCTTCAGCATGGAGAAGAAGCAATGAGGTGACAAAGGCGGCGAAGTCAAAGGCCGCGCTACCCATGGCCTCCGTGATCTGCACCACCCCCGCGATATTTCGCACCGCCACCGACCGAACCGGCCCCGACCGAGCCCCCACTAGCCGCCTGCCCGCCCGCCTGGCGCCCTGCCCGACCGCTTCCCAGCTTGGCTGCGCCATACCCAGTCCATCATTGGCCGCCCGCCTGGTCCTCTGCCCAGCAGCCTCCTGGCCTGGCCGCACCCTGCCTAGTCGCCCGCCTGCCCGCCTGGTGCCCTTCCCAGCCGCCTCTCAGCCTGCTCGGTTGCCCGTTGGCCCGCGTGTTGGCATGCCCGGCCGCCCGACCTTTCGAGCTGTCACCTGACCGAAGCAGCGCCCAGGCTACACCGGCCTCCCGAGCTGGCCAACAGCCCCCCTCGCGGTGCCCTCACCGAACTTGCCCGGTCATGCCCTCCGGGCCGAGTCGCGCCGGGCCGCACCCTCCCAGTGCTCCAAGCCAAACCGGCCCCGAGTCTGGGCAGAACTTCCCATGCAGCTAGCTGGGTTGGGCCCAGTGGCCCAGGCCAGACCCAAGAGGTCTGATCGGGTCGACCCAAACTGGGTCAGCCCGGGTCGGTCTGACCGGGTCGGACCGGACCCTGACCCACTTCGACCCTTTACTTTCTTTTGGCCATATATTTGGCATCAGGAATCCATTTGACAAACCGTCAATGGCCCTGGTAATCTTGGAGCATACCAGTCCCTATGAGTATACGCCACTACAGTTTGGGGTATATTTGGGATACATTCAAGTTAGATCATGCACAAATCCAACGAGGCCCTCGGGACTAAAAGGATAATAACTCACAGACCGGGCATCCAATTGATGCGTTGTCTGTTGCGTTGAGACCCCTATGACATGGCGGACCATTAAGATACTTATTCGTGGGACTTCATGATAGTTGGAGTATCAATCAGTAGCTTGTGGAGCAGCTTCTTCTGGTGACGAGCAGGCAGAGTGCAGAGACCTAGTAGCTGGCTGAGACCTGACGACTGCTGACTTTTTTGACTCGGAGTGACTCGACTAGCCCAGTGGGACGTTCCTTGGTGTCGCGATAGGCCTACAGTGGGGAGCACCTTGGTTTTGTGGTAGACCTGCGGTACTCGACAGGAGGAGTACCTCAGCAGGCTACGAGGGGGAGAGCCTTGGTGACGCGACAGACCCATGTTGGGGAGCACCTTGGTGACACAGCATACCCACTGTACTCGACAGGAGGAGTACCTCATCAGTTTAAGGTTATTGGGAATCACCTTGGTGTCGCAGCAGGCCCACTGTACTCGATTGAGCCAGAGTTCTCCAGCAGCTGTGGTTTCGATAATTTGAATAAAATCCTGGTAGATCTAAGTCAATAACTTTTTTGTTTACCTCATTATTGATATGGATCACTTGATAACTTAAATATATGTATGGGCATATACCTAAGTGGGGTTATCTGTTGATTTCATACTTTGTGGTTTATCCTTGTCGGATTTTGTGAGACCTTGAGGGTCTCGGGGTCCTTAATAAGTATCGTTATACACACCCCTACACGGGCTATGCCCGCACCTCGTTGTGTTGGTTACAGATGCCAGACAGCGCTAACTGAGGCTGAGAGTATCAGGACTAGATGGTACCCAGAGGTGGACTATATGACATGTCGGTACATGGAGGAGACCGGCAGATGTGGAGTGCAGAGGAGTCTATCTGTACCTACCCTTCAAGTAGGATCTGTGGTGGACGATCCAGGAGATTCTTTTCACCTTTTAGTTGTTTTTTCCTTTTTAGTTGTACTTGTTTTTAGTTGTACCGGTACTTTTATGTTGGGATTGTATTTTAGCCCCTCTAATTTCAACACTCTTTTGTATGTAGTTTTACTTAGTGTTTTTCTTCCAGCTCGTACTCCGTTGTCTGTGTTTTTAGTTTTAAAGGAAATTCCTTCCCAGTTTAGGGATTTACAACTTTGGTGCTAGTCACCAGCCCCTGGCCTATGGAAGGTGGGCTTGGGGTAGTCACGGCACGGGCCCCGGGGGGCGAGTCGTTACATATCATGGGGAAACTAGGACCACACATAACTTTTACATATTAAAACATAACCATTAATTTAATTCCATTTTCTCTAGATTCTTAGTGGATCTCCAATTATACTTAGCACATTAAATTACCTGAGGATGTACATTAATAAATGTTTGGTCTAAAAGTCTAGTAAGTTGTTGAATTAGAGACATGAAACATGGGTGACTATAATCCTCATAATAATAACATAAGCAAAGGACCACCATCATAATCATGAAATGAATCATTAGATAAAGACAAGGAATGTAGAAATTCATATAAATATAATATCATGTCTTAGTGGCCAAAAAACACATATATTTTTGAAATAATATATCATCATGTTCACACATATTTCATGTTTTATCATGATATTTATCACATTACCCAATTCATTGGAGCACTATATAATTACAGGTCCACATGTCACATCATAAAATTTACATTATCATTCATGCCACATAAAACATATATCAATCATGGACATCAAATAAACCATTGAAAAGAATGGGTTTCATTTAATAAATAATACATTCATAAATTTTGGATTTCACAAGTTAAAAAGGGAATAATATGCTTGGTATCGATCATTATTGGAGAAGATACAATCTCAAGAGAAATGAAAGGTGTGTTTTTTAAGAGTTATTTTAGAAAAAATAATTGTATTTATAATAAAACCATATTGAAGACATGTATATCCCATAAAAATTGAATAAAATTTTCTATTTATGGGACAATAAAGTAACATCGACACTAAAAATGGAGTGAAAGGGGGAAAACCAAGAGAAAGAGAGTTGGATTTGAGAATCCCCTTGCATTATGTTTGACCGTTTTATTCTCTTTAATATAAAGGATAATGAAAATAAATTATATAATTAACAAACCCCAAACATATTTTACATTTGTTTGATTTTTTATAATTTTATTAATTTCTTTTATGAACTTTTTGATAAGTTTTATTGGTCAATTTCATCATTCGTAAGTGTTCAAGTGTTTGGTTTTCATGATTGCTAAATATTTATTCATGTATAGGAGATCATGTAAAATGAGAATAAGTGTCGAAAATTGAAATTATATTTTACTAATAAACATATACATGTTTAAAGTATTATATATATCATTTTTTAGGTTATGATAATGAATCATTAGATAAAATGTTATTGATGATCGTTTAGATAAATTTTGTGGTTTCTCGATCATCATGAAGTTGTTTTGTTTTGTTTTAATATTATGTATATTTGTCTATTTAAAAAAATAAAAATGTTATATAATACACATTAAAATATATTTAAATCATTAAAATGGTTTATGTCCATCCTCTAAGGAATTACGGTAAAATGAAAACATGTCGACCTTGATAGAGATAAATCAAAACCTCACAGACAAGGGTTTCATTTTAGGAATAAAATGTAGAGGAGAATAGTTTTTATGATGGTTCATTTATAAACATTAAAAAATAAAGTATATAAAATGAAATAGAGTTATCAATAAACACTTGGATAATTTTAGGTTAGGATATAATATGAATAGATAATAAATTGATATAAAATTAAAAAATGTGAATTTTACCTCTTGAATTTCCTCTCTTTGGGAACCTCCTTAGGGAAAAGAGTTTGGTTTTTTTATGAGACCAAGGACTCAAGGAGGTAGGGGTACTATGATGTGTATTGGGAATAATTTATACATTTATCAATTCTTGGATGGTGTGAGGATAATAGGTGGCGAGGGGTGGTATTTATTAGTAAGGAGGGATGTTTTCTCATTATTTTATTCATTAGTTTATTATTTTGGATCAAACTATGAATATTTTGAGAATTATAACTAAATATATTAAAATAATGAAGGATTGTTAGATATTATGTGCTTAAATAATATATACATCATATATGACTCGATAATTCATGTATTTCTATTATATAGTAAATTACCAAATTTCACAATTTAGCAAAAATTCATGTATTTTATAAAAATACAAACAATTCATCCAATGATTTTTTTACTCATAGAATTCAAAAATGAACTGAATTTTATTTAAATAATTTTATATATATGAAACTTTTATTTTTCAATTAAAATAATCAATTATTCAAGAAATACCAATTTTAAAATTATTACTGGTTTTATAACACTTTCAAAAATTATCTAAGATATCATAAAATTATCTTATAATTATAAGACAAAAAAATATCAATTTGTTTCTATATTAAATGAAAATAAATTTTCTTTTAAATAAATATATTAATTATAAAATTGTATATAAATATTTATGACTTATAAAATACCAAAACTTAATTTATCATTTTTAAAATATATATTTACCTATTTTATGATATAAATATATTTTATTTCAATAATAATAAACAAAAATATTATTTATACTTTCATATGAGAATTTAATATTCTATTAGATGGATTACTATTCCCAAGGGTCATGTTACTATTCCAAATATCAAGTTACTATTCCATCAATATAGGTTTCTTAAATTCTGAAAAAGCCTCGTATTACAGTAATTATTAATTTATAAAAATTTTATTGTGTTCTCTATGTGATTTGATCTGATTAATACTATATTAAATACTTAAAAAATGGATAAATTTCCTTGATAAAAGTGTGGGTCATTACATGTAAGATGCTTTGATTCAAAAGGATCATGATAGCTTATCAATGATGATAATCATAAAGGATCCAATATTTCTAGATTTTCAATGGATGGATCTGGAAATCTTGGAGGATTGGAAACAATATTTTTCTTTCTCAATTGAATTTTTAACCCTTTATCCAAGTGATTATTAAAGAGTCCCAAAAGTAAGATGTATAACTACATGATAAGGTGAGTAATGATCTACATTTTAACCTTATTCAAGATAGAATGATACAGTTAGAGAACAGTGTATATGTTCTATCCATACCAGATTTAATGATGGAGTTGATAGAGTAATATCATAGATGAAAATTATTTATTCATCCTATAAATATGAGAATTTATATAGACTTGAAAGAATACTTCTAGTGGGATGGAATGAAGATATATATTATAGAGTTTTTATCTCAGTGCTTGGTATGCCAATAAGTTATTCCTTATAAAAAAAACTATAAGGGGATTGTGAATCCATTACCCATACCATAATGGAAATGGTAGAATATCCATATTTATTTTTTTTTTGATTTACTCCCTAAATCATTTAAAGGGTTTAATTATATATTGGTGGAAGTAAATCACCTTACTTTTTCATAATAATTAATTACTATAGGAGAAACCATATCTCATATTTCTGGGATATACATTAAGGAAGTGGCACATTAGACTCACCCCAGTTTGTGAGGTATCCTTAAGTGCATCCACAAGACCCATGTTCAAATCCTGGTAGAGGCATGTTTCCAGGGGTATTGTAGTAGTGCTGTAGTAGGCACTATATAGGCACTGTAGTAGTACTATACACTGAATGGGTATTGTAGCAGACTATACACTGTAAAGGCACTGTAGCAGACTGTACACTATGGGGTACTACAGCAGGCACTATAGCAGTTACTGTAGCAGGTACTATTCGATACTATAGTAGCTAGAACTATTCACCTTGGGCCACCGGTTTGAGCTTGGAGTCCTTAAGTCTTTCGAGCCACCTAGGGCCTTTAGGTCAGTAGGGCTTTTGAGCCACCTTCAAGGCCTTCACGCCACCTCAAGGCCTTTGGGCCACATACAGTTGCCCTAGACACACTACAAAAAAGGAACATCCCCTGAAGAGGATTCAGAGAAGGTGCACTCACTAGAGTAGAGCCAAATGGATTTGTCATAATGAGAGGGTATGGTTATGCCATCGGGACCAGCCTGTGCTTGCACGAGAATCCTAGACCGATGTCCATGTAAAGGTGGAGAGCTACTATCATGATTCAGATGATGTGGAGGGGAAGTTCCTTGTAGATAGTCTGGTTGAATTTCACAAGACCTTTGGGTTATGTAATATCCTAATCCTACGGTCCATGTAATCTCTGAGCCTACGGGCCTTGTAAGTGTTCCCCTCATCCCTTGAAAGGGGTTTATCAAAAATCAATAAAAATTAAGGCCTTTGGGCCATTCGGGCATTAAGGAAGTGGTAAGGTTGAATGGAGGACCTCATTACATTTTATCTGATCAAGATCCAAGGTTTAACACATGGTTCTAGAAAATTATTCATCAATCCCATGATACAGAATTGAGTTTCAAAACTTCTTATCATCATCAGATGGATGGTCAGTCTGAATGAACAATAAAACCCCTTAAGGATATGTTGGACTCCTGTTATATGGATTTTAAATGTGGTTAGTATCAACACATTCCTATAGCTAGTTTCTCCAAAAAAAATATATTTTAGTATAGAATTTAGATTGTTCATTATGAATACCTATATGAGGAGAAATTTAGAGCTCTAATGTCCTAGGATGAATTTTGAGAAATAATTCTATTGGGACCTAATGTCCCTGAAGAAATATTGGAGATGGTTAGAACCAATAAACAACAAATCATGGTATCTCAAAGTCAAAAGAAAAGTAATTATGATAACCATAAACCTCATATATAATTGGAAGTTGGTGGGAAGGTGTTTATATTAATATGTTCATAGAAGAAGGTTATGAGATTCAGTAAAAAAGGGAAATTAAACCCTAGGTATATTGGTCACTTTGAAATTATTAATCATATCATGATGGTATTCTATTATATGAAACATCCTCCAAATATCTGCCAATTATATGATGTGATCTATGTATCCCTCATGAGGAAGTACACACCTAACCTTATTCATGTACTGAACTTAGAGGGCATACCACACATATACACGAATAGAATTATCAGTTCTTAGTGAATGAAATGGTAATAATTTTAATCATTTATTATAATTTTATATTGATGAATAATTCATTAATATCATATATATATATATATATTCTTTAATTCCATCATTACAACATAATTGAGAGAGGAGGTAGTAGAAAATGAATTATATCATTTCGTAAGGCAATAGTATGTTCTATATATGAATGTTGGATTCATTTCCAATTGAAGGAAGATGTGATAGATGTATGTTATGTAGTTAACATAATAAAATATCTATATATGGGACAAGATGGTGTTATTTTTAATCATTTTTGAAGAAGATGTGAATCTGGTATAAAAAGAAACAAAATGAAAAGTATTGGGTATAAACTATATCTCCTCTCAGAAAAACACTTAAGGATTATAAATGAAATTATGATGATGGTTATATGATCAAAAAAATGACCATTTTAAATGGTAATAGATATTAGTAATGGATTATGGTAGGTATTAGTGAAAAATTGGTTCTTTATGTGTGATGGAATGAAAAAAGATGTATCATTTTATAAGAGTGTGCAGGGAAATTTTTTGAAGTTCTTTAAATATTAAATTTATATAAATTAAAATTAAATTTAAAATGGAATAAAACTAAGTTATTTAAATTATAAGATTATTTTTGGTCTATATAATCTCATACAAAAAAAATCATAATAGTTTATTGAATTTTCTCACCCTTATATTTTTTAACAAATTTTTATCATGGTAGAAAATTACTATGAGAAAGAAGTTTTAATAATTTAGTTGCTCATAGAGTTATAATAAAAGGAAAATTATACCATAAATGTACACTTGTTAAAAGTTTCAAACATACCTGAAACAATTGGTAGGATATATGAAGTTTTTCAATTTTAAATAATTTTATAAAATATCATTAATGGAAATTTTGGAACTATTATTTTCTTATGACTTTAATAACTAACATAAAACTTTAGAATTATAATTTAACACATAAAAATTATTAAAATATTCCATGTATGTCTAAAATTTTATTAAAATCCATAATTAAATAAAATAATATTTATTTTGAAAATTTGAAAACCATTTATTTTAATTTTATATTGATTAAATAAATATTGTATTGGTGCTACATATGAATTTTAGGTAACTATGTCATCAAAAAATGATAAATAAAACACCATGATAAATAAAAATACATTATATTTAAAAATAATATTTTTAACTGATAATACCTTCTATTATTCATTTTATAAAAAAGTTAATATAAAAACAAAAATAGAATGACATTTTTTTCTTTTCATTTCATAAAATATTATAATGGTAAAAATCATCCCCTAAAAGAAAAAATGGTTAGTTTTTTTAGACATTTGTACATTTATGGATGATATAAACTAAACTAATAAAATTTATACTAATGTTATGGAAATATTTAATTCCTTGTCATATTATTTTAACCCAAATTACACAATTTACCCTTACCAAGGGGAACAGAATTTAATATTGTCACCAATCATAATGACAAAAAATAAAAGGTTCGTATTAAAAAAATCTAATTAAAAATAAATTATTTGTTTTTAAAATTATTATTAAAAATATGGATGAATTAATTTTTAAATTAAACATGTAGAAATTGATGGAAATGACTTTTTTCTATAAAAATAACCTTTCAAGTACAGAAAAGATTTTATAAAAAAATCAAGAATACATTTCATTCAAAGTAATATTAATGGATTAAATTTAATCAAAAATAATTAATTCAATTTTTAAACTAACAAAACATAAACTATAACATGATAAATAAATTTAATAAAAATAATATTTGAAATTAAAATCAATATTTTTTACTAATCACTAAATAAAACATGTTTCATAAATTTCATAACTTTTATTCATTTACTAATTTTGATATCATGATTTCAAAAATTATGTTTTTTTAAATAAATTTTCTAATGGTTTTATAAATTAATTGTCAAATTTTATCACCAAAAATAAAAAAAAATATTTTTAATGAAAAAACATCTTTGAGAAATATAACAAATTTTGTAAAAAATACGTTCCTATTTTCATTGAATTAATCAATAAATTTATATTGAGGAAGAACATTATTAGATTTTAATAATATAGTTAATCTTATTCATACCATCAATTTTAACTTCTTTGTTAAAACGGTTTTATTTAAACAATAATAGTTTATGTGTCGTTTAGGATCAGTGTTGTGTATCATGTAATATATTTAAGATAGTATACTTTAACATATCATAATATAATATTCTCCCCCCAAATAAATTGTGTCCCCTCAATTCAAATTCAAGTTAAATAACTAGTGGCTTAAATTTTCAGAATTTTTTTTAAATACCCCATTATGAAGAAGGATTAATTAAATACTATCCTAAAAACATAGAAAGGGAAATACACAGGTCACATTAAATAAATCATACTAGGATTCTAGATAAGAAAAAATTTGTTGGAAGTAAAAATATAGACCTAGAAATGGAAATAAATTCACATGGAATCATAGAAAGTGAAAGAATACATAGCTAGGATAATTCCACTTACCATAAAATGATAAATATGTGATGTGTTAAGAGAACATAGATTCATCAAAAATGAAGGTAATAAGATAACTTTTTTTCAAGATTGTTTTCCTTGAGTTGTGTAATTTTATTCTATAAATTATAACAATATATGTAAATACTTTCATATCCTGAATAGTTTCCTCTATTAATCAATTTCTATATAAATCTCATCTTTTTCTCCAAAAAAAGTATTATTTAAGGTGATATTTTCCTTCCTGAAGAACAAGAATCATCTTAAAAAGGATTTAACAATCCATAAAAGGATAAAAATAAATTCAGAAAATCATTATATATTTAAAATAAATAGATATAATTACATCATATAATTCCAAAAATGAACGAAAAATTATATGACAAAATATAACATTTATTCCCAAAATTCAATAGTAATAATACAAGTCCAAACTAAAAGATTTCATAAATAAATATCCATAAAATTATTCAAAATAACCACAATAAATATTCATTACCAAATATCATATAAGTTTTATCACATATTATTTGTAGAATAATTTAACATTTATCTCTGAATAATACTTGTATCTCATAAAATCATATAAATGAAATGGTATATTACCTAATAATATAATATCCAAAATTTGAAAATCATTTCTACAAATAACTCAAATCTCCATAAAGCCACATTAAGATCATATATTCTTATAAAATATAATTAAACTTTGATTTCGAAAATAATAGTTCATGTTAATCCAAAGGGTTATATATACCTCAATCATATAAAATGAATCCTCAAAGATCACTAGTCACCTTAAAATTGCATCATTTTAATCCAATAATGGGGTGTATAAGAAATTTTACTTATAATAATAAATAAACTTATAAAATCATGATGGTATATGTAACTCTTAAGATAACCACACACGGAAACCTACCAACATCAATATTTTTCAAAACCCTTTACTAATCCCAACTGTAACATACCGAACCCCATACCCCTTGATTTGGTGATAAAAACAAAAAAATACATATATTACTTTGATACTGATAAATTTGTCCAAATTTTCCCCATTTTTAAAATTCAATATCGAAAATAAATATTTTATCACATACGTAACCAATGAAATTTTGGATTACTGTTTAATATTTTTTTGGTAAAAACTTATATAAACAACATACATGATATAGAGAGTGTACTTCGACTACTCTATCAAGCCCTTCATATTCCACATTCATATTTCAAAATGTCCCACAAAACTATTAAATTATGAAATGATTCATGAAACCAATAATTTATCACTATTAATTATATCATAGTGAGTATAAAACATAATAAGGGTGATCTTGTGTTCTCAATATGGTAAAATATGAGCATTAACAATTGAATTTCATTAGGGAGAATAAGATGAGAATAAGGGTATGATGTAGTAATAAAATTCCATGAGAATAATATAAGTGAATTTATACACATCAATATCTTTATCATCGGTTATTAAAAAGAAAATAATATTTTTTTAAAGTCAAGAGTCATTGGAAATCATAACTATGAGTAATATGATGTCAATCATGATCCAATAATTCATTATATACCCATATAAATCATATAGATTATTTTTATATCATAAAAAATATTATTTACAACATATTCTATAGATAATGTAATCCTATTAATATCCATTTGATAAACTGCTCTATTAAAGACCCCCCTTTCCAATAAATATTAGTTAGACAACCCAATTATTTAAATATTTATATAGTGGTCCTCAACACAAAGTATAAGATCTACCATCATAAATCATTCATCACGAGAAATAAAAGGGTTTAACATATCATATAAGATGTATCAGGATCCCGCATCAATCATTAATACTGTATGTGTATATTTTATGGGTAATTTTTTTGACTCTATGTCAATAATATAATCCATCCAAACAAAGAATATGGATTGTTAAATTACTATATAAACCCAAAGTAATTTATATAATATCAATGGGTTTTTATGTTATTGTATGAAAATACAATTAAAATACCATTAAAATCAATTTTGAAAAAATTTTCTTTTCATTTTTGAATTAACATTTATAAATTTAAAATTCAAAAAATAATGAGAAAATAATTTTACAAGAAAATATCTTTGTAAACTAATAATATAATATTATAATAAAATAATGTTCTTAAATGTGGGGATATCCATCGATTTTGTAAACGTTAAAAATAAACAATATTTTCCAACATTTTGTAATGTGAGTATATAGTGACACATTTGGAAGATCGTAATTAATGTCCTTTCTAAAAACTTTTAAATTAATTTAAAATATAATGCTAAATATAGATAATAAGTTTTTTATTTTTATAAATTAAAACATTTTAATCTTCTTTTTTAAATAATGGATATGATATATAAATATTCCTGATTAAAAATAATGTACTTGATCAGAATCACATATAATCAAAATTCTTGACAAATCATTAATTAACAACAGGGGAAATAGAAATTAGAAATGTAATCCAAATTCAATAGTTTTTTAGATGAAATTAGATATGGTTTATAAAATAAGATCATGATATTTTATCCAAAAAAATATTCAGAATAAAGAATCTTGAAAATAATATAGATTATTTCATGAAGACTTTTACAGTTTCGTAATGTTTCAATCATAAGGACCATAAAACAAAAATGATAAAATGAATATTTAAATACAACTAACATAAGATTATTCATGATTTAAATTTTAAACATGTAATTATATACACCTCGTTAAATGAGTTAGGTGTATATCAGAAATGTTTGTCCCACGGAAATTGTATTTGGGAAGAATAGACCTTACATTGATAATATAATTTATTTGATAACTAATCAATGAATATATTATGTGTAAAAAATATAAATATACAAAAATAAAGATCATATATAGAATAAAATAATTTAGATATAAATTGACACATTATCATGCAATAAGAAATACAATGATGAATAATGATAACCCAATGAAGGGGAATTGAGTTAAAAACCCTTTACCACTTTTTAACATTCAAGTCAACAACCTTAGGAGAAATAATAAAAATTGGAACTCAAAATACTAAGAGGTATAATTAATTAATTATATAACAATTTAAAATTTTTTTAGATAAACCATTTAAAAGATCATATAGTTTTAAAAATATTCCCTAATGAAGGTCAATTGATAGGGAATCAATTTCCTCAAGTCAATAATTTCAATGTATGATAATTAAAACTTTTACAAAAAAGTAATATCAGTTATTTTAATTTATTAAAAATTTATCGGTTTTAAACCTTTTATTTTAAAACATTATTTTATTTATTTTTATGATATGTTTAATTACATAGTCATTTGAGTCCATATTGAGAATTTTTAGGATGTTAGGATTATAATTTTCAAAAGATACATGGTGTGTTCACAATGTTCAAATGAGAAATTGTTAAATGTCTTCTAGAATAAGTATAAATAAATAATTATAAATTTAAACTATAATTATAATTTTATAACCAACCATGAATTACAGTTTTGAAAATTTTACTATGTTATATTCATAAAGACAATAGGTATTATATGCACATGAGTAACATATCCACTTTTCAACGATCATTTTACAAATAATTAAGTATTATTTCGTCATTTTAGAATAATGTATATATAAAAATGAATGTATTTTATATGTTTATATACTTATACAGACCATTTATGGGATGTGAGGATAGAAAATGAATCACATCGCTCCATAGAGGTGGTGGTCCACACATATGCACGAATGATTTTATCATTTTTATATTAGTCTTATGGTAAGAAATTAAATGATATATTACCTTTTATAATTATAAAAATTTCATAAAAATAATATTTATTCCTTAAATTATTCATAATAACTATACAGAAGAGGATGTGATAAAATACCAATTACATCAGTTCATGTGAAGGTACTATGTCGTACAAACAAATGCTGGTTTAGTTTCCCATTTAATCGAAGAGGATATGGATATAGGTTATGAAACAAAAATAATAAAATCTTAGTATATTTTATGAAATATTTTAATTATTTTATTATGGTTGAATAACATTTTAAGATGTTAAAAAATTAAAGAAAAAGAAAATTGTTGGTTAATAACTATATCTCTTCCCTAGATAGCCCCTTAAGCCTTACAACAATATCATTCCAAGGATTTTTCAGGAAAACCAAATGTCTTTAGAACATAAATAGGGATTATAGAAATCAATCTTGGTAGATATTTTATTAAAAAAAAAATTTGATGTGTTAATAAATGTTATGAAGATGATCAGTTTTATAAGCGAGTGAAGGCGCACTCTTGGAATTATGAAACATATTGAATTAATATTTATTAATATTCAATACAAAATGTTTCTAAATAAGCAAATATTTCAAATATAGGGTGTGGTTGGGTAGAAATAATTTCATCCAATTAAATTAAAAAAAATAGATTTATTGAGTATAACATCATGTGTTTTTACAAAATGGAAATATTACGTTCGATGGTGTATATGATATGCCACATTAAACTTAAAAAAACTAAGTATTATTATTTAAATGTTATCACTATAACCTAGCCATTAGAATGGTGGGTATGAACATGGTTAGTTGAATTATGAATATATTTTTTACACGTGTATATATAATTCTTTGAAAAATTAAATATAAATGAATCTAAAACCATTTCTATAAAAAAGTAAATGATTTTATGAATAACTATTTAAATGTGCAAAAGTGTGTTTTATAAAAAAAATAAAAAATCATTCTTTTTAATTTATATTAATGAATTATATATATATATATATATTATTAAATATATGTTTTAAAATTAATATTATGTGTTTTCTAGAAAGGATATAGAAAATCAATACTGCACATAAAAGAAGTATTTATTTTAAATGGTCGAATTTCCACCTTTTGATGGAAAACTTGTTTTAAATATAGTTTTTGAAAATTTTATAAATTCTATTTAAAATAATAAAAATAATATTTAAAATTGTAATATCAAAATTTATTTGGTTTCTTTTTTTGGAATTTTATTATGAGTTTCTTTTTTAATGAATAGTGAAAAAATACTATATTTTAATTAAAAACAACCTTTTCATCTAAATCATAGATAGTGAAAAATTATATTTTTTATTTGGTTAAAAAGTATAATTAGATAAATTATATATCATCAAATATAATTCAGGTACTTTGAATAAACATCACATTCATATTTTATATAAAAACATTGTGAACTTTTCAATATTTTTACATAAAAACCCCTTTGTTTCATCTCATTTTCGGGATTAATTTTTAATTAGTTTCTACATGTTCTCTGAAAATAATTTTGAAAAATAGATTACATATTTAGATTTATAATTTCACAATTTATTAAATATATCCCATTTTTGAACAATATTTATTATAACATTTGTAATTTTTATTTCCATGATTAAGGGTAAATTGGATAATTATGATAAAAAATAATATAATAAATATTATAAAATAACCCTAATACTTTTCCTAATGTAATTGTATGAGTACATTACATCCCTAATAATTACCTGATTGGTCATGTGAACATTCATGACCATTGTGATGAGAATATAACCTTTATAATATTTTATTCAAAGAAAATCCAAACTTGATCAAATTTTGTTTTAAACAAGTAAAATGTTTTTAAAATGGTGTTTTATAGGATATATGTTTTATTATAAATAATAATTTAAAATATAAAGGATTTATAAAAATAATGGTAATTTATTTTTTCTTCTTAGAGATAATATACATTCCTTAAATGGTGACACAATGATGGTTTATTAATTGTTTAATTAATGAAAATATCATATAAATGGTATTAAAAATATAAAAAATAAATGATTATTTATATCATTGATTTCATCCAATAATTTTCTATACTACTTTAGCATGATATTTATTAGTTGAATTTTTTTGTAATTTATAATTTTAGTATGATATTTCTAAAAACACATCTAATTAATAGTGTAAATTTTTACTTTAATGATATTTTAAATTATATAATATTTTATTAGATGATATAAAATTCATAAAAATATAAAATTCATAAAAAGGATTGGTATAAGTCCCAAAATGTAATAAATTAATCATTTATAGGTATTTTTATAGTATAGTAATCATATTAACCCTCGATGTGTAAATTACATGATATCAAGATAAGAGTTAAAAGGGTAAAATAAGGGTTAAAAAAGATATGGATTAATAAAAAGAATAAAAACATGTATAATTTTTGTTGGATGAATTTATTTTGATAAATAAGAATAATATATTCAAAATAAATCTATTTTTCCCATTTGGTATATGAAATTCATTTATATTAATTCAATATCTTGTAGAATTTGAAGAGTGACACTTCCTTCTCTTATAAAAATTCACTACTTAATATCTATTCCTCATACATCAAAAACAATTTTTTTCAGAAAATATCTACCAGATACCTTAATATAATCTCTACACACATTATAAATCTCTTATGTAAGTAGAAGAAATCATATTATATGGGTTAATGTGTTAATCCCACGTGATTGTATGAAAAAATGTATCACTTTGAATTTAGTTATTTGGTTTTGTTTATTCTTCCACTGAATTGAAATATTCTTCCATCGTGATTAAATAATAAATAGTGTATTCTTATACTGAAATTTTATGATCTTAATTTAATCCCATAAATACATCTCTACTTCCACCAAATGGGAAAATAGTTAATTGTTTTCGTGTTCGATGTATTATTACCTCACGAACCGATACAACTCGTTTTCCATCGCTGTCTCTCAAGAATGGTTATAACGGTGGAATTAATGGTTATATATAATATTAATTTTATATTTATCATTATTAATTAAAAATATATAAAAAAATTCTGACATTTCCTTGCACATAAAAATGATAATGTCGTTCAGGCGTACGTGTGAAGTATTACCTCCACGAAGTGATGTGATTTATTTTTAATCATCATGTCACATGGAGGATATATATAAGATTATTTAAATGATTAATATGATATAAATTATATTATTATTATTATAATACATACCTTATTTCCATAATTATCATTGAAAAATGAAAACTTTACTCATCTGTACGTACGACTTACCATCTCAATGATTATAATGTAGTTCAATTTTCATAACCATAATTTATGGTTTTATTTAAAATTATAATTTATGAATATAATAATTATTATTTAATGAATATTATTATAGGTATGATTGAATTATGAACACTTTTACTTTTGGAATTATACCAAATTCATTTTTGGCCCAAGTACCGAATATCATCAAAACAACCTATATGAACTTGAATAATTAATTAATTGTTATTGGATGATAATAAGTGATACAAAAGGAATAATAAACATTAAAAATTTTATCAAAAAACTAAACAATTAACCTATAATTATTACATAGGAATGTAATGATTTTTACGTGACGTTTTTGACTTAAGGTTAGGGAATTCCTAACTAAAATCCTCATTTAAAATGATTTACGGATTCATTTTCTAAATATTTTTCATTCATTTACATCTGTATAAAATTATTTCTATGAATGTATTTCTATGTACATGAATGTTTTAAAATGGTAATTTTATAATTTATTTCAAATTATTCAAATTTTTAGGGGGTACATTAATTTCAAAATCTATTTTTAAAATTTTGAAATGCGTTTTGAAAATGGGATGATTATTTAAATAACCTGGAATGATTTCCTTATGAGTGGAAATGAATTTTTAATATAAAAATAGAAATATTGTAAGTTTTGTGATAATATAATTGTACATCCACATTTTATGGGTGGTTATAAGATAAACCAATGATAGTTGGTTCCCTGATAATCCAAGGATGGGTGGTTATGTTATAACCTCCATTTCATTGGTTATGGAAGTCGACTATATGGTTATTACATTTGTACGAGTGAAATGTATAAGAGTAGACCATATGATTATTCTATTTATAAGAGTAACATTTATAGAAGTAAACCCCATGGTTATTAAATTTGAGTTTAATTATATCCCATGTTACAAACTTATCATTTATTTGCTTTCTTATATGTTTTCATGAAAAACATTTTATTTTCAAAAGTTAAGTTAATGATATTTTGGAAATAGTAATTTATTTAATAGAGTAAATAGGTATAATTTTAAGGAACATTTTTATGGGTTTTCAATGGACTAATGTTTTTCTTTTTTTATGTTACTTAATGAGATTTTGTTCACATACCATATTTCAAAAAAAATTCTGAGGGTTTAAGGAATAGTGGAGACAAGAATGAGATCAAGGAAAAATTGTGAAGATCATTAAAAATTATAATTCATGATTTATTTGAATTATTTTTTTCCAGAAAAGAAATGAATAATGATTATATGTTTCCACTTTTATTTTAGGTTTTTTCTATGTAATATTTTTTATTATTTATATAAAATGATTGACCTAAATGATATTTTCAAAAAGAATGTCATTTATATATTTAACATAAATATAATATATATTGTTTAAGGATAAGCCATTACATTTGGTAACAGATCTAGGTTTATAAAACTTCAGATGTTAAGAATTTATTATGGACTTATCATTTTCATCATGGGTTTATAATTTTCAGGTTTATCATCAGTTTATAGTATTATAAACCCTTTTTAGGATTTCAATTATGAAATTTTAATGTTAATAACCGTATTTTTAAGGCACTCATTTTTAAGAAATTATGGGTTATTAAATTTTGGGTTGAAAAATGAAAGGTAGGACATAACCACTAAGGATAATAAATATTAAAGTTATTTGTATCATTTTTCTTAGATTTATATAAATTTATATATATTATACTAATATAGTTTTAGAAAATAGAAATCCTTGAGGATGGGTGATAACATGTCATGTCCAATAAGGCCAAAGGAATCAAACCCACAACTGATGGGGGATAATGGTGCAACACTAGAATATATGAAGTCTTGGTTGGTATGAAATTTTAATTTTTGGTAAATGAATTCATAGATGAAGAAAAATATTATTTTGAGAAAATATGTATTATCTAATAGATATACTTGGGATTGGAAAATGATTTGGCAATTAAGTGATTGATGTTATTTTGGAATACATTCACTATTTTGGGAATCTGATAATATTGAGGTAAATAGAATACAATAAGATTCAATTAGGAGAATAGATGTTTAATTATATTTTAGATGAAAATATGATTTTATGGTTATTCATGTTATTTATGGAAATATAAAGAATACTTAAAGATTATGTTATTTATGAAACTTATATTTCTAGTATGAAGAATTAATATTTATTTATTATATTTTGATATAATTTTTAAAATTTATCTTAGAATACTAAGTAATCAAATCCATCGGGATTTTAGTTTTCAATATTAGTTGGGATTATTTTGAGAAATTTTTTGGACAGTTATTTATCAAATGGTCTATGTTAAACATTGGGTATTAGTATTGAAATTTAGAGATTGAACTATTATTTATTCCTATAATGTTATATTATTTTTCATGAATTATCATACCCAATCCATTTTCATTTGGTTAATGTTTCAATAATGGAGAAATAGATAGTTAATATTTTGTGGACAATATGATTTTCTAGAATTTATTTTTAGTACTTTAAGTGTGAAATATTCATCTTGAATACTCATCATTTGGGGATGATTTTATGGTGGATATTTATTAAATTATAATACAATACTTTTCAAATAAGTATATTTTCTTAGATTCTTAGTGAATGTACAAAAATAATTCCTCAACTCTATGAAATGATTTTCTTAAAAAGATTTATCTTTTTACTTTCATATAGAACAATCACTAACCATTTAGCCCATCCCTAATTTGTTATTCTTTTTTTATTATCATTATCATGATGAGGTTATTTATGACGATCCATCAAAATAGGAAGGTTTGTTTTCTATTACATCAATATTCCTTCCTACATGGAACCCTAGTATGTGTTATCTCAAGTTACCTTCATACTTCTCATTATTCATTTTAATGTAAAAGTATCATTAATGAATTTTATGACATGGGATTTCAATAAATGTCTTTAGAATAGTTAAACCATAGTTATAGAGACCGAAATAAAAATTGGGAGGATTCTGTTTATATAGGTGGATGGGGAATTTTACATCTTTATTTATTTCAAAAATGAAATACTCTATTCGATAGCATACAAGATAAGAAACATTGAGCTTAAATGAACATATAATTATTATTATTGAAACATTATCATTATTACATATCCATTAGAATGGATAGTATGAAAAAGGATAAATAAATTATGAAAATATGAATAAAAAAATTTATATAATTTTTTTAAACATTATTTATAAAAGAATGTAAATCCCTTTTTAAAATAAAATAATTTATTTTTCTTGAAAAACTATTTAATTGATCATAAGTGTGTTTTATGCCAACAAATAAATAGTTGAAAAGTTATGGATTATATTAATGATATATATATATATATTATTTTAAATCTAATATTTACATAAATTTTATTTATTTCTCTAAACATGATATAAGAACAAGTCCAATTTGACGCATAGAAGAAGTATTTGTCTAAAAAGGCAGTTTTGTCACATTTTGGTGGAGAACTTGTTTTAAATATACTTTTGAAACTTTTATAAATGATATTTATCATAATAAACATACTATTTAAAATATTATTATTGAAATTTATTTTAATTTAAATTTTGGTATTTTTTTGATAAGTTTCATTTTTAATAAGTATTGAAAAAGTACGACATTGTAATTGAAAATATGCTTCTCTTCTAAATAATTAATATTGTTAAATTATAATTTTGATTGATTTTAATTAATAATTAGATAAAATTTATATTATTTAATCTAATTACGGTTATTAGAATCAATTTCCAATTGAAATTTGATATAAAAACTTTTTGAACTTTTGAATATGTTTACATTAAAACCCTATTGTACCATCTGACCTACACGATTAATTTATATTTTGATTCAGAAAGTTTTTTGAATTAAATATAAAAAATGTATTCCATATTTAGAATAATAATTTACAAATTTATTAAATAGTAAAAACTTATTCTTGAAAAATATTAATAGTAACTTTGGTAATTTTTATTAACAGGGTTAATGGTAAATCCCGAAATTATGGATAAAAATAACATAATAAATTTTCAAAAATGTATGTGGCACTTATCATAAATTTATTTTAATATAAATTTTTATTATTAATATTTAAAGGGTCTGTTATGTGACCATTTGTGGCCATTTGGATCATTATGGAACCTTTATAATATTTTTCTATAAAAATGACTAATTATTCATACTTCTGTTTTGAACAAGTTAAATATTTTTAATATGGGGTTATATGGGTGATATTTTCAACTATAAATAGTAATTTGAAATCTAAAATATTTATCAACATCATGGTAATTTATTTATAATTTTATTTATAAAATAATTACCATGAATTTTGACATAATGATGATATAGTAATTGTTTAAGTAATGGAAATATCAAATAAATGATATTACAATTATTAAAATAAATATAATATGATATAATTAATGTAATAACAAAATTTGTAATATGAATTTTACCTGTTATTGATGATTTAAAATAGTTATTTCAAAGGTACCATGTTTTTATGATATTTTTAAAAAATTCAAGTAATGAAGAGTCTCAAAATGAACATTAATGACATTTTAAAATAAATAATAATTCATTAAATGTTATAAAATTCATAAAAAATATTAAATTCTGAAACATTATTTGGGAAGTATCAAATTTTACTCATTTATTGGAATTTTTTCATTTTATAGTAATTATATTAACCCTCATTGTTTAAATTACATGATATCCCAGTAAGAGTTAAAACGGTGAAATAAGTATTAAAACTAAAAAATATAGATTATGAATAATAATAAAATAATGTATATTTTTAGATTAAATTATATTGACCCAAACTCAACCAATCATAAAAATAAGTTAGTTTTGAGCTATTTGGAATATAAAATTAATTTAATATATTGAAGAATTCCAACAGTGACCATCCCCTCTCGTATAAAAAGGAGCCCCTTCTTCCCTTATCCTAACACCTCAAAACCAATTTTTTTAAACAATATGTGCCAAAATACATTACAATAATATAACCAAACATTATAAAACTCTTATATTTTCGTGAAAATAATCTTATAGGTGTTAAGGTGTTAATCAGATAAGGTTATCTGATGAAAAGGCATCGTTGGTAATTAAGTTTTATTTTTATTTTGTTTCTTCTTCAACTTACATAAAATATTCTCCCACCATGATGAAATAAAAAATCCATTATACTTAAAAATAATATAGGTTATTATGTTAGCATCATCATAGAAATACATCTCCACTTCCATCAAATGGGAAAAGAATTAATCGTTCCTTTATACAGAGGACTACCACCTCACGAATCGATATAATTAATTTTTCATCACCATATCTCATGAATGATTAATATAATTTAATTAATGACTATATATAATAGTTATGTCATATATATCATTATTAAATAATAATATATCATTTAATTTCTTACCTTTCTATACAGATAAAAATGATATCGTCATTCGTACGTTCGTGTGAACTATCACCTCTACGAAGCGATGTGATTCGTTTATCACCACCATATCACATTAATTATATATATATGTTTATTTAAATAATTATTATGATATTAATAATATTATTATTATTATATAAATATAAAATAATACATGACTTATTTCCATAATTATCATTGAATAATGTAAATGTTGTTCATGTGTACGTATAGCTTACCATCTCCATGATTATAACTTGGCTAATTTTCTATAACCATACATAATGGTATGATTTAAAAGTATGATTGTTGTATAATTATTATTATTATTCCTTGAATATTATTATATATATGATGTACTTATGTCCACATTGACTATTTTCATCATAACAAATCCATTTTGGACTGAATTACTGGATATCATCAAAACATCTGACATGAACGTGAATAAAAAATGAGTTTTTATAACCTGATAGTAATTTATATAAAAGGAAATATAATATTTAGAAATTTTATTATTCAATTAAATTATTAAACAAACTTTATTATTCATGAATATAAATATTCTAAATGATGAGTCAGACTCAATGTGAGGGACTTTTTAACTAAAAACCTTATTTTATATGTTTTAAGGATTTAATTTCAAAATATTTCTCTTTTATATCCATCTGTTTAAATATAATATTTAGGAATGTATTTTATATAAATGAATTCTGTAAAATGAAAATTTTTTAATTTCGTTCAAATGATTCAATTTTTTATGGGACACATTGATTTAAAAATACCTTTTTAAATATCTAAAATGGGTTTTAGAAATTGATTGATCATTTCAGTAACATGAAAAGTTTTATTATGATTGAATATGAAATTTTAACAATTAAAATGAAATATTTTATTTTTTCTGATTATATAATGGTACTTGTACATTTTAATGGTGGATATGTGAAAAACCAATGATGGGTGGCTCTATGATAAACCAAGTATGATTGTTTATGTTGTAACCTCCAATTCATTGGATATGGAAGTCAACCATTTGGTTATTTCATTTGTAGTATTGACATGTATGGAATTCAAATATATATTTCTTCCATTTGTAAGAGTGAAATTTATGGAATTTTACCATATGGTTATTTCACTTAATAATAAATATGTATGTAGTTACCTAGTTATCTTTTATATGATTTATTTAGAGTTTTCATGAGAATTGTTTTGTTTTAAAAAATTATGATAATGTTCTTTTTGAAATAATGATTCCATTTTAAGGTTAAAAACGATTCTTTTAAGGAAATATTTTATGGGTTTTTTCTAGATTAATGGATTCATTTAATTTTAGTTTCTTACTAATATTTTATGCTCATCACATGTTTTAAAATTTTTTACAAAGGGTTTAAGGAACTGTTGGGACAGTGATGAGATAAAGGGAAAATTGTGAACATCTATCGGCATAAGAAATAATGATTTTTTTTAATTAATTTTCTATGGAAAAATGGATAACGAGTATAAGTTTACTCTTGTAATGTATGAGTTTAAAATTTAATATTTCATTATAATTCTCTAAAATTCTAGATTTAAACAATATTTGGGAATAAAATATTATTTTTATGTTTAAAACTATTAGAATATGTATTGTTCAAGTACAAGGCCTTACACTTGGTATTAGATCTTGGTTTAAACAACTTTGGATATTATGATGTTTTATTAATAGTTACAGATATCATAATTGGTTTATAATTTTCATTTTTATCACAAATTTAGTGTATTTAAAACACCTTTGGTGGATTTTAGTTGTGAAATTTTATATTGTCTAATGGTATTTTTGGAGGGTTTTATTTTTGAAGTAATTATAGGTTATTACATTTTGGGATATAAAATGATAGGTATGATATTACCAATTATGTTAAGACATATTAAGGTTATTTTTAGTATGTTTCTCATATTTCTATAATTTTATAATTATTATATTAACCGAGTTTTTGAAGAAGACAACTTGTATAATGGGTGACAACACATTGCATCTTGAAGGACTATGGGAATCAAACCCACAACCCTAGGGAAAAAAGGGTGCATTGTTATCCTACCCGAAGTCCTAGATAGTATGAATTTTTATTTCTAGTTAAATGAGTTTATGTATGATGAATAATTTGATTTTTGGAACATATTTTTTATCGAATATATATCCTTTAGATTGGAAAATTATTTTGTGATTATGTGATTAATGTTATTTATAAATATGTTCACTATTTTTTGAATCTTATAATACTGAGTAAAATAGGATACTATTGGATTTTATTTTAGATATACAGGGTGAATTATCTTTTAGGGGAAAATATAATTTTCTAGTTATTAGTTTTATTTATGGAAATGGATTGGATACTTCATGATTATGTGATTTGTGAACATATATTTTTTGTATGAGGCATTAATATTGATTGATGATATTTGGAGATAATTCTTGAAAGTTTTGTTGTTAGCCTTTGTGATCAAATCCTTCTCTATTTTTTGTTTCAATTTTAGTATGAATTATTTTGAGTATTTTAAGGATAGTTATTTATCAAATGATATATGATGAACATTGGGTATTACAATTGAATTTTGGATATTGAATTAGTTTTTCTAAATATAATGGTTAATTATTTTTAATTAATTATCTTATCCTAAACTTTTTGGTTTTGGTTAATGATTCATGATAAGAGAATTTATAGTCAATCTTTTATAGACTATGTGGTTCTCTAGAAGTTAATTTTAGTATTGAAATCATGAAATATTTATTTTAAATACTCAACATTTAGAGATGATTTTATAGTAGAGGTTTATTAATGTAGAAAACTATAATTTTAAAATAATTATATTTTCATATGTTCTTAGTCTAGGTAGTAAAATAGTTTCTCAAATTTTTGAAAAGAATTTTGAAAAATGATATCTGTTTAATTTTCATTTTGATAAATCAATAACCATCTAACCCATCCCTGAATTATGGTTCTCTATTATTATATTTCTCAAGACCATGTTCTTTATAAATCTACATTAGAACAAGAGAGTTATTTATATCTTTCATTTATATGGTTTTATACATGGAACACCACTCTGTGCTATCAAAGGAAACCTTTCTACTTCCAATTATTCATTTTAATGTGGAAGTCTCATTAATCCTTTTTCTGATGTGTGATTTAAATAGAGTTATTTTTAAAATTCAAAAATCAATTACGGAGCCCAAATTCAAAATTGCGAGTACAAAATTTCAAAAATTGGGGGAGAATGTAACATAATTAGTTTTTTAAAAAATGAAATACTATGTTCTATATCATACATCATACCCCACATCAAGTTAAAATGAAAACCTAAATATTATTATTTAAATGTTATCATTATAACCTAGCCTTTAGAATGGTGGTTTTGATCATGGTTAACTGAATTATGAAAATATGGTTTACACATGTATATATAATTCGTTCAACATAAAATTATAAATGATTGTACAACTGTCTCTAAAATAAAAGGAAATTTTTTTATAAAAAACCTATTTAAATGTGAAAAAGTGTTTTTATACCAATTAATAGAAAAATCACCCTTATTGGATAATTTTAATTATATATATGTGTATAATATTCAATATAATGTTTAAAATTAATTTTATTTGTTTTCTAGATGTGATATAATAACAAATACAATTTTATACATAAAAGAAACATTTTCCTAAAAAGTCAGTTTTCCCACATTTTGATGAAGCACTTGTTTGAAATATTGTTTTTAAATATTTTATAAATTATACTTGACATGGTATAATTTTAATTTTAAATAATAATATAAATATTTATTTTGGTTTAATTTTTTTTTGACAGGTTTCTTTTTTGATGAATAGTAAAAAATACTATATTTTTATTGAAAACATATTTTTCATGTAAATAATTAAGAGTGAAAAATTATATTATGGTTGCACCCATCACATCATAACATTTACATTGTGCCCTATAATTCTAGTCACACTCATCACATCATAACATTTACATTATCATGTGTGCCACATAAAACATATATAAGTTATGAACATAAATAAACCAAGGAAAGGAATGGGTTTCGTATCATAAGAATAAATTCATAAACTTTGTGTTTCCAAATGGATGGGGTAATAACATACTTGATATCAGAATCATCAACCTTGAGTTGAAAGTAAAAGGTGTGTTTTGAAAGAAGAGTTATTCTAGAAAACATTATATTTTTCATAAACTCTATTAGAAAACATTTATTTCCCAATAAAGATAATATAATGTTGAATAAATGATTTTTAAAGAATAACCATTCTGAAAATGGGGTGAAAGAGGGAAAACCTAGAGAAAGAGAGTTGGGTTTGAGAAATCCCCTTACCTAGAGTGTGAATGCTTTCTTTACATTAATATCTTGTATAATCACCTTAGATTCATTAATTTATAATTCTAGAATATATTATACATAAATTTAATTCATTATGGTTTTATTAAGTTCTTTTATGGTCCTTTGGATGAGTTATATACTTTAATTTCATTATTCGGGAGTGTTCGTTTTCATAGTTTTCATGATCGGTTTGTTTATATACATGAATGGAAGTTTGTTTAAAATGATGATGAACATCCAAAATTATTATCATATGTTATTAATGATATTACATAATTTTAAATGGTCTTATTAGGTATTTTGTTAAAAACCCTGAGGATTATTCGTTAGATAAAAGTTAATGATGATCGTTTTATGCTAATTTTGGAGTTTTTTTGATCATAACAAACTTGTTTTGTTTTATCATTTAGTATTATGTGTAGAAGTTAGTTCCAGAACCAAAAAGGGTTTAAAATATACACTTTAAAATATTTTTTCAACCATTTAATGGTCATATTAATATCCTTTAAGGAGTTTATGTAAAATTAATGTCCATCACCCATGATGTTGGTAAATTAACACTTGAGGGGAAACCATTTCATTTTTTAAGATAAAAGAGATAGAGGGAGGAATTTAATGTTGGACAAACCATTAACATGATATACTTATATTATATTTATGTTACTAGTGTTATCATGAAATTTTTATTAAGGGAGTTGAAGATATAATATGAAAACAAATTGAAATTGAAAGGAAATTACAAGAAACGATAGAGGATTTACCTTTTAATTCTCATCTTGAGATCCTCCACAAGGAACCTATGATTGGTCTTTAATTAGGCAAAGAGCTCACGAATGTGGGGGATGGACTTGGGAATATTATTGGGTAGAATATAAGCAAGTATAAAAGATTGAGAGGTGTGAGAAAAAGAGAGTGTGGGGTGGTATTAATAGTGGAGGAGAGGGGTGTTTTCTTATTATTTTAATCATTGGTTTAATATTTTTCTCAAGACAATGAATAGTGATGATTATTGTGACTGAATATAGTAGTTAGTGCATTTTAGTTCGAACCAATAGTCACTTACATCATCCATGACTCAAACATGACTCAAAAATTCAGGTTTTTAGCATTTATCGTAAATTATCATATTTTACTATTCACCAAAAAATTAATGTATTTCAGAAAGATCCCAAAAATCCCCATAACCATTTTTTGATGTGTAGTATTAAAAAATAAAATTCATTTTTTGAAATTAATTTTCTAAATATGATTATTTTAATTTTTAATTAAAATCATTATTTATATGGAAAATACAAATTTTATAATTATAACTGATTGTATATCACTTTGAAAAATTACTTAAGGTCCTATAAAATTATCTTAAAATAATAAGAAATAAAATTATTAATTTATGAATTCATATTGTGAAAAAAAATTCGTTTAAATTAATCATAAAATTTTTATGACTTATAAAAAATACCAACACTTAATTAATAATTTTTAAAATATTTATTTGTTTATAATATGATATAATTATATCATATTGCCACTTATAAAATGAATAATTTTTATTTCTAGCACCATTAGCATGATCACTATTCACTTGGAGGATTTACTATTAATAAGGGTCATATTACAATTCATAAGGGTAACATTACCATTCATAAGGGTAACTTACTATTGAAAAAAAATATGTTTGTCCTATCAGACTCCAAATGTATTACTGATCGCAATCGTGTATGTCATATTTTTGAAATTCAAAACACAGAATTGGTCAAATCACCATAACCATTTTCCACTTAAATGAATTGGTTTATTATGTAAGAGTATATCCTAATTATATGATGCATTAGAAATAAAATATCCTTGGGAAAATAATGTGATATA
Source organism: Viscum album (assembly GCA_963277665.1). Lineage (NCBI taxonomy): Eukaryota > Viridiplantae > Streptophyta > Magnoliopsida > Santalales > Viscaceae > Viscum > Viscum album. The sequence goes on from OY728138.1 coordinate 1,791,470,167, forward strand.
TATCATTAAAACAATATAATATTTAATGTTTTACAATTGGGTCCTTGCATTCACAATTACGTTTTTTTTTGTTTTAACCCATTTAAAACATTTTTTACAATTACCGTGAAAACAAGGTTTTTACTATTTATAGTTTTAAATAATATCAATTAAATAATTATTATCCATTAAATAGATCATTTTTATATTTTAATCCATATAAGAAACACTTGACATATCATAAGAATATTTGGAGTTTTCAATATTTCAAAAAAATAATATTTATTATAAAATTACATAAATTTAAATATTTGAAATATTTAGTTAAAAACCTTTCTAAATTTTCATTTTTACCTAAAATAATCATGGAAATAAAAAAATCAATAAAATTGTTTTACTTTTATAATTTTTAATTTCATTTATTTAATGTTTTTATTAATATAATATATATTATATCGTCATTATATAGGATTTTATGGAAATTATTTCATCAATAAAATTAGAAATAAATTACCAGGATAAATAAAAAAAATTTATTTCATATTACTATTTATATCCAAAATAACTTATTTTTATCACATTATTAAATATTTAATGATTAAAAAATAACAAAGTATATTTTTTTACATTTATTTAAATAAAGTTTTTAAGGGTAAAAATAATTTCCAAATGCAAAAAAATATAATATATAAAAAATTTGGATTTTTATGAACGATAAATAACAATCCATTAAAAAATTATGTTTTATGGTCCTTTCTTGACTATTTTCATAAAAAATTTAACCAAAATTACCCAATTTACACTTCATGTGGTGACATAAATTTACTACAGTTACAATTCATAAGGAACAAAAATAAAGGTTGAATATTTAAAAATATATGGACCTTAAAATTAAAAATCTAAAACAAATTTTAAAAATTTCAATTCAAAAAAGTTTTATAATTTAAGTTAAAATTAAACCACGAAAACAAGATAAGAATAATATTTGCTGGAAAATTGACTTTTAAGTGAAAATATGTTTTAAATAATAAAATTTTTTAAATTCAGTCCAAATAATATAATTGGATTATTATTAATCAAATGTAAATAATAATATTTTGTCAAAAATAAAATAAAATAATATTACATTATAAATACTTTAAAAGTATATTCACTTTTCAAAAAAAATAAATACTTTTCACTATTCACCAAAAAAATCAAACAAAAATTAGAAAATTATCAAACATTCACCTCAAGAAAATTATAATAATCTGATTTAAGAAAAATTGTTCTCCTTATCAAATAATTTATCTGACATTTTTGTAAATATCTTTTTATATTTTCTCAAGAAAATTAATCAAAAACATTTATTAAAAAAACATATTTTTAAATCCTACAAAGACATTAATAAAACATGATTTCTTATATCTGAAAAATTAGTCAATAAATATGAACTGATTATGAACTGTATATGTATTCAATAATATATTTAACCTAATTTATAAGAACTTATTTAATAGTTATTTTATAATTTTCATATTTAAATAATAATATTTTAATGTTCATTTAGGCTCATAATTGGATATTTTGTAATCTATCGAACATTATAACCTTTAAAATATCATATTTAACATATATAGTAAGAAATATATAATATTTAATCATAGAAATTTCACATTCATCTATTGGAGAGACTAGATACATACTCATGTGATAATCATATATCGACTTACTGATTCACTCTCACAACTATTACAAACCAGCAACCATAAACTTGCATCCCTAGTGGATCTCCCCTATATCCTTAGATATCATATTGTATCGATTACATCTATCCAAGATTTCATATTAATAATATACCAACCTTGTGAAATATTCCTAATATCCAATTCTAGTAATATAAATGGGGGTGAGGTATTGTTTCATTAATGAATTTCATTATAGAATCTCAATAAATATATCCCATATACCTAGCATAACTCCAAACACCTACCCGTTAAAATAACCCTCACAAAATAATAAAATAATATTGAAATGTATCTTTAAGTGAGATGTCGTCCATATAGGTTTCCATTTTCAATGAAGCTAAATCAATTTACCAATATAAATTTTTCCATTAAAATTATTAATGAATTAATAAGAAAAATATTATATTTTTTAAATGCAATTTACGATCTAATGTGACTATCACAATCATTAATAAAGGATAAAAATTAGACTATAATATAAAATTTATAAATATAAAATTTATAATACATTTTATAATGAATTTTATAAAACAAGAAACAATTACAGAACCATGAATTTAATAATGATGTATACAAGCATCATATATATATATATATGCATATTCTTATATTGTGTACATGCACATATATTTTGATAAATATCCACATTTATTAATACATGTTCTTTTATATTGATTATCATGGTGGTAAATAAAGATATTAAATGATATTCACATAATAAAATATATAAATTCCTAAGGATAATCATCAATTCTTCATGAATGGTAGTAACCTGAAAAAACTGTAATCAATCTTCATGAATAAACATATCTAAATTCATCAATTTCCAATCATTATTTTATCATCAATTTTTTTAAATTTCCTCCTACACATTTTATAAAACAAAAAACAAACACATAATTCACCACAAATGAATAAGAATTATAAACATTATAAAAGATAATTTTTTAAATGAAACCATTAACTACTAGATATTTCAAAATTGATTTATAAATTCATTAAGAATATAAATTTAGTTACAATTAATTTTGAAAACATTATGCATCTCATGAAGTGTAATGAAAACTAAAAATATGAAAACACATAACATGAATTTATTTTTTGTAATATTCGTATTATATAAACACCTTAATAAGATACACTAAACTATAAGATGTTATTAAATTATCTAAACCAATATATTCCCCCACAAAAAAAAATCAAGTGGAAGTATTCTTTTTTCCATAATGAACTCTCTAGGGAATGAAATTTGGAGAAGAAGGAAGAAACATAGAATAGTATGGGACTACATACGATTAACTTTAAAAATCAACCAATAATATTGAATAAACTACATGAATACAAAATGGTGAAAGGGAAAACATTGACTTTTATTCCTATCACTAGGGTGTAGAAAATTTTATTAGAATAAACCCACGTGGTTTAAATCATTATAGGGATAATGTTTAAATTTGAAAACTTTCATGCAATTCTAGAACCCTTCATGGAATGGAATAGGGTTTAGCACAATAATTGTTCATAGAAACAAATATTTTAGGCCATCAATCCACCTTAATGTAGTGAATGCCTTAGACAGAACATGAGTTTCCACTATAAGGATGGTGCATATCATGAAAGCCATGTTTCAATGTGAAACACCATAGAATACTCTATTTTAAACAGAATAGACTTTGGAATCCTAAAAATTCATAATAAAATTGGATATGAAATATAAATACTCAATAAATATGTATGATAATATTGGTGACAAGTTAAGGGTGTGGCAAGGAATTATCTTACTCAAATTATATTCATTATTTTTTATTCTTCTTAAACATCATTCAAATATGTTGGAAACATTAAACATTATGGTTTAATTATATTATATATCTTCTTCCAATTATGTATATTTAAAATTCGTTCTCATAAAATCGTTTTTTTGGATTGTTACATCATTTCATCACATTAATAGATTTAATTACCCAGAAAATCATAATTATTGGGATTAATCCATATCCTCTTTATTTGAAGTTTCTCCACAATATCAATATTCTTTCATCCCACCATTATCTATACTTTTCATTTTGATATTCTAAATTGTATCATCACATGTTATATTCTTAGTTGACATCACTATATTTTAAATGGTTATTTTATTTACCATTTTATGGTCTAGGTTTTAATAAAGTTATTATTAAAATATTAAAAAGGATAATTCTTTTCCATTTAAATATTTTATATTCCAATATAAATTTCCTGAAAAAGAATATTTCCATTAATGGATCCATAATTGGACCTTTTTATTAATATATAAAAAAATTATTCCACATTCTTGAAACTTAATTTTTAATGTTATAAGTAGCATTTTATTTTAAATTTTGGAAAAAAATAAATATTATTTTATGATTCTACTTCCATATTATCCATTAGTTTATATGTATATACCTCCATTGGAATTATATTCCTGGAATTAACCTTTGATAGAAATTATAATACATTTACTAATGTGGATTAAACTCATGGTATCCTAAAATAAATGTCATGATCAGTTTTTGTGTGAAAATATTCTATGTATTTTTTTAATTATGGGTTTTGGTATCTTTTCACATAATTAAATTTTATAATTATTCTCATGGGATATGCGACAAAATCTCCATCCAAATATATTCCATGATTGGATAATGAAAATTTTATTTCATTTATTATTTGTGGAAAGTGGTGAAATCCAGTATGTTTCTGATTTTTATATATATATTATTTTATTACTATAGAAATTTGATTATGTATATTATTGATGTTCATTTAATTAATATGGTTAAGGAATTGAGAAGAATAATTTTATGAATAATTCCTTGATTAATATATCCATATATAACTTAAAAAATGGTTTTACACAGATTATGATCCAATACATTAGGTAATTATTATGTTCACTTAATAATTATATTGTAAGTTTACCATCTCGTTATTCCAATTTTATTTATCAATAAGGGTTTTGTTAGGGTTTTAGGGGATTATGTTCCAAGATAAAAATATGTTTTATCTATTATTTATATGATCTTATAATGTTTCATATGATAAATGTTGATATCACATAGCTCATGATTATTGATTCAGATGACTATTTACTTTAATAAATATATATTCCCTATTTCTATAGATAAAGATCTAGGTTTCTTTCTGTCACGACCCCCTCCCACCAAAGATGCCCCTCCTAAGCTGGAAATGGTGAAAGGGAGATAATGACCCCTGAGTCCCACCTCCAGTAGGCCCCAGGTTGGCGACTAGCACCAAGGGTATGAGTTTTCACAAATATGGGAGGCATTACCCTTTTTTTATTATTTAGAATCGGGAAATAGGACAAGTCAACCACCAAAAAGGAAAAAGAACAAGTGTATATAAATAAACCCAAACCATGCCCACATGCATGTTTAAACAATTTTATAACAAGGTACAAGTACAAGAAAGATCAAAAGTACAATACCAAAAGAAAACAAGAAACCAGCAACTGCAACAACTCCAACTGTCTGACTAGTAGGGTCCCGCACGGCCCTGGTAGTCCTCCTGGAAACTTGAATGTAAACGTAGGGTGAGCATACAAGTATACTCAGTAGGGAACCCTAAAGCTCTCGTACACAAGTTTGGAGACATCCTAATGTCTCGTGAGAACAACAGAAGAAACCTAACAAGGAAATCAGTCCACCCAACCTCACCAGCCACACTCACCAAAACACAATCACAACAGGTATTAGTAGTATAAGAACAATAGTGTTGAGTACCCCGCACCATTTCAAATTAGTTAGCTGAACGTCCTGACGCTGTCACACTCTCCCTTCCCGCACACACCTGGCCTCACAACCATGTATCCCGCCCGCACACACATAGGCCTCACAACCACACATCACGCCCACACACACCTGGGTCACACAACCACACATCACGCCCGCACACACCTGGGCCTCATCCCGAAGATTCATGGGAACGGTAATAGTAACAGAACTCTCTCCCGAAGACACCTAGGCCTAAAATCGAAACCTACCTGAAGAGTCTTAGGTGTAAGGTTGCCTCAAGCCATTATAGCCTATAATCCTGCCCGAATATTCTTAGGACTAATCACCCCAATCGAAACCTACCCGAAGGGTCTTGGGTGTAAGGTTGCCTCAAGCCATCACAGCCTAGGGGAGAAGGAGCTGGAAGGAGCTAGTAACTATGGGAAAACACCCTCTACCATGAAATGGGAGTGTTCGACACTAAGTGCTCAACATGTGTGTGGTGAAATAAAACACAAAAGGCCCAACATATGGCTTCTAAAAAGAGAAACTGATCACGTGCCTCGGCACTGCTACCACGAATCATGTCTACAATAAACAACCCCAACCCCATTAAGGTTTTTACGTTTCTGCATAAATTATCTTATTTAGTTCCTTAACTACTGGGAAACTATCCACAACCAACCACTTCAAACGTTCGTAAAACATATACCTACCATCCACAAATCAAGTTAGGGAAACACAAGCAGCACAAAAAACCCTTCTTAAAAACCAACCAACCCATTGATTATTTTTTCCGTTTCATTACCAAGCCCCACCATTCATTAGCTCTTACACTTTTATTTGTTAATCACAACCCATAACCCATTCACATTAAAACCCAACCCTATGGCCCCGTTGCCAACCACCACAACCACACCACACATCATTATCCCTTTAATACCATTTATTGCAGCCCTGCTGCCCATCACCATCACCACATTCACACCAACCCACAACCAAACCAACCGCAGCCCCACTGCTCACCCATTTCACAACAACCCACAAAAACACCCCCATCACATGCCACGTGACCAAGACAAGACCCACATGTTCATTATTCCATTTTGGTTAAACCGGGGTGATCACACAAGGGTTCCAGATTTTCATGTAAACAGCCAACTTTACGTGATTAACCAGTTTCCACATTCAATAAAGTTCCACTCACAAAAACGGTCTAGAAAAAAATAGGGCAACATTTAATTGCGCAAGAAAAGGCCCCCAATGACCGTGATTTTCAGTAGGCATAAGCCTATTCATTTCACAACATAATATCATAGGATATAAAGTAACAGCAATCACAAACTTCCCATCCCCGTTCTTTAACCAGTTATTATCTTTATTTAAAGGTTCATCTATTTCTCATGAAAACAAAGAGGATACCCAGCCCGTATGATGCACAAATTAGAGAGACAAAGGTAAACCCCCTGCTTCAATAGGTTCTGGTCACAACGCTCCCCTGGATCAACTTTAGAAGACGTTCGTCGGTGTCTGTCACTTCTGTCGGGTCCCGGAAGAACCTCCTCGGGTGGAATTTGGAAGGAAAGGCCAAAGGAAAAACAACAGACCCAGGCTCGGAAGTTCCACCTCGTCGTTACGATCCCGTGGCCGCTGACAGATTGTAAATTAGAGCTCGGATGGAAAAGTTATGGAAGAAAGAGCATTCGAGTCTCTTAAGAGAGCTCTGCTCATAGGAGAGGGGAGGAGAGGTGTGAGTTGGAAGGAGGAGGGGACCCCTCCTTTTATAGGCGTGGAAAGAAAAAGTACACAACGTTTACTTGGCCGTTTTCACACGGTCTCCACGCGGCCTCCAATGCGGCTCTACGGCCATTGACTGGTCAACGCACGGTTTGAGGGTAACGCATACGCGGGGAAGGACTACACGGCGTGTACCCATTTATTGCACATGGCAAGGACATGGATCCAACGCGGCACAAGATCGATGACTGGTCAACACACGGTAACGCGTATGCGGGGAAGGACTACACAGCGTGTAGATTGGACACACGGTGTGTACCCATTTTCTTCACGCGGCAAAGACACGACCATCCACACGGGGTATACCCGGCAAGAGGGTACATGATGTGTACTCAAACTACACGACATGTAGTTTCAAAATTCTGGAAAGTGTGGGAAAAGTCCATTTTACACTACAGAACACTTCGTGGCCTTCTTTTTGACAAAGGAATGGGTTGGAGAGGTCTGGGCCATTACATTTTCGGTATGAATATTCTTTTGAGATAATTGTTCACTTTGAATATATCATCGTACCCTTATGGTCTTCTTATTCACATGAATTATAAACAATTTTTAATTCTTATGTTTTCCCTTAATGAGAATTTCACCTCACCATTATTGATTTAACTTTTTCCCAAGATATAAATAATGAGGTTGAAAGAGTTATGTATAGATTGTATTTAATATGGATGATGATGATTTATTAATGTGAAAAATAAAATATGGGTTAAGTGGGTGACATTATCATTTATTGTTTTGTGAAATGTTAATATATGAGTCCTCCTAATTATATAAAACAAGAAACCAATGTGGTCCTCGATGATGTATGTGATCAAAATAATCCTTTCGATTTTCTATGATTTGGATAGAAAAAATGGGGTCACAATTATTGATATCAAATATGATAATGTGTGGTTTTCGATTACTACACCGAATCATGGTGTGTGGGTCTTGGACTATTCTATGATGTATGATTATAAATAATAAATCTCAAGGTAAACCCAAAATTATATACAGTTTCATAATGGCACAAAAATGAATTAAATTGACCAACATGATCGAAAGGTGACATAAACCCAAATACAATGTATTGATATCACAAAACCCATCACATGAAATTTTTACAAGCTCATATGATAAATTCCACTCCCATAGTATCAATATGTATCACTTTATACGTATAATACCTAACCCTCCTTAGTGTACTATTATAAAATGTTTACAGACAATCTGATTTCATCATGTGGGTGGTGAGAATGAACTCACAAGGCCCACCAAAATGACATCTCAACACACTCCACTTGGATAAAAACATGTTAGAAAAATCATTAAAAAGTGTATAAAAGTATATAAACCATTTATTAAATATCCATAAATTTGTGCCCCAAAATAAACACATTAAACAATGGTTTATTGATTTATATTACAATGTAGAATAACCATTCCATTCCACACCCATACACTAACACATTTGAATGCAGTCTTGGGATTCCCTATACTCATGAGTGGTAAGTTATCCATTCACTAAGTTATATCATGGTGAACACTTTTAGTGGTGGTAATTAAACTCGTTACTCTATCCCAATATGATGGCGGTACATTGTGTCTAATATTACTCCAAAGTTCCTTACAACAAACACCGAAAATGTTTTCTATGTTCACATATCAAATTATCCATTATAAAAAAATTTATTTTCAAAAACATATTCCATCATGAATATTATCAATAAACTTGTGGAGAATATTTGAAACCCAATGATATCTTTACTAATTAAATATATATTTTGTTACAGAATCAGTGAGAAAAGAAATTAATTACTATTCATTTAAGTTCTAATATGATTAAATAAAGATAGAATCCACATACTTCCTAATTGAATAAAAAAAATGAAGAATGACACTAAAGACATCTAGGTTTAGAATCAGAACACCTTTCATTAAATATATCTAACAATATCTCATATAGATTCACATCATTGCTTGGAGATCCAGCTATAACTTAATAAATTTATGCTCCAAGTGAAATAACCCAGAGTTTATAAATGATATATGTCTCTTGAATTAATTATTTTTATAATATATTATATGTTATTATACACATAAATAAATTAAGAAATATTTATTTCATTAAACAATACTAATATATTATTCATAAATGATAAAAATTAAAAGTCCAAACATTATAATTGGAAAAATAAAAAATTGAATAGATGAGATGTTAAAATATGGATCGTTCCAATATACTAGATTCATTTCCCCAACTTCCAACACTATATAAAATCGAATAAATATTATTAAATTAATAAACATTATAAAAAATGGAAACACATAACCTTGATAGTAATTTAGTTGAATAATGAATGATGTGAAATATAAATATTTATATGAGGTATTGTAACAATTAGAATAATAATGTGACCATTGGTATAGTGACATGACTATTAGAAAAGTAATTTTACCTCAAAATAATAAATTTTAATTTAAATAATAAATATAGTGAATAATTTATATAATTATAAATATTATAATTCCCTAAAAAATTACTATCATAGTTAAAAAACTAAAAACAAATAAAAGAATATTTTTAATAGACAATACTTTAATGTAATTTGTAAATGAAATAATTTATATATTAAAAATACTTATTTTATAAATTTATTCCCATAAAATTATTTTCATTTTTGAAATCATCAAATCAAAATTTTCCTAGGTAGATTTTTTTTGCAACTTTATGAAATTCCCTGATATTCAGGTGAATATAAAAAATATAGTTTTTATCATAGCCGGTGTATCATAAATTTCATAATTCATAACGTAATAATTTCATAATCCTTTGTAAAACATCTGTTTCATCAACGATATATTTAATTTCAAAAATTACTCATTAAAATAAAATAATATTAAATTTTGAAGAAAAAATGTATTTCTTAATACCTAATTTCAAAAGTGATTCTTTAAAATAGCAATTTTTATTCCATTCCATTATCCTTTTTAATAAACTAATATATTCCAATTATAAAGGGGATTAATTTCCTAAAAACCAATATATTATATTTATATAAGATATATATTTTTAAAAATTCACTTTTACATGTTTAACCATTGATATATTATTTTAATTAGTATTTTATTATAAGAAAACCCCTATACTCATGTATTAAAAATCCCTCTCCCCCCTTGAAAAACCACACATACCCACTTTCTACAGACTAACATCTACCAAAATCCATAATATCTAGACCCTTATGATACTTAGGTATGTTTTGGAGTAATCCATCTCTAATAATCATGTTATTTTTTGTGTCGTATAATAGAAGCTACACCATGTATTAAGTAAGTTTCAATCCACATTTCTTTTTTTATTTCATCGTCTTCCTCCTCTCTCTATTTTTTTCCCAATCCATTTCAAAAATAAACCTTAAGATTAATTAATTAGTAATTTAAAATTATATAAATTATGTTAATGTATTTTATGTATCGTATATACTATATATTCAAATTTTCATCTTCCCATTTCCAGTCCTCTTGATAATGTCCCGTCAAAGGTTGGTTGACTACCTACAAATAATTTTCCATGTCAACACCTATATCGACCATCAATGATAGCTATTATGAATTATATATAATAAATAAACATGTGATTATATTTTTTATAATATTTTAGAATTAATAATAGTAATGTAGAAATTATATTTAATAAAATAGCAACAGAGAGAAAAAGGGTGTAATAACCCAGATCTTCTTTTTTGGTATGGATCCTATTTTTCTGGTTTTTTGAGAAAAAGTGAAGTCTTCGGAAATTTAAGTATTGCACGTTGTGTACTTTGGAGTACACACTGTGTACCCAATTTCTGCGAGTGACTGTGTACTTGCCGTGTAACGGCTCAGTACATGGCTGTGGGGGGTGACCTGGAGACTTCCTAAAGCGGGGGCTGGTTAAGGTAAGTACACGTTGTGTATCTTTAAAGAACACGTTGTGTACTTTTATTTTTTATTATTATATCAGAGTAGGGTCACGTCTCTTTCATAGAAACCCTTCTTATAATGAAGTCTTGTCCATGAGTGACTGAGGAGAGTGATTCTTCCCGGAGCCCCTGATTATTTTTACGTTCTCCGATTCAACCGTTGTCGATTGTGTTGGAATCAGCACAGTGAATTATTCCTTATTCTAAAGCCTCATCTATTGTTTTCTCCTCTCTCATGAGATATAATTGGTTGAATGTGTTTTCTATTTTTGTAGATCTATGTCATTCTAGGCCGATTCAAGGGCTGACGTTCAAGAGTTTTCTTCGTACAACGCCGAGGTAGGTAGTTTGAGCCTTTCTGTAGTTAGTCTCTAAATATTATTTTCAAAACTGCAAAATACTATAGAACAGGGTATTGTGTGTATAGGTATTTGATCCATGTTAATGCCTGTTATGCCTTGTGTTCCTGAGTAGTGGTTTTTGGTTTGGGAATATGGTTATTTTCTATGCTATGGATGTGTTGCTTGTGTTTGTTTTTATATTGACCATTTGGTCTAGACTTACCGGTTAGGCTGCTTTTCTTCCATGCCTAGTGTTGTCAGGATATAATGATATTATCTGATTTTGTTATATTCTTATAGCTATTTAGAAAAGTAGTTATTGAAGGATATTATCCATGTAGTTATTAAGGTTTACTTTGGATGTTAAACATCATTGTGCACGATTGACTTACAGAGGGCCATGGGAACTTGGTGTAGTGGACCATAGGGAGAATGGACACTGAGGGATTCTACAGAATGTATGTTTACTTTTCACATTGCAATACCATAGGCGGGACGGATGTGAGTGACGCCTCAGAGTGTCTTTAGTTCCACATTTCAAGACCACGGGGGGAATTGGACGTTGAGTGCTTCCCCAAAGTGTTTTTAGTTTACCAATAAAAGACCACGAGGGGAATTGATGGTGAGTTCTTTCTCATAGTGTCTTTTCTAAAGCTGAACAAGGGGGGTTAGACTGTGATTACTTCCCAGAGGGTTTCTTATTATTTATAGGTTGAACCATAGGGGATAGGCTATGAGTACTTTCCAGAGGGTTACTTTTTTTTGTTTAGCTACTTACTTGAAATTTGAAAATGAATGGAATTGAAACTATAGGACTTTTTACTTTTGAGTACTTCCTTATTTAGTGCATCATTTTTCTTATTTCCTGACATATATATTAACTGACTATTAGGAACATATCATTAGGTGTTCGTCTAATGGGATTCATCTCACACCCTATTTGGGTCATGCTTTTGGGTCCAAACAGATTATATTGTTGCATATATAGATAAGGTCAAGTTCCCTTCTACTTAAGGTACTTGATTGTTGTGTAGATGGAGAGCATGGGACCAAGCTGAGGCTTGTGATGATGCTAGAGTTTATTTGTTTTTTTTTACTTTGTTTTAGTATTTTATTCCGTCATTTTGAATTTTTTGGGTATTTTACTTGACATATGTATCATACATAATTTATATATGTTCTCCAGTTGTTTATTACTTTCAATCTTCTATTGTTTACATATTGCATGTTATTACTGCTTCCTCTATTGTTTTCTATTAATTTCCATTGTGTTACTATTCCAATGAGGGTATAATTTCCCCACTATCACACCCAATTCCCTCATTTCTAGTCAGAATCCTCTGGTGTTTGGGGGAATGTGCTTGAGGCCATGTGACCAACATCGTACAGGGAACCTCTGGGCGGCACCCGAAACTGGGATGTTACAAGGTAGTATGAGAGTAATTATTTTCTTTTTGACTTACTATTTGGAGGCTATAGACAAGGATATGAATGAATAGTTACTTGGTAATAAGTTGTTCTCGGAAGTAGAAAACCCGTGTATAGGGGAAAGCCAATTTACCTCGTATATTGAAATTTTTATGGTTTTGAAATTATTACAGTTTATTTTATTTCACCATTGGGTGATTCACATGTTTTTTGTTGTTAACATTGATAATATGTGGTTCTATTTCTGTTGCAACCTGATGAGATGAGGGTATTCCATCTCATGCATCATATAGTCACTTTCTAGAGATCACATAGCATGCATTCTTGCCATGCCATTTAGGGTGCATTACTAATTACATATTGTTGTGATAGATGTTGTGCTAGATATGCATACTATGGTGATAGATTCCTTGATAGAATACCTGCTATTTTTATAGGGTATTGGATTGTGTATTGTTTCGTTTAAATGAACACCAAACTTTTTTTCTTGAGGTGTTATTAGCCCTCATGGATCATAATTTGGTGGATGATTGCACTGTTATGCTTGTTTATGACATGTATAAGTTTCCAATCTTTAATTCATGGGGAGTATGGGCCCTCAAGGATCATAATTTTTTACTCTAATGTTCAATTCAGTGTTTTTATGGGTTCTGGAGTAGTTTTTGAGGCTTACTATCTAGAAAAAACCAGAATACACGGTGTGTATTACTGAATACACTCCATGTATTGGGAAGGAACTGTTTTTCTTAAGTACATTTTTTGTACTGTATGTACACTTTGTGTAGTCTCTAACTATGTCATTGGTTGTGTGGGCAGAGATGTGGGGTTGGTAAATCCATGGTGGAACATATCGTGTACCAGACGTACACACTGTGTGTATAGACCACGTATCGAGTCATGTGACCAAAAAAACGAGTGGATTATGGCTAGTTAGTACACACAATGCTTGGAAAAAACACTCTGTGTAGATTCAGCCATATAACCAGCCATGTGACTAAGAAAATAGGTCAGTTAAGTTCTTTTTAGTACATGCCATGTCTGGCACAAACACGTCGTGTAGTCTTGCTCTAGGAGAACCTTGTGGGTTAACTCGTGTAGAAGAACTTGGGAAGGGGAAGAGGATTCAAGTACACACTGTGTGTTTGGACAACACACCGTGTGTACATGTTGTTACATGACCTGGGCTGGAAAAAGTACACTTCCATATGAAAGCTTAAGGGAACACATTGTATAAGAGTTGTACACACTGTGTATCCACCTTTTAGAAATCTTGAATGTTTTATTTATCATGTTACCTTCTTTCACATATATGTTTCAGTCCTTATTAATCTTGTTCTAAGGTGTTCGTTTGATATTGAAGAGTCATGCCACCAAGACGTCCTTCAGTTGTATGCCAGTTACAGGGCGGTGACCAGACACCAGACATGGAAGATCAGGAACTGCTATCAGATCCCCCAGTCATGCCCATCTTGGCACCATCCGTGATCCCAGATGTAGGTACTGAGGCATAGTTCTGAGAGGCATTTATGATTTTCATGAATAAATACTGAGGAGTACCACCTCATGCCCTGTCTGTGGAAGATTTGATGTGGGTTTTTCAACAGCAGCATCATCCCACCTTTATAAGGGATGGAGGACCTCAGGCTACAGAATCATGGTTAGAGTCCATGATTTCGATCTTTGAGCATATAGAGCCTCCTCTAGAGAGGGGTTTGAAGCTCTCTATGTACATTCTATGAGATTCCACCAAGAGATAGTGGGATGTGATCTCATAGGTGGGACGCCAGCAGGTTATAGCTAGGGATGAGTTCCAATGTGCCTTCTACGATTACTTCTACCTGGATACTTTGAGGGCTGATAGATCCTAAGAGTTCATGAGTATGGAGATGTTTAATCTCTCAGTTATTAATTATTATTCTTTATTCATATAGCTTTATCACTTTACACCCATTCTAGGAGGATATGATTTATTCTTGGTGAGGTTGTTCGAGGATGGTCTCAGGCACAACATTCGATCTCAGTTGAACATCTTTATGTTGACTTCCATCACCTCTATAGTCAACTAGGTGATGATAAAAAATAGAAATATGAGTGATTATAGAGCTTTTATCCAGGGCGTCTCAGCATCCAAAGTTGGTACCCCTCCAACTGATAGCTGGAAGCGCTGCAGGGAGTCTACGGGTGGAGATCTGAGTAGGAGGAATACTTTCTCTGGTGGCCATGTGATGTTCTACCAGTGCAAGGAGAGTAGGAATATGAGGCCACATTTCCCTAGTGACCCAATTGAGTTATGATCTTGCAGCGAGATGGGTCATCTTCAATGGTTCTATCATATTTTCTCACCAGCAGTTGGTGACAAAATTTCTTTTATGACTCCTCATTCCAGAGTAGCACCACCAGTTTCTCATCAGTCTGGGAACTAGATTTTGTCTGGCCACTCAGGCTGAGGTGGAGGTCATGGTCATGGTATTCAGTCACCAGGATTTCAGAAAAAACAAGGTGGATAAGCTCAGGGTGGTCAGGCATGGTCATAGGGTCATGGTGCAGGCCAGACTTTTGAAGTGGAGTAGACCTAACAAGATAAGGATCATGGACCCTCTACAGTTTGAGGTATGATTCTAGTTGTCTCATTCTTAGCTTATGCACTTTTCGATACAGGGGACTTCCACAGTTTTATATATGTTGTTGTTGTGGAGAGCCTTGGGCTTTGTATCTTTAATTTTGCTAATTTCTTGATATTGGACACTCCATTGGGGACTAGAACGACTAGTGTACATCAGTTCAAGGAGTGACTTATTAAGGTTCATCAGTGTCACTTATTATGGGACCTCTATATAGATGATGGGATATGATTTCATTCTCGGGATGGATGGTTTGGTTACCTTCCAGGTTGTGGTTTATTTTTATCATCATAGGGTGAGTTTCACATCATTGTAGGGTGGCCTGTTTTTACCTAAGGGAGAATGGGATGTTTAGGAAATTAGTTCAGGACCCAATTATCATGGTATGAGAAGAGTTACAGCCCAAATTTATAGTCTATATCTGGATGACCAGCGGACTTCACAGATGTACTTTCCTTTGGTGGTGGATTGTTTTAGGGATATCTTTCCAGATGACTTTTTAGGTTTTCCTCCAGAGTGAGAGGTAGAATTTTCTATTGAGCTTGTGCCAGGAGTAGCACCGGTGTCCATTCCTCCTTATAGTATAGCTACACCAGATTTGTAGGATCTCAATAAATTGTTGGAGGAGTTTCAGGAAAATGGTTTCATATGACCCAGTACTTCTCCTTGGGGTTCACCTGTCCTGTTTTCGAAGAAGGCAGACAGTACCCTCAGACATTGTGTGGATTATCGAAATTTGAACTAGTTGACAGTCAAGAACTGATATCCCCTGCCAAGGATTGCTGATCTCTTTGATCAGCTTTAGGGATCCTGAGTGTTCTCGAAGATTGACTTGAGATCATGTTATCATCAGTTTCACATTAGACCATCTGATATACCACTTACAGCCTTTTAGAGCATGTATGGTCTATATGAGTATGTGGTTATGTCGTTTGGTCTCACGAACACGTCTGTAGTTTTCATGGCATTGATGAACTGAGTTTTCCATCCAAACTTGGATTCTTTTATGGTAGTATTTTTGGAAGATATCTTGGTGTACTCTCACACTCTACATGACCATGCTACCCATATTGAGATAGTTTTGAGTACACTAATAGAGCATCAGTTATATGTTAAGCTCTCAAAATTCCACTTTTGAATGGACCAAATTCACTTCTTGGGTCATTTTATCTCATAGAAAGGAGTATCAGTAGACCCAGAGAAAGTGAGAGTAGTAGTTTCCTAGGAGAATCCAAATAATGACTTCGAGGTATGAAGTTTTCTCAGGTCTGGCAGGGACTACAAAGGGCTTTGGGTACACAGGTACTTCTGAGTACACCTTACCAACCCTAGACAAATGGTCAGTCCAAGCATACAAGGTGCTAGAGGACATGCTTCGAGCATGCATCCTAGATTTTGGGGGTTCTTAGGAGAAACACATACCTCTTTTGGAGTTTTCCTACAATAATAGTTTTCAAGAAACTATTCAGATTTCACCTTATGAGGCTTTATATGGTAGGCCATACTGATCACCCCTATGTTGGCTAGAAGCAGGAGAGGTAGTTGTGCTGGGACCTCGTCTTGTTCAGGAGACCATGGATCAGATAGAGTTGATTTGAAAGAGGATGGCTACTATACAGTCATGACAGAAGTCTTATGCTAATCAACAGAGATGAACTCTAGAGTTAGAGATTGGAGATCATGTTTTTCTATTTGTCACACCGAGGTTGGGACACAGGAGGATTAAGAGACATTGAAATCTTTCCCTGAGATACATTGGATCATTTGAGGTTTTGGAGAGAGTCAGGTCTGTTTCCTATTGGTTTCAGTTACCTCAGAGGTGTCGGGATATGCACAACGTCTTCCATTTTTCTCATCTACGGCATTACTTCTCAAACCTGTATAATCCTTTTCAACCCAAGGAGGTTGAGTTGGAAGTGGATGCCTCATTTGAGGAGCATCCTATCCATATTTTTGATCGTAGTGCGAAGTTTCTATGAGGCTAGTCTGTTTCTATGGTACGAGTGCTATTGCAGTGACAGCGAGTACAGAACGAGACTTGGGAGAGGGAGGTATAAGTATGATCTCAGTGTCCAGAGTTGTTCGAGGAATATTCTTCTACACCACCTTGCTAGGAAAATTCGAGAACAAATTTCTTTAAGGGGGGAAGTTTTTAAGAACTCGGATCTTCCTTTGAGGTATGGATCCTATTTTTCTGGTGTTTTGAGAAAAAGATAAGTTTCTAGAAATTTAAGGAGTACACGCCATGTACTTAGGAGTACACATTGTATACCTGGTTACTACAGGTGACCATGTACTGGCCGTGTAACATCTGTGTACATGGCCGTGTGGGGTGAGATGGAGACTGACTAAAGCAGGGGTCAGTTAAGGCAAGTACACGTCGTGTGTCTTTAAAGAACACTATGTGTACTTTTTTTAATTTTTATATCCAACTGGGGTCACGTATCATTCACAGAAACCCTTCTTCTAATGACATCTTGCCTAGGAGTGACCGAGGAGCACGATTCTTCCCGAATCCCTCGATCGATCAT
Organism: Viscum album; assembly: GCA_963277665.1. Lineage (NCBI taxonomy): Eukaryota > Viridiplantae > Streptophyta > Magnoliopsida > Santalales > Viscaceae > Viscum > Viscum album. Next base: position 1,791,488,284 of record OY728138.1, read on the forward strand.
TCATTCTCTGATTCAACCACCATCGATTGTATTGGAATCGACCTAGGGAGTTCTTCCTTCTTCTAAACCTCATCTCTTATTTTCTCCTCTCTCGTGAGATATTCTTGGTTGAACTTTTTTGACATTTTTATAGATCTACGTCATTTTAGGCCAATTCAAGGTCCGACATTCGAGATTGTTCTTCATAAAACGTCGAGGTGGGTGTTTTGTGCCTTCATATAGTTAGTCTTTGAATATTAAGTGAACAATTTCCCAATACCCTAGAATTGTGTATTGCGTGTTTAGGGATTTTAGCCCTATTAATGTCTGTTATTCCTTGTGTGTCTGAGTAGAGGTTTTTTTTGTGAATAGGGTTATTTTCCATGCATTGGATGTGTTTCCCATGTTTGTTTTGATATTAATTTTTTGGTCTAGACTTTTCGTTTAGGCTGCTTTTTTTCCATGCCTTGTGTTGCTAGGATGGGGTGACATTATCTGATGTTATTATATGCTTGTAGTTGTTTAGCCAAGTAGTTCTATGAAGTTGTTATCCAAGTAGTTCTTAAGGTTTACTTTGGTTGTTAAACATCGTTGTTCACTATGGACTTACATAGGGTTGTGGGAACCTGGTGTAGTAGACCATAGGAAGAATGGACGATGAGGGATTCTCCAAAATTCCTGTTAACTTTTCACATTGTGAGACCATAGGGGAGATGGATGTGAGTTCTCTATTGGAGTGTTGCTAGTTCCACATTGCAAGAACAAAGGGGTAATTGGACGTTTAGTGCTTCCCTAGAGTTTCTATAGTTTACCAATAAAATACCACAAGGGAGAATTGATGGTGAGTTCTTCCTATGAGTGTCTTTGCTAAAGTTGAACCATAGGGTTTAGTCTGTGAGTACTTCCAAGAGGGTTTCTTGTGTTTGATAGGTTGAACCAGAGGGGATAGGTTGTGAGTACTTCCTAGAGGGTTACATGTTTTTGTTTATCTACTTACTAGATATTTGAAAATGAATGAAATTGAAACTGTAGGATTTTTTACTTTTGAGTACTTTTTTTACTGCTTAATTTTTCTTACTGCCTTCCATATATATTCACTGACTGTTAGGCACATATCTTTGGGTGGTTTCCTACCTGGATTCATATCACACCTTGTTTGGGTCATGCTTTTGGGCCCAAATAGATTATATTACTACAGATATTGATAAGGGCAAGCACCCTTCTACTTCAGGTATTTGATTTCTATGGAGCTGGGAGGCATGGGACCAAGGTGAGGTGTGCGATTCTGTTGGAGTTTATTTGTTTTCTATGTACTTTGGTTTAGTAATATATTCTAGCATTATTACTTGTTTGGATTTTTTCCTAGAAATATGTATCATGCATCATTTATATATATTCCTCAGTTGTTAATTACTTTAAATCTTCTAGTGTTTACATATTGCATGTTATTACTGCTTCCATTATTATTATCTATTTATTTCTTTTGCGTTACTCTGCCAATGAGGCTATAGTTTCCCCACTATCACACCCAAGGCCCTCACTACTAGTCTAAATCCTCTGGAATTTGGGGAAATTCTCTTGAGGCCATTTGACCAACCGGGTATAGGGCACCTCTGGGCGACACTCGGAACCGGGAAATTACAAAGGAAAAATTTTTATGTACAACATGATATCAAAATGAATACACTTTAATGAAGGAAATTAAAAAAAATATAATAAAATGAAAATAATTTATGAATATTGGTAAAAATTAGAATACTTAAATTCTAGATAATTGTTTAGATAAATATATGTTAATTATTCAGGAGGTGGAAAAGGGACAAAATTGTGAGGGAATTAACGTAAGTGGATTATTGAACCCAACTACTTTTCATTGGGTTATCCCACTTTCTCAACATATTCACTATGTATATTACTATATTGTTCATTAAATATCATTTATATATTCTTCTATTTTCTATTATGGGATATAAATTCTTCCACATTGATTTACAAGTCCAATATCATGATCTTTAAAAAAACACATCCACTCTAAATAAAACCTTTTACTTCTCTTGGGTTGTTTTTTATTCACTCAATAATGATGGTGACTATGGAAAATATGTTTTACATTTTCATTTGGAAACCCAAATTACATTCATGAAATTATTTTTTAATAAATTTTATGAAATTTATTCATTTTAATGGTTTATTTCATGACTATGATTATTTTATATTCTATGTAGCATGAATTATTATTTAAATATTTTGATGTGACGAGTGGGACCAAAATTATATTACTCTCAAATTCATTAGATAATGTGATATATCAAACTATATAATGTGTAATAATCATGAAAATCATTATATATTTATTGAAAATGATTATATTATGATTATGCCCCTATTTAATATGAGAACACAATGTTAGCTTTGTTCACAACTATTTGTGGTATTTAACAACTATGACATGATGTTTCCTTTTGTGGCATTTCCAAATTCCATAACATTATCAATTGTTTCCCTCATGATAATTATTATGATACAATGATTATATTATTATGATTATTAGTATTCTAACCCATTTTATATGTATTCATGTCCCTTATTCCTCCTCTTGCATGGATTTTATCTCGACCTATTTATTGATGTATATCATCTAGTGAATAATTGTACTGAGGAGAACACGAGGGGAACTCTAAAGATATATAATGAGGGATTAAGTAATGTTTAATTTTTATTATATAAATGTGTTTTTTGAGCTAAATTTACCCTTAATATTAAATAATTATATACTTTATTGTTTCTCTATTCTATTTTTTATCTTAAAATTCAATTAGTAGTCATGTAATGGAATGGTCACATCAATATAATTGGTATCTTAGAAATAGTTTGGTTAATTTGGGAATTATAGTTTGAAAAAATTATTGAAAAACCTTAGTATATCCCCGATCAAACTTGAATTTCTAAATTAGTTGCTTCATGAGAATTTGAATAAAAAATGTTTATATTCAATAGTGCATCACCTTGGGGGAACCAGTGCTATTTTCAAAGAAAAAAGGACAGATAAATGTGGTTTTGTATCGATTATCAGAACTCAACCCGATCAAAATAAAGAACATCTATCATCTAGAAAGGATTGATGATTTGTTTGATCCAATTCAAGTAGATCTTCACTTCTCAAAGATGGATATTAATTATGGATATCATCAACTAATGGTGTAGAAGGAAGATATTTAGAATACTTATTTCCATACAAGGTATGAGATCTATGAGTTCATAGTAATACCCGTCAGAAATATTAATCTTGATTCTATCTTCATATATTTTATTAATATATTCTTTCTAAAATAACTCAAAAAAATTGGTAGTGTTTATTTAAGATATTCTCATTTAATCCAAGTGTTCTGAGGAAAACAAAGTGAATCTAAGGATTGTTCATGAAACATTAGTGAAGGATAAAATTTATGGTATTCTTTGAAAGTTTCAATTTTAGATGCAACATGCCACATTCATAGAGAACTTGTTCCAAAGTGATGTAAGTTTTTAGGACTATTCAAATATAATGTATATTCAGGAATGGCCCAAACCCACTAGTGTAAAAAAAATCCCTAGTTTTCATGTATTTTATTGGTACTACTGATGTTTATTAAGGAATTTATAATGATTTTACAGACCCATAGAAATGTTAAAATAGAAAGTGGTTATTAATTTATGAACTTATTAATGTGAAGAAAGTTTTTTTCAACTCAAGTGGAGGATAATCACTATTCATATACTCAAACTACAAAAAATGTAGAGAAGGTTTTGTGATATAAAGTGGTTCATAAAATAAATGAATGTGTTGTATAATCCTGTAGAATGATAATGTTGTTGAATATTCCCCATAATAGTTGAATATACATGAGCAGAATGTTCAAACACATGATCTAGATTTAGAAATAATATTCGTTAATCGGGTGATTTTGTGGGATTACCTCTATATTGAAAACTGGGATATATATTGTGATGAGAAGTCTATAAATTATATATTACCATAAGAAGGATCTCAGCATAAATAAATGAAGATAGTTAGAGGTAATAAAGGAATATGATTTCATTATTCACTACCATCCATGAAAGGTGAAAATGGTAGTTGATGCTCTTATTAGAAAATACCATGCTACTCAATCCATGGTACAGATTGAGAAATAATATATCTTCATGTATAAGAAAAAGGATGGATCTTGAAATCATAAAAATATATAATACATCCAACCTTTCTTAAATTATTTCCCAATCATATTTGAAGGATATGATTAGGAAGGTACTAAGGGATGATCTGGTCCAACAAAAGAAGGTGAGAGAAGTAAAGGAATAGAAGCTACATGAGTTCCACATCGATGATGATGATGTGATTCTATTTGGATCACAAATTTGTGTGCATAAATCACATAAAATAAATAATAAGCTACGGGGTAATCCACATAGATCATATTTCTCCATCCATCCTACAAGTACTAAGATGTACCGTTATCATTGAGAGCACATCTGGTGGACAAAATAACCATAGAGATTATAAAGTATATCTCAATGTGTTTCATATGTCAAAAAATTTAAATCAGAGTGATAGAAGTCAAAAGGTATGATTGATCCATTTCTCATACCCACAAAGAAATGACATAATGAAAATATGGATGTTTTCTATAGTATCCTAAAGATATCTAATGGAGATAATGCAATATGGGTTTTGGTGGACCGACTCACCAAGAATGTCAACTTCATTTAATTTCAGGAAGACTTCTAAACTCAATAACTTTTTATGATATAATGAAGAATGTTTTGAGACTATATGGGGTTCCACATTTAATCTTATCTATTCATGATCCATAGATCACATCTATGTTTTGGGGATTTTTTAAACATTATTTTAGTACAAAGTTAAATTTTAGCATGGCCTATCAACCCCCAAACTGGTGACCAATCTTGAAAGACTATGCAGATGCTCAAGGAGATCATAAGAGAATGAGTGATGGAATTAAAAGGTGGATGGGATCAACATATACAACTAGTTTAATTCTTATATAATAATATATTCCAATTGAGTATTCTAAATCATCCAAATAAAGCATTGTATTAGAAGTGATGTAGAACTCAAAAATTTTGGGATGATGTTGAGGAACGAAATCAACTTGGACCTAATATTGTAAAAGAGATGATATACAAGGTTTAAGCAGTCTAAACACATTTAAAATATTACAATATTTTTTAAAAGATATAAGTTAACACCCGTCAAAGGGACTTGGAGTTCAAAGTTTGAGGGAAATTTTTTTCCTTCAAGTATCACCATGGAAGAGAGTTATGTAGTTTTGAATGAAATGGATGACTATTCCAAGGTACATTGAACCCTTTGAGATAATTGATATAATAGGAATAATGGACTATCAACTTGAAAATCCACCAATTCTGAGTTAATTTTATGAAAATTTTCATATACCTCTCCAAAGGAATTATAAACCTCACTACTTACATGTACTGAATTTAGAGGTGTAAGAATTAGAGAATGACCTCTCTTATAAAGAGATTCCAATGGAATCCTTGGACATTGGAGTGAATATTCTTTTACATGATAAAAATAACCTTTCCAAAGTGTTTAGGATGAAGCATATGTACTAAGATTCTATGAGGGGACTAGAGGGATTAATGAAACAGAAGTAACCAAACTAATTCTCAACACAGAATATAACGTGAAATTTTAGGAAAAAATTTTCTGAAGGGTGGATAAATGTAAAAAACACAAGTTTATAAATAATATTTCTCTCTTAAAAGAAATGAGTTTTAAAATATAATATATATTATTATACACATAATTAAATTAAATAAAATTGTTTCATTGACAATTAATGTTATATTAATCAATAATAAATCCAATTAACATTCCAAACATTAAAATTAAACAAAACATATAACATACAAATGCTAAAATGGGAAAATATAGATCAACCCAATTAACTACATTCATATCCCCCACTACCAAAACTTTATAAAGGAAAAAAATATAGGAAATATAGAAAATTTAGAGGAATTGAGATGAATAATAAATAAATAAAAATAGAGGTATTTATAGGAGGTAATGTGATCATTAGAATTGTAATATGAGCGTTAGAGTAGTAACAAGATGGCCTAAAATGGTCTTTATAATAAAAACCTACCCATTGGAAATTTAATTTTACCTAAAATTATTTAATTATTATATAAATAATATTTATCATTACTAATTTAAGTAAATATAATGATTATACTTCCAAAAAAATAACTATTAAAAACATAAAAAATATAGTCACTTTTTTAGAATAGTATATTTTAATTTATTTCATAAGAGACCTAATTTTAATAGTAAATATTAAAAATAAATAATTTAAAAGAAAAAAATAAAATTTAATATCATTTTTTAAATAACCCCATTAAAATTTTCCAAGGGTTATTATTTTCATAATTTTTTGAAATACATCATTTATCGGTTGACTAGTGTAAAACAATTTGTCACGACCCGAACTATACCGGGGCTCGAGCCGCAACTATCCTAAGCCTACCCCCATAGACCAGGGGCTAGAAACTAGTGTCGAAGGCACAGTAAACTAGAGGAGTCCTTTGACTAAGATAATGTACACAAATGCACAGCCAACTCAATGCCAAAGTGCAGAGGAAAAGAAAGAAAGATACAACACTCCAATAAAAGGGAAACCAAAAAAATATGCATCGACCTATAAACAGTACAAGTAAATGAAAATTAAGGCTGAAAGGGAAAGGGGGAAAATACACACCTAACTAGAAAAGCCTCAAAACCTGGAAATGGGTGAAAAAAGTAAAACAATTGGGAGAGTCCCACTCCTGAATCCCAAGCTACGACCACCGCATGCGGTCCAAGCACCCTATATCTGTAAGATCCTCTAATATCATGATCAACATGTGTGTCGTATGCAAGGGAACACCAAATTTGGGAAAATCCCAAGAAAGGGTGAGTATGAGAATACTCAGTAGGATGCCCCAAAGGTAGGAGAGAGTAGCAAGATAGGTACTGAATAGGGGAGTAGTAAGAGTAAACAAGGTACAACAAGAGTGAACAGAAAGAGTAAAGCTCCGCCTAACAAGAGAGTGAAAGTAGACTCATCCAAACACAAGGAGCTCAAAACGGTGAGTAGATAAAATCCCCATCGAATATTCACTACCTATAGTAGGAGAGTGTACTCATCTAACCACAAGAATCTAGACACAAAAAGCATGTGGCATACCACGCACGTCTTTGCCTCTTCTGGAAGAGGAGTAGTCGAAACCCATAGAGTGGGAACTAGAAATAGGATATATATATATATTTGTGTGTGTGTGTGTGTGTGTCTGTGTGTGTGTCTATGTTTCTGTGTGTCTGTGTGTGTGTGTGTGTGTTTAGTCAAAGAAACCCAAATGAGGGAGTAAGTGGATCTCCATTCCACACCTCTGCCAAAGAAATTGAGTAACCATCAGTTACAATATAAAAACTATCTTTGATTCCCTACATCTCATCACATCTTCCTTGGTGTCACAAGTCAAAGGGGCACAAATCATCACACTTCAATACTATCCAGTTTGGGTGGCACTGACTTGCTCACATGGTTTTAGGTCGCGTCACAAGAACTCAACTCGGTGGGCGAAAGCACCCCTATTCCTTGTGGGTCCTTTGGTAAGTCGAACCATACCATGCCATTGTGTCTCATGGTCATGGTTATACTCTGAACCATTGGTGACTACACTACCTAGCCCTTTAGGAGGGTCAACCCAATATCTCCTCAGAGAGTACGCTCTATGTCAGCCCGATATCTCCTAAGGGGCTACTCTACCTAGCTTGACAAGAGGGTTAGCCAGATATCTCATTGGGGACTACACTCTGGGTTATCCTGGTATCTCCTCGAGGACTGCGCTCATGGTCAGCTCGATATCTTTTTGGGGAATACTCTAACCGACTTAGAGGGAGGGTCAGCTCAGAACTACACTGGTTATCCCTTCTGGATAGTACCTCTCAGAAATAATTGAGTAACACTGGTCATCACTATTGGATGGTACCTCTCAGAAAGCACTGAGGAACATTGGTCATCCCTGTGGGATGGTACCTCTCAGAAAGCAATAATGAACACTAGTCATTCTTGTTGGATGGAACCTCATAGAAAAAGCATCGTGGAACTCTGATGATCCCAACTTGATGGCACCTCTCAGAAAAAGCATCTAGGAACTCTTATCATCCCTGATGGATGGTACCTCTCAGAAAAATCATCGAGGAACTCTGATCATCCCTCCAGAATGGAACCTCTCAGAAAAATCATCGAGGAACTCTAATCATCCCTGATTCATTGAGGTTAAAACGATGAATGAAGAACAATGAAAATTAATTAATAAACAGATAAAATCAGTATATTTCAGTTTTTGGGATCATGCAAGAAGTATCATATTGAAGATTCAATTATCAACATTCTCAAAGTTTATTCAGATGCATAAAGACACTAAAGATAAGTCCTACATAGATATTGGATCGATCATTGGTGAAGAACGCGTTCATCGATATCTGTTGCACTCTCTTCTTCTCGATCAGTCTAGAATCATTGGTTCATCGTCGTCAATGGGAAGGAGATGATAGGTGGGGAGAAGAGAGGAGTTTATGTCGTTAGCACAACTGAATTATGAGTCCAACCGCTCTAGACAATGAATTTATAACCTCTCATTAGGTTAAAAGGTTATTTAATCAAATGATTAAATAAATAGTCATCTAATTATTTAATTACCTTCCCATGATGGTGCATAAGCCGAACACCCGATGCCAAAAAAAGTTATACCCTACCTAGGGTAAAGCCTACGTTCTAAGATCATCAGGGGTCTTTTATTTCTAATCAAAGTCTCCATTTAAGAGATATTCAGGTTTGAGCTATTGTATGAATAAATTAATAATTTAATTTATACATTTAACACACCACCAATGAGCGAGGGGTCCGAACGTCCCGCACCAACTTATTTTATGTCTCACCTAGGGGAAGAACCGCATTTCAGACCCAATAATGGTCTCATATTTCTGATCTGATCAACCGTTTAAGGTATATCCCATTCCCTACATGTGTGTAGTATAAAAACACTTAAATTTTTTATAAAATTAATTTTGGATACACCGGGCCTCGGAATTTCAAGTCGTCTCAGTTCCTAACTCTGGAAATATACATAGAAATATTTAAAAGTCTTATTAGGAAAAAATTAGGGCTCTAAATTATTCACTCCTTCAATATTTTCATCCTCGAAAAGAAAAACTAAGGAAATAGCTTGGGATAACAATCCCAAACTTAGCTATCCCGCTCCCAGGGAAACCTATACATTTCCGTGCTACCAATGAATGTGGACCAAATGGATGTTCCACCCTCATAAGGCTTTATTCAATTGATGATGTTTATAGGAACACACATGTATCTCCTCATTTTTGACACGTGTAAGATGGTGTATCCCCACTCCAACTATTTAGGGTAAGGCAAGGTAGTATGTAACCTCTTCATCTCCTTGCACAGTCTCGAATGACCTGAGAGAACTCGGGGGATAGTTTGTCTCCCCTGTTGAACCTCTACATCCCATGTCACAACTGGAATCATTTTTTTCCACTAGAACATGGTCTCATGATTTCCTCCTTTAGAATATCCATATGGTGAAACACCTAAGGATATCTGGTCACAAAATATTTCACAGTAGACGAATCACAATTAAGACTCTATTACACACTTGAGAAGAGAAGGATTCAACATCATTGACTGAAGAAAATTTGTACCATACAGATCCACAAGGGTCATCCATAGGGAAGTTAACTGCTCTGAAACTTTCTACACTAGGTGAGTTTGGGACTTCCCGCACTTCTCACAAAGAGAATCTACTACACAACCATGCCTTGATTTCACATGTCAGAGGGACTCTTACACCATGCTTCCACTGTGTTTTCTAGGCCCTATATTACCACGTGCCTAAGACCGATCATGATAAGATCTCCCACATTGAGATCTCATCATCTGGCGTCTGCTATATGCAGCAGACGTCTCATATCTATTGTGCTCACTGCCACAACTAGTTGTATGGCATTCCTCTGACAAAAATATCTTTGACACCAATGCCGGCTTCAGCTCCCCGACATAGGTGGGGATGCACAAGGATACTATGATAGCATGGATATCCCTATGTAGTCCTTTATCAAACCTCCACCATCAAAAGTAACTATTATAGATCGTGTCCAGAGAGTAGTGTGCAAGGTCTATGAACCTAGTCACATACTCAGTCACCATTATCCCTCCCTACCGTAATTGAAGGATCTCCTAAAGTCAAATGGAGTGCAAGTATAAGGTTTATAACTCCTCAAGAAATAGTTTCTAGAAGTCATCCCATGATAGTGCCAACTCATCATGTATCTGAGTAACTAAGCTCCACCAATGTCCAGTTGCTCTAAGGAGAAGGTGGGCTTCCAAATCTACCATCTGATCTATCGGTGACTTTATAAGCCTGAATAGGTGGACCATCGACTCTAGCCAAACCTTTACTATTCGAGGGTCTATCTCACCGTGGATCCTCAGCGATCTATGGCGCTGGAACTCTTGAAGTGCACTCTGCATGTGCATTTCATCATCCCACTCTGTAGGGGCTGTATGTTTCTCAGCAGGTATGGGTGTGGCTACCTCTGCACCTAGAGAAAGGTGCTCGCATGATGGGTCTTGAACTGAGGCCTCTTTTATCATAGAATCATCTTCACAATCCGTAAATATTATCCAGGCTAGATTTCATTGCAGAGTCATCTTGAATGTTTTCAATGAGTATCACAGTCATATGAGCATATCTATATATATCAATAGAAGTGGGGATCTAACTCAAGAATTAAAGTCAAAGAATCAATAATATATAATGCATATACCATTGTTCCCTGCAAAAAATTTCTTGGTGTTCTAAGTTGACAAGTGGTTAATTAGGGTCCTAGTGAATGGATATGTTGGTCGCTCGTACCATCACTGGACTCCCAAGCCTAAGAGCTACTCTCGAGAAACTTCGAAAATGTTTCCCTAAACCCAACCAAGAACTTTTAAGGGAAACATCCAAAAAATTTCCCAAGGGTTGAACCACATCTGATACCACTTTTGCACGACTTGACTCGTACCGGTTCTCGAGCCACAACTACCCCAAACAAGCCTCCATAGGCCAAGGGCTGGAGACTAGTATCAAAGGAAAAAAAACTAGGGGAGTCCTTTGCCTAAGAAACTATACACATACAGAGAGAGAAAACTCATTGAAAAAGTGTATAGGAAAAGAAAGGAAGATATAAAATAGCTATAAATGGGAAAAAACATATATGTGTCGACCTAAAAATAGTACAAGTACAAGAAAAGTAAAGGTGAAAGGGAAAGGGTAAAAATACACACCCAACTAGAAAAGTTCCACAACCTAGAAATGGGTGAAAAAGTAAAACAACATGGAGAGTCCCACTTCTTAATCCCAATCTATGACCAATGAACATGGTCCAAGCACCCTGTATCCCTAAGCTCCTATGATATCATGATCAACCTGTCCATTGTCTACAAGTGAAAACCAAATGCGAGAAAATACCAAGTAGGGGTGAGTATGAGAATACACAATATGATGCCCTGAAGGCTCGAGAGAGCAGCAAGAGAGGTATTGAAGAGGGGAGAAGTAAGAGAGAATTGGTTATAGAAAGAGTAAACAGAAAGAGTATAGATCAACACAACAAGAGAGTGAAAGTAGACACATCCAAAAACATGGATCTCGAAACAGTAAGGAGATGAACTCCCCGTTGAATCTTCTCTATCTATATTAGGCGATTGGACTTGTCCAAACATGAGAAGCTAGACACAGAAAGCATATGGCATGCCCCACATGTATTCGCCTCTCCTAGAAAGGGAGTAGCTGAAACCTAAGTAGTGGGAACTAAAAACATGATATGTGTGTGTGTGTGTGTGATCTGTTAAAGAAACCCAAATGTGGGAGTAAGGGGATCTCCATTCCACAACTCATCCCAAGAAAGTGAGTATACATCAATTCCAAGATAAAATCCATTTGTGATTCCCTACATCTCATTGCATCTTCCTAGGAGGTACAAGTCAAAGGGGGAAAATCACTTCACTTTGATACTATCCTCTTTGGCCGGCACTAACTCGCCTTCATGGTTTTAGGTCGCGTCAAAAGAAAGTGTCTCGGTGGGGAACGTTCCCCTCTTCTTTTTGGGTCCATAAGTAAGTAGAACCATACCTTGCCACTGTGTCGCACAGTCGAGGGTCTTCTCTGAACTATTGGGGACTACACTATCCATCCCACCGATAAGGTTAGCCCAATATCTCCTCAGTGACTACACTCTGGGTCAGCCTGATATCTCTTCGAGTACTACTCTACCTGACCTGGGGGGAGGGTCATCCTAATATATCATCGGGATTACACTCTATGTCAGTCCAGTATCTCCTCAGGGACTACGCTCAGGGTCATCCCTATATGTCCTCAATGACTAATCTACCCAACCCAGCAATAGGGTCAACCCAAAACCGCAATGGTCATCCCTGGTGGATCATACCTCTTAGAAAGCACTGAGTAAAACCGGTCATCCATGTTGAATGGTACCTCTCAAAAAGCACTGAGGAACACTAGTCGTTCCTGCTGAATAGTACCTCTCAGAATGCACTGAGGGACACTAGTCATTCCTATTGGTTGGAACCTCTCATAAAAAGCATCGAGGAACTCTGATCAGTCTTGCTAGGTAGAGCCTCTTGGAAAAAGAATCGAGGAACATTTATTATCCCTGATGAATGGTACCTCTCGGAAAGAGCATTGAGGAACTCTAATCATCCCTTCTAGATGGAACCTCTTGGAAAAATAATTGAGGAACTCTGATCATTCCTGATTCATTGAGGTTAGAATGATGAATGAAGAACAATGACACTTAATTAATAAACTGATAAAAGCAATTTATTTCAATTTCTGGGATCATCAAAGAAGGTACAGATTGAAGATTCAATTATCAACATGATCAAATTTTAATCAGAGGTGTAAATACACCAAAGACGATTCCTACCTATAGATTGGATAATCCTTGGTGAAGAACACATTCTTTGGGATCTGTTGCACTAACCGCTTCTTGATCTTTCTAGAATCAGAGGTTCATCGTTGTCAAGGGGAAGGATAAAAGTTGAGAGTAGAGGATAGGATTTTCCATCGTTATCCAAACTGAATTATGATTCCAACCCCTCTAATCAAATAATTTATAACCTCTCATTAACTTAAAAGGGTTTTTAATCAATTGATTAAATAAATAATCATTTAATCATTTAATTATTTTCCCATGATGGTGCATAACTCGAACACCCGATGCCAACAAAATTTATACCATACCTAGGGTAAAGCCAACATTTTGAGCTCATCATTGGTCTCATATTTCTCATCTAAGTCCCCATTAGATAGGTAATAGTGTTTGAGCTATTGGATGAATAAATTAATGACTTAATTTATCCATTTAACACACTGCCAATGAGCGAGGGGTCCGAACATCCCACACCAACTTATTTTATGTCATAACTAGGGGAACATCGTGTTATGGACCCAATCGTGGTCTCGGATTTCTTATTTGATCAACCATTTAAGAGATATCATGTTCCTTACATTTGTGTAGTATAAAAAACTTAACATTTTTATAAAATTAATTCTAGAAACACCGGGGCTCAGAATTTTACACCCTCTCAGTGACTAGATCTATAAATATTCTTAGAAATATTTCAAAGTCTTATTAGGCAAACAACAGGTCTCTACACAGTTTTTGACATAAATAGTGAATATTTAATTAAAAATTCATTATATAAAATTTACCTAATACATTATAGAACATGTGGTTTGTCCATGATTTGTTTAATTTCAAATAAGATGCATTAAAGTAAAATAAACATAAACTCCAAACCTAAAAAGAATTTTCAAAACCTAAAGAAAAAAGTGATTCATTTAAATAACAAATTTTCTTTCATGCCACATTCCTTTTGAAAAAAATATTGTATTCAATTTATAAAGGGGCATAAGTTATTAAAAATAATTATATTATATTTATATGTTATTTATATTATAACAATTTTCTTATTACATGTTTTAACTTTGATATATTATTTTATTTAATATTTTATTCTAAAATACCCCACTCTCCAATTATAAATAACCTTTATCCCTCCACATGGAAAACCACTCATCCCCATACGGAAAAGCCTAATGTATACCAAAATCCATCTAATAAATCCATATAAGAACCTTAGGGAGGTTCTTTAGTAATAAAAATTCAAACTTCAAGGGTTTTTAGTGTCTTAAAAGAGAAGTTGCACCGAGGATTATCTATGTTTTGATCAATTCTTCACTTATTCAATTTATTCAACCTATTATCTATCTTTTTTTAACCACCCCTATAATAAAAAAACTTATTAGGTTAATTTGGAAGAAATTTAACATTTTATTAATGATTGTAACCTACTATATGTATAATATTTACTATGTATATAAATTTCTGAATTCTATTTCCCACTCTCCTAACAATGTCCCATCAATGGTCAGTCAACTGTATACTGATACATTTCCATTTCAACACCTATAACAATCATCATAAATGGATATTATGAATTATATATAATATTTAATTATTAAATTACAATTATTATAATACTCTTTAATTAATTATACTAAATTATAAATTTCATTTACAAAAATAGATAAACTAATGAAAATGGGGAATTTTTAATTAAAACATGATATCAAAATGACAAATCTATAACCCAGAAAATAATGAAATATAATAAAATGGATATAGGTGATAAATAGTGGTAAATATTACAATAAATCACTTCTAGATAAATTTTATAATAAATATTTGTTTATTATTCTAAAGTCCCAAAAGTGATGAAATAAATTGGTAATTAAGGTAAGGGGATTTTAGAACCCAACTCATTTACCTTGGATTATCCCACATTCTTCAAATACTTGGCATGTATACCCTTATATTTTTACTTAAATAAAATTTCATTATTCATCCATTTTTTGACTACGGGATATTCATACATCTACATTGATTTATAAACAAATATGATGATCTCCCAAAATAAATCATTTCCAAAACAAATATTTCTCTCTGTTTAACTGTTTCTTATTAACTAAATAATGACTGTGATTATTCCAATTATGTTTTCACTTATTCATTTATGAGCCCAAATATTATTAATGATTTTTTTATTAAATCCTTATGAAACTAAATCCAATCCATGAGTTATTTCATGAATATTAATGTTATAAATTTTATGTGGAATAAATGATTATGTTAATATTATGATCTGATGGGTGGGTGGTGAATTATATATCCCACCAATTCATTTTTTATTGTGATTTATCTTATTATATAATGTTTTATATGTGTTAACCCAATTTTATATTTTTTCATAGTGATGATTTTATGACTATATAAATATGTTATGTGTGAACATTATGTGTGTTATTTAACCACTACGACATGATGTTTCATTTTTATGCATTCCCACAATCCATTCCATTATAAAATATTTCTTTTATTATTATTATTATTTTCTTATACTTATTATATGTTAATGATTATTATTTTTACCTAGGTTATATTGATTTATATACATTATTCATCCTTTTAATGGGCTTTTATCCCACACCTATCATTGTTGTATATCCTCTGTTTATTACTTGTAATGAGGAGAACATGAGGGATACTTAGAATATATAGAGAATGGAATTAAATCCTATTTCAATTTTATTATTTAAAAGGTATATTTAAGCACAACATACTCAATCTAATAAACCTTTGAATATTGGATTGTATTGATAGTTTCTTTAATCTTAATAGTGATACAATAGTTATGTAATGAAGAATTCAGGTTGCAATATTGAGAAAGAGGTGAAAAGTTGATCTATGGAGAAAAGGGATATAAAAGGAATTATCATTGATTTTGGATCTCTGAGGGACATTCATTAATCAAAATCAAATCTAGATTAAATGGAATTTCCATAGAATCCTACTAGAGTAAATGAGTTCAAGAGACTAATAGTGAAGGAGAAATATGAGCGTTCTAGGGACATAATCTGAATTAAAGAATAAATCTAAGAGTATTAAATTAAAAATACCAAGTTTGTGATGCCTAGAATTTTAAATTTTGGATTTATTATGCAATATATACTAGAAAATATCAAGGGAGAAACATGGTTTGGAAAGTCATGCACGAATAGTTTTTTTCTACTATGCTAAGGTTATACACTCATAAGGTTAGCTAACATAGTTTGAAAAACTATGCACCAATTTTTCTTTTTACATTATCTCTAGTTTTATGACTTATCCTAAAATTAAAACTATTTGGAAAACAAATTTTCCATCCACATGCCTTTTTAGTGTCTCCAAAAATAACCTTTCATGGTTTTCTATAGAGAATTCATGTTATCCTCGAACTAATTCAAAAACCTTACAACCTTTATGACACATATAGAGAAAAAATGGTTGGATGCCTTTGAAACTAATCCAATGAATTATAAAAGCTCAAAGTAAATGATAAAAGTTAAATGTACCCACAATGGGGGGTGTTACATTCTCCCTAACATTGGCCTTTCCATTGATATAATGTCAGATATTGATATTGTTTTACGATCTCCCATAACACTACTCAAATATTTCTTTTTAAATTCCCATGTCACTTACAAAATTTCACCATGACTCCATAAAACCTAAACTAGAGTCAATATTTTACAAGGATAGATTATCCAATGGCTATCCATAATATTATTAGCACATGAAAATTATAGAATCTCTTACAATATCAACAAGCTCCCATTAAATCACAAGTTCGGGATCATGCTGGTACTTCTTAAATTGAGAAACATGAAAAAAATCATATAACTGATCCTTGGTATTAAATACAATATATATGAAAGTCACCAAATCATTCAATAATCTCAATAGTGAAAATGTATTTAGGAGATATCTATACTTTCTTATTAAAATGATGATGATCTAGACCTCGACATATTTTCAAGAAAAAAATTCACTCATAAAAAATGATAATGGTCGATAACAGTGATCCATGTACACTTTGGGATGACTCTCACACATATTCATCCTATCTATGATAATTATAAAATTTTTATTCATCTCATGTACACTTCTATGCATGATAGGTGTTCTATCAAAAATTTCTACACAAAAAATACAAAGAAAAACATGGAAATGCATTCAATTATTCTAATGAAACCAATTAAATAATGTTATGATAACTACTAATATATGAGAAATAAACTAATGGTATATTTTCCACTGATCAGCCTTCAAATTCCAAGACGCATACACTATTAATTTATCACATCATTTTGAACATCCATTTAGATTTTCTATCCATTTGATGATGATAAACTATTCTCATGGTCAATTGGGTTTTAATCCCTTATTATAAGGACTTCTAGAGATATAATCATAGGTACCTCATCAAACCTAATAGAAACTATAATTCCATGAATTATTATAAAATCCATAATATATAGCCTTGAAATTATTTTTAGCATATTTTACTCCTAAATATGGATTAAGTGGATGACTTATAGAGATAATCCAAAGTCACCCATATGAAATTGTGTTTCTTAACCATTTTTTAGTAGAATTGTTAAAAATTATATATATATTTTATCCCCTTTCCAAATAGGTGTTAGTAAATAATTAAATATACTAGATGGTCTTTTTTTGTCTTCCATAAAATTATAATAGTAAATTCTTCTCAATAAAAAATCATCCATATGCCCAACCACCAAAACTATACTCTCAATGTTGTACACATCATATTAATGCTGATATAGAAAAATCCATCTTTAATAGTGGTAGAAATAAAGAATATGTTCTTGATTTCCATGAGGTACCATGATTTGATCTCTAAAACACAACACTGATCTTGAATCAAGCATTCAGACCTCTATGGTCTCCTAACATTGAGTTTCAACATTTGGGTTAATCATCCAGGTGTTGTTTTATGAGTGTATATATTCTTCTTAACAAAATCAAAAATAAGAAAAATGTAATGAAAAAAGTTAACATAACATTTTTCAATTAATTACATATGCATATCATATATTACTGACACTACCTACCAATTATTTGAAGCCTCTTCATCTACCTAATTATATAAATACTTGATCAATGAATCTGATATGGAATTCATTTTTACCAGTGTATATATCCAATTAAATTCAAAAATATTTAGGGATTTAGTAAATCGTCATTTTTTGTAGGTTAATATCCCATTGACAAAAAATGTTCTTCAAACAATTATAATCCATGAAATTTTTATATTTTTCACCACAAAGTTAATTCCTATATGTTTTCAAGGCATGGGATACAATAGCTAATTACAAATCATGTGTTGTGTAATCATTATCATATACATAAACATATTTTGAGTAATAATCAAAAACCTAATATCCTATAATGAGAAAACAATTCAACCATGAACCATATGTATCACAATAGACAACATAGAAATTTTATGAATTCGAGAATGTAAGAATATTTTCTAATTTAGTAAGAATCCTAAACTCTAGAATTGATTTCTGGAAAACATTTTTCCATTGTAAAGGAAGATGTTTCCATGTAAAGGATGTCATTGGAGAGGCACATCATGAAAAATAATGAACCTAACATTGTTAATATATTGGTATATATAGAAAGTTCATATCTATAACAAATTCAATAGCGGTAAACAAGATAAAATAGATTCTATAATTTTATGATCTATGAAAACTCATCTTTCAGAGATGACATGGTCATGGAAACAAAACTCTTTTATCCAAAAATAATAAGATGAATGATTAGCATAATGATGATTTACTCTCAAGATACCCAAAACAATAGTATAGTGTTTTTCATGAATATCATTATACCTATAATATACCATAATATCATCAACATACATCACTTAAAAGGAGTCAATATAAATTTGTAAAATAAAATTAATCAATTCCATAAACAACATTAGTAACTTATTAAGAAAATTGTTCATAACAACATATTTATAGAGAATATAATGAATCTTAAAGGAATTATTTTGAATTTCCACTACATGAAAATAATATTGGTGATACTATATTTATATGTCAAATTTATTGATTCACTATGATATTATTATTTTATTGTATTGATTATTAATTGATGGAAGAAGATATTGATTCTTTATAATATCATATTGAGATATGATAATCTAAATAAATTGGATTAGTTACATTTGTATTCTTGAAATAGAGAAGTGGTTCTACCCATATTTATTTACATGGAATAAAGAGAACTTTTAACTCAGACACTACCGATTTTATTTTTAATTCCATTAATTCCATTGGTTTCATTTGATTAAATTGAAGTTAAATTTTTTAGGTACATAGTGTGGTATCAGTCATAAATTCATCTTCTTATTCAGGTGGAAACCCAGTGAAATTTTCATGAATGACATTAGGAAATTGGTCATTGATGGTTGGAAAATCTCTAGTTTTTATTTCTTCAATAGTTTCCAAATTCAAAATAGAAAAATGATAATAGATAGTCCCAACCATATGTAATAAAGGTACTAATCAAATTGTATTCATATCTGAATATCCATTAATGATATGTTTAATGACATGAAATGATTTGAAACCATCCATTTTGGGAATCACAACCCATACTATCCTTGAATGATCCCAACCAATCCATTCAAAAAAATTAAATCATATAGCTTCATATCTAGATTAGGGAAATCCCACACCAGTTATGCCCATTGATAATTATATAAAATACTTCACACTTAAAGGAATGAAACATATGATGTATGAGGTATTATTTATATTTCAAGATAGAATGAATGATCTCTATATGTAAACCCATATGATCAAAAATAGAAAATTGAATGAAAGTGGTGGATGTACCTGAATAAAAAAATGCATACATAATTTTACAATTAGATAGAATAATTCCATTCAATACCAATGGATAATGTTGATCCTACATTATCATCATTTCGACACCATACAATTTCGTAATCATGTTTTTCTGATCCTTACTACCCATTTGAGATGGTATTATCCCATTATTCATCTACCAACCATTATTTTCCTATAGTCTTCAATAAAATGGTTTTTCAATGAATGTACATGGTTTTGGGAAACCATGGTCCAACTATAAGCCTACCTAATTACTTTGATCCTCACATTGCATTGTTTTCTACAGATAGTGAATATTTTTACCTAACTATAATCAAACAATATACCATTGAAACAACATCAAAAACACTTTAAAATGATCATAAATATCATTAAACGCAACCCAAGAATTATATAATACAGATTTACATAATAAAAGGAACAATTCCAAAAAATCTAGGTTCATATAGTAACATTGGGATTTCTTTCATTAGATGTTTTATTAGTGATACTTTGGAATATATTTATTGAGAATAATACCTTTTTAATGCACATGTAAACATATCATTATATGTAAATATTAATATAGACTTTTAAAAAGCCAATAATGTTATAAGAAAATAAAATATTTATAGAAGAATGACATTATACCCTTTTGCAAGAAGTATATAAATTCACATAGATTAAAGTGCTATTTGTAAATGAGCAGAAATCCAAAATTAATTAATTCCCAAATAATTAGATACAATATTTATTGTAATGAAAAAATATAAAATATATCATAATGAAGTGGTAATATTTGTAAAATACCCATACATTTAAAATAAAACAAAAACATTTAATATTATAATTATCACTATTAAAAAAAGAAAACCACCAGAAATATCATACTCACAATTAAATAAATGTAAATGTTAGAATATAAAAAATAAAATCATAAACATAATATAAGGTATGAGAATAATAAATAAATCATGATAGGAAACGATCCAGAAAAACCTATTTCATAATAATCTAAGATCAATATCTTATAGAAATGTTTTGATAGGTATGTTGAGTAATCCAATAGGTAGGAAGAGAATCTAAATTCATAGTAATACATGTACTAGAATTCTCCTCTCATTTTCTATGTATTGATGAAAAACTAACCAATAATGTGTTATATAAATCATATAATAAAGAAATTAAATTCTACATGAAATAAAAATAAACCCCCTTATCACTTTTAAGAATCCTTCACATATATAGGAAGCCTCTATAAAAAATGTGTTCCATGTAACTATCTGAAATAAATAAAATAACTATAAAGGTGATCTATCTAATACATTTCAAAAAATGACCAATAGAGCATTGATAACTATTTTATTTAATAATACTTGAAATTGATATATAGTTTATCAGAACATAACATAAATTAGTAAACCATGGATTAAGTTATTGAAATTCCATTTTAACAACCAATTTGGATCAATGTATTTAAAATAACACATCTAAACCAAACACACGAAATTCAATTAAAACCATATTTAACACACATGTAACATGGACACAACACATTTTAAAATATAATATGAGGTTATAAAATAAAACCATGATATATGATACATAATAAAAATTTCATGGAACACCAAAGATAAATAATAATAAAATCCCATTAATAAACAATGGATAATTACATAAACCAATTTAAATTCATATGATAAAACTATTAAAAACATTCAAAAAATTATTATATATTAAAATTCTACTTAGGAATTTATTTTTGAAGAATATTTCATTAAATATTTATATCAATCACATAGAGGATTTTATAAATAACTTTCAACTACACACATCCTAAGGGAATTGTCATATCCAATTTATGTAAATTTATAAAACCACCTATGGAAGATAAAACATTTGTATCATCAAATAATGTTTACCATATTAATTCATTTATTTAAAGGAAGGATTAAATGAACCTATAAATTGAATTAATTATAAAAAACAATCACATACAAACAATTTCATTAAACTGAAGAAAAAATATGTCCATTAATGAAAATTGTAAAACTATATATCCAGTTAAGATTCATAAGACCAACATATCAAAATTAAATTCGAAATCCAAAACCCAATACTTAGGATACTTTCAATATTTCCCATTTGAAGATATAATGAGGAATAAAAAATGAGAAAGAGATGAGATAATAAGTAGAGCTATAATCACTATGAATACACTACATGTCGATAAGAAAAGATGGGGAATCCAAGCGATTAAGAAGGGTGTCCCACCTAGGGATCTCATATTTTATCATTGTGTTATTTTAGTTAATGGTTAGGTCAAGGGTTTTTTGTTTAAGGATTAGTTGTAATGGAATTAAATGATTTTTAACACAAGGGGAGGTAGTATAGTTTGGACCCATGGCTTACCAAACTATGTTCCAATGTGTTACCTACACTCGTTCACTAACAAGACACCACCAGGTTTGCATAAATTTTTTCATATAACTATTTATTATTCATGAATAAAAAACCATAATACCTTTTTATTTCATATGGAGTCACCTAGAGTCCATTTAGTTTTTATTTCATATGGTTTTATTTTGTACAACTGTGTGTTATTCGTGAGAGAGACATTAGTTTTCCAAGGGTTAGATACATATTTTTTCTTGTATGGTTTACCAAACCGTGAATCAGGCATTCTATAGTTGAGGTACATTAAAAATATTTATCATTTAATTTTATATCATTAATAAAATAAAAATTTATCATAACAACTCATTAAAGTGAGATTATGTTGTGAAATTTTAAAAAAAAAATAACATTCCTTGCCAAAAATACACCAAATATCTTAGTATATGAAAAAACCATAATAAATTCAATAGGGAGAGAGAAATATTAGATGAAACAACTCCCAAACCATGGGATTTTGGAAATCATAGATTAAAACAGATCTCCAAAACTATTAATATCACCCAAAAAATACCAAACAACAATAGAGTTGATATATAAACATAGTAATCTTATTGATACAATAAAATGTTGACATCTTCCAATAGTACATACATTATTTAATGTTTTCACAAAAGAATATGTGTATAAAGAAACAACATAGAAAAATTATTTACCCTTAATAAATCATCCAAAATAATTATATCAATAAAAATACAACTCTACAGACATATATAAATTGTCATACATTATTAAAAATTTTAATAAGACAGGAAATATCAACTATAAAATAGATGAATCTAACTATATAACAACATTAGGTGAATTAGAAGTAAGATAAAAATAAATGTATAATGGTTTAATGAAAAGTAATTCATAATAATAGATTGAAACCCTCATATCATTTAACTAGTGGATCAAATGAATTTATTAATAAAAGTTTAAAGAATTTTAAATTTGTCACATTATGTCATTCAAGGTATTTATCTGTGTATGATAGATGGCCTTCTATAAGACTGATACTAATAGGGCTACAACTAATTAATAATTGGGTTTTGTAAATCAATCTCACTATTATGGCCCTAGCAATCAAATAACAAAATATGACATAATAAATTAGAAAAATCGTGAAATAAGTTCCAGAGGAAGTCCTCATCAAAGTATATTCCTTTTTTTTTTAATGACTATCCCAATAAGACAGATTCCACTCAACAAATTATGAATAGATACATAGTGGTGAAATATTGGTAAAGGGTCAATGAGAAAATATGATTTAACAACACAACTCCGAGTACGTTCATGTATGGGTTAGTTACTAGAAGTAAAATTATAATAAATAGAGTACATTATCCCATAAAATATCCCATGAATCGTTAGAATGTTATGGGAGGAATCCTTTCATAAACAAATTCCACCATTCCTAAACAATAATAATCATGTAATCACACAATTATATAAAATAATCCACCATAAAACACTTATGTATAAAATATTTAATTTTAATTATTTGGAAAGTATCATTAGAATAACATGAATTATAATTTGAAAAAACCCTCATTTTATTTTATTGAAAACATAAAATATCCATATTTGAAATAAATTTTGAAATCTAGAGCCCCAATAAAAATCTAATCCAAATGAATCTAGGCCTAAAACCAAATCCCAATGTAAAGAATAATAACAACTTCTATTAGATTGAAATGGAAAATAAAAATTCAATGGTTCTTTCTAAATTCATTTCAAAAAATGATAATTAAAAATAATTATTATTAATTTCAATGGTTCATTAAAACAATTACATCCATATTATAAAACATAATACACCTTTAAATTTATTTTAAAATACAACATTAATAATTTCAAAAATTCACATAATGACCGGGTAGAAATTCCATGAACTATTTTTAAGAACCATTGGATCCATTTTAATCATCAGTCTTGTTTTAAATCATTTTATAGAACTGTATTATCAATTAAAATAATAATATTTACCATGAAACCCATGTTCTCCAATAAAAAAATAATATCAAATTCATCGATATAACATCAAATATATGAAATACTCAAATTAATTCATCAATATTAGTAAGCATTTATAAATAAAACTGATCTTCATAAAAAATAATGGTTTTATATTAATTAATGATGGTTTAGTAGTATTGGATAGTTTGGATGTAAATTTTTTTAAACTAGGCACCAAATGTAAAATTAGAATTTTGAACATTATAGAACCTTATAAGTGAGTACTACATTTTTTCTAGATCATACTATTTAATCATCCCCATTTTTTATTGTACCTTTTTAACCATAAAGAATGAAATATCCCAAAACATCCAATATAATCTCAATATAATTCAAAATAAAACTAATTAAAATAAAAAATATAAATTTAAAATAAATAACACTCTCAAAATATATTTTTAAACACAAATACCCATGGAAACATAATGATCTCTGTGAGAATTTTCTATATAGACCTCTTTACAACTAACTCTATATTTTGGAATATCTTATATCTTTTTTACCATCACTATAAAATATCACATGGAACTATAAAACCAATATTTAATGAAACAATAAGGGATAAAAACATGATACATTAGTTGGACCATGGAATAACTTGAAGGGAGTTCCCAATCACCATGTTCTATCATATATTACCTAGGAATATTATAATTACTCATATAAATTATTTTATAAAGTATATAATAACAAAAATATAGAATAATTATACAAGAAATTCATTATGGATCCCGATTATATAGTACATCAATTCAAGGTAAATATAAAAATCCCAAATAAGTTAAAAATTAATATTGAAAAAATAAATATAAATATCCAATTTACTAACGTTAATTTTAATTTAACAAATCTAGGCTAAATGAAGATAAAAAAATACATAGATTTCAGAATTCCCAACATGTATATAATATAATATCTAATATAATACTAAAAAATAGAATCGAAAATCACCACATGAAATATGGTAACCTTATAACACTACCATAAAATTCATTTCATGGTTGATCTGAATATAAACATAAATCTATACATGAAAAATAAATTCATTAAAAAGACATTGAATATTTTAGGTTTTTTATTATTTAATCAAATTTTTGGATGTCCCCCACAAATGTATCTTTATTGATTTTTTCATAAATCATTATATTATTGCTATTTTTAATGAAAATTTAAGAAAAAATATTATTTTTAATTATTATATAAAACTAATATAGTATATAAAACAGAATATACTTGTTTAAGAACCCCACCTTGTTAATTAGGAATTTGATTAGTTCTAGAAGATTCAAATTATACACATTTGAAAATAACTACCAAAATGAATTTAATATAAAGTATGATTTATAAATGAGTTGAAATACATTAAATATTCAGTCCCAAATAAATTATATAGCTTCATTATGAAAATGATAATATAAAAATAAATCCACAAATTGATAGCGTACAAATACATGGGATAGAGAAAAATAATCTGCAATAAGGAAGTTCATCATTTGAAAATAACAACTAATTTAACATGGACATAGTCGGAAATTGAAACTAGTATTGTAAAGAAAACTAAATGACCGAATATGAAGAACAATATCTTCAATAAAATGAAGTACATAAAATAAATTATAAATCAACATGTTTTAATACCTATTAAAACTATTATGATAACAACTAGTGAACTTCATAATATCATAGTACTAGGACCAAACATATTCAATAACATTAAAAAAGATAGGGAGAAATGGAATCACCAATTCTTTAAAAAAGGATACCCTAGAAGTCATCATAGTATAAATATCATTCAAATTATATTTAATCATTCTATCCAGATGTAATATAAATTGATATTGTTTCAATTTATGGTGGGAAATTTTTTATCATTACATATATACATTCTTAGTACCTCATAATTAACTAACTTATGGTGAGTAATATTAGTGATGGAATCATGAATATTTTTTATCATTTATATAACATGTACCCCCATCTCACCTTGAAATTCCCTTAAAAGGACATCAAAAAATTATCAAAAAAGCATAAAATGTAGGTATTTATTATGAATAAATAGAATAGTAGTCATGGGGCTCGATATACCATTTGCATCAAATTACAACCCATCCTATTATAAATAATAAGTCATTTAAACATTAAATCAATATAATTTTTTTTCAAATGGGACATAAATCATTAAACTATGGTTCGTATATTAAACCCCATTTTTGAAACCAAACACCACTCTATTTTATGAAAAAAAACATTTAAAACAAAATGTTTCAAATTATATGGAAATAAAATTTAAGTCCCATATGAATAAATCCTAGCAATAGTTAAAATATCATTACATGTTAAAAAATCAAAAAAACAATATTGGAATAAGAATAATATATCAATGGAGCACTAAATCTCAATTATATGTACTTTTTTTAAAGGAATACTTTTAATTATAAATATTTTTTTATAATTATTAAAAAATTAATTTTAGAAGAATTATTAATGGAATTATGTATTGGAACATTTATTTTAAAATATTAACTTCCATGATACATTCAGAAAGAAATATTATTAAAATTATAGTTTCATATAGAAATTAGTTTAAACTATACATTTCTTCGATGACTGTTTAAATTAAATTTAGGTTCATAATTATAAAAAACAATTAAAATTAAAATAATTATCATTATTTCAAAATACATCTATTATGTAGACATTAAATAATTTAAGGGTTGATAAAACAAATTAACATAATTCTAGACAATGATTTTCAGTCACACCAAAAATATTTTGTAAAATCAAATGAAATACGTCTCCTTTGATGAAAAGGTAAAGATTATTCCTCATAAAATCCCAAAAATCTATAGAAATATAATATAAAATTTTTAAAAACCTGAAGACCTGTTTTTTTCCACTATATCTTCAAGATATTGAGGATGGAAAAAATAAAGAACGGTGATAAGATAAATTAATTCATATCCTATGAGAATCCTCTTTAAATCAAAATAAAGGGCCATTATGTTGAAGGAAATGAGTGGGGTTTCTCTAATAGGGATCTATATTTCCTAACACATATGAATTATATGATAAGTGGGGTCATGAGTTTATAAATCATAAACGGGTGGAAAAATATTTTTCTTTATTAAACACATGGCCCTGTTAAATGATATGGATACATTTTTTACTAAACTGTATTCCAACCAAGGATTAGGAAATTATTACAACTGAATATGACACACAGTTTAGATAGATATATTCTCTTAACCATATATAAATGTCATAAAAACCAAGTTACTTCATGTAGTTCTGAGTAGTATCAACATTTAATGTTTAACAATAATCAAAACATTCTGGAAAAACTAATTTAATAAGTAGTTATTCTCAGTGTGGATCCAAAAATTCGGAAACCATGTGACATATCTGATCATATGGTAAACCCTTCAAATTTTGAGAATTTAGATAAAATATTTTTTACAAGAATAAAATAAATAATTAAAAAAATAAAATACCATAGTAAGATTGGGGTGTGACTGTAACCATTGTAATTTGACCATTGGGGTTTATAACCATTGAATAATAACACTTTAATAGTAATATTTCAATAATAATATATCCATTAGACATATAATTTTCTAATGAAATAAAAAATACGTTTTGAAATTAAATAATTATTTGTTATTAATAATTTATATTATTCAATGAATAATAATTTAACAATATAAATTTTCCATTAAAAGAATTAATTACAATTTGGTTCCAATTTCATCAATATTAAATAAAACCATTTATTTTTTCATTATATAGAAAAATATTCTCACAAATATTACATCAAATATGTAATTATAATGTTAAAATTATTAAAAATGATATTTAATATATTTCTATCATAATTGATTTTTTGGTAAGAAAATATAATATATACCGTGTTTAGATGTCATGATGTTTTAATTTATATTTGTATAAAGTTGACATAAGAAATAATATAATTTCTATCTTAACCAAAAATACATGTATACAAAAAATAATTTATTTTTTTGTAATGAAACTATTTTATCAAACATATAATCATTTTTTAATACCCAAAAAATATTTCATTTTCTAAAAAAAATTATGTCTTCATATATAATATATCCATATTGGAAATACAATTATTTAAGGTAGTTTAGTTTATAACCTTCTAAATAACCTAAAACATGTAATAAATATTATTCATTGTTCTTTAAAACTATGGAAAAGATAATTGATTTTTATTTTTTTAAAATCTATAGTCCATACCATTCTAATTAATATTGATAAATAATTCCATAAAATTATGAATAAATACCCACACATACTCTTATTTCTATGTACCAAGAAACCATTGATCTTAATTTTCCCCTCATTTTTCCTCTCAACAAATTTTAGTATGTGACATGGTTATATAATAGTTCTAAAAGTCTATTAATATTTCACTCTTAGTGATTTTCCTTGGATTATATAACAAGATTCAAAGATATTTATAAATTCCATAATCTTATATATATTTTATAGTTAATAAATACTGAATCTATCTTATATAATGGGTTCATTATATTTATTTTTGAATGATTTTTGAATTTAATGGGTTTCCAAACCATAATTTTTATTCCACATTTGAATATTTTTTAAATCTATTATATTATCATATATAAGGATTTTATGTTTAACTATGTAATATGTTGAGATTTTTAAAGAACCCTATGTTTGAAATCGTATATAACACACAAAACTAATATTAAAAAATCCAAGGGAAATTATTATACCAATATGAAAATTAGAAAATATACATTGAATTGGTGGGTATCAATATGAATAAAAAAACTTTTAAATTTCTCTAAGGAAATACTATATGAAAAATTATTCTGTAATTCATATGAAATGAACCATAAATTTTTTCCAAAGTCATTGTATTCTTTAAAAATACATTTTCACAAAAAAAATTATTTGTATTTAATTTTATTAGAAATATATATAATGGAATTTTTCAACTATTAAAAAAAATTTAATAAATGAAAATTATTTATAAAATCGTAATATGAAAATTAGTATACGGTGATTTTTTTTGGATATATATGGATAGTGTTAATTTCACTGAATAGTAAAAATTATTTCTTTTTTTCAATACAATATTTTTTGTTTTCATAATTTTAAATGATCCATGATGTTTTAGAATGGTTACAAAGAAACATTATATAAATAACATTACATATAATAAAATTAATTTTTTGATTTAATTTTATACATGAATACTATATATTACATTTTTATACTTTAATATAGAATTTTTTTTTAAAACGCAACCCCAAATTTTTTTAGTTTAGTTTTTAATTAATTTCTACCATATCTCTAAACTAAATTTGATAAATTGGATTCCGAATTTTGAATCAGTGTAATTAATATTATTTAATATGTTATACATAAATTTTTTTTATAATGAATAATGAAAATTATTAAAATATATTACTATAGTTAAGGTCAAAATATATTTACCATGGGTTAAAAAAGAGATAAGAGATAAAATTACCAAAAAATTTATTACCCACCTCGAATACCTTGGTACTCTGATATCAATGATTGTCTTGACATATCTTGAAGGAAATTCCGGGTCACTTGGGGTTGTAAACTACACCTATAATTATATAATAATCATTTTTGAATGACTTTTGTAACACCCTGACCCTAGTTACCCAGAGTCGGTGCATTATTACATAACATTGGTATGATCACAAGAAAGATCAAATCTCAAAAGACCGATTAGTTTAGTATCCTTGGAATAACTAGATACATTCATAAAGTTTACATTACATCATAAAATGAAAACTACAACAATATAGTCTCTATAGTCCACACTCTTATCCCCTCATACTATCCCTACAGGTCATTCATAAATTACTTCTTCACATCCTGGGAAAAATAAAACATAGAAAAGGGGTGAGCTCAAATTCCCTGTAAGGATAAAAATACTGCAGAAACTTTCATAAATAAGAATAAACATTTAAGGCAATGTATAACTAAAACAAAATTCTTTTAAACTTGAACTTCAGCATAGTATGGCAAAAATAAAATGAAATAATTCCATTTACTTATTCACATGGATATTCTACTAATCGAATAATCACATGCAATATCAATAACCACTTTCATAATGATGGAATGCATAATGCCAAACTATCATAACCACATAGGCAAAGCCTCGTGCCAAGACTAAAAATAAGATTTTGTCAAGGCCTTGTTCCAAGACACTAGTTTGTCTTATGAGACCTACCGATGCATTGAGGAGCTATAGCGGGCTCCACCCGTCACTTATTAAGTCCAATGTATTCCTCATATGAACCGGTTTAAACATAACATAAACATTCGTATTAAAACTATCATATGAAATGTCAATAATTTCACCATAAACCATGAATGGTATAAAAATAACACATCCAAAGTAAAACATATCCCAAAACCTTCAATACAATATGGAAGTTTTGTTTCATAATAAATCAACTTCAAATAAGCTTAAAATCCATCAAAGGATGTTGACATAGATGAAATCAAAACTGTTTGAGAGAAATATCTCTTTTTTTAAATCATTTAAAAGTAAAATAATTATAAAAAGAAAACATTTACTTTGAAAATATTCTTATAAGATTGTAAGGGAAGCTTCAAAGATTTTTTAATTGTGGAAAATAGCCGCACCCACCATATAAGTTAAAAAAAGATTCTTACCTTAATTTTGTCGAAAAGGTTAAAAAAGCACCTTATTTGGAAAACAACAGAAAGATTCCTTTATAATATTCTTATAAAAAGTCAAACAAGGGTATAAATTACTTTAAACAATATTTTTTAAAATAGTAAGAATTTTTTGAAATACATTTTTAAGAAACATGGATGTGGATAATAAAGAGATCCCGGTAGATTATTACATATAAACAACCTCGAATAATGAAGAGATTGCGAAATAAACCCTTACCTTGTACTTTTCATTGGTTGGGGGTATATTAACCTCCTGTATAATGGTGAAATAATTTTTATTAAATTAGACAAGAATCATATACATTATTATGTTATCATATATGATCTTTTAACATTTCTTTGTTAATAATATCTTAGTATTATCGTCATTTCGGGTGTTAACTTACTCGTTTTCTTTTATATATTTTGTTACGTAAGCCATGTTTTTCATGGATAGGTTGTATATTATTCATATCCAGAATTATTTCAATTCCTTAAACATTATTTTTAAATCATCAAATGATAATTATACTTGAATTGATATGATGGACAATGAATCTCATCGCATTCGTGGAGACGGTAGTCCGTACGTACGCACGAGCGACAATATCATTCTTTTGATATTAAAATAATATATAATTGGATGGTATATCATATATAACAAATAAATATCATGTTATATTTATTATTTACATTAATTAAAAAACATTATTATACCCATCCTAATAATGATATATTGAATAACAATTACACCACAACGTGGAGACGGTAAGTCGTACGTACGCACGTATGGTGACATGTCATTCAAAGGATGGATAGAATACTGAATATGGTTGTACCATATTTATAATAATATTACAGTATATATGAGATACTGGATTAATTATTTTATAATGGGAATAACAAATAAATAATAAGTTGAAGAATAAATGAATTTGAAAAAGGGTGGTGAAAACATTACATCTTCTTTGGGTTATTCCTTTTGATTTGATCAAAAGGGCTCCTTATGTTGGATTTATGATCAAATTAAGGCCTCTAAATTGTATTTAGTGAAGTTTATAGAGTATTTGGGCAGGTTTTGGTCGATCCAAAAGGCTTTGAATGTGTGAATTAGTGAGAAGGGTGAGTTCCCTTTTATAAGAGGGGTGAGGGGCACCTTTGTAAAAGCTAGAAATATTATTTTATAATAAATTCATATTCAGTTTATAATGGCTAGAAAGTGGATTATTTAAAGGTTAAGGTGGTTATGGGTCTGAAACCACTCAACCAATAGAATTTAGATAGGTTTGGGTCATTATATTAACCTTATCTTTTAGTTTTAACTCTTAGTTAATTAGTTTGACACTTACCATGTCACTTTGTATTTTTATATTATATAGTTAATAAACTTACTATATACCTCCAAGAGACCCCCAAGTGGTCCATTAATGATACACCTATAATTATATAATTCTCTTGGCCTAAAATTATATTTTTATTAATTGAATATAAATTAATAATATAATATTTGTTCTAAAAGATCTTTTATGTCAATTTCGACACTATTTGAAAAATTGATTTTTTTGAAAATCATAAAAGAATGATTACTTCAAAAAAAGTTAATTAAATAAATCCTAACATGTCATAGTAACCTATAAAATTAGTTTAATTCATAAAAAGTTTCAAATTATATTTATTTGGGTATTTATAATATCAATTAATTTAATTTTTCACTATCATGGTAATTACTGCATCATCATTGTGTCATAAATAAATTAAATTATTTAATGTCTAAAAATTATAAATAAAATATCATTATGTATGAAATGATTTTATCTTTCTAATGAATATTTAAAATCTAATTTATCGTATTTATAAATGTATATTAAAAATGTTTTAGTAAATAAACATTGATTTTAACTCTTTTAACTCTTCTTTGAATTAAATAATAATAAATGTCCTAATCTAATCCAAGTGGACCTAAATGATAATATTTTATTCCTAAGGTTGTTTTTGGTCGAGATACACTTTTCCAATAAAATTAGGACATGTTTTGGGGTAATATTAATATCATTTTTACCCTTAATTACCCTATTTACTTTTAACCGTGGTAAATAAAAGTAAAAAGTTACTATTCACCAAAAATTATTTTCTTCTCATTGAACCACATTTTACTCCTTGATATTAACCATTTCTCTTGGATTTTCTAAATTCCACTCACAGAAGTGGTAAAATTATGTTTTATGAAAAAATCAGTTTTTTAACTACCACTTAGTTGTTTCACTATTCATCAAAAAATGAAGTTTTTCAAAA
Source organism: Viscum album (assembly GCA_963277665.1). Taxonomy (NCBI): domain Eukaryota; kingdom Viridiplantae; phylum Streptophyta; class Magnoliopsida; order Santalales; family Viscaceae; genus Viscum; species Viscum album. The sequence goes on from OY728138.1 coordinate 1,791,521,692, forward strand.
AAATACCAAAAATTCGCCCTAGGATAATTTTGATATGCTGAATCCAAAAATAAAGTCCATTTTGGAAAATAAAATTTATAAATTTCAAGAAGTGGGTATTACTATTCAAAACGGCTAGTTTGATTGGTTGTGGTGTGTTAGAACTCGATATTGCATACAACACATGCTATTGCATTATTCAAGGAGAAGTGTACCATGGAAGCTTGGGCTGTTACATTCTCCCCTCCATCAAATAATTTCTTCCTCAAAATTTCTAGAATACTACCACATGAAAAGACTCGGGTGGTTCTTCATCATAAGTTCCTCGGGTTCCCATGTTGCCTCTTCCATCTTATGGTTTCTCCACAAGATGTTTTCCAGAACAGTCGTCCGGTTTCTCAGTACTTGTTCTCTCGTATCAAGAATCTTTACGGGCTCTTCGTAATAAGACAAATCGGGTTCCAGTTCTAATTCCTCATAGGTGAGTACATGCGTTGGGTCACGCATGTATTTCCTCAATAGTGATACGTGGAACACATCGTGAATTTTGGAGAGATTTGGTGGCATTTTCAAACGGTAAGCTACAGCCCCAATTCGTTCTAGAATTTTGAAAGGTCCGATGTACCTGGGACTCAATTTACCTTTGTTAACAAAACGTATGACTCCGTTACATGGACATACCTTCAGGAAAACATGATCACCGACTTGAAATTCCAAATCCTTCCTTCAATTATTGGCATAGCTCTTCTTCCTACTTTGAGCTTATTTGATGTGGTTTTGGATTACCTTTACCTTTTCCATCGTTTCCTCCACCAGTTATGGGCCTACAAGTTTTCTTTCACCAACGTCATCCCAACAGGTTGGTGTGCAACATCTCTTTCCATATAATGCCTCATATGTTTCCATATGAATACTCGAATGAAAGCTATTGTTATAGGAAAATTCTACCAGAGGTAAATAATGATCCCACATACCCTGAAAGTCAAGTGATCAGGATCTGAACATGTATTCTAAGATTTGAATAGTTCATTCTGATTGTCCATCTATTTGAAGGTGGTAGGCAGTGCTCAAATGAAGTTCAGTATCCAAGGATTTCTGAAGACTTTTCCAGAATCTTGAAGTAAAACGGGGATCATGATCAGAAACAATCGATAATGGTACTCCATGAAGTCTCACAACTTCATTAATATATAGTCTTGCTAGCCGTTCAAGTGGTAAATCTTCCCTAATAGCAAGAAAATGTTCTCACTCGGTAATACGATCAACAATGAACCATATTTCATTGTTCCTTCTAGGAGTCTTTGGAAGCCCCATGACAAAGTCCATCGTAATATTATCCCATTTCCACTATGGTATGGGAAGAGGGTGCATGACTCCTCCAGGCTGTTGCCTTCCATCTTTCACTTGTTGAAAACCCATACATCTTGACACAAAATCAGCAATATCCCTCTCTATATTGTCCCACCAAAAATGTTCCTTCAAATCTCTATACATTTTAGTGCTCCCAGGGTGAATAGATAATTGGAACTATGAGCATCATCCAGCAATTATTTTTTTAGATCAGGGATATCGGGAACACAAAGTCTCTTCCCAAATTTTAAAATTCCATCTTCATACACAAAGTCTCTCAATATCCCATCATTCACAGCTTTAATCTTCTTTTGAAATTCTTCATCATCGGTCTGATAACTCTTAATCCTTTCTAGTAAAGATGGTTTGGCAACCATTTGAAAAAGCATTTATGTTTCACCTTCCTCGGTTATTCCCATGTCCATCTTCACTAGATCCATGAAAATTGGATCCCTTTCAATTCTCATACTTTTCAAAACTCCATGATCTTTTCTGCTCAAAGCATCTGCTACCTTGTTTGCCTTCCTCGGGTGGTAGTGTATCCTGCAATAATAATCCTTTAGTAATTCAAGCCATCTCCTTTGCCTCATGTTGAGTTCTTTTTGGGAGAAAATATACTTCAAACTCTTATGATCAGTATAAATCTCACATTTTTTACCATAGAGGTAGTACCTCCATATCTTTAAAGCAAAGATCACAGCTGCTAACTCAAGATCATGAGTAGGATAGTTTTGTTCATGAATTTTCAACTGTTGTGATGCATAGTCAATAATCCTATCATTCTTCATAAAGACACAACCAAGTCCTTTCTTCGATGCATCACTATAAATAACGAACCCATCATTCCCTGATGGTAGAGTCAATATAGGAGCATTGACTAATATTCTCTTCAGTTCTTCGTAACATTCTTCACACTCTTTTGTCCAAACAAATTTAACCCCTTTATGTGTGAGCTTTGTTAATGGGTTAGCCAACCGGGAAAGATTTTGGATGAAACATCGACAATAACCTGCTAAACCAATAAAACTATGTACCTTAGTCATACTCGTCGGTACAGGCCATTCTTGGATTTCCTTGGTCTTAGAAGGATCAACAGAGATTCCATATTTAGAAACAATATGTCCAAGAAAAGAAATCTCCTGAAGCCATAATTCACACTTGCTAAACTTCCCATATAATTCATGTCTTCTCAGAGTCTTCAGGATAATGCGTAAGTGATTTTCATGATCTTCGTAGCTTTTGGATTATACTAAGATATCATCAATAAAAACCACCACAAATTCATTGAGATATTCTATGAAAACTCTATTCATCAGATCCTTGAATACAGAGGGTGCATTAGTCAATCCAAAAGGCATTACTGTAAACTCATAATGCCCATACCTGGTTCGAAATGCTGTCTTTAGAATGTCTTCCTTCTTTACACACAACTGATGGTATCCATATCGAAGGTCAGTCTTTGAAAATTATTGAGCTCCATGCAGTTGGTCAAATAAATCATCAATGAGAGGTAGGGGATACTTGTTCTTTATTGTTATAGCATTGATCTCCCTGTAGTAGATACATAACCTCATAGATCCATCTTTCTTTTTAACAAAAAGAACAGGGTCTCCCCATAGAGAAACACTAGGATGAATAAATCCCTTATTACTCAATTCCTCTAGTTGTTTCTTTAGTTTAACTAATTCTACAGTGGCCATTCTATAAGGGGTCTTTGATATGGGCCTTGATCCAGGAATTAAATCAATGGAAAACTCAACTTCTCATTCTGGAGGATGTCCAGGTAAATCTTCCAGAAACACATCTACATATTCTTTCACAACAGGTACATCCTCTATTTGAACATTCCTTTCCTCACCCACAGTCATTTCATTCTCTTCCTCCCTAATAATTGAATTTAGTTGAGCTACTGGGGGTGTATCTAGATAAGAATTAGTTGGTGACGATTCTACTCTAAAGATAAGTTGTTCCTTATCATAATCATCAAAAATAATAACCTCCTTCTTCTTAAAATAAATCTTCGCATCATGGTACGAAAGCCAGTCCATACCAAGGATTATATCAAACTCAATCATAGGTATGATGATGAGATCAGTAGATAAAGGACATTTATGAACTCTAATGGGGACTGATTCACAAAACTTTGTTGCAATGATACTTCCCTTAGGAGTTTTAACTGACAACTCCCTTGTTAAATCAAATTGGAAATATCTAATTTTCTTAGCAAACTGAGGAGATATGAAACAATGTGATGATCCAGAATCAAATAATGCATTTTCTAAACATGAGGAAACCATTAAATTACCTGCCACCACGTCTTTTGGAGCTTCTACCTCAGCAGTAGTGGTAGCATAAGCTTGTCCCTGATCCCTTGGCCTTTTCTGAGGTAAGTTCCTCTAACGCTTAGGACATTCATTTGGATAATGTCCCATCTCCTTGAAATTGTAGTACTAAACATCGGTAGCTTCCTTCTTCCCTTTGCAATCACGAGCTTGGTGGCATTTTTCACCACACTTGTAACAGACACCCCTTCCCTTCAAGAAAGTACTGGGGTGTTTCTTCCAACATTTACCACAGGATGGATATTCAACCTTTCCCTTCTTCCCCTTATTTTTATTCCCAGATTTATCAGCAGATCTCTTCTTCTCTTGCTTTGCTTTAAAGTCATATGACTTAGATAATTCGTTCTCTATCTTGATAGAACATGAGACAATGTCTTCGTATGACGAGAAGGATTGTGAAACTAATGCTCGACAGAGAAATGGTTTTAACCCATCAAAGAAACGATCAATCTTACTTCTTGGGTTATGTATATAATCTCCAGCATACCTTGATAACCATGTAAAGTTAGCTCATACTTTGTGACATTCTCATCCTCCTTTTGTCTCAGACTCAGAAATTACCTTTCTATATCTGCTCGATGGTCACGAGGAAAATATTTTTATAAAAATAGATCTTTGAACACCCTCCATTCGATATTTGATACTTCATCATCTTCCTTCGTGTTTTGAATCAATGATCACCATTGATTAGCATCTCTAGTGAGGCGATAAAGTGCCATGATTACATTTTCCCTTTTACTACTCCCCAAAGACTAAAATATTTTCTCTGGGGAACTTATCCATTGCTCAGCTAATAATGGATTTTTACTCCCATTAAATGTTGGTGGTTGGTGCCTCATGAAGAGATCTAACATTGATCCTCCATGTTGTGGATCAGGGTGCTCCATACGGGTAAGGTTATTATTCATAACCTGAGTGAGTTGTCCCAGTATGGTGATTAGTTGATCAGCACCAGTTGCATCACCAGCTCCACTATAATTATCTTGAGTAGGAGGGAAATCCCTAAATGGAGTGCATGCATTGATACTGTTTCTATTTCTTCCACTAGGCACCATTTCTAAACAATGGCATAAACTATATCAGTTTATGAATCAAAATACATAACTCCATAATTATAAAACACTTAACATAAATTGAACTATTTATGGATATAATCCATAATCATAAAAAAATTTCTTTGAGGAAATATATACTCATAAACCCTTCATAATGATTTGTAATGAAAATGAGAGGTATCCTAATAATATCCCTCGGGAGTGTCGTAACCAAGATTGCAGCAAGGGCCGTTGTCGTGCACCAATTCCAATTCGAGTATAGCTCAAAGTGGTGTTTTTAGGTTTTACCCCTAGGTACATCTGTGCCAAATCCGCCTCTACCTGCTCATATCTAGACAGGGATGTATTGCTCGGAAACCTCACAAAATCTCTACAATACCAAAATTCTAGGAAGTTCTTCTATACTAATCCTCAAAATCCATCTTAGGTTTATGTTCTTTAATCAGAGTTTATCTAAATCTAGCTTCCAAGGTTTGTACTAAACTTCCTATGATACCAACTGTAATGCCCCAACCCCAGTTACCCATAGTCAGTGCATTGTTACATAACATTGGTATGATCACAAGAAAGATCAAATCTCAAAAGACCGATTAGTTTAGAAGCCTTGGAATAACTAGATACATTCATAAAGTTTACATTACATCATAAAATAAAAACTACAAAAATATAGTCTCCATAGTCCACACTCTTATCCCCTCATACTATCCCTGTAGCTCATTTGTAAATTACTTCTTCACATCTTGGGAAAAAATAAAACATAGAAAAGGGGTGAGTTCAAATTCCCAGCAAGGATAATAATATAGCGAAAACTTTCATAAATAATAATAAACATTTAAGGTAATGTACAACTAAAACAAAATCCTTTTAAACTTGAACTTCAACATAGTATAGAAAAAATAAAATGAAATAATGCCATTTACTTATTCACATAGATATTCTACTAATCTAATAATCACATGCAATATCAATAACCACTTTCATAATGATGGAATGCATAATGCCAGACTATCATAACCACATAGCCAAGGCCTCGTGCCAAGATTACAAATAAGATTTTGTCAAGTACTTGTGCCAAGATACTAGTTTGTCTCATGAGACCTACCGATGCATCGAGGAGCTATAGTGGGCTCCACCTGTCACTTATTAAGTCCAATGCATTCCTCATATGAACAGGTTTAAACATAACATAAACATTCGTATTAAAACTAGCATATGAAATGTCAATACTTTCACCATAAACCATGAATGGTATAAAAATAACACATCTAAAGTAAAACATATCACAAAACCTTCAATATAATATGGAAGTTTTGTTTCATAATAAATCAACTTCAAATAAGCTTAAAATCCATCAAAGGATATTGACATAGATGAAATCAAAACTGTTTGAGAGAAATATCTCTTTTTTTAAATCATTTAAAAGACACATTATTATAAAAGAAAACATTTACTTTGAAAATATTCTTATAATCTTGTAAGAGAAGTTTTGAAGATTTTATAACGGCAGAAAATAGAGCACCTGCCATATAAGTTAAAAAACATTCTTACCTTAATTTTGTTGAAAAGGTTAAAAATCACCTTCTTTGGAAAACGACAGAAAGATTCCTTTATAAACTTCTTATAAAAAGTAAAACAAGAGTATAAATGACTTTAACCCATATTCTGTAAAATAGTAAGAATGTTTTGAAATACATTTTTAAGAAACATGTATGTGGATGATAAAGAGATCCCAGTAGATTATTACATATAAACAACCTCGAATAATGAAGATATTGCGAAATAAACCATTACCTTGTACTTTTCCTTGGTTGGGGATAGGATAACCTCCTGTATAATGGTAAAATAATTTTTATTAAATTATACAAGAATCATATACATTATTATGTTATCATATATGATCTTTTAACATTGCTTTGTTAATAATATCTTAGTATTATCGTCGTTTCGGGTGTTAACTTACTCGTTTTCTTTTATATGTTTTGTTACATAAGACATGTTTGTAATGGATAGGTTGTATCTTATTCATATCCAGAATGATATCAAATCCTTAAACATTATTTTTAAATCATCTAATGATAATTATACTTGAATGGATACGATGGAGAATGAATCTCATCGTGTTCGTGGAGACGGTAGTCCATATGTACGCACGAGCGACAATATCATTATTTTGATATTAAAATAATATATAATTGGATGGTATATCATATATACAGAATCATTATCATGTTATATTTATTATTTACATGAATTAAAAATCATTATTATACCCATCCATATAATAATATATTGAATAACAATTACACCACGACGTGGAGACGGTAAGTCGTACATACGCACATATGGTGACATGTCATTCAAAGGATGGATAGAATACTGAATATGGTTGTACCATATTTATAATAATATTATAGTATATAGGAGATACTGGATACATTATTTTATAATGGTAATAACAAAGAAAGAAGAAGTTGAAGAAGAAATGAATTTGAAAAATGGTGGTGAAAACATTACCTCTTCTTTGGGTTCATCCTTTTGATTTGATCAAAAGGGATCCTTAGGATGGCTTTCTGATCAAAATATGGCCTCTAGGTTGTAGTGAGGGAATTTGAGAGAGTATTTGGGCAGGGTTTGGCTGAGACAAAAAGATTTGAATGTATGAATTAGTGAGAAGGGGGAGTGTCCTTTTATAAGAGGGGTGAGGGTCACCTTTGGAAAAGCTAGAAATATTATTTTATAATAAATTCATATTCATTTTATAATGGCTAAAAAGTTGATTATTTAAATTTTAAGGTAGGTATGGGTCTAAAACCACTCAACCAATATAATTTAGATAGGTTTGGGTCATTATATTAACCTTATCTTTTAGTTTTAACTCTTAGTTAATTAGTTTGACACTTACCATGTCACTTTGTATTTTTATATTATATAGTTAATAAACTTACTATATACCTCAAAGAGACCCCCACGTGGTCCATTAATGATACAACTATAATGATATAAGTCTCTTGGCCGAACCTTAAATTTTTAGGAATTGAATATCAATTAATAATATAATATATTTTTTAAAAAACTCTTTTATGTCAATTTTCACACTATTTGGAAAATTGATTTTTTGAAAATAATAACAGAATTATTACTTCGAAAAAAATTAATTAAATAAATCCTAAAATGTCATATTAACCTATAAAATTATTTTAATTCCTAAAAAGTCTAAAATTATATTTATTTAGGTATTTATAATATCAATTATTTTAATTTTTCACTATTATGGTAATTACAGCATCATCATTTTGTCATAAATAAATTAAATTATATAATATCTAAAAATTATAAATAAAATATCATTATGTAGTAAATATTTTTATATTTTTAATTAATATTTACAATCAAATTTATTTTATGTATAACCCTATATTAAAAATGTTTTAGTAAATAAACTTTGATTTTAACTCTTTTAACTCTTCTTTGAATTAAATAATAATAAATGTCCTAATCTAATCCAAGTGGACCTAAATGATAATATTTTATTCCTAAGGTTGTTTTTGGTCAATATACACTTTTCCAATAAAATTAGGACATTTTTTAGGGTAATATTAATATCATTTTTACCCTTAATTACCCTATTTACTTTTAACCGTGGTAAATAAAAGTAAAAAGTTACTCTTCACCAAAAATTATTTTCATCTCATTGAACCACATTTTACTCCTTGATATTAAACATGTCTCTCGGATTTTCTAAATTCCACTCACAGAAGTGGTAAAATTAAGTTTTATGAAAAATTCAGTTGTTTAACTATCACTTAGTGGTTTCACTATTCATCAAAAAAATGAAGTTTTTCAGAAAAATACCAAAAATTCACCCTAGGCTAATTTCGATATTACAAATCCAAAAATGAAGTCCATTTTGAAAAATAAAATTTATAAATTTCAAAAAGTGGGTATTACTATTCATAATGGCAAGTTTGATTGGTTGTGGTGTGTTAGAACTCGATGTTGCATACAACACACGCTATTGCATTATTCAAAGAGAAGTGTACCATAGAAGCTTGGGCCGTTACATGTTTTCCAAAAAAAATGGAAGATAAATGATAAAAAAAATTATTTCATCATGCCAGATGAGAAAGTACATGATTCAAATAGATAAAACAATACCGAAATAGTATATCATCAGTAAAAAATTATCTAACAAGATGAAAACTCGAAATTATGATGTAGCAGATGGATCACATATCCACTGGTAACCTACAACATTATGGGTCTAATGGATCCAGAACATCCACCACCTATAATTGGCACATTCAGTTTTCTTATACCTGGAAAAAGATAATCTAGAAATACCTGAAGAAAAAGATAGTGTGTAATTTAAATAGACCAATATGTATCACCAAGTGTTCCTTAATAAATGTTATAAAAATAAGCCATTTATTCATTAAATTTATCTAAAAAAGTCATGACATGAAATTTATATATTTTAAAAAAACATTATTTCAAATAAAATGATATAAAAACATTGCTAAATTAATATTTTATATAAATAATTTATATAAATTATATTGTATGAATAAAATTTTTCAAATAAAATTGCATGTAATCATCAAATTAGAACATATCACAACACCATATAATGAGAAATGTTGTTCATTTATTTCTTGTGATAGGATCCTCACACATATCAATCATCATCCCAGCTATTGTAGGTGTGCACACTCAAATCAATACCCCCCTAAAGTGACACAATTAATGTAAATCATTCCAATAAAGATTTAGTTAGTGTTTTCATTGCTAAACCAATTTCTAGGAAGTCAGAGTCCTAACATGTGTGTCCTAATTACAAATAACTAAACATGTTAACAAATGTTACAATTATTAATTCAATCATTCTATGGTAAAATCATTCACATCAAATAATTTCATAAATCACAATTCAATTACTGAAACATTGGTTTCCAAAATGACATTTCATTTCAAAACCAAAATATAGTTTTCCATAAAATTCATTCCACTTAATATAATCTTTCAATATATGCATATTTCTTGAATAATAAATATTCAACCATTTAATTATATCAATTTTCAAATAAAAATGTTATTTTCTAAAAATCATCAAAGAAAATTGAATTCCACTAAAATTGAGGGTTTTTCAAAATTTTAATTCTAATTTAAATTAAGAAATATAATCATCTCAACTCAGGTGTGTTAAATCATTCAAAAAACATCAACCTAATCATGAATTGTAGTATTTAAATTATAGGGTAAAGCCTATGAAACTTCTTACCTTTAATCATGAGATCCAATCAACAAAACCCAAAAAAAAGATATCCTCATGATATTAAGGAATGAAACCAAGGATCAATATCCATTAAAATAGAGATTAGATCTATCAATAACATGATGATATATCACTATAAAATGGGGAATGAAAAAAGAAGATTGAAATAAACCAATACAGTAAGATTCAAATACCCGTTGAAGATCAAATGAGATCAGTGATAGCCATATTCACAAAGAGAATCGATGAGAGGATTCAATTTAACATCTTGAGAGCCTTCAAGTACCATGGAAACATGTTATGGTCGAATGGGTGTGATTCGGGGTTAAATAGTGTGGTTTTTTATTGGAAATAAAAAATTATAATAATAAATTTCCCACATGAATGGTTTACTTGAGTGTGAGTATGGTAAAACAATCCTTTCTCCTCAACTGTGAACTCAAACTATTTAGGGAACATGATTTCCCATTAATGGGGGTACAATTTTCTAAACCACTCTACAACTATGTTCCCAATGCTGTTTTGGGGTGCATAGTTTTTAAGAGGGGTACATATTATCATAAAATCATTCCCCAACCATGAACTGCCCAAAAAGTCTATAAATATTCAAAATTTAACCAGAAACACCCCATGAAAAGTCAAAAAATATATAGAATGATAAACATATTCCACAAGTACTTAAATGATGGAAACATTATGTGAGAACCTCCAAACCATAAACATATTTTCCCTGAAAAACTATCAATAAATTTTCATGTCGAAGTGATGTGTCTACTACACCTGCTCCTGTGCCACATGCTCCCATGTATCATGTGATTTGGAACCATTCTTTCTTATTAAATTTTATATATTAATCATTATTCAACAAAGAACCATTTTTTTTATTTAATAATACTCATTGGATTTTAAATCATAGATAGATAGGTTTCAACATCCTGATCATTAAAAATCAAGACATGAGTAGGGTAGGAAATATTTTTCATAACATATGATACAATAAACCCATTTTGGATCAATGATAATTGCATTGGAAGATATAAAATATAAACCACATTCTACACCACCTAAAATATCTCAAAAAACCCCCGAAAACTATATGTAAGCTTTCCTTCCTTCCAAATTTGTTGATAACACAACCAAGGTAAAACACTAAGAACACCAAATCATAAATTAAAAATAATAAAGGTCATTGATGACGATAATCATAATACATATACAAGATCTATTATTTTACCATTATCTAACATATAACTAAATATCAATCATCTACTCTTGGACCAATCTTAGTCCAACCAAGGAAGATTCATCATTCTCCTAATAACATAATAGATATTTAAAAGACTATCAATATAAGGCCTCAAGAGAGCCTTCATTATTTGGTATTGTTAATTGATGTTTTAGGTAAACTATATCAAACACAAATGGTAATCACAATCTCCACCAATATCAAAAATGAATTCATGTATCATATCCTCAATAATATGCATTTATCCTTTAGTCATTCCATTTTTCTTATGGATGATATGATGTACTCATATGTCCATGGGATCCCATTACCTCATAGAGGCCTCTACAAATGCTTGAAATGAAATTTTCATCACTATCTAAGACTATAATAGATGGAAGTACATGAAATTATATGAACACATTCACATAGATATATCCCAACTTATCAAACTCATTTTTATCTCAAATGGATATAAAGTAAGTTGATTTGGTCTTCCTGTCAATGAAAAACCATATAACATTATTCTTCAGAGGGGTATGTGGTAACCTAGCCCTAATATTCACATAAATCCCATAAAACTTCCAATTTAGTAATGGGTGTTTCCAAAGAACTTCCAAAGGACCCTAATTCTCTTCCCTGACCTGTTGTAAATTATAACATCGAGTAGCAATTTCAGTGGTATCTAATATGATACCTGACTGTTGTAATCATCACCCCATTTCATTTAAAAAATTCATGGTACTCTATTTCACCACCCAATGGTAATTATGAAAATACACATTATATTCATTCTAATAGTTAAAGTTACAACATACTAGTTCCAGAATCAGAGGACATCCTTAAAGTAGAATGACACTCACCAATAGTCTATATGAAATAAAGAGAGTCCCTAATTCCATGGAATTCAACATCAAGTAGTTGTGTTTTATGAATTGTCTTTATAATGGTGTAAATCAAATGAATATTCCTAAAAATAAACTCATTCACATACTCGTAGACTCCAAATTGAATATAATAATAGTGATCAATCATATTCCATGATTCTGATGATTCTTTTAAGACCTACATCATATGTTTTATACACAAAGAATAAGTGATAAAATTCCCCTTACTAGGGGCTAGGAAATATCAAAGTCAAAATAAAATAGGTTCTCCATTGAATAATTATATCAGATATTTAAATCTTATAGAGATAATATATAAACTAATTTTTTCAGAATAAATAGAAAAAAATTCTCCAAAAATGTAATGATGCTAAATACTAAGGGAATACATCACAACTTCTTGTTAGATATCATGGTTTCAAAAGTTCTTCCCATGTTTCCTAAGCTATATACAAACATTTTATATAATACGATCTAACTATATAAGAACACAACCCAAACCCAAACATGATGTGTCGAAAAGGTCCAAATAGACCATTATTATAAGGCCCCAGCCTTAAACCTTACTTAATATTGAACTAAATGAATAATTCATGTTGAGGATCTTTTCAGGTTTATAGTTTTAGAGAATTAGGTCATAACTATTACATCTCAAAATATTACATAGTAGACTATTCTACTAAGTTTCCATAAAATAAAAAAACACTTAAAAAGAGACATGTCTAGTTCCATGTTTTAGATAGCATGTCTTTCCTTGATCCCATACTTGACCCTATTCATCTTTAAGTCCTGTGGAAAACATTTCAAAAACTTGGGATGAGCATAAAAAGACCAGTAAAGGATACACAAAGAAGGAAAACTGTTAGTTTTTCAAAACAACAAGTAAACCATGAATACTTTAACAAAGTAATACTTTTCACCTTTATGAAGTAGTAAAAACTCTTCACTGAATAAAAGACCATTACTTACCCTTTTGTAACCAAAAGATTACCATAAAACCCATATAAAGAACACATAACATAAAAAGGTAACTTGGGACATAAACATACTTAAATGGAATAACCATATGATCGAATTCCACACATACTTAATGGAATAGCCATACGGCCGACTTCCATACCCAATGCATTGGAGGTTATAACGTAACCACCAGTCCTGTTATTCATGGAACCACCCGTCATAATTTCCAAGTACCATTATAAAATCATAAGACATTAAACAAATATAATGGAAAGAAAACATTTCCACATTTCGATCACAATATATCACTTAAATATATTGAAATTACAAATCCTTTATAAAAACCATTTTCAATACCAACATACATAAAAGAGTATATGGTATTTATTTCATTTTAAAAACATTACGGCTTGTTGAGGAAGCCAAAGACCAAATAATACTCACGGCGGCGGAAAAGGTCATTGTCACCGCGTACGTTAAAAGAAACATTCGTTTTTGTTGTTTTGTAAAATGCTTCATAGAAAAAGATTACTTTTGTATAAAAATAAAAGTAAAAGGGGTTTATACACCATATAAAATAAAGCCTTGTATTAGAACATAATATGCCTGAATAAAAGAAGATTGAGATGAAGTCCCTTACAAAGATGGTATTCTTGGATTAAGGATAAATCAATTACATAATTATTTGTGACAAACTAATACACAAAATATAAGTGTAAATTAAGTGTAAAAAAATCAGAGTTCATTCACACATATTCATAGAATGACATATTTCAGGGAGTACTAGTTTATCCCAAAGAATCAAAAATGGGTTAAGAAGTTCCCTTGCAAAAAATTCGACAGCCTAATGGCGTCACTTAAAAATTCAGAAAATGAGTTGATGAGAGATAAAAAGGGGTATCTCATCACTTGGACATAACATTTATAGCAAAAAGGATATATAAGAACATATATCATCATAATAAGATTAAAATACCTACAAAATAAGTCTTTTAAAATAAGAAGGGTGAAAGGTTCCCTTATCGAATTGGGTAACTTCCGAAACGTACACCCCATGAAAGAAGGGTCATACAATGAAGATGTAACTACCCATAAATGAGATTATATTATACAAATAGTAAAACAATGTGAATTACATACACCACTCAAAGGAAATGGTGGAAAATGTAGCATAAATCTCATGGGACTAAAAGTGAGATGAACAATCCCTTACGAAAATTCGGCAGCCTAACGGCGCCACTTAAAACTTCAAAAAATGGATTGATGAGATCAAATAGAGTCTCTAATAATATTACAATAAAATGTACAGAAATATTAATATAAAAGAACATCCCCCATAATAACAAATAGGAGCTTAAAAGAAGTGACATAAAGGAGAGTACTTAAAAAGAAAGAGAGAGGTTAGATCTCTTACGAAAATTCGACAGCCTAACAGCACCACTCAAAACTTCCAAAATAGATTGATGAGAGAAAATAGGGTCTCTCATCATATGAACATAAAAATAACAGTATGATTAATATAAAATAACATCCCAATCATAATAAAGATGAGCTTAAAAGGAATTACATAAAAGAGTGTACTTAAAAAGAAAGAGAGGGGTAGGATCTCTTACCTCAAGTCTGACTTGTCTTGTTCGTTTCTTTATATTCCTGAATAATAAACTTCGGTAAATTTATAATTGCTTAAGGACCTATTTTAAAGATTATTATTCAGTTTATATCACATATTATAATGTTATAATAATTGGTTAATAATGTGAGTTCATATCAGACGTTTTTGTCGATGTTTGGTACAAGAGTCAAAAATGAACATGTTTGAAAATGATTTTCCATGTAGTTATGAGTAAATCATATCCAGAATAGTATTAATGATTTAAATATAATATATATCCAGTACATATTCATTTTATACTACTCCATAACATTTGGAGAGAAAAATAAATGAAATGCACCCTTCATGGAGACGGTAGGCCATATGTACGCATGAACGCTACTTTCATTTCTTTGTCATATTAAGGGAATTAAAAATAATTTAGATATATATATTATAATTCCAGTATAATATATATGTAATATAGGTCACATATTTTCATTAATTTCATTCTTTACACATTCCATGTATTGCATGAACGAGTCACATCACTTGAGGGGGCGGTAGTCCACACTTCCTCGTATGAAATTATCGCATTTGCACTACATGAAAAGCATAAAGGCGTGTTTTAAATATAAAATTCATAAGCATATAAAAAACATAAATACCATATATATCATATATAAAGTATAGTGACATCATAATGGACACCATTAAAGGTGTTAAATGAATATTGAACAATCATTATTTCGTGAGGTAGAAATTTGCCCACCACAGAAACAGTATGTTCTTTAACCATTAGACGAAGGTGTGTGTAAGTATAGCTCGAATACTTCACATAAAAACATCCTAGTATATTGAATATACTTTTTTTTTTTACAAAATAAAGGAATAGAAAGATTTTATAGGGTTGGAGAAGAAAAATAAAACAAAATAACACAAGTGAAGACATTACCTTAAAATCGGGTAACTCTTCATGATTTGAGCTCAAAAGCTTCCTTGGAAAGGATTATGCCCAAAGGTGAGGATTAAATTATGAATAGAGGGATTTGTATAGATGAAATGGTCAGGGTTTGGCCGATTCAAAGGCTTTAGAGGTGTGGGTAAGGTGGTAGAGGTGGGGGCCTTTTATAAGAGAAAAGGAGGGGCACTCTTGGAAAGTTATAAATAATTACTTTATTATAAAATTATTTTCGGATTTTAAAGGTCCCAAAAAGGATATATTTCGACGATAAGGTTATAAGGTTTCTAAATCCACTCATCCAATAGGTTTTTTAAAATTTTAGGTCTTATAGTTTACATTATCTTTTCATTTTATTTAAATCGTTAAATAATGAGGTAATCGCTGCATCATCATGGTGTCATAAATAATTTAATTTATTTAGAGTCTAAAAATTATAAAAAAACTATCATGATGTAGGAAAACTTTTTATATTTCTAATGAATATTTATAGTCAAAAATATGACTTGTATAACCCCATATACAAATTGTTTTAGTAAAACAACACATGTTTGTGACATTTTAATTTTAACATTAAATAAAAAGGTATTAATGTCATTTTCAAACCAAAGTGGCTCCATGGGGTCCCCAAGTTGACCCATGGATTTTATTGGTCATCTATGACACATCCAATGAGGGTAAGACATGTTTCTAGGTCATTTAATATTATTAAAACATTATTTTCACCTTAAATTACACTAATTACCTCTAATCGCGATTAATAAACTTAAAAGTTACTATTCACAAAAAAAATTATTTTAATCCCATTGAACCACATTTTACTTCTTAATGAAAACCATTTATGTCAGATTTTTGAAATTCAAATCACAGAAGTGGTAAAGTTTCATTTAAACGAAAAATCAGTTTCTTTAACTACCACTTAGTGGTTTCACTATTCATCAAAAATTGAAGTTTTTCAGAAAATTACCAAATATTCACCCGAGGCTATATTTGATATTCCTAATTAAAAAATGATTTCTATTTTACAAAATTCAAAACCTATAAGTTACATTAATTAATTTAATAATTAATTCCCGTTGTCAGAGTAAATAGCGTGTTTTTATAAAACAATAAGTATCAAAAGATTAACACTAGTTTAAGTCCAATTTCAAGATGAAATTAATTCCAAAGACCACTATTGGATTAAATGGTAAAAATATATTCTAATTTCACTTTTAAACCAATTCAAAAGATAATCTAATAATATAAATAAATTATATTAAAAAGAGGTTTTGAATTAAAATACAACATTTTTCACTATTCATTAAAAAATGAAGATTATCGGAAAAATACCAAAAATTTACACAAAGTAAATTTTGATGTCCCGATTCTAAAGAAGAATTTTATTATGTCAATTATAACACATAAAATTCTCAAAAAGTGGATTTAAAATAGGTTCGTCATCAAAAGGTGGTTGATCGACCTTTTATAGAATATTAGAATGTTTACGCTTAAAATTGGATTCATTCTCATTTTTAATCATCTAAAATTTATTGTAAAAAGTAAAAATATTTGACAAACATATATAATCATTTTTTAGTTAGTTCTGTTCATTCTTACCATTACAACGGCTAGGCATTAAATACAATTTAAAATAATATTATTTTATTATTAGAGTGCAACATAAGATTCCCAAGAAACTTGTTGTTGTGTATTGGGTACGCCATCGAGCATAGCGTCCCCTTTAAAGTTATATTAATATTTTATTCACAAATATGGATAAATGTGAAAATGTCATTTTCTTTATTTACCTGGGGTGTTACAATTATATCCACTAAAATTTCCAAAAAATGGAACATGAGTAAAAATATGTTTTTTTCTAAAAAAATTAAATTTGAAACTTCTCCTTAAATAAGAATTTAAACCCCTTCTGGGTGAGAGTAGTCATTAGATAATAGAACTTGAATAAATATTTAATGAACCTATGGTATTTTCCCTTCATGTCCAAGAATATCTAAATTCCTAAAACATTATGTGGTTTCTCCCATGTCATAACAACTTTTACCTTATTAGAATCAACTAAAGTTAAATGATTTAAGACTTTGTGCCCTAAGAAATTCACTTCCTTATTCTATAAATTACACTTTTAGAGCACTTCATAAAGTCTATTATTTCTCGTGATTGCAAAAATATCTCTCAAATTATGCACATGGTATTCCTTGTCAATAGAGTGAAATATGATTTAGTACAAAAATATTTTAATGAATGACTAAACGTACTAATGGAATATCATTTACATGAAAACTATTACCACTTCAAGAGAATTGGTCAGACCAGAAGGAATAAAAATTTACTCAAAATGGCCATATCTACTTATAATGGTAGTATTTTCAATTCATGATTCATTAATTATAAATTTTAAATAAATTGATAAAAGATATATCTTTGATAACAAATTATCCCCTTTCAAATGGATAAATATATCATCTATATGAGGAAAAAAATTCTTATTCTTTACACTAAATGGGTTTAATTTTCATTATTCAACACATTGGATAAGTGTTTCATCATCTTTCATCGCAAAGAAAATAGTTTATTCCAATGGTGGCACACACGAGTGTGTGAAGTATTTTCTTATAAGATTATATATCAATTATTTCACCTCTTTAAACTCTTCTTATTGAATATATTAATAAGGAATGGACACTAGAAGAGTATGATGTACAAGATCAATAAATAAATACACCTATCTTACATATAGAAAACTAGAAAATTAAAAAGTAAAAACATCATGTAGACTAAATAAAACTAGGAGAATATGATCTAATAATGATTATCTCTCCATGTAACATGTAATAATGGATATTACCATTATTGACCCATCAAATGTAATTCTATCTCTATTAAAACATGGGTCTCATTCTCCCTAAAAACACAACACACCCCACTTGGTGCAATAAAGGATACCCGCTGAAGAAAATAGTCAATTTAGACCTTATCAGATATAATAAATCCATCCTAATAATTATTTTAGTATAATTTCTATTTATAAAAATAAAATTATAGGGTAGATACATCTCAAATATATATAAAACACAATGATGACAACTAAGACCCTTCTCTCTCTCCATTCTAAGGGGTGTAGCAATATTAAGAACATAAATAAATATATCTATTGAATCATTTAGTATCTTAAAAAAAGAGACTGCATTAATTATTGATATGAAACAATATAAAATAATTTAGTAGGTAAAGGTAAATAAATAGTGATGGTACCTCTCATAGATGCTCGACCCGTAGAAGCTTCCTCTGGAGGCTCTTCCACTACATAAAGTATCATAATTAGGGATGTCAGTGGGTTGATTCTCTTAGTAAATGAATCATCATAGTGAAACACATATCTATTTGGTTCTAATGGTCTGATCCCACTACATTGAGAAATAAATATATTGTAGAACTTATATAGGTAACGAAAGGGTCCACACTAACTATGGATATTGGGTGCCTCAATGAAAACCCTTATTTATTGTACAAACTTTAAACACTAGAAGAAATTAAAATGCCTCTTATATGTACTATAAAAAGTCTTGATAATTTCTTTTATTGATATCCACCATGAGACACATAAAAAATCTCTTACCATTAATGGAACTCATATAAAATACACTTGGAGAGAAGGGAACACCCACTAACCCTGACTTACCATCTAGGTCAACATCATCCATCAATGATCCATCCAACACATCATTATAATAAGTGATCATCATCATGAAAACCTAAAATTGTTATTTTATGTAAAAACATATCAAACCTTCAAACCATAGTTTTCTTATTTTAAACCACCTTTGGAGAAAATAGGGAAAGATCATAAAAATGGTTCACATAATGTGTCACGATCTTGTCACCCTGGTGGAGGTTAAAAGAATACATGGATTTTTTTAAGACAAAAAAATCATGAACAACCCTATCAATGAGAATAAATATAATTTAATTCTACTCTAAAACACATTCTACTTATCTATCTCCATTGAATACCATGACATTATGCTAGTTCTGTAAATCATAAAGGTATTAAACTTCATATTAATACAATCCGTAATTTATATATACTCAAGAATATTCTCTATATTATTCAACAAGTCCTAATTCTATTAAGGATCATTATATTAATTTAATGATTGTGGATTATGGAAATATATCTCTAGGTAATGATATATCAATTCATCCCATCAAGGTTTCACAAGTGGATCCTGAACATAAATGTATTCCAGTGTATTTAAAAAATTATTGATATCATGTGTCACTATCTCAATAGGATTTTGATCCACTAGAATATTCATGTTATTTATTTCAACAGCATCTCTTTATAATGGAACATTTTAATGTCATCTAAAATCATGATTCTATAAAAATTAAAAAAACAAAATGGAAAAAATAACCAATGATACACAAATGATCAACTTAATAAAGGGATACATGAATTTCAATGTGTTTAGTATAAATAAATATTTCGGTTTTTTCATGAAACTCAGTCAAAAGGTGGGAAAATGATATAATAAGATCATAAAATTACTCAAAGACACTTTTTCCAAATAGTCAAGGGAACGTAACGATTGTTACATTTAGAGATGTCTTGGAACATTCTCATAACTACCTACTATGTACCATAAATATTACCTCATGTCTACCAGGAAAATCTAAATGTATACTGAATTCAAGAAAAGTCCTATAACCTTTACCTATAAAACCACTTTATCACAAACTAGGCCAAATAACATGGTAAACTAATACATGATCTAGACCTCACATCACCCGAATGGAATTCCTGATCCCCATAGGTTATAAAATATACACTATCATTAGACAAGAATCTAGTTTGAAAAGTTTTTATAAAGAAAATAACAAAATAAAAAAATAAAATTTGATGTGTTAACACTCCTCATGGAGAATATAATAGATTCAAATAGGAAGAAAATACATATAATAGTACAACATCAAGATACAAAACATCATACAATATAAAATCTCATAAATTCCATGTAATAGGTGAATTAGATATCCAATGGTCACATCCATCACTTTGGATCCTAAGTATTAAGAAAATCCCCCACCTAAAAGTGTCATTTACCAATTTCATTAACTTAAATAAAGTGAATCTACATATTCATAAATGAATAGGTATGGTTTTAGATGAATAGGTTAATAGGATCTGACCAAGAATTCTATAATAAATTCCATAACAATAAAACATTTATTCCATAAATTTAAATAAAAATAATAATGACCTAGAAAATAAATTTTTTCAACAAAAGATGGTTAAAAATAAAAAAAATACAAATATATCGTAATATGATTAAATGAACATTATATATATAACATTTATATAAATTATGGGCATGTATAAAATAGTTTATAATAATTTTTTGTAATAATCAAATTATAAAGTATCATATAACCATCTAATAAACCCAATGGTATGTTAGATTATAGAAATTGGATCCCCACACATATCAATCATTATCACAGCTCATGTTGGTGTGGATACTAAAATTAACACCCACTCATGGGATCCCATCATAAGAAATCATGCATAACTAAGTATTGTTTGTATTGTCAACATCAATACAATTTCAAGGAAACAAAATTTATATAATAGTTTCCTCAATTACCAAAAACTACCCAATATCACATGTTCTTAAATCAGAAAATATTTGGTAAAATAGTTCATTTCAAGTTACTTCATCAATAAACGTTCAATTAAAAAAAATCAATATTCCTTTTAATTTTAAATATGAATCAATGGTTTTATTCAAATTCATGACAGCTATTATCATCTTCAAAATTACAACAATTTTATCTTCAATAAACATTCATTAATTTCATAAAATAATATTTAATATCAGCCCATCTTTTTATCAAAAGCATCCGACAATTTCAAGTCCATTAAAACATGGGTTTCTAC
Source organism: Viscum album (assembly GCA_963277665.1). Classification (NCBI taxonomy): domain Eukaryota; kingdom Viridiplantae; phylum Streptophyta; class Magnoliopsida; order Santalales; family Viscaceae; genus Viscum; species Viscum album. The sequence continues at coordinate 1,791,543,255 of OY728138.1, forward strand.
ACAGTTTCAAGACTCATTTCAATTTAAACATGAAATTGTTAGAAATAATGGATTTAAATCTTTTAAAATATCATTATAAATTAATCAATAAATATTTTTTTTCAATTGTAGGTTAAATCCTTATGGAACCACATACTATTAATCATAATATCCATTCAACATAACACTTATAATGGGATCCTCCAATGTAAAATGAAAGAGTATAAATCAAGGAATCGAACCTAGGATAAATATAAATCAAAACATAAATTACATCCATTAATAACATGAAGATATTTCAATCTCTAAATCCTATATAATAATAATATCAATAGAAACCAATGAGAGGATATTTATATACTGAAAATAGATCCTATGATATCACCAACACTTTGATTCACAAATAGATGTGGTTGGGGAGTCAATTTTACCTCTTGAGAGACTTCATGGATAATGGAATAATTTTGGGGTTTAAAGGAGGTGACTATGGATTAACCCTTTTTTCAATGAATTTTTTTAAAAAATCAGGTAATTAATTTCCTCATGAATGGTTTTGTGGAGGGGGGAACTATTAACCAAACTGTGTGCCTTGACTATGTGCCCCTGCTATTTAGTGTGCATGGTTTCTCTTGAGTGGATGCACGGTTTTGGAAACTATTCCCCGAACATGAACCCCCTATTGTTCTTTGTTCATGTTGTGACCTACGGGTAAAGAATGTTTTCAAAATTGTGCTCCAATCATGTACATCCCAAAAAGGATAAAATATATTCGTGATTTCATCCTAAACACAACAAGACCAGACCCAACCAAAGGTGAATCAAAATAGGAGTCAAGAGGTACCGGAATAGAGGTAATAGGATGTTATATAAAACCATTTATAATTTATATTGGATGGGAATATTTCAACCTAATATTATCTAATCTTTTGAAATTTTCCATTTGGGATCCATCTTCCTTCAACAAAGCATTATTATATTTTATTTTTTTAGAAAATCCAAGTGCTTCCACTCCATAACATATAAAATACCATCCCTTATAATCTCATATCAATAAATAAAGAGCCTTTTTTAGTCAATATTATTAAAATTCATTCCCTATATCCATCCATACATCCTAAAGGCCCTTGTTTGACCCAAAACCCATGCCCGGATGGATATATTTATAAAACTAATTTGTTTCCGCAAGAAGAGGCTTAGTTTTTAATGGTGAATTTTATTATATTTATTCTTTATCCTCCATAAAATATTCTTCAACCAAAATAAAATAATATTTCTATCATAAAACATTAATATAAGTGTTTTTATGCTAATGGCATACCCTATACTTTTAAAATTTTCCATCAATTGTGAAATGAAACTATTTTTCTTCTATAAGGTGGACTACCGCCTCACAAATCAAGGTAATTATTTTTCCACCACCATCTCTCATAAATGTTTATAATAATTCATTTAACTTAAATATATTACATTCTATAACAAATATAAATCTAGAAATTTAATATTTCTTTTATTTTCTTACATTTCCATCCATTGAAAAATGATAATTTCATTTGTCTGTATCTGTGGACCACCACCACCATGAAGCGATGTGATTCATTTTCCATAACCACATCACATGGATAATAATTATGAGTTTATTTAAGGAAATAATATTTAATTTAGAAAATAATTAACATTATAGAAATATAAACAATTTTATTCCTTCTGTCTATTATAAACATTGAAAAATGAAAATGTTACTCATATGTGCATACAACTTACCATCTCTTTTATTATTAAATATTAAAATTTAAATAACCATCATTAAATGTTGGTAATGAAAATATAATTGATAAAAAATAGGATAAATATTTAATTATAATTATTATAGAGTTGATAGAACTATTAACTCATTTACCAGTCATTTTATCAAAGTCGTTTTGGATATATAAATAAAATATCATCAAAACGTCCAATGTGAAAATAATTCATTGTGTAAATAAATAAAATAAAAGGAATTATTAATATAAAATGGTTCATAAATATGTAAATTATTAACATTAGGTTATTTTTCTGGATGATGAATAACTAACATAATGATTCAAAATTGAGGTAAAGGGTTTATTAACTCAATCTTCATTTATTGGGTTAAATCACTTATTCATAGAAAATATTATGCTATAACTATGTATAAACTCACAATTTTTTATTTAACTTTAATTAAAACTTTTTTTTCCTATTTCTATTTGATTCACAAAATCACTTCATTAATTAATTCTCACCTCAATGTTATTATCATTGTAAAGGATTCTGTCTCAATTTTCACTCTTTTGATACATATTTATTATTATGAACCTATTAATAATTATCCTGTTTATATAATACCTCGTTTAGTTTTTTACATGTATATCTATTTATTCTTGATGAGTACTAATTCAATTCATGCAACCTTTTCAAGAGTATAGTTCAAAAGAAAATATGAATTATTTTTCCTTTTGATTTGGTATATTATTCCTCAATGTAAATATATATCAAATTTATTTTACAAACATAATTATTATTATTAAAATTATTTATTAAGTTAATTTTTTTATCTTTGAAATTTTAAATTATTTGAACATATTCATTCAAATGTTTACTCAGAAATGACATTTTTCTTTTAATTCTATAAAAAATTAAAAAGGAATGTTCTATTTTTAACGTATATAGTGTTATCAAAATTTCCCAATACCATAACTTTTTTATTTCCATATGAATAATTATTAATATTTCAATTATTCTAAATATAAAAATATCTATGAATTTTTTTTTCAATTTTTTTATTTTAATTCTTTAAAATAAAATATTTTTCAAAAAAAATAATTTTCTAATAGTCATCTCACATATATTGATTATTTTTTGGACACTAACATTCACATGAAATATTTACACTCATGTGATCATGATACATTAAATTTCCATTAAATATCCAATTTATTTTTCATGGATATGAATATTTCATTAAAAATATCATTTTTACTATCATGAACCACCTTCTTCAAGATGAGGGAAGGGGAGAAAAAGTTTTATGCCCTTCCTTCCTCAAGATAAAGGAGAGATAATGACCCCAAGTCGCACCTTCAGTAGTCCCCGGAGTGGAAACTAGCACCAAAGGTATAGAATCTCACACAAAAGGAAGGAATTACCCTTTTATGGAACAACATCAGGAGATAAGATGGTAAATCCAACCAACACAAAATACTAAAGGTAAAGGTAAATCCAAGAATCCATTCCCACATGCATATTCAAAATTAAAAATGATACAAGGTAAGAAAAAACCCTCAAATAATGTACCAAAAATGAAGGAAACTAAGCAGTAATAGTAGTTATCCCGACGCCCAAGCTAGTAAGGTCCAGTACGGTCCTCAAAGTCCTCTTGGAAACCTAAAAACAGTTTTACATACATAGGGTGATCATAAAAGTATACTCTGTTTGGAAACTAAATCTACTCATTCACAATTGAGGGAAAATATTAATGCCCCAGCGAGAAAACAGTTGAACCTCAATCACCTACCAAGGAATACTAACTATCCCATCCTCACCAAGGCACACTCACCCAAGTAACACAAGTCAAGTAAAGTAATAGTATAAGAACATCTACATTTGGGTACCCTAGACCCATTTCCCACTAGTAAAATGCTCATTCTTAATGATCTAACATGTTGATGCTACCACTCTTCCCACATTCAGTCTCACTGCCACAACTTGACTGCACACACCTGGACCTCAAACTGCACACAACCACACCCGCAGACACCTGGTCTACAACAACCACTGCCACACCCGAAAACATATAGTCCTCAACAAGCACACACCACACCCAAAGGCACATGGGCCTCATCCCAAAGGTACTTTTTAAAACATACCTGGCCCACAAACACCCAAGCCCCTCTTCCAAAAAAACCTTTAACCAAAGGATATTGGACTATGGTAAGCCTCAAACCATTATAACCTGCCCGAATATGCCCAAGTATAAAGATCCCAAAGATGGTGAGAGGAAGAAAATTAATAACCATCCTCCCACCAGGATGTTGGGAAAGACACCCTCCCTCATGAAATGGAGGTGTTCGGAACATAGTGATCAATAAGGGTGGGTGTGTATAGAAATTACAAGGAACTATAATATATATATATAGGTAATCAAACAATCCACCCTAACCCACAACTTTCAGCCAAAAAAACGACAATCCCACACCAACACCACTTTTACTGCTACCCCTACATGCACAACCACACAACAACCACTGCCAAAGCATAAACCCAACCCCCTTCTTGTTCAGTTTTCATTTATTTATTTAAGGGGATTCACTATAAATTATTGCAACACTATCGGGAAACTAAAAACTATAACAATTCCAAGCAATGAAAAAAAAATGTAGTCCCACTGCACAACATCAAAAAACTAGACTTGAAGTCCCACTGCACATCCTTGTTCAAATACTATCAAATATCTTTCTTCAAATTAATACCTCCAATTACTTCTCTCACAACCCAAACCTACATCCCCACTATCCAAACAAATCCCCAATGAAATCCCACTACATAATGAGTCCACAACCACACTACATTCCCACAACTGCATACAAGTTCATTCATTCCATAATCTATCAATCTCTTGGACTGAGACACCAACACACAAATGACAGTCCCACTTCCTACAAGTTTATCCTTTTTCCATAAATCAATCTCTCAGATAGAGACACCAACACACCCTTATACCACCCCACATTCCAAGCCCACAGAACCCAGACCAGAACATACAGCACATAACCATAACCATCAAACCAAGAATTTTCAAATTTAACCAATAGGGGTTCTTTAATTTCCACTTTAAAATAACCGGGTTGATCACAAAACAGGTTTAATCTTGGGGAATCCCTTTATTTAATCGAGTATACGTGATTAATCGGACTTCATATAACATATGTACATCTAAACATCACAACGAAGAACCACCAATGCACATGAATATACTAACAATGGTCATGATTTTCATAAGGCATACAGCAACAATAGCCATAAAATAATTAAATATAACAAAATAAAATAGGTGACCAACATCGAACCACTCTCTGCACATTATATTATTTACGCGAGTTATCTTTTGATCATATTAAATCCTTGTTTAATTCTCATTTTAAGAAGAGTATCCAACGGTTCCTCATAACTAATCATTAATATTTCCACCCCACATGATGAAAAATTAAATTTAAGAAAAATAAAATCCCTACTTGGATGATCAAAGATCAAATTTCTTTCTTGCGCTACCAATAGGGGATGGTGCGACTCGTAGGAAGAACTCCAAGGTTGAGCAGGAAGGTCTCCAGCATGGGTGCACGACTCATCTTGGGAGGAAGTCTCTAATCTCACCAAGAGATATGAAAAGGAAGAAGAGAGCGATGGTCTCTACTTAAGAAGATTCCATATCATAAAATCACGGAGACCATTTCGAAGTACTCAAAAGTTGGATTGTGGTTTGACCATTCGGTTGGGAGGTTTCACACATTGGAATTAATTAAGATTTAATAATTCCCCTTGGAAATCGTGGAGATAGACCAGTGGACGGGTATGAGTTGAAAGATTAACTTTAAATGGATAAAAACTTATAACCGGGGTGAAACAGGAAAATTTTAGAACGACTGTAAATGTGTCATCGATGGGTGAGTCACTGATGCCACGGCCTACCGACCCAACAACCTACTAACACCTTGACCTACCGACTCCCTGACCTACCGATGTTGAGCCACAGAAATTGAGCTTCTGAAGAGTGATATACCAATAGGTGAACTATCGACATGACCTATCGACATTGAGCTTTCGACAGGTGAGCTACTGACGTGACCTACTGATGCTGAGCTACCAACGAGCAAGTTACTGATGCGACCTACCAATGGGTGATCTATTGACGTAGCCTACTGACACTAACGCCCTCAACTTACCAATGTTGAAACCCTTGAATCATCGATGTCGATGCACGGATATGCTGATGCACTAACATGATGATGCACTGACATGCTGACACACTCACATGCCAATGGAAAAACTTCAAATTTGAAAAACTCTTGAAATTATCCACTGAAATCTCCGAGAACACCACAACACTGGATTTTTACAAAGTAAGGGACTCGGGAAAATCTGGGTTATTACATTTACATTCAGTTTTTTACTATGATAGTTATTTGATTGACTAGGGAAACCCATGATAAACCTCTATTCTTTACTCAATTGGGATTTTATTGATAAGGAAAATTGATTATGATTTGAATTGATCATTCAATATATTTGGAATAAATTAGACATGAATTGAAATTTAGGGCCAATAATTCTATAGAATCTTGATGCATCAACATTTTTCATGAGACTAATTAGTAATCTAGAATTATTTTTGATCAATTGTATACATTACAATCCATTAATTTTTTATAGAACAATTATTTGAAAATATAGATACGATGATGTATGAAATTTTAATTTATAATTTTAAGCACATCATTCCTTAATAATTCTAGAATTAATATCCATTAGATTACAATATTGATATTATCCAGGTATTTCTTTTATAATCATGTTATTGATTAAATGGAATGTATGTTCAGTTATTTACCTAGAAATATTGATTATTCCACATTTCATCATGATAGAATCTTCTATACATAACTATTAATGATCTTCTATCCTCACCGATTAATTGTTTTCTTTTCCTACATATATGAATAATGATATTTTGAAAAATATCATTGGTTTAATAATTATTCTATTGTATGTATTTTATATTCACAATATAATATAGAAATCTTGAAGACATCTGGTTCTTTAACACTAATAATATAACGACTTGAAAATTTATTTGTTATTAATATAAAACATATTTTGTTATTAATTATTCTATATTAAACACATAGAAATACTAAAAACGCTATGTTATTTAATTTAAGAAAATTACATTCAATATAAAAAAATTCCAATTATTAATCCAAATAAAAAAAGAGAAGTATAACATATAATAAATAAATAAAAATTTAATAAAAATGGTCACCTTGATCCCCCAAAAATATTTCAATCCCTAATAAGAACTATAACAATGAAATACAGATTTAGTAATATGAAATTAATTTTGGAAAAGGAATAAAACCATTATAGATTCAAAGTTAATGATGAATTTTATAAATTATGGTGTATTTATATGTAAATATGATCAAATATGTTTAGTTTTTTTTAACTAAAATATATATTATACATTATGATCATTAGAAAATAAAATATTTGGACATTATTTTTTTGGTTTCATAGATACTATTAAATGGATATAGAGATTGTTTAATGATATAATCAAATTATATTATTCTTTAAGGAAATAAAAAAATTATAATTAAATATTATTTATGTGGATGTATTAAATAAAATTTTACATCATCTAATAATATTATACAATTATTTTAATATGATGTTATATTTTTATGAATATGAGAGTAAGTTTTATAATGGTCTGAATATTGATTTTTATATTAAAAATATGATTTTCATTAAAAATATGTTTTAATTAAATAGTAAAATTGTTATACATATATAATTATTTTTATAAAATAAAATTAAGAATTATAATTATCTCATCAAAATTATATTAGTCTTATTTTTTGGGAATTTTCTGAAGATTTTGAATTTTAGTGAAAAAGTGGAAACTGCCACTTTAAAAATAAATGTGATTTCATGAAATAATTATTATGTAATCATGATTTTTTTGAAAAAAATTTATTTAATAAAAAATAATATTTAATAAATATATAAATTATTTTATAAATATAACTTTAAATTTATTAATTTATATCATTCATATTATAACCCAGAATTTTAATTTCAAAGATGAAATTTATTTTTGATTCTTGTGAATTAATAGGGTGGTTCGAAAGGTTTAATTTGGTTTGAGAAGATATTAAAAGAACAATTACACTCTCCCACTCTTACATATTATATAAATATGGTTGTAATTTATTTTTCTCACAATTGGTTGGCTTAATAATAAAATAACTATTATTTAATCACTTAAAATCCACCTCTACTCAAGTATAAAAAATAACCTCTACCCCACTTCTCAACTCCATATTCAAAATAAACAAAATTACTATCTTTTATCCTCTATAAATATCCTCAAATATGTTCCCATGTTTTATCCAACATCTAAATGTTTCCCTGTCCATAATTTTGAAAGAAACATTTCAAGGTCAAGGAATTATTATAACCCTTCTTTTCAATTCAAGTGATCATTTTGTATATGATATCTAAAGGGAATGATACATTATTTTACTATTAATTGTATCATAATATTACATATAAATTATTTTTTAAAAATTTAAGACTATTTCAATCCAATTATTCCCTTTTCCCAAAGCTACAACATATACCATTATGTTTTTGAGATTAAGAAAGGGAATTTTCCTCTTCTTTCCCTTTCACATACTTATTTTGATGGGTTTATTATAATTTTCATGTAAATTTATTTTCATTGAATTTTTATCTGAACTATAATTTCTATTTAATTATTTATGAATGGGAGACCTCTAATATCTCCCATTATTCATTTTATTAATCCATGTTATGTACAGTCATGTGGTCAAATTATTTTTCTGAGTTTCAAATTTTTTCATGAGAAATTATTATATTGTGAATAAAAAAACCTCTTCCATTTCCATGGGTATTAACCTATATTTTACAATTATTTTTTTGATTTTGGGGTATAATAATATGAATCTCAAATTCACTTTTAATGGGGTAATTTTTTTTATTTTCAAGACATTGAGCACTTTGTAAGTAATTATTTTGATATGAAACCTGTTATTTATTTCTAATGGTTTTTTATATAATGGTTTAATTTCTGTTTAATGTGTCACACATTAATTACTACATATTAAGGGTTTTACCTTATATCACTCCAATTCATTGGGTAATTAATTAATCTCCAAAGGTGACATGATTATGATACCTTTGTGAATAACCATGTTAATTATGATTTATGACACCTTGGGGATGGAACGTGGTGATATTCTTATGAATTTAAACTTTTTATATTGTAGCCACATTTTCAGGTTATTATTCATGTTATTTTTATTATAATAGATCTCATATTCATTTTATCAATCCTTATTATATCCATATTTCTTAGATGCTCAGGGTTTCCTTTTTTTATTACTTTTTTGGTGGATTATGCTCACCACATTATTTTTATATATATACCCAGTAGATTTCCTATAGTGATATAACATAGGATAGAATAACAAGGAGTTTTACAAAATAATTGATTAATTTTTATGATTATGTTATCCTTATGTAATTTATGAAATATGTTTATAATTTTAATTAAACTAAACCCAGAAGACCATATGATATTTTAAAGTCTGTATCCTAAAATAAATTATTTATATAATCAAAAGAATATATTTCATTGTTTTTATCAAAGCAATGATTTGTTATTTTTTTTAAGAAATTATAAAAAATTACTAAAATCCCTACGTACAAGTCTAAATATTGGAAAACCGACCTAGTATTTCGGTAAGTATTAAGTAAGTGGATTCTTAGAAAATAAATCCATATCTAGATACGAAAAATTTTATGTTTATATGTAAAAGACATACCTAGAGGTAACACCTGAAAACAAAGTATCTTTCTAGAATAAATTTTATAATAGTGCATGATAAAGGTACTTCCTTCATACATGTTCTGACACTCTTGTGGGATATTATTTGTCTAATCACAGTCTCAAATCAACCAATATGATGGATATAAAGATAAAATAAAACTTTTATTAAGATTAAAGTATATAATCCTAAAATTATGATATTATAAAATTTTAATATTATTCATTCCTTTTAAATTGTTACTATAATATTCCCAATATATAGTAATAAATATGAAGAGAAACATGGTAACCTAATGAAATAATGAGAAATTAGTAACCTTGAATATTATGAATTGAGAATATGAGTTGAAATTTAAAGGAAGAAATTATTTTTTGGGGGGAATAATGTAATGCCCTAAAATTATATTTTTTTATTAATATAACTCTTATCATATAATTAATATGTTATATTAATATAAGGCCTCATCCTTAAAGATTTCATGATTTTTAGTTTTATTCGTGAACATAATTTATTCCACATTGAGGATCATTTAAGGTTTATAGTATTAGAGTTATAGTTCATAATTCATACATAACATTTCAAATTCATTTAAAGTGAAAACAACTAAAATAATATCCATTTTATACAAAATATAATAATTTTAAATGAAAACAATATTTATTTTTCATAAAAAGTAATCATAACATTCATATTGACTTCCTCATATATCTTAACAATTCTTATCCTCCATGATTTTTTTTTTTTTTGAAATAATGGGATGATAAAAAAATATCAATATGGGAAATAAAAATAACGAAAGAAACTATTAGTTCATGAATACTTTAAACCAATAAAAACATTTTCCCAATGTTGTACTTTTCACCCATAAAACGTAATCTCTTTAGATTACCCCATTAAATCCTAAGATTTCTATAAAACTCCCATTAAAAGAAAAATAATTAAGTTAACATGTGGGATACATTCAATATCAATTTTATATTTATTGTATCTATCATGGCTATAAAGGGAGTAACCTCCATAGTTAAATTTAGAATATCCACCGCATTATATTTTGTTTGTCTCATAGGAAAACCCTACTAATTAACTCTATCTCATTACCCATTTCATTGGAGAGATATAACACGATCACCACCATCAATTAATTATGGAACCACCCACACTCGAGAACAATGCCCACGAACCATAACATAACCAAAACACATAAATCATTAATAAAATAAAAATCACTTAGGAAATTAATTTTCATTTTGTCAAAGGCTGAAACATGAAAATTAAGACACTTTTTTTAAAATAAATGTTTAAAATTTTTAAAGGAATAATTAGAAAATTAATGATATATAAAATCATGAAAATAATTTCATTCCATATATGTTGAAAAAACAGTCCCTCTGACTTTTTTAAAAATATTTGGAAAAGGATATTTAAATGAGGGTTTTTAAAAGGAAGTCCCTTACCTTGATTCCATATCATCACATAGAATCATTATATTACTAAATAATAAACCTAGGTTAATTTCTTACTTTATCAAAAAAAGTTAAAGTTTATTATTCCATTTATATCACTTATTATCATGTTATAACAATTAATTAATTATTTAAGTACATGTCAGACATTTTTTGGATATTTAGCACTTCATTCCAAAATGAATATGGTATGATGTCAATAGTAAAAGTGATTATAATTCCATAATATATAGAAAAAATTTAATGAAATTATTATCATTTTAGACCAAAATTATAATTTTAAATCAAAACATTACATATGGTGATGAAAAATAAATTACATTATAATCACGAAGATGGTAGGCCATACATATGCATTAGTAATGTTTTATTTTTTCAATGATCATTTTAGAAAGGATCTAAGAATAATTTTATATAAATATAATGATAATAATATCATTAATATTATATTAATAATTTAAATATACTTATATATATAATTCATGTGATGTTGTGATGAAAAAATTAATCGTGTCGCATCATGGAGCTTATAGTTTACCCGTATGTATGAATGATGTTATCATTTTTATGTGAATGAAAATTTAATATTATAAATTAAACATTTTTATTTAATAATTTTAAATATTTCATTAATATCATATATGATCATTAATTCCATCCTTATATCTAGTCTTGAGATACATTGGTGGAAAACTATTTATATCGGTTTGCGATGTGGCAATTCATCGTAGACATGAACGAATAATTATTTTTCCATTTGATTAAAGTGTATATGGGTTTATGTGATGATATTTAAGTAATAATATTTATATATATATAATATTTTAGTAAATATATCATCACTATTGGATAATATTTGATGTAATTAAAAGAAAAAATAAAATAGAATCACTTAATTAAAAATGATAACTCTTATTCAAACAATCTCTATTTATTAATACGTTAACACCTATAAGGAGGGTTTTATGTCTAAAATAAAGTCTATATATTTTGGTTAGGGATTCATGGAAAGTATTTGGGTAGATATTTTCTGAATAGAATTTTTTTAAGTGAATTGAAATGAGAATCTTGGGTTCCATTTTATAGGAAAGGATAGTGGCTCTCCTTGGATACTTCAAAATATTAAATGAAGATAAATTAATTTTATATTTCAAATGGTGTATAGTGATTTATTTATAATATATGTTTATAATGGGTCTAAATTCATTCATCCAAAGAAAAAAATACAAGATTGGATTGTTTTTTTTAAATTGAATCTTTTTGTTTTAACTCTTTTAACTCTTATCGTGATATCATGTAATTTAAACTTTGAAATTTATTATAATAAAACTATAAAATGTTATTCTACCAATAAATGGGTCATAAATGAAAATTTTTGACTTATCCCAATCCATTCAGGGAAATTGAGATTTTTTTTAAATTTATATCATTTATTTAAATATTATTTATATTAAAATATCAATAATGACAATCTTGACACTATTCAATACATGAATTATTAAAACTATAATAAATACTAGATAAATTCAATAAAATACTTCTAAAACATCAATAACATTTCAACACCATCTAGAAAATTCTTGTATGACATTAAACATCTAAAATTATATTTATTTTAGTATTCTTAATATTCATTATTTTACAGTTTCTTTAATTAAACAATTATTACATCATTACTGGGAAATACTTTGATTTAAATATTTATTATCTACAAATAAAAAAAATTATCATGATATAGGTAGAAAAATTATATTTCAAAATATTATTTATAAATTATTATATACCCTATATAAGTCCATATTAAAAATATTTCACATGTTAAATACAAAAGTTTGACAAAATTTAATTTTCGTTGAATGTTATATTATAAATTTAATAATATCGTCCATATAGTCTAAAAAGGTTATAATTTCATAACAAATATGTTTTTTGTCAAAACACACTCATCCAATGAAATTAGGAAAATTAATAGGGGCCTTTTATAATATTTAATATATTATTTTTACCCTTATTTACATGACTTATATTTACCCTTCTTAATATATAAATTAATAATTCTATTACTCATAATATCCAAAAGTAAATGGGATGTATTTAATAAATTTGGAACTTATAATTCCAAATATGGAATCCATTTTTCAAAACTATAAACACATAAATTTTATAAAATAATAAAAAATTAATCCTATACATGGAATGAGAAAACAAGTTTTAAATGTAAATGCGTTCAAAAGTTCACTAAGTTTATATACCGAATTCCAATGTAAAATTGATTACAGTGACTTAAATTGAATTATATAATAGAAAATTAATCTAGTTATACTTTAAATATATTAAAATTTATACTATTACATTATAAATTATTTAGATTCAAAAGTTATTTTCAATTAAAAATGCATTATTTTTTTCACTATTCTTCATAACATTAAACTTATCAGGAAAATATCAAAAATTCAACCAAATTAAATTATAATATTGAATTTCAAAATGAGATTTTTATTTTATCAAAAATTATTTATAAAATTGAAAATAATTATATTTAAGACAAGGGCACCATCAAAAGGTGGTAAAACCGATTTTTCGAAAAATAAATTTTTTATGCATAAAACTAGATTTGTTGTTATATTATGCCTACAAAATATATTGGAAGAAAGTAAATAAATTTTAAAAAATATTGTATGATTTTTATATCATTAAATGGGTGTTACATTCTTATCCCATTTTGAAATTATGTCTTCACAGTTTTATTCACTTATTAAATTACAGAGGATATCTTTCCCAAATAGAATTCTTATATTCCCATGTTGCTTCATCAACCATATGGGTTTCCACTGAACCATAAACTAATGACTCTCCATATTCCACAATAGATTTCATCTATGATCAAGAACCTGAAAGGTCCATTCCTCATAAGAAATATTTCTTGCAACTGAATTTCTTCTAGAAATAATACTTGATATAGATCCGACATACACTCTCATAACATTGAATAATGAAAAAAATTGTGTACCTAGGAAAAACCCATAGGCAAGACACTTGATAAAAAACATGTCAAAATTTATACATCATTTACTAGGGTCCATTGAACCATTTACTCTACATCCCTTTCTTACCATAAAATCATCACAAAATTTGATGAAAAATCTTTGAGAAAGACATGATCACCTTCTATGAAAAAAAATAATTCACCTAGTTATCAGAATTAATTTTATACATTATCTAAGTTGTCCTCATGTATCATTTAATCAACTAACATTTGCTTACTATTTATTCTACCAATTTTGGTCCCATCAACTTCCTTTCAACAACAACATCACAAAATGCTAGATACTGATGTCACTTTCTATATAATGCCACAAATAGTTCCATTTATAAAGTAGAATTGAAACTTTTTTTATAAGAAAACTCATATAAATAAATATGTTGATACCAACTTCCAAGGAAATCCATTAAATAAGAATATATAATATCCTCAAATGTTTGAATATTTCGTTTTAATTGTCCATCAAACTAAGGATTAAAGGTTGTGCTGACATTTAATATTATTCCCAATGACTTCTAAAGGACTTTCCAAAAATTAAAAGTGATCATGGGATATTGGTCATATAAAATGGATAGAGGAACTCAGTGTAACCTGACTATCACTTTAATAGTTAAACAATAAATTTTATTTGGATATAGAGTGTTTAAAATAGGAATAAAATGAGTATACATTTTTATTATATCAATAATAACGTAGATCGTATTATTATCTCAAGAATGATTTGGAAATACCTCTATGAAATCCATTGAAATATCTTCCCATTTCCACTCTGGAACTAGAAAAGTATTATTCATTCCCTTCAGAAACTGTCATTATACGTTCATATTTCTACAAGTAAAACACATAATGGTAAATTCATGAATATATCTTTTTATTCCATGCCACTAGTAACACTCCCGAATGTATTTGTACATATTAGTAATATAAGGATGAACTAAAAATAGGCAATTATGAGCTTCACATAACAACTCTTTCATCAATATTGAATCACAGGGGACACATAATATCTTCCCAAATATAAAAAACAATCTAAATCAATGTTAAATTTATGAAACCTATAATTTTTAAATAAATATACCTTTTTATAACTCACGGTATTATGTATAGGCTTAATTAATTATTTCTACTAGATATTATTTCAGTTACACATAAAATGAAACAGAGGAATTTCCTGCACAAAAAATATCAAATCCAAAATTCATTAAATAATTAACCAAGGTGTCTTGTTCCAACCATAACACGGTTAATTTAGAATTATATTTCATACATATACCATTATTCACTTTATTTTATTTTCCATGATGGTAGTGAATTGGGAAAATATTATCCTTGATTACTTCTATTCATCTTCTATATCTCATGTGAAATTCATTCTGATTGAATATATACATTAAAAATTTTACATTAGAATATATTTCACACTTTACTCCATACAAATGATTCCTTAATTTTTTTTCAATAACAATAGAAGAAAATTCAAAATCTTAAGTAGGTAAATTTAACATATGAGGTTTCAAATGAGGTGAAGAATAAAAAATTACCTGATCATTATGTATTAAGAAACAACCAAGTCCATTACCGGAAGATTCATTATAGATGAAACATTCTCTATTTTTGGATAGTAGGGGTGAAACTGAAGCATTCATCAATCTTGTTTTTAATTACTGAAAATAATCATCACATTTTTTTACATGAACCTAACACCATTTTGATTTTACTTAGTCAATTTTCTAGATAACAATGCAAAGATTTCAAAAAAACACTAGTAATAGATTGAAAAACAAAGAATACTGAATATAGATTATATTAGTGGTTCTTGACCATTATTCATCAACTTTTGTTTTGTAAAGATTAATAGTTATTAAATATTTAAAAACAATCTGCCCATGGAATAGAATTTTATGGAACAAAGATTCACTTTTTAAATTTTCCATAGAATTTTTTTCATTTAAAGTTTTCAAAACACCCTTTAGATCGATTTCATGGTCTAATTTACAGTTAGAATATTGAAAATTTTCATCAATAAAAAAAACTACATACTTATCAAAGAACTCATGAAATATTCAATTCATAATATCCATGAATACCATTTATGGTACCTTGACCTCAGAATGTATTTTTCTTGTACATTATATTGAGTGTAACCTGACCTCAGATCAATCATTAAAAATTATTGCGTTCCCTGTAGCTGATCAAAAAAATCATTGATATGAGCAAAAGCATAATTTTTGTTTACAGGGATGTTATTAAAGTCCCTATAATCACTGTAGTGTCTCGTTGAACCATCTTTATTTTTAACAAATATGATAGGAGCACCCAATTGTGAAGTTATAGGATAGATGAAACCTTTTAATAGAATCTCTTAAAACTGATTTTCCAACTCTAGAACAACTATTTGATCTATTTTATAAGGTGGTTTTGAAATTTAATTAGAATAAAGAAATAATTTAATAGTAATTTCAACTTCAAGAACATGTATAATACAAGGAAACTCATCAGGGAATATATAAAGATATTAATTTAACACAGGAACATGATTAATCTGAATAGATCTTTTTTCAAAAAAATGTGTATGATATCATTAATTTCAAAAATTTTACACTATATTAACTTCCTCATATTTTTTTAATGTAATGGGTTCTTTCTTATACACAAACTGAAACACTTTCTGAAAAGAAACTTCTTTAGCTCTACAGTATATCTTATAATGGTAAAAAATCTTATCTATACCCAAAATAACATCAAACACTAATAGATTCTGTAAAACAAGGTTTCCATGTTAATTATTTCAAAAATCAATAGAAGGAAGATTTTTATAATATTTGATCCTTAATTTTTCTGCCATAGGTTTTCACCATAACTTGTAGATTAATTTCTTGATGATGAATTTCTAATTTACAAGAAAATTTCACAGAAATTAAATATTATGTAGACCCCGAATCAAACAACACATTGTCATATTCTGAATAAACAAAACAATTTACCAAATACAACTTCATTTTATGGCCCAATATCTACTGAAGTAGTTGTAAAGGATTTCACCACACATGTCTTCTAACAGTATAGTTGACTCCCTTTATTAGGGTCCCTCTTCGTACACTCATTTTCATAATGACCCATCGAATTTCTTTTACAATTTTTTATTAAGTCTATATCAAAATGTGTTTTACCACTACCATGATAATTTTCATTGTAGTTATAATCCTTATTCCCCAATTTACCACATTGAAAGCACTTAATAAAGTACAAAATTCATTTACCATTGTGTTTTTTACCAAAGTAATGAAAAAATATAAACATAATTTTATTACGATAATAATTATTTGATGAATTCTTCACTTATTCCTTCCATCTATACCCCTTTTCTGTTAGTTTTCAAGGAAAACATGGTCATTAGAAAACTCCATTCCCACCTTCTCCATTAATCGAAAAAAAAATGTATTTTAAATTCATTAGAATCAAATGCACTTTAATACTATAGATTTAATCCTAAGTAAAGACTCTTGATTTTAATATCAATATATTGTATAAAATTTGGAGCATACCATGCCAATCGACTGAATTTTCCTTCTTATACAGCCATTGAATCATCCTCTTACCTCAATCCCAAAAATAGTTTTTCCATCATAAGTCAAATATCTTTAGGAAAATATTTCTCAATAAAAATATTTTTGAATACAATCCATTACAAATCCACAATCACCACATTGCCCTTGATATTATTATACATCAACCACCACTAATCGGTTTCACCTTAAAAATATAAATTAAAATGCTAACATTTTGATTTTTAGAACACCCCTTGATATAAAAAATCTTTTTTGGGGCTTTAATCTACCCTTCAGCAACCACCGGGTCAAAATAACCACTAAAATATGGAGGATGGTTCCTTATAAAATGCTCTACAACTAAAATATTATTCTATGGTCGATGTAGATAATATCTTCCGTGGAATCCACTTCAATTAATAGCCTATTCCAAAATATCCATAATAGAAAAAATACTTTTCATTTCTAATTCCAACCATCTACGGATGCTGATTTTTAAGTATGTTTTCTTATAGATTCCATCCCACTACAACTTCCTAATTTCCTCTGTAGGAAATTATTCGGAAGAAATACATCACAGATGAATAAAATGGTAATCATATAATTTTATAACATTAAAATGTAACCATAAAGTAAAACTAATTTATGTATACTCTATTTACAATATCATAACCCCTAAATTTATCTAAACCGAATATTGAAACCAATTATATGGCTCCAACCATAAACATTACATTATCTTGAGTTTTATTAAAGAATTTAATCTATTCCATATTGAGTCTTTTTTATGTTTAAATTTTATAGATGTAGTTCATAATTAACACATAACAATTCACATTTATAAAATGTGGATAAAACTAAAATTAGTATTCATTTCTTCCAAGATATAAAACTTTTAAAATAATACATGATTTCTTTTTCATCAAAAATGTTCATAAAATTTGTATTTACTTACTATTTTCTTGTACCCACCATAATACTATGTAAATTGTTTCTAAACATGGTATGACAATAAAAATAAATAAATAAATAAATATTTAACCCATGAAAACATTAAACCAATGAAAAAAATTTCACTAAGTTAAACTTTTCACCCATAAAACATATGTTATTTAGCTTACTTCATGTAATCATAAGATTCCTATAAAATACCATAGAAAATAGAAATCATAAAGGTGGGTTGTGGCATCAATTATATATCACTCTTACATTTACTATCTCTATCATGTTTACATAGGGAGTAATAGCTATAGTTACATTTAGAATACCCATAATATTATATACCATTAATCCATTAAGATAAGCCCTACCGATTAAATATATCTCATTACCTAATGAATTGGAGATCAATAATGGGATCACCCAGCCTTAGTTTACTACAGAACCAACCATACTCATAAACAATTCCTAATAACCATAAAATAATCACAACACATAAATCATGCATAAAATAAAAACATATTTTGATATTACTTTTTATTTTTACAAAGTCGTGCTCTCAAAAATGAAAGCACATTATTTCATAATAATAGTGTAAACAAGAAAAAGAAGAATAAAATAACTAAAGAGACATAAAAGTGGAAAATATATTCATTTTGTGTAAGTTTAAAAATTTATTCCCTTTGACTTTTGTAAAAATAATTGGAAAATGATATTTAAATCATGATTTTTAAAATGATGTCCCTGCCCTTGAGTTCAACTCATCATGTACAATATTTATCATCCAGAATAATAAGTATATGTTAATTATTTAATTTATTGAGAACTTTTTTATAGTTTATTATTCATTTTATATCACTTATTATCATGTTATAACAATTACTTATTTATTTATGTTCATGTTGTACTTTATGTTGATGTTTATTACATGAGTCCAAAATGAATTTATTATGATGTCAATAGTCAAAGTAGTCAAAAGTACATAATTTCTAGAATAATATTCATGAAATTTTTATCACTTTTCTGAATCAATTATACTTTTAAATTGAACATTTAAGTATGGTTACTAAAAATGAACTATGTTATAATTATAAAGATGGTAGGTTGTACGTACGCATGAGTAAACTTTTTATTTTTCAGTGATCATTATAGAAAGAAGGTAAGTATAATTTTACCTTTATATAATGATCATAATATATTTAGTGTCATATTAATCATTTAAATAAACATATATATGTCATCCAAGTGATTTGGGGATAAAACACGAATCACATCACTTCCTCGAGGTGACCATTCACACGTACGCATGAACGACATTATCATTTTTTCTAAGTGAAAAACTAAGAACATAAAAAATTTATTTAATAATGATAAATATTTCATTAATATTATATACATGAACATTAATTTAATCACTATAAATATTATTGGTAGATGGAGGTGGAAAATGAATTATATCAGTTCACGAGGTGGTAGTCTTCCCTATACACGGATGAATTATTATTTTCCCATTTGATTAAAGTGGAGAAGTATACAGGTGATGATATTAACATAATAAAATATAATTATATTTTGGTTACTATATTTATTATATAATCATGGTTGAATAATATTTTATGGAATTTTAAGAATAATTAAAATTGAAACACATCATTAAAAATAATACATTTTTTTCATATGATCTCTTTGGATTAATACCTTAAAATATATAAGGAAGGTGTTATGTCTAAAATAAGTCATCTAGATTCTAGGGTGGGATAATATTAAGGTATTTGGTCAGATATGGGTTACAAAAAATGGATTTTTTTTATTTATTTAAATGAGAATATTTGGTTCTCTTTTATAGGAAAGGAGATAGGTACTCTTGGGATTCTTCAAAATATTAAATTAATATAAATAAATATTATTTTATAAATGGGTCTAAAATGATTTATTTAAAATATTGGATGATAATAGATCCAAATATAGTGATTAAATTTTAAAATTATAAATTTTTTGAATATTTTCTAAATCCTTATCGTTTTATTTTAACCCAATTAACATTTTCCGTGATATCTATAATTTACACATTCAGTGTTTTTATAATTACAATTAAATGAAAAAGACCAATAAAAGAGTCCTTGGTGAAATTTTAATACTTATCCCAATATTTTGAAAAAATTGGGTTTTTTGGAAATTTTATATCATTTATTAAAATATATTTTATTTTAAAAATATATATAATGTTAATTTTGACATTATTTGTTACAAGAATTTGTAAACATATCATAACAACAAGATATATTAAAAAACTATAAAACATAAATAAAATGTAAAATTCATATAAAAAATTATTTTATAACAATAATAATCTCACATATTATTTATTTAACTATTTTTTAATATCATTAATTTGATATTTCTTTTAATAAAACAATTATTACATCATCATTGTGCAAGATTTTTATTTAATTATTTATTCTCTAAAAATTAAAAATAAATTATCATGATAAATATAATATTTTTAGATTTAAAAATAATATTTATATATGAATATATCCCCTATATAATTTGATATTAAAAATATTTCATTTGTTAAAAACAAAAGTGTGGAAAATTTTACTTTTCATAAAATATAATATTATAAATGTCAAAATATCACCCAAGTCGCTTCTAATGGTTATAACTTTTTAAAGATCTTTAGTTTTGTCTGCACATACTCATCCAATGAAATTAGAACAACTTTTAGGGTAATTTTATAATATTTTTAATATTATTTTTACCCTTAATTACTCGGTTTACCATTAGCCATGTTAATAAAAAACTACTAAAGTTATTATTCATATTGTCTAAAAAAGGGACCTATATACTCAATTTGGACCTTATGATTCCAAATAAAGAATAAATTTTTAAAAAATTAAACATATAGAGTTAAAAAGATAATTAAAAACTAATCTCATTGATGAAATGATAAAATGGGTTTTTAATGTAAAAATGTTCAATAGTTCGGAAAGTTTTTATTTCCAAATTCAATGTTAAATTGAATCCAATAAACTAAATTGAATTAAGTGATATAATATTGATCTAATTAGTCTTTTAAACTATTCATGAATTTAATTTAACATTATAAATTATTTAAACTAAAAAACTTTTTTGAATTGAAAATGCAATATTTTTCACTATTCATAAATACGTGAAATATATCCGAAAAACTATCAAAAATTAATCCAAAGTAAATTTTTATATTATTATTCGATATATGATGTTTATATTATAAAATATAATATATAAATGTGAAAAAAAATATTTAAAATATTTGCACGATCAAAAGGTGGTGAAATTGTTTTTTAGAAAAATATATTTTTTAAGCGTAAAACTGGATTTATTTCATATATTATGCCTATCAAATCTACTAGATTAATGTAAAAAAAATAAAAGTTTGAATTATTAATATATCATTACATTTTTTGTTAAAATTAAACACATATAAATAGTATTAATATCCTTAAATCAATTTTAACTTCATGAGTTAAGATGAACTTTTACAATGAAGGATAATAAACGGATATAAAGAACTTGAAAACTAAAAACACTTTATTCATTATTTTAAAACATTATATTCAGTATATAACAAAAAATTTATTAGTAAAAATAATAAATTTTGAATACTAATAGAGAAAAAAATATAATATAATATAATAAAAGGGGTCTCTATGGTCCCCAATAATTTTCCACCAAGAAACAGCATTATGGAAAGGAAACAAAGTGTCAGTAATATAAAATTAATTTTGGAAAATATATATAACTTTGATAGAATCAAATTGAATGATTAATTGTAATAATTATGGTGTATTTGTTGGTAAATATGGTCAAATGAATTTATATTTTCCAACTAATATAGTTGTTTCACTTTATGATCACTAGTCAATGAAATAGTTGGTCATTATTTTTCTGGGTTATTTAGATACTTTTAAATGGTCATAGGGATGGATTAACTATAAAATAAAAATTTATTATTTTATAAGGATATATAGAACATTATATTAAAATTATAGTTATTTTTAAGTGTTAAAAAATTTTTATTTCATCATGTATTATTATAAATTGATTTCTAAATGATGATTTATTTTGATGAATCCTAAAGTAACTTTCATAATAGTTTTAATATTGACTTTTAAAGAAAATAATAAATTTTCATCAGAATAAATATTTTTTAAGAAATTAAATTTATCATAATTAGAGAATTATTTTAATGATTAAAAATTAATCTTTATACTCAAGACATCAAAATTATCCTAGGGTGATTATTTTGAGAATTTTATGAAAAAGGTGAATTATAATAAAAAAGTAAAAATTACACCTTTAAAACTCATTATGATTTTATGAAATAATTATTTTGTTAACATGAATAAAACCTTTTACCACATTTTATTTTAAAAAAATTTAATATATCAAAATTAATAATGATTTTATAAATATTTTTTTGGTTTATATATTTATATCATTCATTTGGAAAAAAATTAATTTTATTGAAAAAATTTATTTTTGATTTTTGTGAAATAATTGAGTGGTTTGGAAGGTATTGTATAGTTAAGGGAGGGATTTAATAACCACCCAAACTATTAAAAAATTTAATTTTAAAGATATATGGTTGTAATTGTTATTTATCAGAAGTGGTTGGGTTAATTATAAAATAACCCTTATTTAATCTCATAAATACCGCCCATCATCATGTATATAAAACACCCTTTCCCACTACTCACCACTAAAAATTCAACTCTAATTAGTTATTATATTTTAACGTGTATAAGTATCCTCAAAGTTGTTTCCCTATTTTTTATAAGGTCTTAACATTTCCCCCTCTATGATTTAGGAAACAACATTTCAAGGTAATGAAATTCACATAATCCTTCTTTTCAATTCAAGTTATTGTTTTTTGTATGACCTCTAGAGAGTATAAAACATTATTTTACTATTACTTTTATCATAATTGTAGTTATAAATAATTTTTTTTCAATTTTATATCATATTTCCCTCACATTAATCCATTTTCCATAAGAAACAACATATACTCTTATGTTGTCGATATTTATAAAAGGAATTCTTCTCCTCTTATTTCCCTTTCACATACTCCTTTTCTTGTGCATCTTATTATTGTATAAATAATTAAATTACTTAAAAAAATATTCTATGTACATACCATGTAATTTTTTATCAATGGTATCCCTCCAATGACTCTCATTATTCCTTTTATTATTTCATGTTATGTACCTTTATCTGTCAAATTATTTTCTTGAATTTGAATATTTTTCATGATTAATTATTATACTGTGAATATAAAAACCTCTTCAATTTCCTATGGTATTTACCTAGATGTATATATACCTTATTAATTTTGGGATACACAAATATGAATCTCGTATTCTCTTTTTATGGATTAATTTTTATTTTATTTTTAATACATTAGGCACTTTGTACGAAATGATTTTGATATGAAAAAAATTATTTATTTCCATGGGTTATTGATTAAATTATTTTCTTGATTTTCAATGTGTATCACTTGAATTAATACATTTTAAGGGTGTACCCAAGAACAAGGATAATTCATTTGGTAAATAATTAATATCCATAGCTGGAATGATTATGATGCCTTGGTAAATAACCTCGGTTATTATAATTTATAACACCTTGGGGATGGTCCTTTGTGATATTCTTATGAATGTCATTTTTTATGTTTTAGACATATTTAAATGTTATAATTCATGTTATTTATATTATTATATGCTTTATATTCATTTTATCATGCCTTGTTATATGCCCCCTTCTTAAATGCTCATTATTTTCTTTGTTTATTCACTTACTAAGATTTATGCTCACAAATTTCAGTTGATGTTTATCCCTTGGAAATTACCATTAGTGAGATGACTTGGGTTGGAATATCAAGGTTTTTTAAAAAAAAATAGTGTTTATTTTTGTTTTATCCTTATATAATTAATTTATTATATATTTAACTTATAATATAGTAAACCCATAAGTTCTTACGAATTCTTAAATGTTGTATCTTGAAAATAAATATTTGTATAATAAAAAGGAAGGTTGTTATAACTAATATTGGAGTTCATTTGAGATTTGATCCCTTATTTATATACCAATTTTAAAACATATAAAATAGATCGTTTTTACTATATTTGGGTTTCTTATAGTTGTAATTGGTGTATACTTAGTAGAAACTATGGGAATAATATTTTAAATTAACATAGTTATCCCTCGAATTATTGTAATCATTTATAATACATGAAAACATTTACCATTTAGGGGATTTATTAATTATGGCTCAATATTCATAATGATCATGATCTAACATAATATGTTCCATTATTTAGTGATGGATCCTAAAGGATGAATGTGAATCAAGACCAATTGAAAAAGTTGATATTTCCATATTGGAAATCCAATATAGCCATTATTCTATCTGAGTATATCACAAACAAATTAGGGAATCAACCCATGTTATGAATAATATCAATTCTCAAATGGGGTAACCTATAATTATGAAATATTATTATCCTTTTTTTGATTACTTCATTTGATATAAGCCATAATTTTTAATAGAAGTACTATTACATTTGTAAATGATAAAATGATTAAAACTATAAGAAATATATTCCTTAGTTTAGGTTTTGATCAATGTGAACATGTTTTTATTATAGTTAATTTTTTGAAAGGGGATATAGATAAATCATCATCATTATTCCAAAAAACTAATTATGTATAATAAAAAGAAATAATATAAAGGGTGGCTTTTAATGACATTTTCATTGGAAAAACCCACCCTTAAGAACAAAAAGTATAAATTGAGAAGATGTTCCTAACATTAAGGTAAAAGGAATAATAATGTATGGATGAGTATGAGAATATATTTACATGATTATATTGGAATGCATCATAAAAAATATATAATTTGGAATTAAATACTGACCATTTATTTGGTCTGTTTATGTAATGTCTCCAATGGGAACCTATTTTAAAATATTTTTCATCATATGATGATATAGAGACAATTTATATTAAGTTGGATAATAAATTATCTAGATATTATATATTCAATTATAATAAAGAAAAGAATTTGACATTTGAAAACCAAGAAAAAATGAACATTTCAAAAAACAATAACAATGCCTTTTGATCATGTAAAAATTATTGAAAGACACATCTTAAAAAATTCTTACAGGGAATTTGATTTTGATACAAGTGCGGAGATAAGGGACTTTTTGGTTGTGAATTTAATGGGAAGAAATAAAATATTACTATCTAATGCTTCAACTTTATCAAAATGGGGTATTATTTAGATCAATTATATATGTGTCAAGGGAATCTACCATTGATGATGGAAAGGTAGGAAGTCTAAGTCTATGAGATCATTATATGTGAGGTTGAAGTTCCAAAAAGATTCACTGGTGGGTAAATTAATCATATAATCAAATTTATCCACAAAATTATCTGACTCTTTAACCTCCACCTATTTTTTCATCCAATTTCACTGAGAAAATCATTTTTCCCAAAAACATTATAAATATAGCCTTCATCTAAAAACATAGTGGAAATATCACAGTAATAAGTATTTTTCAAAAAATTCCCATTATAAAACATAATCATACATATTTTATGACTTTAGTATTATACCAATAAATGATTTAAATGTATTCCTTTTTCTTATTTTTATTCGAAATAAAATTTAAAAATCAATTAAAAAATGTTGAAAATTACAATTCAAATTGAGGTTGTAGAATTTATTATAATTATACAGTATAATTAATCATCTATGTTATGTATAGATCCATCCCAAGGAGATATTATGAATGATATTCATATGTAAGAATAGAAAAAAAAGTGTACTGATGGAAATTGTAATCATTAAATTGGTAATGTACATATTGTATATGAATACATTGATGTTTTTTTATGAGTTATCTAGCCATCCACCGGAGTATGAAGTTATGTTTTCTATTTATCTTGTCCCTAATATAGAATGTATATCTAATAATTAATATAGAATAGACATTATGGAATTAGTTGACAAGAATAAGAAACTATAGACATTATGTGAAAAGGGATTTATATTGTCTAGTCTTTCAGATTGGGGAGATGATATCAGTTTTTTTATGAAAAATGATGGATCTATGAGGTTGTGAATTGATTATAAGGGTATCAATGCTATTGTAATAAAAAAAACATTTAACATCTACCTTTATTTGATTACATATTATATTATCTTCAAGGAGATAAATATTTTTTAATCATTTTCCTTCAGTTTGGGTGTAACAACCAAATATTTTATCGCATGCCTATTTTAAAATTTAATATCATAGATAGTTTATTCTTCACACAACATCGAGTTTAAAACCATAATATGCACATAAAGATGGATGTTGCAATAGTAATGTGACAAATATGAATAGTAATATGACTAATATAATATAATACTCAGTATTGAAATTATAAATACAATTTTTTGTATCATAAATTAAAATATGGTATATTTAGAACATTTAATAATTAAAAAATGTTTTTAAAAATTAAAAATTATGTATTTTTATTTTTTTGAAACATAAATATTAATTTAAAAATTTATAACTAATATAATAATTTAAAATAAAATTTATTTTCATAAAATTGATTCATAAATTAATGTTTTTTGTATTATGATAGTAAGATAATTTTTGGAGACCTTAACTATTCTTTCTATGTTTCATAAAATCAATTTTAAATATTAAATTGGTATTTTTCAAAAAAAATATGATTTTAATTAAAAACAAAAAATAAACACATTTATTAAATTATTTTCAATAAATGGAGTTCTATTTTGAATTCCATGAGTCTAAAAATGGTTATGTCAAAATTTTGGTATTTCTTTGAAATGGTTGAATTTTGGTGAATAGGGAAAGATGATAATTTAGGGTATATATACACTATAAGATAAGTACACAATTCCTTGATACATGAATGATTTAAAAACCATAATATCAAAATTACCTTCATTATTTAATATATTTTTTTATTATTCTCACACTAATCAAACTATTAGGAAATAATAATAAACTACTGACTAAAATAATAATTAAAACACTCATTTCCTCCAATATAAATACCACCCCCGCCTCTTCTTCTCACACTTACAAAGCTTAGAATATTTATTTTATTCTAATAATTAATATTCCAAAACCTCTCCCACACTTTTTTTTCTTTCTGGTCTCACCAAAAAACAATTTCTATCTTCCTATAGAAGGTTCCCAAGGAGGATAATTCAAGAGGTAAATCCATTTTCACTCTATTTAAGTTTCTTTTCATTTCATCATTTCTTATTCTATAATTATCTCTTCTATCAAACATGAATCATAACTCTATTGTCTTATATATATATATTATAATTTTATTATTTTAATTTAATATCCTTCATAAAACCCCTTATCCTAACCATTTTATTATAAAAATGAAAACAATGTTTGTGATGTACTGATTTACCGCCATCGTGGACGATGCAACTTCATCTTCCATTATCACCATCATGTCTAGTTATAAGACAATAATTATGGTTAAAACATATTTAATTATACATATTATAATTTATTTATTATTCTAGATCTAATATATAAAAATAATATTATTTAATATGATAAAACTAGTTCGTGATGATTGGAAAACCGCCAAAATAATCTTAACAATTTTCATTAAATTTATATCCAATTAATAATCTTTATATCAAGAAACAAAATAATATATAATTAAATTAAATATTCTATATGTTCATTAATAACATATACTTTCAATTTTTGAGAATTATTTCTATGTTCTTTAATACATGTATACAAGTGAATCAATCATGAAAATCAAGGAAACGAACACACCCAAAAGACGAAATTGAATATTATAACTCATAAAAGAAGACATAAATGAACTTAATAACATTATAAAAAATAAAATAAATTTAGAATAAGTTATGAATTATATTATTAATGAATCTAATTTCATTATCCAAGGCATTAAGTGCATGTGCAGAACACTTAAGGTAAGGGTTTCTCCCTGAATCTCCATTTTTCATTCGGGTTACGCTTTATCTCTCCTTACCCCAACATAATTCTTATTTATTTTTTTGTAATCTTTATTATTTATATTTATATGTTACAATTTCATATTTCAATAACATTTCCTCTTCTTTTTATGTTAAATTCATGAGTTCATGTGGTTCCATTCTCTATTCTTTCTCATAAGCATGCCCGATTTAAGGGATCCTCCTCGTTTCTTACACATTTTTAAGTACACTCTATAATATGGTTTAATAAAACATTTTCTTCTAAAATTAATCATTTTATCATGAAAATTTATTATTTTTATTTTCTGGTTTTATAAAAAAAATTATGCCTTTTTATGTTTTAAATACTCTTTAGTATTTTTCATTAAATCGTAGTAAAATGGATCATTTATAGTCACTTAAGTGATTCTTTACATATTTTCAATTCAGTTGGAAATAATTTATCCCAAAAATATAATTTCTTAGTCCCTAAATTGTATTTAATTTTATATACATGTTTACAATATGATTTTATGATAAAAACAAATGAATTTTCCAGAATAACTCTTCTTTGTAAAGAAAAGATGGTATTTCTTTGAAGAATTCCCTAATGATTTAATTCAAATATTTTCATCTATTTAAACACCCTCTATTAAATAATATTCTTACTTGTGATTTATCTTTTTATGATATAATCTACCATATTTTATTAAATGGTTTATGATCAGTTTGACTACGGATGTGTTTTCTTGATACCATTCATCATATTACTTAAAATAGTATATGATTATGTTTATTATTTCAAGAATTCTATAAACATTTCATATCATATTTTCAATATGAATTTATATGTACATTATTGTTCACCCATTTCATTTTAGGAATGAATTAGACTTATTATGTGATGGATGGGTTACCACTATAGCCACTCAATATGGATTTAGTAGAGGCCTTAACCATTTATTTAGAGATGTCTGGGTCGAGTCCTTGATGGTATATTTATGATTTCAGAAATTATGAATTATATCATTATGATATTAGAATATCTATGGTCAAGTTTTATTCTCATGTTATTATATATATGGAATTATTTATTCATCTTTTTATTCCAGCCATATTTTTCTCAATGTTATGTTGTAATGGAATGTGTTTTTTTTCAATCACTAGGCCTTAATGTTTATATTATCTTCTACTTTATTACTTACTCTTACTGAGAATATTATCTCACACAATTCTTATTTTTTATTTTTCCCAAGAATTCCAAGATGTATATTATAAATTACTTGTAAGGATAATCTATATGTTTATGGATTTTTCCAGTGGAGTTTATATATTATATTTATTTTCAATTTCTATGGTTAAAATTATGTTTTTATCTAGTTTTTTCAAATATACTAAACCAATTAGTCATTTTGGGTGTATCTTCTTTGTTTATTATACCAATTTACTTTTCTAAGGCACTCACTCTAGGGTAATTGTGTCGGGGTATTTAATTTTGGTATTAGATAAAGTTTAGTAGAATCCATGGAAACTATATTTAGAAAATATATATTAGATAACATAACCCTAAGATAGACTTTTAGGATAACCATAGAAGAACATCCTAGCATTTTGGTAAAGTATATATTATTTTGGTATTCATATAAATGCATCTCTATCTGGATACTACAAGGGGATATGGTTCTAGCATAGATTTACCTTGGCATAATAACCCCGATAAGGTGTAGGTCCTGACTTGGCATAACCTGGTACACAAAAATGGTCCTTACTGTGCACCTATTTTGACACTCTTGGGGGATATTCTTAAGATAATTCAAATTTTCTTTACAAACCATAATGAATGATTTAAAATTAAACAAGTCTTTATAGAAATAATGTTTATGTTTATGATATTAGTTATGAATAAATTTTCAACTAAGGTTATGTTTATTTCTAGTTTGAAAATTATTCCTTATGATTGCTAAACTAGTTTATTGTATACAATTTTTTATAAATGGATCCTAGTGTATGAAGTATAAATCATATCAATTCTCGTATTCCATTTTAGGATTTCCCTCTTATACAAGATAATGATGTAGGATATGGACCTACAACTAGAGATGGACAACTTATAACTTTATTAGGATAGATGAATTAGGTTATAAATAATAAATTTACCCATATGGATCGTATTATTGAGAATGTGGTGGGGCAATGGTAGAACTCATTATGCAACAACATCCTCTGTCATTCAATGGAACTACAAACCTATTTATAGCTAAGTAATGGATAACTTCCATGGAGAAAATATTTCTTCCTTTTTTAAGTAATGAAAGGGATATGGTTATCATGGAAGTTTATAGACTATAATAAAATAAAAAACAATGGTGGTCATTGGTTCATAAAAAAACTGAGCATCAAATAGAAAACAAGTAATTAAAGTATTTAAAGAAACTTTTCATCAAATAATATTTTCCAAGATAATAATGAGAGGATATGGAGATACAATTCATGACTTGTAAACAAAACGAGGATTTAAATGTTTCTAAGTATAAATTTAAATTTATAGGGTTATAAATCCATGTCGCAGACAACATAAATAATCTAATAAGAAATATTAATCGATTTGTTGATGATTTAAAACCATTAATCTGAAGGTAACTTCTCTCCCAAAATTTCTCATTATAAAATGATATAGTATCTTATGATATAAATAGATAGAAATAATTATATAAGTAATATGAAATTGAGTGAAAACAACATAAGAATATTGTGGCAGAGATAAAATAGATTAAGGGAAGAATAAAAAAAGGTAATTTTCCAAAATGTGTTACTTGTGGAAGGAAACACACTGGTGCCTTCTTAAAAGAAAAATGAGTCTGTTACAAGTGGTTAGAAAAAAGACAAAAATCCCATGATTTCAAGGGAACGAACGAAGCTACCAATGTACAATGGAAAAATTTTAATCATGTTGGGAATTATTAAAATGATTGAACTAAGTTTCAAGGAAACTTGATCCCGAAAAGGCCATGGGAATAAGGACAAGCTTATATGATCCCAACTATTGAGGTTGAATTACCAAATGATGTGTTGGAAGGTACTTTAATAATTTCCTCAAATTTAGCTAAATATTTATTTTATTCTAGATCATCGCATTCATTTATATATTCCCAGATTGATTTAACAATTAGATAATTTATATTTACCTTATCAAGGGAGTTTTCTTTAAAAAATCATAATGTAATCCTTATTTCAACAAATTTGTGTTGAGAAGTTCCTATTATGACATATAAATGTGCTCTAATTTTTTATTTTATCATCATGCCTATGGTTGATTTATATCTTCCCAAATTGATTTAATAATTAGATAATTTATATTTACATTAACAAGGGAGTTTTCTTTAAAGACTCATAATTTAATCCTTGTTACAACAAATTTGTGTTGAGAAGTTCCTATTATGACAGATAAATGTGCTCTAATTTTTTATTTTATCATCATACCTATAGTGGATTTTGATAGAATCCATGGTATGGACTGGATTTCAAAATATAATTCAAAAATTTATTGAAAAGAGAACGAAATTATGATTCATGATGAAGTTATATAATTTCACATATTTATAGGGGATACATAATCATATGATTAATGTTTGGATCCACATCTAGTAGGTCTTCAAAATGAAATTATTAGGGAGGATGAGAAAAGTTATCTATAGATGAGGAAAGAAATGTCAAAATTGAAGATGTTCCTATTGTTCAATAATAAATTGATGTATTTCTAGAGGATTTACTAGGACATCCTCTAGAGAAAGAAGTAGATATTTCTATTGATTTAGTTCCTGGTGAAAGACCTATATCCAAGAATCCATATAAAATGGTCGTCGTGAAATTAGTAGAGCTGAATAAATTTCTATAGTAATTGAGTGATACAGGTTTTATTCTCCCTAGTGTTTCTCCATAGGGAGTGTATGTTCTCTTTGTTAAGAAGAAATATGGATCCATGAAATTGCACATTTATTTTTGATAAACCAATGATATTACAATAGATAAAAAGTATCATCTACCTCACATTGATTATTTATTTGATCAAATTCATAGAGAATAATTTTTCAATGATTTTCCTTTGATCCGGATATCATAAATTGTGTGTGAGGAAGGAATATATTCCAAAGAAATAATTTCAAACCAGGTATGGACATTATGATTTTACTATAATACTATTTAGACTAACTAATTCACCCTCTATTTTCATAGATCTGATGAATAAAATGTTTAAGGAATATCATTAAGATTTTTTTTGTGATGCTTAACAATGATATATTGATATATTGAAAAATCTTTGAGGACCATAAGAACAACTTACAGGTAGTTCTGGAAAATCTTAGAAGAAAATAGTTTTATTGGATGTTTAGAACGTATGAATTATGGCTGAAAATAGTTTCTTTACCTGACTATATTATCTATAATGATATAATGTCAATTGGTCTCATGAAGAAAAATGACGTCTAGGAATGACCAAAACCAAAAAACATAATCAAGTTATATAGTATCATTGGTTTATCATGTTACTATTTAGTTATGGTTAAGAATATTTCTTGACTTGATAAACAATTAACCAATCTTACTTGTAAAGTGGTTAAGTTCATATGGACAAAATTATTTAAATAATATTTTGAAAAACTAAATATGAGATTAGTTAATTCTCTAATTTTGACTGTACCATCAGGAAATGGAATATTTTTAAATGGCAATGATGTGTCAAATAAAGGAAATGTATGTGTCCTTATGAATAATTATAGAGTTATTTCACAAGCATCAAGGTAGTAACAAAACCATGAACAGATCTACAAAACTGTGCATCTTAATTTTGTAGCTGTAATATTTTATTCAAGATATTGAGACACTATCTCTATGGTGAAGTATGTTAAATATATAAAGATCAAATGAGTATTAAATATATCTTTCCACTGAAAGAACTAAACATATAGAAAATAAGATGGATCTAGATACTCAATGATTATAGTTGTTCAATACACTACAACCCATGGAAGGAGAATAAGGTAGTAGATTCATTGAGCATGAAGGAACATAGAGTTTTAAACAAGATAATGATTGAGAAGGACCCTTTTTACATGGATCTATAAAATATGGATATGAGGATTATCAAGGAAGGTGAAATATCATTAAAATTTTAAATTATTTAGAAACCATCATTATTTTAAAGGATTAAAAGTTATTAGTCTTGATGAACATTTTAAAAATAAAATAAAATAAGTGAATGATGGGAAATTGGAACACTTCATATATGAAGATAGCATCATGAAATTTGAGAAGATGATTTATGTTCTTGTTGTACCCAAGAAAAAGAGGAAATTGTTAGATGGTTCTCATAGAAACAATTTCTCTATACACCCTGATACCACTAATTTGTATAAATATTCAATGGAACATTTCTCATTGGATAATATGAAGTGGGAAATTTATAATTATGTATGAATACTCTTAGTCTTTCAATATGTCAATGTTGAAAGACAACATCCTAGATATGACATGTAACCTCTTCCTTTTCTTACATGACAATGGGATGACATTTCCATGGATTTTGTCACTAGATTACCAAAAACATAAAGAATGAATAATACAATATGGGTATTTATTGATCGACTTATAAAATCTACACATTTCATTATAATAAGGGAAAATCTGCCACTGGAATTCCTTGAATGACTTTATATTAATGAAGTTCTGATAATTTATGTAGAACCTCCTTCAATTATGTTAGATCATTATCCATTATTTACGTTGAAATTCTGGAAAAGTCTTTAGAAAGAATTAGATACTAGACTTCATTTTATTTCTGCATATCACCCTCAAACTGAAGGGTTATCTGAAATAACCAATCAAATATTAGATTACATTTTGTGATGATGATCACATGAATTTCAAGGTATATGGTTTTAGTATCTACCTTTGGTACAGTATTACTATAATAATAGTTTCCATTCAAGTATTCAGATGGCATCATATGAAGCATTGTATGGAAATAGATGTCATACACCATCATTTTTTGATGACTTTAGTGAAAAAAATATTATAGTCCCAAAACAATCAAGGAAACAATAATAAAGGTATATAATATTAAAAAACTTCAAAGAATCTCAAACTATGTAAAATATATATGCTAATAATTGATGAAAGGATTTTTAATTTCAAGAGGGAGTTGATTTTTTCTTAAAATAAACTCCATGGAAGGGTGTTATATGATTTGTAAGGAAAGGGAAAATAAGCCCCTAGTATATTGGTCCTTATGAAATTATAGAGAGAATTTGAGAAATGGATTATCATTTTTAAATGAGACCTATTACCGGTAATTTACAAAATTTGTTCCACATATCTTTCTAAAGGAAGTACATCTAAGACCCAACACAAGTCCTCACTTCTAGAGGAGTATAATTTGAACAAGATTTTTATTACTATGAAGATCCTATCCAGATTCTAGAAACTAAAGAGTTATTTTTGAGGAATCAGATAACTCGGTTGGTAAAGAAACTCTGGAAAATCATAAAATTGAAGAGGCAAGGTGGGAACCTGAGGAAGTTATGATGGAGAACTACAAAAATATTTTTATGAGGTGAAATTCTAGAAATTTTGAGGTTAAAAGTTTTTGAAGGAGGGGAGAATGTTACACCTGATGATTTTAGGGTATGACTACTTAAAAGAAAATTTATTTTCATAGAATATATTCATATATTAATATCTTGTTGTCTTATGATTATAAGATAATTTTATGAGACTTTAATTTTTTTTATGTGTCATAAAATCGGTTATAATATTTAAATTGTTATTTTTTGAATAAATAATTTTTTAATTAATAATTAAAATTCTCATATTTATAAAATTATATTTGTGAAATCAAGATAAATATTTAATTTTACATGTTTAAAAATGGTTGGGTTTAATTTTTTAGATTTTTCTGAAATAGATGATGTTTTGGTAAATAATGAAATATAGTAATTTATGGTATATATAAATTATAAGATTTATACACTATTCCTTTATTGGTGAATTATATAAGGACCATAATCTATATCATACCTTCATTATTTAATATATTATGTTATAATTCTTAAAATATTCATTATCTTGTTCAAAAAATAATGAACTACTGGTGAAAATAATCAAAAAAGACCCCTCTACTTCACTATAATTATGACCCATCACCACCTCTTCTCCTCACACATAAAAATACATGAACCATTATTATATTATTCCCATTTACTCTCACAAACCTCTCCCCCATGTTCTATATTTTCTTTTCTCACCAAAATACCATTTCAAATTTCTGAAAGGAAGATAATTCAAGAGGTAAATCCTTTTCATTCTCTTTTAATTTCATTTATTTTGTTTCTTTCTATTCAATACTTACCACATATGTACATACATTTATCATAACTCCATTTTCTTATATATATAATTCAATTTTATTATGTTAATTTAATATCAATTATCAAACCCATTCTTCTCCCCCCTTTTATTCTAAAAATGAAAACATCATCTGTGATGTGCTGATTTACAGCCATCATGGACGATGTCACTTCATATTCTATTACCACATTCAAGGATGGTTATAAGACCATAATTATGTTTAGAAAAAATTTCATTATACATATTATATGTTATTTAGTGTTCTAGAACCAGTATATATACATGATGTTAATTATTAATAAAACTAGATCGTGATGATCAAAAAACCACCAGAATAATCTAAACGATTATCATTAATGTTATGTCTAATGAATAATCCTTGTATATATAAAAAATACCTTTATTATTTCTAGATGTTCATTAATAAAAAATAATTTATATTCAATTTAATTATTTCCATGATCTTTGATACATGTAAACAAGTGAATCAATCGTAAAAATCAAGGAAAAAACACCCCCATATGATGAAATAAAATATTATAACTCATCAAAAAAGCTATAAATGGACTTAACAAAATGATAATAAATCATATATATTTTTCATCTGTTATGAATTAAATTATTAAAGAATATAATTTCATTATCTATGATATTATGTACAAGTTCATAACACTTTCAGAGAAAAGGTAAGGGTTTCTCCCCGAATCTAAAAATTTTCATTCGTTTTAGGCATTCTCTCTCCTTATCTAAATGTAATTATTCTTTATTTTTATATAATAATTCTATATTATTTCTATATTTTTGAAAATTATGTATCAAGATCATTTCAAATTCTTTTTATGGGAATGAAAAAATTTATTTTGTTCCCTTCTCAATTATTATAGATAAGTAAGCCCGATTTAAGAAAACTTTTTAGTTTCTTAACCATTTTCAAGTACATTCTATAATATATTTTAATCCAACATTAAATTTCTAAAATAAGTTTTTTTCATGAAATAAATACCATTTTTCATTATTTTTAATAAAAAAATTATGCTTTTCTCTGTTTTAACGACACCTTAGTGATTTCCCTTAAACTACACTAATGCGGCTCATTTTTTAAGTATCATAAATGATCGTACTACATATTTTCACATCAGTTGGAAATAATTGATTCCTAAAATATAATTTCATTTTCCCTAAATTTTTTTCTGGGATATACATGTATACAATATGATTTTATAACAAATACAAATGATTTTTCCTAAATAACTTTTCTTTTCAAAGTTAAAATTGGAATTTCTCTCTAAAATTCTTTAATGATTTTATTAGAGTACTTTCATCTATTTAAACACCATATATTGGATCAAATTATAAATTATGGTGAATATTTTATGATATTATCTACCATGTTTTATTATATGGTTTATGATTAGTTTGACTGTGGATGTTCTATCTCGATAACACTCACCATTTTACTCAGAATGGTTTGAAAAAATCATTATATTTATTAAAGTAGAGAAGTGGCCACTGACCCACGACAGACGCACTGGAAACCCCTTAGGGGGGCGGAAGTGGTGTGAACCTAGAGAATCCCCTTAGACAAATAGTAAACAGACCACGGGAGGCAACCCAATACTATTATGAATAACAAGTGTCTCCTCTGGGCTCGCCAAACCGGCGAGCGTGTCAGCAGCAAAGTTAGCTTTCCTCCAAACATGATGTACCTATTGGCCCTAGCTCATCTCCAAGGAACACCTTATAACTAAGTAACTAAGGATCCAGGGAGCCTCGCATATCCCTCCAAATGTTATGTTTCACCCCTTTCATACTAGGAATTCATTATTCTTAGTAAGTGATGGGCGGGGCCCTCTATAGCCCCTCTACACATCGATAGATCTCATGAGACAAAATAGATATGGATTTAGATGAGGCCATAACCATTTATTTTCAGATGTCTTATATGATGCCTCAATGGTAAGTTTATGATGTATGGAATTATACAACCCCTCACTATGATATTATTAATTGATAATCAATGTGGTTATTCAACTATTATAATATATATAGTTAAGGTTCATTCTCTTGTTATTATTTATATGGAATTATTTATTCTGCATTTATTCCTACCATATTATGATGAAGATTATTTTCTTATGGAATTTTTTTATTCATTCACCATTTCTTATTGTTTATATTATCTTTATATGCATTACATACCCTTATTGAGAAAATTACCTCACCTCTTTCTTATGTTTTATTTTTCCCCAGTATGGAAATATTTATATTATTGATGACTTGTATAGATAATCATGGAGTTTATGGATGTTTCCAATGGAGTTTATATGGTGTAATAATTTTTCAATTTTTAATATAACAATCATGTTTTTATAGGTTTTTTACAAAGATACTAAACCACTCAGTCCTTCATGATGTGACTTCCATGTTTATTATACTAATGTAATAAATTAAGGCACCAACTTTGGGATACTAGGGTCATGATATTTAAATTTGGTTTCACCAATTTCAATAAAAAGAAGTAATATATTTTGAAGAAAAGATTTCAAAATTGGTATTGATGTTACATGTTTACTGTAATTCCATTTGGATGGACTAATTGACATTATGTTTTTATGGAAGAAAAAATAAGTGTATTCACTGAATATATTTATAATTTTTCTCTATTTTCTATTGATGATATCTTGGTATAATATTGTAACATCTCACAATTTCCTTGTATTATTTATGGATATTATATGGATTACGTTCAATAATAGTTGCTAAGAATGTGTGATATTCTGAGACCTAGTGTTCCCTAAATAAATGTTTGAAATATATTATATATTTTTTATAGCACCCAGGCATGGTTTTCATGAAAAATTATAATATATTCTAAATAGGTTCATATCTCATAAATATGAGGCCACCATCGAGTTTATAATGTGTGTTTTACCCTAAACACAACATAATATTTTTTGACATGGACCATTTGTGAATAAATTGTCATGGTCACGAAATTAATAAAATAAATTAATGTAAGAATTTAATTTATTTTGTTTAACAAAGTGACCTACTTTCTCTTTATATATATAGCTATGAATTTTTTCTCATGGTTTTCCACTAAACCCTTGAGATACCTAGGATCCATTGGAGGAGTTTTTCTTGGATAATGACGATAGATCGGGATCAGATCACGGATCAGTACACTGACAGAGTTGTAGGATCTACTCAAAGACACAAACATAACTTTTATTCATCAATGACTGATCCAAAAACCAGGTAGGACATTTGATGTTTGGTTTTTCCTCATTCTCAATATCTATGATGGATGTGAATCCATCAATGATTATATTGATCAGTGATTTGATTCTTTTATGGGATGGGTTAAATGTACCAATGATTTCAGAGAATTTACTTGAATTTATTGATTTTATTATTTTTATTCTAATAGAAATGAATTAGATCAACAAAAATATAGATTGAGGATTGTTCCTATCATTTTTTCTGGTGATTTTTTCCCCTGGTTCATTATTCACTGATGTTATTCTTCATTTGTATTGGGATTCAACATATCCTGATCTATCAATTATTTCACATCTATTTATTAGAACAGTAATAAAATATCATAAATCTAGGATCAGAACAACATGGCAGTCCTGAGATTATGGAAGAGGTGGTGATCTGATACGTAGTGGGTTGATCAAAATTGGGTTTGTGGTTCCCACAGTG
Organism: Viscum album; assembly: GCA_963277665.1. Lineage (NCBI taxonomy): Eukaryota > Viridiplantae > Streptophyta > Magnoliopsida > Santalales > Viscaceae > Viscum > Viscum album. The sequence continues at coordinate 1,791,583,037 of OY728138.1, forward strand.
GTTCTAGGAATGACCCCCAATCTGTGTATTAGGTTATTCTTAGACCAGTGATATTTCATTAGGTGGGCCCATGAGCTATACCTCTTCATTGAGTTTCAAAGATGATAACATTATTTTTATAGATTATTCCCTCATGATAATCATTTCTTCAAGAAAAATACATTGGCTTTCAGTTGGTTTAAATACCTGGTGGCGTGGGGACCCTCCTGAGTATAAATTGTTTTCATATTATACATTGATTGTTATATCTTTTATTGAGATGACCATACTTTGTGATTCATGATTAGTGTTTTTGGGGTGTCCTACTAATTATTTTCATACTCACACATGCATTGTATTTTCTCGCACGTGTTGTGTTTTATGAAGATGATGACCCTTTTGATAGTGTCCAGGAAGTATAGGGAGTAGCTAGAGTATAGATGGACTTGTTATAATAGGGTGTTTTAATTGGGGAATAAATTTGGCTTATTCCTCACACTTAATGCAGCTTGGACTATTTACAGTTTTTTTGTTGGGCTTGTATTTGGCCCCTTTTTCATTTTCAATACTTTATTGGCTTACTTTATTGTGGGATCTTTGATGTATGCATGCATTTTCTCAATTTCTATATATTTCACAATTTTATGGGATTTGAGATGTGTGTGTGTGTGTGAAGTTACTTTAATATAATTCTCCCCATTTTCGGTATATACATACTAGGCTCTAGTCTCTATCCCCTGTCCTACTAGAGGATGGCTTGGAGTAGTCACAGGTCAGACCTTGGTGGTTCAGGCCATGAAAAAGTGGTATCAGAGCATGGTTAAACCTCTAGACCATAGTCAGTGTGTTTTTTTGGGGAAATAGTGTCTAGTGTTTTGATTTCAGCTTTCAGGACATAGATTCTAGTAATGGTGTGGCAACCAACATAACCATAGATCAAGACTCTGATCACCTACCTTTCGAATCAGTACATGTAATCATTGGTTTTAGGGAAATGTTTTTGGTACATGAATTATATAGGAATAGTTTTGTTTTCCATGTCCTTGAGTTAGATCCCCATATATACTTTCTTGAACGTGGTACATCATTTTTTATTTAATTATTTTACCACATTGACAGCTAGAAAGGATTAAATTGTGTGATCAAGAGGATGATCCTCATAGTGAAGAGGCATTGTTATAGGGGAATGTTCCATAGATAGCACCATTGGGTGGTTTTCTAGATTTTCCACCACTCAATTAGTAGTAGCTAGAGTTGTAAGTACAATCTAAGTATCCATGTAGGTTGAGTGTGTTTCATGAGTTTCAGAGGCAGTGAACTCCTAGGTTTTAGAGTGAGCTAGATACCCAGGTGGATAAGGACTTGATATATGTATTCACTTGTGTTTTAATCATTGTGAGGACATCATAAGATCAGATACTAGTCCTCATGGAAGTTACTACTCAAGGATCTATTAGGAAGTGGTGGAGCCTAGTTACACTATCACAGAACACGATAGTGCTCCCTTGGACAGACATAAAGCATGTCATCATGTATGAGTTCAATCCTACCACGTTGTGATCAGTAAACATACATGAGATTTTGTATCTTCATCAAGGAGGTATGACCATGGTGGAGTACTCATTAAGGATTACTAATATCTCACATTACTCCTTTTATATGTAATGAGACTCATTCTTTAGATATATTACCTTTGATGAGGGATTTCACTATGACATCAGGGCTTTGGTGGTATCCCATTACATTTTCAGATATGTTGGGGTGCATGAGAGAGCCTTGTTGGTGGAGAGATTTCTAACAGGGTGGAAACCAATAGTGAGGGAAAGTAGTGGGAACCCGGTAGCTGATTCCTTGAGTATAGGTAGATGAAATCTTTTGTAGTGAACAAGGAATGTCGAACACTTCTCAAGCCAATACCATGACTCATGGAAAGCTGTGCAAGGATCTCAGGGTGGATTCAATCAGTCGAGGGACTTTTTGTGATTATCCTACGAGGATCAGGGAAATTTAGAATGAGATTGTCCGAAATGCCATAAAATTGATCATAAGATGGTCAAGGAACCACATATATAGATATGGAGTAAGGAGAAACGTGGTTTTATGGGTGAAATATATGAAAGAGGGGCGTGTAGGGTAGAAGGAGGTGTTCGGTGTTTCAACTTATTACTAACACCACCCCTAGGTGGTACACATCAGGCTTATAGAGCTGGTGGGTTGGGATGAGGCTAGATGTAGGTTATGGAATCCTATAACCTTGATTATCTATGGATTATACAAGGTATAAACTGTGGATTTTCTACTTTAGATTCATATTTGGTAGACACAGATTCTAGTCAATCATTTTTTCCACTTCTCTATTTCAAGACATAGTGATTCTGGTTGATCCCCCATATCAACATTTTTAGTTGGATACTCTGACTGGAATTAACTCGGTGATTATACCCTTATACTGATAGGGTGATCCGATGTATAGAGATGAGAGTTTTTTATGGGAACTATTATTTATAGTAGTGAGGCCTTATGATTTCTTCTTAGGTATGGACTGGTTAGCCAATGTTCTTTCCAATATTGACTACATTATGTAGAGGATGTGATGTGTCTTTAACAACAGAATGAGGTTTTCATTTATGGGTGAAAAGGATACCTTGGTGGATCTATATGAGATCATACATATGAGAGTGTAGCCGATTACTCATAATTTGGATATCATGACTCTGGAGCAGTGGATGGTTTGGGTTACCAGTTTCCTAAAATGGTCATGGAGTGTGAGGGTGTATTTACAAAGGACATACTAGGATTACCTCCTCTCTAAGGGATAGAATTATGAATCAATTTGAATCCTAGGATGAAAACTATATCTGGACCAACATATCATATAGATCCCACAATGTTTCTAGAACAGAGTATGCAATTGGAGGACTTGTGAGAAAAGGTATTTGTGATACCCAATGTTTCACCCTAGGCATGGAAAGTGTTTTTTTACAAAAAAATATGTAAAGAGCATATGGTTATGTGTGGATTATTTGATCTTGAATCAAGTGACCATGAAGAATAAGTATCCACTACTGAGGATTTAAGACCTTTTTTATCAGTAGATAGGTAATGATGGGTCTTGATGATTTCCCTTGGATTAAGATATCACCAGTTGTTGGTACAAGATGGGGATATACGACAGACTAAATTCTAATGTATCTAGGGTTACTATGATTACATGGTGATTTTTTTCAGTGTAAAAAATTCCCCAATAGTGTTCATGGGATTCGGGAACAAGATCATTCATCATTTCATATACTGGTTTGTGGAAGTCTTCATCAATGACATCTCGGTGTATTCAGAGTCCAAGGAGGGGCACACGATACACTTATATATAGTCCTAAATAGACTCTGAGAGAACCATCTTTATAGGAAACTCTCTAAGTTTCATTTTTGGATTCGAGAAGTCTACATTATGGAACATGGAATCTTAGAGGATAGAGTAGCAGTAGATGCAATAATATTGGAGGTAGTTCTTTCTTTGGATCTATCCAATAGTGTTACTGAGGTCCAAAGTTTCCTTGGGTTGAAAGGGTACAATATGAGGTTTGTAATCAACATCACCAGAGTTGCATCACTCTTTACAATAGTGAATCATAAGGGGAAGCCTTTTTTTGGATGGAAAGGTGACAATACTACTTTAAGGAGTTGATCCAAAGGTTTAAGAGATCTCCCATATTGAGATTTATGGAGGAGGGTTTCGAGTGTGTAGTGTTCTATGATGCATTAGAGAATGCACTTGTTTGTGTGCTGATACAGAGAAAATAATTTATTATCTATGGTTCATTCAAGTTGTGACTACATGATCATAACTATGTGACCCATTATCTTGAGTTAATAGTGGTAGACTTCCCATTGAAGATGTCTAAACACTACATGATGGGTGATCGTTTTATCATTTACTCTTACCATAAATATATCAAGTACATATTCTCACAAATGTTTCTCAACATGAGATAGAGGTGATGGATAGTGTTCCTCCAAGACTATGAATTTGATATTTTCTATTCCCACAGGAAGGGGAACATGGTAGAAGATGCTATCAGTGTGATATTTTATTATCAATTGTTTTCCGAGTTTTTGGAGCAGTTTACTTTATTACAGTTTTCCATTATGGACAAGGACTGTTCTTCATATATTTAGTAGATGGTTCTTACCCCACCACATTTATAATGTTTCAGGGATGATCAGTGTGTACAAACTATCTATAAAACCTTAAATACCTTGATATCCACTATAAATTCTCTTGATGAATATTCTGAAGGTGGGGACCATGTTATCCTTTTAAGTGGATGGGTGATGGTAAATTTGAGGTTACAGGAGGACATGTTATGGGAGTTTCATACATCCTCCTTATAGGTACATTTGGGTGTGTAAAAGATGTTCCAGGACCACAAATGAAATTTTTTATTACTAGGTATTAAGAAGATATTTGAAAAGTTTTTCTTTTGATGCCCCACTTGTTAGAAGGTTAAGGCATATAACCATATTACAGTGGATTTAGGTCAACACCTTGAGGTGCCATAGTGGAAGTGGGAAGATATTTCCAAAGAATTTTTGATAGGATTACAATATATTTCCATGTGACAAGATCCCATATAAGTGATCATAGAACAAATCACCATGTTTTCTAACTTCCTAGCCATTCAAAAGCACAGTTCAGTGGATATCTTTGGATTCCTCAATGTATAAGATATAATCTGCCTCTATGGAGTTACCTCAATGATCATATCTAAACATGATTCTATTTTCACATAAAAGTTATGGAGATAATTATAGAAATCCTTTGGATTTAGTTTCTCTTGAGCATAGTGTTTCACCTCGAGACTGGTGGAAAGATAGAGCAGACCATCCATGCCTTGGAGGACATACTATGAGATTGTATGTCGTAATTTGGCCGTATTTTTAAGGATAACCAACCCTTGGTAGATTTTTCCTACAACAACATATACCATTCCACCATTGGTATGTCACTGTTTAAGGATCTATACGGGAAACCCTACATATCACCACCTTATTGGACTGATCTAGAAGAGTCATCACTCATGGTCCTAGAGTAGGTAAGCTACTATAAAGATGGTACAGATCATCTAGGTGTGGATGAAGACTTCCCATAGACATCATAAGACTTATGCTGACATAAGACAAAGGCCTATGTAGTTTGAGGATAGAGACCATGTGTTATTAAGGATCCCACCTTGATTTGTATTGAGGATATTTGGTTGTGGTAGTATGTTATACCTGATATTCATTTATCATTTTAATATACTACATAGATTTTGTGAGTTGGAGTATCTCTTAGATATATCACTATAGTTGGACCTGTTATATGACATATTCTTTGGGTCGCATCTAAGGAGGTATGTGGAAGACCATTCAGACTAGGGTGTGTTGCACATTGAGCATGAAGCAACCTTTGTATCATACCTAGTGTAAATTAAGTATTGGCAGGATGGGATCCTTCTTGGGTGATCTATTCCCCTTGTGTGTGTTCGGTAGAAGTGTAGAAATCTTTAGTAGATCACATGGGAGTAAGAGGATCATATTGGATTCCAGTACCCACATATATTTTTGTAGAACTTGTTTTGTATTTTCAAAACGTAAATCCATAAGGTGGGGAGAATTTAAAATCTTATATGTTCTATAAATTATTCTTATATTTTATAAGTATTATTTTTATGATCATTCGCTAAGATAGTGTGTGATTCTGAGGCCTAGTGTTCCTGGAATAAATGTTTGAATTATATTAAATATTTTAATTATCAAGCATATGTAGTATTCCCAAATATGTGGAATAACTTCTAAAAAGGTTCTCATAACAGAAATATAAGGGAACTATTGATTTTAGAATGCAGGTTTTACCCTATGAGTGACATAATATTTGTCGTTGTGGGATATTTTTGAAAATTTTATCATGAGCATGAAATTATTAAAATAAATTAATTTAAGATTTCATTTTATTTTATTTTCAATGTAGAAACATACTTCATCATTAAATATACATATGTGTATTTTGTCTCTGGGTTGGATGTTAAACCATAGAGACCAAGGATCGGTTGGAGGAGAGTGTTCTTGGAAAACGACAACAGATCTAGATCAGATTATGAATAGTTGTGCTGATAGAGTTGGAGGATCTCTTAAATGATGAAAACACAACCATTCTTCATCAAAAATATATCCAAAAATTATTTAGGAATTTTTTTTGATTTCTTCCCCATTCTTGATTTTTATAATGAACAAAAATCAATCAACGAATAGATCGATCCACAATTTTATCGTCTTTCATGATGGGTTAGACTTAATCAAGTTTTTAGAGAATTAAATTGAATTTATTGATTTTTTTTCATTGTTATTCTTATGGAAAAGAATCAAGATTAGTACAAATATATATTTAGGCTCATTACTCTCATTAGTTTTCTTTTCTCCCTCAGGTCTTCATTCACCATAGGAGTTCTTCATTTAGCTTAGGGTTTGATATATCCCGATCAATCGATCGTTGCACACTCATTTCTGGGAAAAATGATATGAAATTATTGATCCTGGATTTTCATGCCATGATGTTGGTGTGATATTTTATTTTTTGGTGAATCATATTGTTTTGGATACCCAATTCCATGTTCTTCAACGTTCTTTGACGCACAATGAGGAACAATGTGTAGATCTATTTTCTGAGTGGAATTGATTTTGGTTTTCCTTAGTTTGTCTTTGGAAAGGTATAGTAAAACCTGATTTACAAGTTCTACTGGGGGAGGAAGAACTTTTGATGAATATGATGATAAGGAAGATATCTTGATAAATTTATAAAATCTTGAGCAATAGGGCATGTACATCAGAATTACACACCATGTAGGGCCCATTCGGCTGCAACTAGCATTTTGTGATGAATAAAAGTACCCCACAACACGTTAAACCTATCACATGACATGTGACTCCTTCCTTGTGACTCATAATGTATTTTGAGGTTAAAAATACATGGGAAAAAGTAAACGACAAGATGGTACATTTTATACTAGTACACTGACATAGCTTGGTATACATGGGTCGTCGTATTGATAGGGTCTCGGTACACGGACAAGGACATGAAACATAGGAAGAATAATGTATATCTCTACACACTGTGTACTCATTATACAAACTTCTTATAGATAGACTACACATTTTTTAAGGATTTTACACATGGGTAGGAATTGAGATAGCCAGACACGCAGTGTACGCGCAGGTACATGTTGTGTACCCCCTTCAAGAGCGATTGTGGATTTTCATTTTATTAGTTTGGACTAGTATTGGTTGAGTTAATTACCTTGGTACTTTTCCTAAAGGGTATAGTGTGCCATTACATACTCATCATAGGATTTTTATCCCCTCAAGATGACAAGTATCAAACAGTGTTATCATGTCCCTCCATGAGACTGGAGTGTAATACTCTATCATTTATTGTTCCCTATGTAGAGATTATGGAATCAATGTGACCTCCATGACAATGGAATTTATCCACTTCCTTGTAGGAAATATCAGTATGGTTAGTGGAATTTTTGTGACATGATCCCCTATGTAGTGGATTGGTCCAGATTAGGTTCATGGTGTCCCCCAACAGTTCTAGGCATGACCCCAAATTTTTGTATCAAGTTATTCTTAGACAAACGATATTTCATTGTGTCGGGCCCATTGATATATACCTATTCATAGAGTTTCTTCAATGATATCATGACTCATGTACTGGATCCTCCCAGGAAGAGCAGTGCTTTGAGCAGAATCTAGTGGCTAGTGGTTGGTTATGATAGAATGGTTCCATGGTGTCTTTCTTGATTATATATGGTTGTTTCTATTATAAATTTTTTATTATGTATTTTATTGAGATGAATATATACGTCGATTAATTTTTATTTTTTTATGTTTTCCTACTGATTATTTTCAAACTCACCCCTACAAGGGATTCTCCTGCCTGTTTCATGTATTATACAGATGAAAACCCTTTTGGTGGTGTCATAGTAGGATAGGGAGAGGTTGCAGCATAGCTGGAGCTGTAAAATTGAGGTTTTTTATTAGGAGATTGAATTTTACATAGTCCTATCCCTTATTACATTATAGAATCTTTATTTTTTTTTGTTGGGAATGTATTTAGCCCATTTTTTGTTTTCAGTACATCAATATTTTACTTTGTTGTGGTATCTAAGATGTATGCATGAATCGTCTCATTTATTTTACATTTCGTGATTTTCTAGGCTTGGATATGTGTCTGTGTGTATAGGTAAATTAGGATAATACATCCCAATTGTGGGATATTTTTACTCAGTGTTAGACACAGTCCCCTGTCCTATTGGATAGAGGGTTGGGGTATTCATGGGTCAGAGCCTGATGGGTTAGGATGGGGAAATTCTAAAATAATTAATGACCATTATGATTACTTGAGGATCGTTCTAGTAATGGTTATAAGAAAATAGTTTTATGGGAAATTTAATAAGTGTGAAAATTAGATTCAATATGTTTCCCTTCATGTTCTTATTTTCTAGGTGGATGGTATCATAGTTTATCTATATAATATAATGTTATTCAATTAATTCCGAACACCAAAGAATATAACCAAGTCACGTATATTCATTTTTTTATGGACTACTATCTGACATTTTTTCCAAATATTTCTAGATTGGATAACATGTTAGGTATGGTCAGTCATAAAGGGTATAATTTTATATAGAAAAATGAGTGTGTAAAATATTTTGATGAATTGAATTGGGTATTTCACAATAATTTGATTTTGACACTAGAATCCAGAAATAATGATTTTTTAATATATAGGGATGCATCAAAGAAGGGGGTTATTTGTTTCCTTAAAGTGAATGATAATTATTTTCCCAATTCTTCAAGGTAGTTAATTAATCATGAATATAACTATCCAACTCATGATCTAGAGTTGGAAGCAATAATGTTCACATTGAAAATATGGAGACGCTATCTCTTTGGTGAAGGATTTGAGATATAAATAGATCATAAGAAATTTACATTCATATTTTCAATTATAGAGGTCAATATGAGGTTATGGTGATGGATTTATCTACATATAGAATATGATTTCTCATTACACTACCACATACTAATTCCAAATTAGGATAAAGATGAATTGATTAGAAAATTTCATTATTTTTTTTCCAAAATATGGAATCACATGGATCTTATTTTAATGGATTGAGTAAATATTGATCTGGTAATAATTATGGAACGAGGAACAAAAAAACTCTTAAAATTATTGTAAACCTATCATTATTAGAAAAGAAAAAATGATATCAACCTAATAAATAGAATTTTCCAAAGAAAATTAAAGTTATGAATGATAGGAAATTGGAAGACTATTTATATAAATATAGAGTTCAAAAATTTATAATGATGTTATGTGTTTAATTACAACCTGGTCATAAAAAGGAATTATTAGACAAATATAATTTCTTAGATTTTTATATACAAAATTTTATCATAAATATTATTATGGATTTGAAGGATCGTTATTTGGTGGATAACATGAACTATGAAATTGTTGATTATATATCAAGATGATTTCTTTTTTAAAGAGGTTAAGGATGAGAGAAAAAATCCGTGAGGATTCATGAATAATTAAACTATTCATATGTAGAAATGTTATGAATTTACTACGGTCTTTAGCATGGGATTATTAAAGTCTCCATGAAATAATAATACAATATGGTTCTTTATTGATTTTCTTACAAAATATACACATTTCCAAACAATTAGAAAATATTTATCTATTTAGAACCTAACACGACTCTATATTAATGACGTTGTAAGAGTTTATAAAACACCTCATTTAAATTTTTTTGATCGTGAGGGATGACATACATTGAAATTATAGAAAATTATTTATAAGGATCATCATATTGAGCTTCATTTGAGAAACTCGTATAAAAAAAATAGATGATCCGTCCAAAAAAATATTCAAAAATTAGAATACATGTTGAGATCATGCCCAAATTATTTTCAAGGTACAATGAATTATTATTTACCATTGATAGAATTTTTCTACAACAACATCTTCCATTAATTAATTCAAATGTTTCTGTATTAAGACTAATATGGCATGAGATTTAGTACTTTGTCTTTTGATATTATATTTTTTGAAGAAATATTGTGGTCCAAACATTATTGAAGATACAATGGAAAGGGTAAAGTCTATTCAGACTCTTATTATATAAGTTTATAGAAATAAAATGTGTAATGTTGATATCAAAATGAATGATTTTTAACTTCATGTGGGGGAACATGTTTCTATGAAAGTGTCATCATATATGGGTGTTATAATGTTCTGTATGATGGGAAAACATGAACCTAGGTACATCTTATATTTTGAAATTATTAAATTAATAGGATATATAGCTAACCAATTGGAAATTCCACCAAGCCTATATAAAGTGCATAATGTGTTTCATATCTATTTGTTGTGGATGTATATTCCCGATCCAATTCATTTCCTCATCACTAAATAAATGAAACAGGATCCTAATCTATCATAATATAAATATCTTGTCTAGATTTTTCATACTAGAGAGTATGTTTTTGAGGAATCTAATTAATATATTGGTAAAGTAACATTAGAGAAATCATAAATTAGATGAAACAGTGTTGGAAATAGATGATGATATAAATTTGAACCAACCTCATTTGTTTAGAAGGAAAAATCTATAAAAGTTTAATGGATGATATTTTTGTATGAGGGGAGAATTTAATATCCAATGTTTTTAAAATATCAATATGTTTGATTGCATATACAAAATTCATCACCTAGTTTAAATGAACCATGAAAATTTATATTTTAAATATGACCATTATAGCATAGCCATTTAATTGGAGGGTATGAATAATAATTTCCACATAATGAAATATATATATATATATAATGGTCATATTTAATAAAAAATTATTTACTAGTCCTTAGTAAACAAACAATAAATTTTATGTAATGTAATATTATTATTCAAAAATAATATTTCCTTAAAAAAATAAAAAATCACTTTTGTGTGTAAATAATATACTTTGTTTTTAACACTATTAGAAAATTTATTCTATAAATTGAAATTCATTTGTTAAATCAAAAAATGAAAATTATATTAGTGTGAATATTTACTATTTTTATTAAAAGGTATATATTCCAATGAATAGTAAAAATATTGTTTTTTAAGATGTGTAATTTTTTTATGAATTTACAATTTCCCATTTTGTTTTAAAATGGATTCAAAGAAAAAATATTTCAATTATATTATTTATAATAAAATTAATGTCTTTATATTTAATTTTATTGTTACATTACATATGGAAATATTTTTATACTTAAAAAGTCATTTTTTCGAAAAATTGGGGTCTTACATCATTTATTGGGATTAATATTAAAAATATTACACAAATTTATTGAATTGATTTTTATTAAATGGTTATATTTATTAATAATCATAATTTATTTTAGTATATAAGTTTATAATTAATTTTATTCATAATTAATAGTAAAAAATATTGAAAATATGTTACCATGGTAAAGGTTAAAATAAGTTTAATGGGTATTAAACTAATGTGACTATTGATAAAATGACCTTAAAAATATCTAATTTTTTTATTAACATATTTAGACCATATATAATTTAAGATTAAAAAATGGTCCATATTTTCCTTTTTATTTATTAATACATTAATATATTTTATTCTTTTCAAAAATCCCATGTGTGTACCCTTTCCCACCTCATAAAGGACACCTCTACTCATCACATCTTGATACATCATGTGCCTTTTGGATTATCTAATACCTTCTCAAATACCTTTATTACATCTATCCCCACTACCAAATGAACATATTTTAATAGTAAACATTTCACTAGAAGTCTTTAGGAATAAACCTATATAAGTTTTCCAAATAAGAGGTATAGTTCAGAACCATGCATTCTCTGTTTAATAATCTTCAACCATGATATAATTGAAACAACATAATATTATTTATTCTAATATGTTGTTATGATAATTATGTGCATTATATCCATATCTTATTCCATAAAATGGGAAATAAATAAACCATTCTTGTGTATGGAAGACCATAGCCTCATGAATCGATGTATTTCATTTTTCATAACAACCTCTCAAGTTTGGTCAGAATGATGAATTTAATGCATATACATGATTTTAATGTCAAAAGTTATGTTGTATCTCCTGGATTTTTTACCTTATGGTGGTGAGCGGCCTGATTGAGATCCCTCTTTGGAGACTTCACGGTAATAGTTTGTTCTAATAATCAAATGGGTCGATGAGGAGTGAACCTCTCTCTCATACTCCTAGACATTGTCTCTACCTCCCAACCTGTAAGCACCCACACATTCTATTTTAAAGGTGGTCTAGAAATATCATTTTTGAATGAAGAGGTCAATATTTTGTCTCCCAATTTTCATCATACACTGGTAGGATCCTTCTATTTTTATCATTCTAAAATGGATATGATATGCTAGACGATATGGGTAATTTGTTCTTGTATGGTTATATTCGATCTACATGATGATATTTTGGTAACTATTTAGTTCGATGATGTCAATGAATTTTATCATTGGTAGCATCATTAATTCTGGATGATTAAATGTAACATAATGGATATATTCTAATGGTCCTAGTTTGTTATTGAGGGTTATGAATCCCCAATCCTCTCATTCTAGGTTGGATTTGTATACTTTTCCCTTCATAAATTTTTTCAGGATGCACTTTCATCTGTTTCAAATCTAATCTGAAAACCTAGCAGGTTTGAATCCACTACTCTAGAATATTTTATACACTCAGTTTCTCACATGATTATTGAATTTGATATATCAACAAATCTCTCTAACAATAATTATATTATGAACATTTCATAAAAATTAATTCACAATTTTTTCTAGGGGAATATCTGTAACACCCCGAGCTTCCACGATACACTTCTCATTCAATAATGCAATAGCTTGCATTGTACGCAACTTCGAGTTCTAACACACCGTAACTAATAAAAGTAGCTATTATGAATAGTAATACCCACTTTTTAAAATTATAGAAATTTTATATTTCAAAATGGACTTCATTTTTGTATTCGTAATATCGAAATTATCCAAAGTTGAATTTTTTGTAATTTTCTGAGAACATCCAATTTTTATGAATAGTGAAAAATACTTAAAAACAACTTTTTTAATCAAAGTATTTTATAGTGATAAATTATAGTATTGAGTGGTTTTAAAGTATAATTAGACTATATTTTTACTATTTTATCCAATGTTGGTCATTAGAATTAATTTTACTTTAAAATTAGACATAAACTATTGTCAATCTTTTGATATAAATTGTTTCTTAAAAACACGCTATTTGTTGTGACAGTGGGAATTAATTATAAAATTAATTAATGCAACTTATATGTTTGGAATTTTGTAAAATAGACATCATTTTTTAAATCGGAATATCAAATATAGCTTAGGGTGAATTTTTGGGATTTTTCTGAAAAACTTCAATTTTTGATGAATAGTGAAACCACTAAGTGGTACTTATAAAAACTGATTTTTCATTTAAATGAAATTTAACCACTTCTGTGTTTTGAATTTCAAAAATCTGACATACATGTTTGTCATTAAGAATTAAAATTTGGTTCAATGAGATTAAAATAATTTTTGGTGAATAGTAACTTTTAAGTTCTTAATCGCGATTAGAGGTAATTAGTGTATTTTAAGGTAATAATAATGTTTTAATAATATGAGATGAGCTTGAAACATGTACTACCCTCATTGGATGTGTCATGGCCGACCAAGACAATCCATGGGTCAACTTGGGGACCCCATGGAGCCACTTTAGTTGGAAAATGACATAAATACCTTTTATTTAATGTTAGTAAAAAAATGACACAAACATGAAATGTTTTACTAAAACAATTTTTACATGGGGTTATACAAATCATATTTTTGACTATAAATATTCATCGGAAAGTTAAAAAGATTTCCTACATCATAGTATTTTTTTATAATTTTTATACATTAAATAAATTAAATTATTTATGACATCATGATGATGGAGTGATGACCTCTTTATTTAATGATTTAAATAAAATAGAAAGATAATGTAATATCTAAGACCTACACATGTCCAAAACCTATTGGATGGGTGTATTTCGAACCCTTATCACCTTATAATCGAATTATATCAATGTGGGACCTCTTAAATCCGAATACCATTTTAAAATAAAGTGACTTTTGTTTACTTTCCAAGAGTGCCCCTACTCTCCTCTTATAAAAAGCCCCCACCTCTACCACCTCATTCACACTTTCAAGCCATTTGTCTCGGCCAACCTCTGCCCAAATACTCTCCCAACTTCCCCTTCTTACTCCTAGAAGCCTCACTTTGTGCAGAACGCTTCCCAAGGAAGCCTTTGGCTCAAATCAAAAAGAGTTACCCGATTTTAAGGTAATGTCTTCTCTTGTGTTCTTTTATTTTATTTTTCTTCTCCAACCCCCTAAACACTTTTTATTCATTTATTTTGTAACAACACCAGTATACTCAATATGCTAGTATGTTTTTATAAGAATTATTCTAGCTACACTTACACACCTACATCTAATGGTTAAAGAACATACTGTTTCTGTGGATGGCAAATTTTTGCCTCGCGAAACGATGATTGTTCAACACTCATATAACACCTCTAATGGTGGCCATTATGATGACACTATTTTTATATATGATATATATTATGTTTTTGTTTTCCTTATTATTTTTTATTTTTCATTTATGGCATACCTTTATGGTTTCCATTATGGGTAAACACGATATTTTCATTTTAGGAAGTGCGGACTACCGCCCCCTCAAAGTGATTTGAATCGTTAATACCATATGTGGGATTTATAAAGGATGGAGTAAATGGTATTATACACTATATTATACTGGAATTATATTATACATTTATATCATTATGATTTCATTCCATTAAATACGAAATAGAAATGAAAGTAGCGTTCATGCGTACGTACGGCTTACCGTCTCCATGAACGGTGCATTTCATTTCTTACCTCTAAATGTTATGTAATATTATAAATGAATGTATATACTGGATATATATGATGTATATGATATATAAATCATGAATATAATTATGGACATAATGGATATATTAACACATGAACAAAGTGTAATTATAAGAAGTTTATTTTTGACTCAAGTACCTAAGATCGTCAAAACGACCGTTATTAACATAAATAATTACATAATGTTCATGACATGGTAATAAGTGATATAAAAGGTATAATGAAATTGAAAAATGTTCTTAAGAAGGTAGAGATTAACTCTAGTTTATTATTCAGGAGATCAAAGAACGGTCGAGTGAATTCGGACACGAGGTAAGGGAACTTCTTAACCCAATTTCCATTCTTTAGGTTAATCTCCTATTTTAAAATTATGTCATGATATTATTATGTCCTATATTGTATTTGTACTTTCTTTATGTGTACTTATAGTGAATACACATAATAGATCTATTTTATTTTAAAAATGATCTTTTTAAGGACTTCGTCTCAATCTCCTTTCATTGAGGCATATTTGGTTTTATACATAACTTTCTTTTATGCGGTGTATAAACCCCTTTGACTTTTACGTTTATTGAAAAGGAATATTTTTTATATAAAGCGTTTTACTAAACAACAAAAATTGAATGTTTTTCTTTCCGTACATATGTGGCGACAACGACTTCTCCGCCGTCATGACCATTATTTGTGTTTCGGCTTCCTCTACAAGCCATCACTTTTTTTTAATGAAAAATAAATACAAAGTTTTAACTTTCTTTTATTTTGGTATTGAAAATGGTTTTGAAAGCTTTTTTATTATATCAATGTGTTGTATTGATATCTTTTGATTGAAATGTGGAAATGTTATGTTTCGTTTATGCCTGTTTTATGTGATACGATTATGTTATGGTTTATGATATGTTTAAACCTATTCATATGAGGAATGCATTGGACTTAATAAGTGATGGGTGGAGCCCGCTATAGCTCCTTGATGCATCGGTAGGTCTCATGAGACAAACTAGTGTCTTGGCACGAGGCCTTGACAAAATATTATCTGTGGTCTTGGCACGAGGCCTTGGCTACGTGGTTATGATAGTCTGGCATTATGCATTCCATCATTATGAAAGTGGTTATTGATATTACATGTGATTATTCGACCAGTAGAATATACATGTGAATAAGTAAATGGCATTATCTCATTTTACTTTTGCCATATTATGTTGAAGATCAAGTTTAAAAGGCTTTTGTTTTAGTTATACATTTCCTTAAATGTTTATTTTTATTTATGAAAGCTTCCGCTATATTGGTATCCTTACTGAGCATCAGAGCTCACCCCTTTCAATGTTTTAATATTTTCCAGGATGTGAAGAAGTATTTTATGAATGACCTGCAGGGATAGTCAGAAGAGGATATGAGTGTGGACTATGGATACTTTTTTAATTGTAGTTTTTCACTTTATTATGTAATGTAACGTTTATAAATGTATCTAGTGTTTCCAAGGCTACTAAACTAATCGGTCTTTCGAGACTTGATCTTTTGTGATCATGCCAATGTTACAAAGTAATGCACCGACTCTGGGTAGCTGGGGTCGGGGTGTTACAGTTGGTATCAGAGGCAGTTTAGTACTAACCTTCAAAGCTAGATTTAGATAAACTCTGATTAGAGCACATAGCCCGAAGATAGACTTTGAGGATTAGTATAGAAGAACTTCCTAAAATTTTGGTATTATAGAGATTTTGTGAGTTTTCCGAGAAATACATACCTGTCTGGATACGAGCAGGTAGAGGCGGATCTGGCACAGATGTACCTAGGGGTAAAACTCGAAAACACCGCTTTGAGCTAGAGTCGAACTGGAACTGGTGCACAACAATGGGCCTTGCTGCACTCTTGGTTACGACACTCCTGGGGGATATGGTTAGGATAATTCTCATTTTCTTTACAAACCACTATGAAGGGTTATGAGTACATACTTCCTCAAAGAAAACATTTTTATGATTATGGATTATATCCATAAATATTTGAATTTATGTTAAGTATTTTACAAGTATGGAATTATGTATTTTGATTCATAAACTAATCTAATTTATGACATTGTTTAGAAATGGCGCCTATTGGAAGGAATGGAAACCGTATCAATGCACGCACTCCGTGTAGGGATTTCCCTCCTGCTCAAGATATTTATTTTGGATCTGGAGATACAACTGGTGCTGATCAACTTATTACCATAATGGGACAACTAACTAAAGTTATGAATAATAACCTTACTCGTATGGAGAACCCTGATCCGCAACGTGGAGGATCAATGTTAAATCGCTTCATGAGGCAAAAACCACCAACATTTAATGGCGGTACAAATCCATTAGTAGCTGAGCAATGGATAAACTCCTTAGAGAAAATATTCCACGCCTTGGGGAGTAGTGAAAGGGAAAAGGTTATCATGGCAGTTTACCGCCTCACTGGAGATGCCGATCAATAGTGGTCGCTAATTCAAAACACAAAGGAAGATGAAGAAGTATCAAATATGGGATGGACAGAGTTCAAAGATCTTCTCTTAGAAAAATACTTTCCACATGACCGTCGAGCAGATATGGAAAGACAATTTTTGAGTCTGAGAAAAAAGGAGGATGAGAATGTCGCAAAGTATGAGGCCAACTTTACAAGGTTAGCAAGACATGCTGCAGATTATATACGTAACCCAAGAAATAATATTGATCATTTCTTTGATGGGTTAAAACCATTTCTTCTTCGAGATTTACTATCACAATCTTTCTCAACATACAAAGATATAGTCTCGTGTGCTATCAAGACAGAAAAGGAATTCTCTATGTCTTATGAAAATAAAGTAAAGCAAGATAAGAAGAGAACGGTGGAACAAGAGATGGATAAAGGGAAAAAGGGAAATAAATATTCTCCATTATGTGATAATTGTGGGAAGAATCACCCTGGTACTTTCCAAAAAGGACTGGGAGTTTGTTATAAATGTAGAGAAAAAGGTCACCAGGAGCATGATTGCAAGGGAAAGAAAAAGGCTATCAATGTTGAATGCTACAATTGTAGGGAAATGGGGCATTATGCAAATGAATGTCCTAAGTGTCAGGAAAACATACCTTAGAAAAGGCCAAGGGATCAAGGCCAAGCTTATGCTGTTACTACAGATGAAGTTGAATAATTATTGTATTTGTGTTTTTGGACTCAAGAACTAGATTATGGTTATAAGAATAATGTGATATATATAAGGATTGTACTGCAGTACATGTTGTTTTAATTAAGGATTTAATATGATGAAGGTAATCATATTTTTAGTATGTGAAAATAAGAGAAACTTTAATTTGTTTGGGGAATCTGAGGTTACAATTGATTTTGGAATTTAGATACCTTTTAGAGAAAGTCTGGACGGAGGTATTTTGGATAACTATAAAGGTTGGAATGGATTAAGTTGATCTTTGGATAGTATTGTATAAGGTTAAAACATTTCTGAAGATTATTTTTGGAATATTATAATACTATAGTTTTAGGAAAAGGACAACCTACAGGGTGGGGCATAACCCGTCGCGTCGGACAAAGCTGCAGGAATCAAACCCACAACCATAGTGCGACAGGCCTTTATTTCCTACCACTAGCCTACAGGAAGTCCCTAGTTATTACAAAATATTTTTCCTAATCTAAATGGTATGTGGTAATATTTTGAACCTTATACAATTAGGATAAATAGAATATTTTTGAGTTCTGTTACCTTTTAGAGGGAAAGATGGGTTTGTGGTAAAAATTTATTAAAGAATGAATGTCTACATGACAAGTATGTATATTCCCTTACATTCTTAGTAAATCTTCTAAATATATTCCTCAACATTATAAAAGGTAACTTAAAACAAAAACATTGTTGGTTAACTTTTCCAACTGGGGAATCAATGATCGTTTAACCAATCACAAGTTTATGATTTTCTTATAGTTAACTTTCTCCTAATCCTGTTTTCTACAACACTCCATCAGACCTTGATGGTTTGTTTCTTCTCCATATCCATATTTTCATAGAATCCTAGAATGGGCTATCTCGGGTGACCTTTGTACTTATCTTGCTTTCTTTTAATGTTATATTTTTATTAACCTTATTTCCGATGTGGGTTTTCCACAAAGGTATTTTCTATTTTCAACCTTTTATTTTCCAAGAAAAATTTCAAATTGCGAGGATGAAATTTATTGAAGGAGGGGAGAATGTAACACCCCGAGCTTCCACGATACACTTCTCATTCAATAATGCAATAGCTTGCATTGTACGCAACTTCGAGTTCTAACACACTGCGACTAATCAAAGTAGCTGTTATGAATAGTAATACCCACTTTTTAAAATTATAGAAATTTTATATTTCAAAATGGACTTCATTTTTGTATTCGTAATATCAAAATTATCCAAAGTTGAATTTTTTTGTAATTTTCTGAGAACATCCAATTTTTATGAATAGTGAAAAATACTTACAAACAACTTTTTTAATCAAAGTATTTTATAGTGATAAATTATATAATTGAGTTGTTTTAAAGTATAATTAGAATATATTTTTACTATTTTATCCAATGGTGGTCATTAGAATTAATTTCACTTTAAAATTGGACATAAACAATTGTCAATCTTTTGATATAAATTATTTCTTAAAAACGCGCTATTTGTTGTGACAGCGGGAATTAATTATAAAATTAATTAATGAAACTTATATGTTTGGAATTTTGTAAAATAGTCATCATTTTTGAAATTGGAATATCAAATATATCTTAGGGTGAATTTTTGGTATTTTTCTGAAAAACTTCAATTTTTGATGAATAGTGAAACCACTAAGTGGTACTTATAAAAATAGATTTTTTGTTTAAATGAAATTTTACCACTTCTGTGTTTTGAATTTCAAAAATCCTACATACATGGCAGTCATTATGAAGTAAAATGTGGTTCAATGAGATTAAAATAATTTTTGGTGAATAGTAACTTTTAAGTTCTTAATCGCGATTAGAGGTAATTAGTGTAGTTTAAGGTAAAAATAATGTTTTAATAATATGAGATGAGATTGACACGTGCCCTACCCTCATTGTATGTTCCATGGCCGACCAAGACAATCCATGGGTCAACTTGGGTACCCCATGGAGCCACTTTAGTGGGAAAATGACATAAATACCTTTTATTTAATGTTAAAGTAAAAAAATGACACAAACATGAAATGTTTTACTAAACAATTTTTAAATGGGGTTATACAAGTCATATTTTTGACTATAAATAGTCATTAGAAATATAAAAAGCTTTCCTACATCATAGTATTTTTTTATAATTTTTATACATTAAATAAATTAAATTATTTATGACATCATGATGATGCAGCGATGACCTCATTATTTAACGATTTAAATAAAATGGAAAGATAATGTAATATATAAGACCTACACATGTCCAAAACCTATTGTATGGGTGGATTTATAACCCTTATCACCTTATCCTAGAATTATATCAATGTGGGACCTCTTAAATCTGAATACCATTTTAAAATAAAGTGACTTTTCTTTACTTTCCAAGAGTGCCCCTCCTCTCCTCTTATAAAAGGCCCCCACCTATACCACATCATTCACACTTTCAAGCCATTTGGCTCGGCCAACCTCTGCCCAAATACTCTCCCAACTTCCCTCTCTTACTCCTAAAAGCCTCACTTTGGGGAGAACTTTTCCCAAGGAAGCCTTTGGCTCAAATCAAAAAGAGTTACCTGATTTTAAGGTAATGTCTTCTCTTATGTTCTTTTATTTTATTTTTCTTCTCCAACCCCCTAAACACTTTTTATTCATTTCTTTTCTAACAACACCATTATCCTCAATATACTAGGATTTTTTTATAAAAAGTATTCAAGCTACACTTTCACACACCTACATCAAATGATTAAAGAACATACTGTTTCTGTGGATGGCGAATTTTTGCCTCACGAAACAATGATTGTTCAACACTCATATAACACCTCTAATGGTGGCCATTATGATGACACTATTTTTATATATAATATATATTATGTTTTTGTTTTCCTTATGATTTTTTATTTTTCATTTATGGCATACCTTTATGGTTTCCATTATGGGTAAACATGATATTTTCATTTTAGGAAGTGCGGACTACCGCCCCCTCAAAGTGATTTGAATCGTTAAGACCATATGTGGGATGTATAAAGGATGGAGTAAATGGTATTATACACTATATTATACTGGAATTATATTATACATTTATATCATTATTATTTCATTCCATTAAATACAAAATAGAAATGAAAGTAGCGTTCATGCGTACATATGGCTTACCGTCTCCATGAACGGTGCATTTCATTTCTTACCTCTAAATGTTATGTAATATTATAAATGAATGTATATACTGGATATATATGATTTATATGATATATAAATCATGAATATAATTATGGATATAATGGATATATTAACACATGAACAAACTTTAATTATAAGAAGTTTATTTTTGACTCAAGTACCTAAGATCGTCAAAACGACCGTTATTAACATAAATAATTACATAATGTTCATGACATGGTAATAAGTGATATAAAAGGAATAATGAAATTGAAAAAGGTTCTTAATAAGGTAGAGATTAACTCTAGTTTATTATTCATGAGATCAAAGAACGGTCGAGTGAATTCGGACACGAGGTAAGGGAACTTCTTAATCCAATTTCCATTCTTTGGGTTAATCTCCTATTTTAAAATTATGTCATGATATTATTATTTCATATCTTTTATTTGTACTTTCTTTATGTGTACTTATAGTGAATACAAATAATAGATCTATTTTATTTTAAAAATGATCTTTTTAAGGACTTCGTCTCAATCTCCTTTCATTGAGGCATATTTGGTTTTATACATAACTTTCTTTTATGCGGTGTATAAACCCCTTTGACTTTTATGTTTATTCAAAAGGAATATTTTTTATACGAAGAGTTTTACTAAATGACAAAAAGGGAATGTTTTTCTTTCCGCACATATGCGGCGACAACGACTTCTCCGCCGCCGTGACCATTATTTGTGTTTCGGCTTCCTCTACAAACCATCACTTTTTTTTAATGAAAAATAAATACAAAGTTTTAACTTTCTTTTATTTTGGTATTGAAAATGGTTTTGAAAGCGTTTTTATTATATCAATGTGTTGTATTGATATCTTTTGATTGAAATGTGGAAATGTTATGTTTCCTTTATGCATGTTTTGTGTGATACGATTATGTTATGGTTTATGATATGTTTAAACCTATTCATATGAGGAATGAATTGGACTTAATAAGTGATGGGTGGAGCCCGCTATAGATCCTCGATGCATCGGTAGGTCTCATGAGACAAACAAGTGTCTTGGCACGAGGCCTTGACAAAATATTATCTGTGGTCTTGGAAAGAGGTCTTGGCTACGTGGTTATTATAGTCTGGCATTATGCATTCCATCATAATGAAAGTGTTTATTGATATTGCATGTGATTATTCGACCAGTAGAATATCCATGTGAATAAGTAAATGGAATTATCTCATTTTACTTTTTCCATATTATGTTGAAGATCAAGTTTAAAAGGCTTTTGTTTTAGTTATACATTGCCTTAAATGTTTATGTTTATTTATGAAAGCTCCCGCTATATTGTTATCCTTACTGAGCATCAGATCTCACCCCTTTCAATGTTTTAATATTTTATAGGATGTGAAGAAGTATTTTATGAATGACCTGCAGGGATAGTCAGAAGAGGATATGAGTGTGGACTATGGAGACTTTTTTATTGTAGTTTTTTACTTTATGATGTAATGTAACATTTATAAATGTATCTAGTGTTTCCAAGGCTACTAAACTAATCGGTCTTTCGAGACTTGATCTTTTGTGATCATGCCAATGTTACGAAGTAATGCACCGACTATGGGTATCTGGGGTTGGGGCGTTACAATATCCCTACTTATTATTATCTTTTTCATAATCATAGTCATTGCAAATCTACTACCAGGTTGCTACTATTTTTTCACAATCTGGTTTTTGTGTTTTACGTCTGTGAAGTTTAGAATTTTGATGTGTTTGAATTATGTACTGTGTGGTTACCACTAACCTCTAATGTAGCTTTTAGAAAATTAAAAAAAAATGGATGGTCATGGATTCTTCAACCCCATTAGAAGTCTAGTGGTATTTAGAATTTGAGAGGTAATCTAGATTTAGAAGAACCTACCACTACTATCACGACCCGTCCCAGTGGGGCCCGAGTCACAACTCCCCAATCCCGCCTCCAATAGGCTAGGGGCTGGTGACTAGCACTAAGTTGGAATGTTACTAACATGGTAGGAATTGCCTATAAACCTGTACACACACACACATCTCCAAGCCCATAAAGATGAATAGTAAAACTACTAAAAAGGGAAATGCATGCATACACTAAAAAAACCCAACCAACGGAGTATGACAGGAAAGTGAAGTATAGTAAAGTAAAACCCTAGGCTAAAAGTACAAGCCCACCAAAAGAGAGTCTGCAACAAAGTCTAACCTATAAAGAAAGGTACTGGGACTAAAATCTATAGACGTAGGAACACACCTTGTCCTGTATGATCTCATTGAGCACCGTCCGGTCTTGGTCCACCTAGAGTCTTATCAAAGGCTCGCTCATCTGTAGAAGACACAACACATGCAGGAAAATCCCGTGCATGGTTGAGTATAACAATACCCAGTAGGACACCCCGAAACCCCAAAGGAAATACAACAATGGATACCACAAATAAATGATACAGTCAGCTCTACACAGTATATGTTTACATAACATATAACAAGAATATCCAGATATACTCATACATGATCGACCATCGTGAAACCACCACTAAGATCCAGCTCAAAGATTCCACTAAGCACACAACAAGGAGAACACACTCCTAGGTTTGAAGAGAGAGATATGAAGTACTCATTCTGGGAGAACACACTCCACAAGTACTTGAGAAAGGATGCTCAGATTAGAATCACAACCAATAACCATGGGGTGATTCCAACAACTCAGTCTGAACTAATCTGCTAAGTAGAGGATCGGTGCCTGGGTAAAGTAGGTCACGTCGATACCAAGAAACTCTACCTAGGGTACCATGAAGGAATAGAGGATCCAGCTCTAAGTCTCATAGAGGAAATTCCAACAACTTTATTCCAGAAGTCCTGTTGAAGGGATCATACTCTTGTGTATAGGAAATGATACCGGAAACATTTAGGAGAAAGACCAAGGGGACGAACCCTAAGGAAACTAGTCCAAGTCACAGAAGGAAACTGGCTCAAGCAATGTAAAATAGGTTACATGGCATGTAGTATGGTTACACACCGTGTTCCTTGACTCCAGGTATTACCCATGTAAATGGACCATGTCATCCATCCAAGTTGTGTAAAACTCAACTACACGGCGTGTAGTTAGGTTACACGTCGTGTTCCTTGACCCCGGGTACTGCTCGTATAAACAGCCCATGTTAGAAATCGAAGTTGTGTAGGAAATCATATACACGGTGTGTATGTCAAAGAACACAGCATTGTTTTGTCAACTGGGAAACACCCATGTACCCTGGTCGTATGCCCATACACGGTGCCTGTCCGTGTTTCCTTCCCATGTACCAATACATAGGGTATCCCATGTATCTAGCCGGGTATGGCTAGGGAAGGGTATACATGCCATGTCCTTGGCCATGTACCCAAAGTAGGTTCGTGTACCCCCGGAGTACACGCCAGGTGGCCTGCCGATGAACACACGCTCTGTAGCTCATAATACACGCCGTGTAGTTGGGAAAATTCCAGAACCGCCGTCTTCTTCCTCACGCCTCGGTCGATCTTTTGGTTTCTATTTCTCTTGTCTATTTTCCATGAAACTCAAGATCTCAGGTCGCCTCATCTTCATGATTCCAAATCCGTGGGTTTTGAGCCTTTTATTGGCTCTGAAATCCGATTCTGGTCACCTATGTGGAAATCATTCGAAGAATGATTTCTTCCGATCCGCTTCGATCTGTCCACCCCCATCATTGTTGCACCTCTGTGGGGTTGTCCTGATGCTAGATCTTCAATTTGGTATCATTGTGTCATGCAACGGATGCGCAATGATCCATTGTTCATTCCTTCCTAAAGAACGCGTAGAACGTTCATGAAGAACGCGAGAGGTTCGGGGAAAAAGGCACCACAATAGAGAGGGATGAACCTTGATCGATGATTGTGTCGATCTTGGTTCGTCACCATTAGAAGGATAAACGAAACCAAAACAACCATCAATTATCAATCCCCAAAATCCCCGCAAAAATCCCATCCCACAAATACGATCGATATGTGGGCTAATATGTTCGTGGATTAGTCCATGTTCATTGTAGGAATCAATAACGGGGAAAGGAAACCAAATTCAAATGTCCTACATGGATTCGCGGTGTTCGTTGGTGAAGATCTAATCACCGCATCATCGTTGCGGGCGAAGCTCATCAAGAACATCGTAGCCACGTTGGGTGGTTTTCTCTAGAGATTTCCAGAGCCTCCAAGGGAGATTCAGGGTTATGTGAATTGTAACCATGATCCCCTACAAAATTATTTTTTAAGAAGATTAAAATATTTCTCTGAAGTAAGGATTTAATAAAATATTTATATTAAATATTTTATTATAGTTACATCCAAAAAACTAGATTTCACCACCGACCTACACCGTCCGATGTTAGGTCTCTCCTTGGGTAAACCTACTGCTATGGATGTAATGGTGCCCTTGTAAATCCGATCCTTGCACCCGTTCAGGAGTTTTACACTTTTTCAGGAAATCCATCTACGCACATAATTTAATTATTTAATTAAATTCAAACATTTTTTCCGGGATAACCGGGCCTCAGAACTGCACGCCATATCAAAGCGTGGTCTTGAAATAATTCCTACATAATATTAAAATAACACATGGAAAAATCTGAGACATTACATCACACCCACCTTAAGGATTTTACGTCCCCGAAAAGCCAAAACACGGGCTACTCAAAAAGATGTGGGTACTGCACACGAATATGAGCCTCCCACTCCCACGTGCTCTCCTGGAGATTCTCATGCTACCCTCTTAAAAGAACAACGTTCTCCCCATCTTTTTAATATCCATCAGCAGCATTGCCTGTGGATATCTGAGCACTTAAAGTCTCACGGCTAGCATCCTTGAGTTGTGCTTCCCTGACTCGCTGTAAGAGTGGAGGGGTAACAACCATCGACTGAAGGTAAGATCTATCTTCTCTATCCACGAAGGATAACTGTAAAGAGGACAACTGCCTTGTCACCTCATCCAGTAACTGCAAACTGTATTTCTTGCTGAGAGGATTTTCCACAAAGTTTACCTTCCCAGGAGTATAAATGATCTCGAAGTCGTAATCCTGGAGGAACTCAAGCCATCTCCTCTGTCTCAAATTCAGATCCTTCTGAGAAAATATATATCTGAGACACTTGTGATCAGAGTAGATGATAAATTGCTCGCCCATCAGGTAGTGCCACCACATCTTCAATGTGAAGACTACAGCTGCCAACTCAAGATCATGGGTCGTGTAGTTCTTCCCGTGTGGCCTCAACTGACGTGAGCCATAGGAAATCACCGCTTGCCTCTAAATCAAAACACAACCAAGCCCGGTTCCTGATGCGTCGCAGAACACCACGTACTCGACACCCTCCTCCTGTAATCTCAAGATCGGGGCACTCGTCAGACTCTGTCTCAACTACAGAAAAGCCTGCCGGCATCTCTCAGTCCACATGAAAGGCTGCCCCTTTCAGGTCAAAGCTGTCATGGGTTCTGAAATCCTAAAGAAATTAGGAATGAATCTCCGATAGTATCCTATCAACCAAATAAAACTCCACACCTCTTTCACGATCCGAGGTGGCTCCCATGCTAACACTACCTCTACCTTGGTTGGGTCCACTGCTACACCATCTGCTGAGATAACGTGTCCCAAAAAGTGGACCTCCTGTATCCAGAATTGACACTTTGAGAGTTTCCCATACAATTGGTGCTCTCAGAGTGTGTCTAGAACCATCCTTAGGTGCCTTTCATGCTCCTCCTCGGACTTAGAGTACACAAGGATGTCATCGATGAAGACCACTATGAACTGATCTAGATAGGGATAAAAGATCTAGTTCATGAGTCCCATAAACACTGTCGGGGCATTCGTCACACCGAAGGGAATCGCCAAGTACTCATAGTGACCATAGCGACATATGAAAGTCGTCTTCGGTATATCCTCATCCTGTACTCGCAACTGGTGATAGCCTGATCGTAGATCAACCTTCGAGAACGATCATGCCCCTCTTAACTGGTCGAAGAGGTCATCGATCCTTGGTAGTGGTTACCGGTTCTTCATGGTCACCTGATTCAAGCACCGGTAATCTAAATATAGCCTCAAAATCTCGTCTTCCTTCTTGGAAAACAACACTGGGGCCACCCAGGGTGAAACACTGGGTCTCACGAAGCCCTTCCTTTGTAAGTCTTCCAGCTGCACCCTCAGCTCACGAAGCTCTACAGGAGCCATCCGATATGATGATGCTTATATTGGTGTCGTCCCAGGTTGAAAATCAATACAGAAATCTATCTCTCGATGGGGAGGTAGTCTAGGGACATCCTCCGGAAAGACGTCCTCATACTCATCCACAACTGCTAGAAACTGGAATCTCATAACATCTGTTGTGCCAAGGGATAGGCTATCCAACTGATGTGAAATCGGTTGTACCTTCCTATGCACGAGTACATCCTATGCTGCCTGGGTCTCCTTTTCACTGAAGAAGGAGAACCTCCTTCCATAATTGCGGACACACCACACCCTTTGCCTAAAATAGTCAATTTGGGAATGAAATGTGGATATCCAATCCATACCAAGAATGACATCATAAGGCCTCGACGCTACCACCAATAGGTTCCAACTGAAACTCTCACCTCCAAGGGTCAGGTCACACTATCTGTAAAGGTGTGTGATCTCTAAATCTTCTCCATTCAGTGTTTCTAAGTGTAAGGGTCGATTCAATGACTCAGCAGGAATCTCAAGGTCTCAAACAAGATAAGAATCCAGAAAATAATAACTAGAACATGTGTCTATCAGTATGGAATCCAGAGTAGAAAATACACAGATTATACCTCTAATCATTCCGGGAGTACCTGGGTTGTAAGCCTCTGTTGCCTGCAGTTGTCCCTGCCTATGTCCACCTGCTCCCTAAGCCTAGGGTGGACCTCCTGGGGGTGGGGGTGGCAAAAGGTCAAAACACTGACCACCTCCAGCTGCTCTCCCAGATCCTCTACCACATCTTTCACCCCACAAATCTATCTGCTTCACATGTTTCCTCTGCCTCGGTGGCCCATCCACTGCTCCCATGTCAGTAGTACGGTGGGTCATACAATCTCAAGCGAGATGTCCCCTACCATCACAAGAGTAACATCGCCTCTCTCGAGGATGGATGGATGCGCCCTGCGAACCCTGTACGGCATATCCTCTGTCATGGGATCTCCTCTTAAAACGTCTACCACAACTGGGTCCATGACTTCAGCTCCCTAATGCCGAGGTCTCTGCTCCAGCTCGCTCACTACTGACAACTGTCAGTGTTCTCTACTCAACCAAGAATCTCTCGACCACCAAAGCATGATCGAGCACCCCAGCATAAGTAGTAATTCTCATAGGGATGATGCTAGCTTGGATATCTATGCGTAAGCCCCACTCAAAAGTCTGAGCTCTGAAGTACTGATCCCTGACCATATCCCTCGAGTACCATGAGAGGTCGATAAACCTCGATGAATATTCAGCCACTGACATGGGTCCCTACTAGAGCTGAAGAAGCTCTTATATACATACTTCTCTCAGGGTAATCAGTGAAAACTTCTCTCTAAAGAGATGCTCAAACATTGACCATGCAAGAGTCACCTCGTCGTGGGTCTGGATAACCAAACTCCACCATCGCCCTATCGAGCCCTGCAGAAGGCTCGCTGCCAGGATCACCATCTAGTCTGCTGGTTTCCTGACCAAACGAAAGACTCTGGACACTGCCTCAAGCCAGTCCTCTACTGCCTGAGGGTCAGGCTCGCCTCGAAACCTGAGGGGTCTCTATCTCTAAAACTCATGGAGTGCTCTCATCCTGCGCTCCTCCTCTACTGGTACAGCAGGCACTAAACACTACTCCACAGGTGCTGGAATAACTGGCACACCACCCGAAGGTAAAACCGGGGGATCTGGTCCCTATATCAAAGCTTCATCTCTAAGGGTGTCATCCTCATGATCAATCTATTGGATCCTAGTAGGTGCATGTCGCGGAGGCATCCTGTAAATAAACAAGATATATCACAGTCAGTGATTATATCTAGAGAGCTGACTAAAGAAGGAAATGGAAACTACAACCCATTCCAATATGATGCATGTACCATTATTTTCCCCTGCAACTAGTGTTCTCATGTTCCGAGTTGAAAAGAAAGTTATCAGATTCCTGGTGTATGGATACGTCGGTCGCCCGCACCAACACTGGGGTCCCTGGCCTGAAATCCAAACTCGAAACACTTAACACTGTTGCCCCAAACCAACTCACAGACTCTCAGTCCAAAGGTAGAACTGACCACCTCTGATATCACTCTGTCATTACCCGTCCTAGTGGGGCCCGAGCCGCAACTCCCCAAGCCCGCCTCCAATAGGCCAGGGGATGGTCACTAGAACTGAGTAGGCATGTGACTAACATGGGAGTAATTTTCTATAAACCTGTACACACACACACATCTTCAATCCCACAAAGCTGAATAGTAAAAACTACTAAAAAGGGAAATGCATGCATACACTAAAAAAACCCAACCAACAGAGTACAATAGGAAAGTGAAGTACAGTAAGTTAAAAACCTAGGCCAAAAGTACAAGCCCACCAAAAGAGAGTCTGCAACAAAGTTCAACCTATAAAGGAAGGTACTGAGACTAAAATCTGTAGTCGTTGGAACACACCTCAGCCTGCCTGATTTCACTGAGCACCGTCCGATCCTGGTCCACCTAGAATCCTGTCAAAGGCTCGTTCGTCTGCACAAGACATGACACGTGCGGGCAAAGCCCGTGCAGGGGTGAGTATAACAATACCTAGTAGGACACCCCAAAATCACAAAAGAAATAGAACAAGGTAAATACAACAAAGAAATTATACAGTCATCTCTACACAGTATATTTTTACAAAACATATAACAAAAATATACAGATATACTCATACACGATCGACCATCGCGAAACCACCACTAAGATCTAGCTCGAAGATTCCAAAAAGAACACAACAAGGAGAACACACTCCTAGGTCTGAAGAGAGAGATACGAAGTACTCATTCCAGGAGAACACACTCCACAAGTACTTGAGAAAAGATGCTTAGATGAGGATCACAACCAATAACCATGGGGTGATTCCAACAACTCAGTCTGAACTAATCTGCTAAGTATAGGATTGGTGCCCGGGTAAAGTAGGTCAAGTCGATACCAAGAAACTCTACCTAGGGTACCACGAAGGAATAGAGGATTAGGCTCTAAGTCTCACAGAGGGGATTCCAAAAACTCTATTCATGAAGTCCTGCTGAAGGGATAATACTCGTGTGTGTAGGAAATGATATCGGAAACCTTCAGGAGAACGACCAAGTGGACGAACCCTAAGGAAACTAGTCCAAGTCACAGAAGGCAACTGGCTCAAGCCATGTAAAACAGGTTACACGGCATGTTGTATGGTTACATGTCGTGTTCCTTGACTCTGAGTACTGCCCATGTAAACAGAATGTGTCATCCATCCAAGCTATGTAAAACTAAACTACACGGCATGTAGTAGGGTTACACGATGTGTTCCATGACCTCAGGTACTGCCCGTGTAAATGGCTCGTGTCAAAAATCAAAGTCTTGTAGGAAAGAATATATACAGTGTGTAAGTAAAAGCACACGCCATGTCCTATCAACTAGGAAACACCAGTGTACCCTGTCCGTATGACCGTACAAGGTGTCTATCCATGTGTCATGCCCGTGTACCAGTACACGGGGTATCCCGTG
Organism: Viscum album; assembly: GCA_963277665.1. Lineage (NCBI taxonomy): Eukaryota > Viridiplantae > Streptophyta > Magnoliopsida > Santalales > Viscaceae > Viscum > Viscum album. The sequence continues at coordinate 1,791,614,111 of OY728138.1, forward strand.
TATCTTGTCAAATCTTGCTGGGGAAGGGTATACATGTCGTGTCTTTGGCCATGTACCCAACCCATGTCTGTGTACCCCCTGAGTGCAATCCAGGTGGCCCACCGACAAACACACGCCGTGTAGCCCATACTACAAACCTTATAGTCGGGAAAATTCCAGAACCACTATCTTCCTCCTCGCACCTCGTCCGATATTTCAATTTCCATTTCTCTTGTCTGTTTTCCACGAAACTCAAGATCTCGGGTTGCCTCGTCATCATGATGTTGAATCTATGGGTTTCGGGCCTTCGATCGGCTCTGAAATCTGATTTCGGTCACCCGTGCGGAAATCGTTTGAAGAACGATTTCTTCTGATCCACTTTTATCTATCCACCTCCATCGTCGTTGCACCTCTGTGGGGTTGTCCCGATGCTAGATCTTCAATTTCGGATCGTTGTGTCGTGCAAAGTATGCGCAACTATCCATCATTCATACCTCTGTGAAGAACGCATAGAATGCTCTCGACGAATGCCAGAAGATCGGGGGAAAAGGCACCACAATCAAGAGGGACAAACCTCGATCGATGTTCATGTCGATCTTGGTTCACCACCATTAGAAGGATAAACAAAACCAAAACAACCATCAAGAATCAATCCCCAAAATCCCCGCAAAAATCCCATCCCGCAAATATGATCGATCTGCGGGCTAATCTGTTCGTGGATTAGTCCGCGTTCATCGTAGGAATCAAGAATGGGGAAAGGAAACCAAAGTCAAATGTCCTACCTGGATTTGTGGCATTCGTTGGTGAAGATATGGTCATCGCGTCTTCGTCACCGGCGAAGCTCGTCCAGAACATTGTCGCCACATTGGTAGGTTTTCTCCAGAACTTTCCAGAGCCTCCAGGGGATATTCAGGGTTATGATAATTACAACCCTGATCCCCTACGAAATCATTATTTAAGAAGATTAAAATATTTTTTTGCAGCAAGGATTTAATGAAATATTTTTATTAAATATTTTATTACAGTTACGTCAAAAAATCTAGATTTCACCACCTACCTACGTCGTCTGATGTTACGTCTCTCCTAGGGTAAACCCTCTGCTCTAGTTGCAACGGTGCACTTGGATTTCCAATCCGAGCACCCATTCAAGAGTTATTTTACTTTTTCAGGAAAACCATACATGCACGTAATTTAATTATTTAATTAAATTCAAAATTTTGTTCTGGGCTCACCGGGCCTCGGAACGGCACGCCGTCTCAAAGCTTGGTCTCGAAAGAATTCCCACATAATATTAAAATAAGACATAAAAAAATCTGTTACATTCCAACTACGGCTAAAAAATAATGGTTTAACTTACCATATTTATGTAGTGATATTCCCATTGATGTGGGTTCATTGGGTTTTAAGAAAATCAATTTTATTTTCCATAGAGTATCTCTCATTAGAGTATTCAATCCTTCAGAAAATTATTATCCTTTATATCGAGCCTAGGGACAATTACATTTACACCATACAACTGTCTCCGCTACATTTAAATCATCTATGAATTTGGTTAACCATGGAATCAATTTTAAATTTGATAAAAGAAAAAAATCATATCTCTAATGGTGAGGGATTCACATTTTATAAAGAAAATATTTATGTCCCAAATATATGATTCTATTACTCCTAAAAATATTAATATGAGGTCAAATAGAATCTCTCAATCATTGGTGGTGGTTACCCATTGAGATACAGAGAAATATATCCTATTTGGAAGATTCACTAGTAAAAATAAATCCCCAATTTATTTAGATCCATCCATGAAAAATTTAAGGATATTTATAATGAGAATTGATATTGTAAGTAAACCCAAATTCAAAATTATATTTTTTTTTGTGTTAATAGAACAGAAGAGGTGAGATTCCTTAAGTGTCAACTAGTACTCCATTTTTCTTCCATGTATAATACAGAGGTGGATGATATGTATATCTATGAACTAGGGAAGTATTTTTATAAATATATGAGAGAAGGATTTAGTTCAATCTCAACGACGAGTAATCTATATAGATCAATGATCAAGACTAAATCCTTCTTTCGTGGCTTAATTGATGGAACCATTATAATTGAATAGTACCTTATGAAATGGGATAAATTTAACATCATATTTATGGTAATTGTTAAATATGATACCAATATAATTTGTTTTTGTTTTTAATGGAAAGTACATAGGATACATGGTATTAAATTTTATTATTATTATGGTACAATGTCGTGATTTCTTATAACATCTAACTATTATTGAATGGTTATTCAATGTTTAGGTTCTCGCTCAACTCAAAAAAAATATTTTTATGAATGAAATAAATTTATATTCATCAAATATTTTACCTTATGGAAATTTAATATATCATATATTTTATAATATTTCCATCCATGGAAAAATATTAATGTGATTTCAGTATACATATGGACTACTACTGTTACTATCTGGTGGGATTCTATTTCCATCTTCACATCCCAGTGATGATATATATTATTATTTAAATAATTAATATGTTATTTATTATATAATAATACTTATATAAATATAAATTAATACTTACCTTCTTTCCACAGTTATTGTTGAAAAAAAGGGATCATTACTCATGTGTACGTACGATATACCATTATCACGATTGTAATGGAGTTCATTTTTCATTACCATTTTCATGGTCTGTAATAAAATTATAATATATCTATAAAAATATAATTATTTAATGGTTAATATTATATAAATTTTGGAATAATTACCTCTTATATCATGTCCAACCTACTGATGACATTTTGAATATATAAACTGTATATAGTCAAAATGTATGACATGAACTTAATTGGATAAGTTGAAAAATAAAAAATGGTAATCAATAAAATAAAATGATATTAAACTTTGAAAAGGAAAATAATCAAGAATATAATTATCATTGGTTTATTATTCAGGATGGTAAGGAATTAATGTGGTGAGTTGGACCTAACTTAAGTGGTATATTAACTAAATATTTTTTTAGTGGGTAAAATATTGTCTTTATTGATAATATTATCATAATATTATCAATGAACTAAAATTTGTTAGATTTATTCTATACTACAACTTTTCATTGTGTGGATTAAAATTTGAAAAATAAAATCATGATTAATTTTCACTTCAATGTTATGATTATTGTATCTGATTTTTTCTCAATTTTGACTACATCAAGGCATATTTTTTAATATGAACCTATTAAATTTTATATAGATTATATACTTCCACTTTTAAGTATTTAACATGAATATATATATTTATATAGGATGATTAAATTTTCAATTCAAATTATAATTTTAAGTGTAATGTTAAAAAAAGATCTTGTTTCTCTTTTTAATGAGGTATATTTCTCTATCATTTCTATTTTTTAAAGATAATAATAATATGTTATTTAAATACATCAATTATTTATTAAGGAAATTTTATGTTTTCATTGAATACAGACATGATTTTAAAAATATATTTCTTATGATTACATAATTTTCAATGTTTTTTGTAAAAAAACCAAAGGAATGTTTTCGTTTTAACATATATGTCATTAAATGAAATTGTTGCCACCATCACCGTTTTATTTGTTTACATTATTATATAAAATTTTAATTGTTTTTCGATTCAAATTATTTTTTGAAGAATATTTTTTACTATTTTATTTAAATTAGTTAAAAGGATATATTTTACTATAGGATATAATTTCTTTATATCCATATCATACTTGTTGATTATTTTAAGGACGTTGACCTTCCCTTGAGACATTCACGTTATTATGATCAATGGATATTAAATTTCCTTTCAATGCCTATATTATTTTTCACAGATATGATTATTTATTAACCATATATCATTTAAAAATATTTTTTTACTATGAATGTTATTCGAGTGATTGGGGATAATATTTATATATTTGTATTCTTTACAAAATATGAATATTTTTTATAAGGAATATTGTTTATGAATTTAATTGATCATCCAATATATGAGGAATTAATTTCAAAAGTAGTTATGGGAGGGTCTCATAATTATAAATCACATCGAATCATTGAATGGTATCATGATACAAATCTATAAGATTGAATTAAATGTGTTCTATTATATACCTAACCATCAATTTATCATTATTAGATCAAAGTAATGATGGTATTGATTTCATGATGTCTAAATTCATGAAATAAAATATTAATATTTTCATTAATTAAAACATTAGTTATTATTATCCATGTCATTAATGTGTTGATATTATCCATGGATGCATTTTGTGCTCATGTTATTGATTAAAGGGAATGTTTTTCTTATTATTTAGCTTATTATATTGAATATTCCTTATTAATTCATGATTTCTACTAATATACATAACATTTACTGAGAAAATGATATCATTTTGTATTTTTTTTATTTCATCAATGAAATAAAGAATGATATTATGAATAATATCAAGGATGAAAAAAAATATTTTATTCATTTTGTTTTATAGTATAAATGTAATATAAGAATTATATATGTATCTGGTTCTTCAATACTACTAAAATTATTGGTCTTTTAGGATTAAAACACTTATATATTTCCCAATTTAATAAATTAAACACCAGTTCTTGGTTACTGGAGTAGGGGATAGCTAATATTATTTTAACTCTTTAAATATATTCTAATTAATTTTTTTCCACTTATAAGACAATCATAAGAAATTATATTCCAATAAACATCCTTTTTAGGGAGTATAATTTTAAATAATTTCTTTGGTCACAGAAAATGGAAGTCATCAATTTACATTAATATCCATATATGATGAATATATACAACCCTTTTACTACATTATAAAGGATACATTCAAATACACTATTAATTCCTCTAATTTTTAACATATAGATCAATAAATAATTATATATCTCAACACATAAATTAATTTTGGAATATTTCAAAATTCATACCCCAACAACATCTATAAAAATAGGTATTTGATACTAAAACTTGTGTATATATTTCATTACATTGGGAAAATTATGATATATATTTCAATATAATATATTTCATATTATAAATTCATTTTAATTATTATGTTATTGGTGGGATTGAAAAAATGTATCCCATGATGCATTGGTATATCATATGAGACAATGTACTATGAGGTATTTTGTGATTATTTACCCTATTAAGAATGATATCCATGAAAAATTCCTTGAAATATAGGTATCATGTATCATCTTAGTCCTTGATTTAATAATTATGTTTTCTTCAATAATGCACTACATTACTATGAATTCATTAGTTTTTTTCCATGTAAATATTTACCACCATTATTATATATTTCATGGATATATTTCTATCATCTTCTATCTATTTGAATATTTCATTCTTATATATTATTTAATAATTGAAATCACCGTATTAGAAACCACTGAAAACTACTTCATACCATGAATCCAAACTCACCCCTTAATTTTGTTAACCTTTCCTCGTGAAAAAAAAAGATTAAAATGAATGTTATAAGGATATTCCTAATGGAATTATGATGTTTTATTGAGATTTTAATTTCATTTTATTTTTATGAATGTAATATGGGGATGAAGCATGTATCGAATTTCTTAAATCTACTTAATTTTAACATCCCATCAAATGTGATATATTATAGTTTTTACCTATAAAAACGCATGATTTTCGTCTTTATTTCTCGTATAAATAAATTTCATGTTATTTTAATCCTTCATCATACATAGCATTAATATGAAATAAATTAGAATAATTTTATTATGGTTTAATATTAAAATAAAAATAAAAAAATTATAAAAAACTAAATGAAACATGATGGGGAAGTGTAAAAATGAATGGAAAAAAATGTTAAAATTTTTATAATATAAAATAAATTCACATCATTGTGATTTGTTAAGAAAATTATACTTATAATAATAACAATAGAAATAATTTATATCATTACTAATATGATGAATATATTGATAATGAATTTAGTGAGGATTATTTACTTTTGTATATAATAATGTATGGTTATTTATAATAATGTAATATGGTTATTCATTGAATGTTTGATGGAAATATGGTCACTGGTTATATTGTTTTCCAATATATAAAATTTAGATATATAAATATAAAAACTGATTAATTTTCATATATTTATTTTAAAATAATATTAAAAATTACATAATTAAAGTTTAATTATAATTTGATAATGAAATAAAATTCTAATACTGTATTTATAAAAACATTTTAATTTCTAAAAATTGATATTTTTGTTATATAAAATATTTTACAAAACCTTTTAATGATTAAATGTAAATATAAAATTTATTGAATGATTTTAATAATAATGGATTACTTATGTTCAATAAAATATTATTAAATATATACAAATGATAAAATAAATTGAATTTTGAAAAAAAAATCATAATTATTTTTTTGTCTTTATTTTTTTTTTTGTCATCAAAAATAAAATTCATTTCTTTTTTGGAATTGAATACATGAAATGTGAAATTTATATATATATGTGTGTGTGTGTGTGTGTGTCATCAATCATGTGATGAATTTTATTTGATAATTAATTAAAATAAGAACACATTAGGTTTAAAAGGATTATTTTCTATAAAAATAATTCCTCTGTTAAAATTATAGGTGGTATAATTAATATATTCCAAATCCATATTCATCACACAAATATTTGGTAATATGTGTCATATTATATATCCTGTAGAGTAATATTTATGATGGTGATTAATTAAATTATGTAAAAAGTTGAATAATGGGAGAACTTTTCATAGACTAACATTGTAGTATATTGTTTTATATTTAGAAATTATTCAAGTATTTTTCTTCATTGAGAATAAATCATAAAATTTTACCTCATATTTTTAAACATAACTCAACTAATTATCTTTTGATTCCATCCATACTCTTCATCAAACATAAATTTGAAAATAAATTTCCAACATTTTCATATATTAAATAAGGAAACTTTCACCTACTCTAAATCACATATATCTTCATGTTTTTTATTTAATACCTTAAAAAAATTACTCCTTTAATATCTTAATAAATGTTTCTCATCTTCTATTCATGATAAAAAATGATAAATCCTTTATTATAAATGTATCTTCTTTGAGATTGATTGATTGCATCTATATATCTAATATTCTATAATAGTTTTAGTTACCTTAACATTTATACTCATTATAAATCTTATAACACATTCAATTTATTTTATATTTATATCATATATCTTATAATAAATTATATATCAATTATACTAGTTATAAAATACCATTTTTTATGTTGGAGAGATTTTTAGTGTTGGTGTTTATTTGTTTCCATGTTTTTAATAATATAGTAGCTCAATTGTTATTCTATCCTATATTGTATCATTAAAATTAGGTTTAATATAATTTCCCCCATATTTCATATATTTTTGGAATAATATTTTGTTTAGTCATAATTTTTCTATGGAGAATTTATTTAAGGTGTTTTAATTTTCTATGTTTTTTGATAAACTATTTCACAATAAAAGTCCATAAAATACACCTTGTGAAGATTTACATGGTTAATAATTAATCCCAATTAAATTTTACTTAATCCTTTTACAACCTTTATTTATAACCCCATAATGTTTTTAAATTGAAATTTCTGATGATTAGTTATACCCTACAAAGAATAACCAGTATCATAAAATGAAACTGTCAATTATGATCTATATAAGCCTTTTTTATTCTTCATTTTATTTTTAAAACATATTTAATAAGTCATTAAATTTGGAAATTTATATAATAAATTAACAACATGAACTAAAAAATATCTATTTCTAACCACAATTTTAATCATACAAACGTATTATATATTGCAATATTTATTTATCTTATAAATTATTCTCCAATACGTTTATCTATCATAAAATGATCTAAAATGTTAAATGGTTCAATTTCAAAAAAAATAACTATAAAAAGATTATTATATAGATATAATCAATTTATTCATTAAAATGTACAATATTTTTCATATAGTTATACATAATGACACTTACATATAATATAAACTCTTTAATATATAATTTTTAAATAAATCTTACATTGTTTTTTGATTTTTATTTTTTATATATTTCATGTGATACACAAATTATTGATGTGTTTTTATTTCCATTTAATGAAATATTAGTTACTTTATTTTTTATTCTTCACTAATAATATAAATAATAATAAATGAAAAAATTATTTAGATTTTAAATTTTTCATGACGGAATAAAACGTGGGATTTATTTTGAGAATGAACATGATGTTTCCATACTAAAATAATGGTAACAATTTTCATATTCATTTTCCTTAATATTACATGTATGTTGTAAATTTTTTAATGGAAACATAAATATGATGTAGATTAGGAATAATATGTATCGAAAATTTTTCATTTTGTTAATAAGTAAAGGCTAATGAAATAAAAAATGAAAACTATGTTATAGTCACTATTTTATAAATTGTTACAATGTTCACTTAATAATCATAGTTCATGTATTTTCTATTTATTTACTATAATTTCCAATGTAATATTGGTCTATGTTTGTGAATAATTGATGATGGGCACCACACTAATACAATATTTTGTTCTACATCATTATATTTTTCGATCATTTTATTATTTTAGTTGTTCTATATTTTTTTTATAGTTTATTTATTATTTTTTAACAACACTCTCATTTAATTGAGGAATAGATAAATGGAAATTTATTTTTTATGATAACATAAAAATAAGTGGGATCACATAATTTATTCCCATTAAATTTCAAAATTATGTTTTGATAAAAGTTTGTTTCATCATGAGAAGAAATAGAAGCTCCTGGATTGTCATTGGACTTTATAAATTGAGTTATTCTACTAGGTAAACCAATCCATTCATATTTTAGGACTGTTATAGTGTGTTCTACTTATATTACTATTTTAGGTAGTTTTTCAAAAATAAATGTTGATTGTTTTGATATAAACTATTATAAATTTATCATGTTGTTTATTTTACTTCCATGACATTTACACATGAACAAAGCAGTTTTTATAAAAAAATTATTTTATGTATATAATTGACTAAAATATTTCATATAATATTTTAAATTGTTTTTTCACCTTCCATCTAAATTATATTTCTATCTCAAATTATGAAATCAATTAGAATCATAAACAATCCATTTTTTATATTACCCAAAATGATTCAATTCTAATTAAAAGTATATTTTTTATAAATATTCATTTTCTCCTTAATAGTATTCTTATTATTAAAATGAATATAGAATGATATATTTTTATGATATGATAATATATCAAATATTCTTTTAAAATCCTCTTCGAACACCTCATATTTATGTAATCGATTGTGGATATTGGATATACTAAATAGAGGTATTTATAAAAAAAATACAAATATTAGAATGTTATGTATAAAGAATATAATGAATATAGATTTAAACATGATACATTTATTAGTTATAATTTTTCTAAATATATTTTAAATTATGATGTTATATATTTATATATTTCTTTAGTTAAAGTTGTTTATAGAAATATTTCATCATGTAAAACTAGATTTTTTAGAAATTAATAGTTACTCGCCATGGAATTGATCTTCCATAGAGAACAAAGTAATGTATTCATAGGTATGTGTTTTATTAAATTATAAATCAATTTTTTAAAATTTGGCATCAAATAATCTTTTTTTTCATTGAAACAAAATTCCTCTTTTTTTGGTTATTGGAGACATAATTCATGGAATGTAGGCTCTGTGGGCATTATATCCAATTGCATTGCCTAGAAGTACCATGTTTTTTACCTAAAGGCCCTCTAATGAATAGTAATTCTATAGTGACCCGGCTACTATAGTACCTATTATAGAACTTACGCCACTATAGTTCCCACCCCCACATTAGAGATGTCAGTTCTATAGTTCCACTCCTTATATCGATCTTCTACAATACCATTATAATGATTCTCCAATAACTTGCACCCAATGGGTTTCAAACCCCAATCCTTAATGTAGTATTACAATGTGATCACAACTAATCCAAACCACAACTACATTTAATTATGAATTATTAACCCTATAACCATTAGTGATATGTAAAATACACATTCTATGATTTTAAAAAACATTGTTACTCATGGAAATACCATAAATAATGAAGTATGTATAAAATAATACATTAAACCTCAACTAAATTATTGAACTCTATAAAGGTTGAAATTGAATATTATTATTATTTCACATATTTTTACATGAATGAAGTCATTATATCACTAAATCAATATAAATGTGATTTTAAAAAAAATGAAAATAATGGTTTTTAGGAAAAAACACAATATTATTTAATTCAACCCAATATATTTATTATGATTCTTCATATGAGATTTTATGTTCATATTTTTTAGAAAATGATGATAGTTTTTGAAAAAATTGAAATAGTAAAATAGGACTCATAAATAAGAGGCAAAGTAAAAATTGAATTTCAAAGTGTATATACCAATGAAATAAAAAAAATATCAGACTAATAAATTTAATGATTCTTCATAACTGACTTTTTATCATTTTAAAATTAAAGGAATGATTATTTCATATTTTAATATGATAAATAATAAAATAATTATATTAACTATTAGAACAAAAAAATAAATGAATTCTTGGTGGATCTAATTTGATAGAATAACCTGATTCTTATGAGGAGTCTAATGTTACAATGAAACTAGAAACCATGAATTCATGTGACAATATTCTAAGATAACTAAATCATTTTATAAGGTATTTAGAAAACCATGAAAATCTATATTTATAGATACATTTAAGTTAAAATTTTAATATTACTATTTTTTTATTCTTCAAATTATTATTTTTATGAATATAAAATTTACATTTTATCTAAAATAAATTTAAAATGAAATTATAAAATTAAATGTAATTACAAAAATATAATAAAATACTATATATTCTCAATAACATAGATAAAAATTTAAACATATTATTATTCATAATGAATAAATGTATTTTTCTTATTTAATGACTGAATAAAATATTAAGGATAAAATAAATTATAGGTTGGGATATATTTTATATCCTAAAATTGTGAGTAACTCTTGAGATAATATAATTTGGTCAATAAAGAAAAAAATCTAGGATTATTTTTAATGCGGTCCCATAGAAAATAGAATACATGTATCTATTGTTGAAACTTTTAATAAACCTCTATCTATGATCATTATAAGGGTTCAATGTCATGATGTGTTTTTATCAAAGGATTACTATAAATAATTACAACAAGAACTATATTTCTTCTTTATTAGATATTACCAAAGATTAATATGATGTATTTTTTATATGGAAAAGATATTGGCACTTCATTTGTTATATTTTTAAAATATTGGGTAGTTGGAAATTATCCTTATTATTGATCATTTCAATACATTCAATCCCATTGATATTTATATATATATATATATATATTCTCTAATGTTAAATTCATTAAATCTTATAAAATATGACTATAATGATCATTCTTAATTCTAGTTCAACCCATGATGCTTTACAAAACCATGTTTTTTTTAATTATGTCCAAAATATTTTATAATTATTATTTTTAATACAAATGATATTATAATAGGAATTAAGTATTTAAATTATTAGTATTACCATTGAGACTATTCTCTAATTTTTTTCCTAGTATACTATCATGAGTATTAAATTTTGATTATTTTTAGATATTTTTTTATTTCATTTAATACCATTTTAATTATTTATTTTGATCCTCAAAGTAATAATATAAACATATATAGTTAGATTTGTGATCAATCTATTTAATTTTTATCTATTTAAATAAATGGTGGATGATACTATTTTTTGGTGGAGTATTTGGATCATTAAATTTATGTAATTAATTATACACAACCTTTTTATGATTATAGAATTTATATATAAATAAACATACAACTTATTTTTTATTCTTCATGAAATTGTTTTTGAATATTATGATCTTTTAAAAATATAGGGATTATAATTTTTTAAAAATTTTAATATTGAAATAATAAATATTGTGGGGTTATTTAATACTATTAATAATTAACCATATATTATTTTGGGTGTGAAATATATTTTTTAAATAACATGAAAAAAAATCACGTTAACACATGTTTCTTAATTAAAATTTTAATCTTGGTGTATTTACATTATAGGTAATTCAAAAAATTAATATATTAGTTTCCTTATTTTCATTATAGGGAGTATTTTTTCTTATTCCAATAATATTTTTAGGATAAGAAGTAATTTTAATATTTAAATCTACATTGATATTATTTTGTGAATGTAGAATTTTTTTCTACTTAATTTTTATGATGGTATCATAATTAAATTTTTTCATATGTATTTAAAATAGTTTTCACTTATTTAAAGGGAGGGTAATAGTATTTCCTATATTAAATTGGTTTAAATTTATTTCAAAAAAATTGTTACCTTTTCATCATGACTAGTTGTTTTTTTTCATTAAAAATGTATATGAGTTTAATATGTAGGTTATACTTTTTGAAAAATTTCCAAAACCATGTGGGATTTTGTAAATACTGTTTTATTTTTTAATTTTAAAAATGTGGATGATTGTTAGTACTATGATTCAATTTTTTGATGATGGGTATATTTTTAGTGTTGGTTATTAATTTTATAATTTTATGAATATTAATGTACCTCATTTGTACCCTTTACTAAAATAGGTATGTTTTGGATAAATATATTTTCCAAAACATTGTAATCTTTGATGATTTTTTTTTTATTTTTTTTATTCCAATACATGTAGTATAATTCATATGTACTGACCATTTCTATATTTCAAAAACTAGGGCTCCTATAGATGAACTAAAATTTAAATGAATTGTTTAATTTTTGTCTATGTGTTGTATGGCCTTCCTATACCAACACTCCAAGATGTGATACTAAAAACAAAGGGTATTTTTTTCAAAATAATATGAAAATATATAGTCTTTTACACACATGGGGATATTTTCTGGTCTAGGTTTTGGATGATTAAAAATATTTTATAATGTTAATTATATTTTACAAAAAATATAATTATTATTTATTTTTTGCATCACTCAAATTAGCTCTATAAATGAATAAAATTTCATTTATAACATTTAATGATCTTGGGAAAAAATATTAAAATGTAGGGTTTCATAAAACATTTCCATTTAGGTGTCTTAAAACATGTGAAAATTAATTTTCTAAATGAAATATAAAAAACACTTTCAAATTAATTATCATTATATAATATATAAATAATTTTATATAATAAATTTATTTTCTAAAAATGATAATCTAGGATTTAAAATAAATTGTAAAATGATTTTCAAAATTCTTTAAATGGTCTAAAATTTTGAGAAACCATTTAATTACAAAATAGGTATCCTTTGAATTAAAATTTGATTTACAATTTAAAAGATTTTACATAAAATAAATTTTTTTGGAATAAAATGATACATTTAAAAACATAATACATACATGATACTATTATTAGTATCATCATTAGGAAAAAATTACCTTGTGTTTTTTGGTTCATTCTGTATTACAAATAATATCATTTGTTACTCAAGTCCACATTTTTATTTTATGAAAAAAAATTATGTTTTTCCATTCTCATTTATAATACATTAAAACCCATTAAAAATCCATAAAATATTTTCAAAGAATAAAAATTATATATCTTCAAAAAAAATTGAAAACTATGTTTTTCAGAAACACAATAAGAGTTAATAGAAATACATAATTTTAGAATAAATTCATAAATGAAAAGGAATAATTCATAAAAACTTTTAAAATTGGACAAAAACATATATTTTATCAATATTCATAGAATTTAAATGATAATAATAGTATATGTCCATTACTATTATCCGGAATACACACATAAATTTGAAATTTTATTACATAAATAAAATGATAGATTCAAAACCCCAATTGAAAATTGTAAATAAAATAATTAAATAGAATCTCAATAGAATAATGTCTTGAAAATATAAATAATACATTACACAATAGTTAGGGGTTTTAGAAAATAAATATAAAAATATGATATTTTAATCATGAAATAGTAATTTTAAAATAAAATTCCATTATAGGATAATTGTTATGAAAATATATTTTGTATAAGTATTTGAAAAAAAAATTCCCTTATTAATTGGTAACATCAGATAATTTTTGAAATAAATATTTTACCTTATATGAAAAATTTCATGACCCCCTCCCCACAAATTTTACACCTTATGGGCCAGCAATGGGAAGAGAGGGATAGTGACCCCCAAGTCCCACCTCCATTAGAACTCAGTTTGGTGACTAGTAATGAGGGTATAGTAAACATACATATAAGAGGCATTACCCTCTAAGAGAAAACATGTAAAAGATAAAGATAAGATAGACACCAACCAAATCCTAATCAGACTAAAATATAAAATAAAACCCAAGTATACATATGTAATTTTATTCAAGAACTACTACAACTAAAAATTAAAAACTACAAGTACCCAAAGTAAGTAAAACGGCAGCAACCACAAACCCCAAAAAACTCCTTCAAAACCCCAAGTTAGTAGTAACCGGCCAGATCTCCAAACTCCTCCAATTGACCTGAAAATAGTTTATATAATGTAGGGTGAGTATAACAGTATAATCAGTAGGATCTTCCTCGGAGCCCCTTCTGCTAAAATAAAGAAAGCATGTTAAACCACAATGAAGTTCAGCTTGGGCTTGGTCAAGAGAGAAGCCCAAGGATTCCACCTCTTTTCTGAGCTTTGAAAAATGGGCTTCGTATGGAGAAATTCTACTAGATGAGGCCATCGCTTCCTTTTTCTGAGTAAATTTTGATATTTTAAAGCCCTATATTTATACTAATCATGTGATCACTGTTCAATGGCTATATTAGCAACGGTCAAAATTCTTAACATAAAACCAAAGAATTTGACATTTTATATAAACATAAAGAGACATTTAATTAGATCAAGACGGATTTCCATTAATGAAACTTTGAGTCGTTACAATATACCACAACATCCCTCCAGGATCATCCATCTCAGGCTCACATCACATCACAAGCCGCAAGAAACAAACATAGAAACATGGATCTTGGCCCTAAACAAGGCATTCTTCCTTCACACACAACAAGTTCTCATGGATCCAAATCACAAGGCACATGGAATTTACAAAAATTGGGAAACTTATGACCTATAATGGAATTATCTTTTATCACAAAACTAGTTCTTATTCCATCTTGAATTAACTGATTCATTTTTCAGGTTCCAACTACAGGAAACCCGAGAAACAAACTTCTCAATATATCACAAATTAATTAAACAATTAATTTAACATTCCAATAATACTTTTATTAATAAGCATCAACATGATTTAGGTTCATTAACCAATTCCATTAAACATGCATACTACATCAATTTTATTATCATAAAATTATAACAATGACAAGATTCATTAACATGCATCTTTAATCATAATCCAATTAATTATAAATTAATTTTATATTTATGTTATTTACTAATTTCCATCAAGAAAAAGATACTAAAAATCATATATATCATATTATCTTTAAAATAAAGAGGAAACCCATTATCATGGTATTAATCAACAACATATGATCGATACCAATTCTTTAATCTAGTTCAAACAATAATTATGTCAATTTCATTAAGATCTATGGGTTAAATCATGCTATATCTATGGTTTCATGTAAATATATAGATAATTAGTGAATTCCCTAACTCAAAAGGTTTTAAATGTTATTTATATGAGAATGGTCCACACAACAGATCACGATCACCTATCTAGTAACGACTACATCCACTGAAGGACGTCGCAACACCACTACACCATCCAAAAACCAATAAAGCTCCATTAGAAACATGGAGATTAAATTCTATCACATAGAAAGGAGAAATGTGAGTAAATATATCTACGAACCCTGAATAATGGAGTTAGAACATACATTATATCCAAGATGGATTGACACATCATGGTTGCACAAAAATAGAGGGTACACATGTAGTAGGAAAAACTCCAAGAGGAACACAATCCAAGGCCACTATACAATGCACAACTCCTATGGGAGGATGAACTCTGGGAATCTCGTTCCAAGGAAAAACAAGAATTAATGAAATATGGGAAGGCCCTGGGCTTATAATTATTAGATCTAAGATTCATGGGATATGAAACAGTTTTGAATTTCCATTAAATCAGAATCTCAACAACCCATGTGCTTTGACCAATTAAAGTCGCTTGGACCGTTAGGAAAATTTTATGAAGGTGTTATGGGCTTTTAATCGGCCTTAAATCCCTTAAAACATGGATTTAAATTCATTTTATAGAAAATAAAATGTCAAATGGGTGAAACTGCAGCAAACTAGAAAACTGGGGAAAACAAAAAATTTGAAAATTGGTTGTATAAAGGCATTAGATGCATTGATAGAGAGATATCTCGATTATTTTGATATATCAGAATAGAAAATTAAAGAGTAAGTTATACAATATTCATATATTCCTACAAAAAAAATTACTCCTCTATTTATATGTTGTATTAATTCATTTTTATGGTTGAATGGATATGATTTTTGAAATAAAATCAAGCCATTCTAGTTCATTATGAAGGATCAACTTAATCATAATGATAGAGGATGCATGTTTATTTTATCTAGATGGACAAAATATCGTGACAAGGTTTTGAAAAATTAATCTCTTGATTATATAAGTTAGATTGTAGGAGATCTTCCATGGATCTCCTAATTGGAATTATATTGTTTTAAAACTTCATTTAATGATTTCTATGCAACTCATCAAATAAAATGAAAGGAAGTAAACTTATTCCATTCAAGTGTTCATGATTATTGATGATTTTAATGATATAAATATTATTGTTGAGAGGAATTATCATGTTAATTGTTTAATTTTGTGATTTATATAGGTTTTTTATTGAATGAACATGATTAAAATATCACACTAGTTGTTTTCTTATGGTTATGAAGATTATGAATTGTGTCTAGATAAAAACAAGATAATCAAGGAGATGGCGTCGAGGATGCTAAGGTTGAGAGGGATGAATAAGATTATAACATGGGAAATTAGATGACTGAGATGAATAATATTAGATAGTTTGTGTTATGGGTGGATATTTTAACCATGAGTAAACAATGAAATGAACTTCTCAGGCCACGTCGAAAAACACATTGATTGAGAAATTCCATATATTTATTTCTGTGATGAAGAATACTCAATCCATGGTATCATGGTTGAAAACCAGAACACATGCACATACACACATGGGGATGGGTTGGCCATCCTGACCCCTTACTCACCTCTGATCACACTATTCCCACACTATGACTAACATTAGTCTATCAATGTTGGCTCTAAGTGCATACTCTTCCACGTTGTGAGCCAATCATTCCTCTACTACTTCCATGCACCTTGATAGGGTTGAACTCTTCCATATGGTTGACCCTCAGGTCACATTAGTAGTTTAGGGGTCCCTTAGATGGCCACGTTTCTTGGAAAGTTTTTCTATAAAGAATGTTTTAAACTAACATCTTTTAAAATATATTAGTATACCGTTGTATTAATTTTAAAATTATTTTTATTATATGCTAATAATTAAAAAGATTCAAATATAAGGTATAGATCTTATTAAAAGGTTAAAATTTTAAATCCACGTGTATTAACATAAACATTATTACTAAGAATAAAAATATTATACAATATTATTATATTATAAATTTACCTATGATATTAATAAAAATTTAAATATAAATATATTTATATGATAATATTCATTTAAACAAAATTATACCAAATTTATAAAAATGTAGTATTATTAATAGTTTGAATATCAATTTATAATCATATATTATATATTGAAAATAATGAGTTATTTAAAAATATTATGACATAAAATTTAGAAAACTATAAATTTTTCATATCAACATAAATGAACATTTCATTAATAATCACATCTATTAATGATTTATGAAATAAGTTTATAAGTTCTTATTATGTTAAATAAACATACATCACATCTTTTCAAAATATGAAAATTAATTTTAAAATTTTAATATATAACCATTTAAATTATTCAATAATGGTATAATCCTTTGAAAACTAAAAAAATTAATATTATATATTAATATAATATAATGTTAAATATTTAACATAACTTATAACTAAAATTTATTCTGATTAAATAAAATAGCTAACTTTCCTAAAATATATTAAAATTAAAACATAACAAAAGTTTATTTAAATTATAATTAAATTCATGTAATAATCACTTAATAAATGAAAAAATAACATGATTATAATCCAGGGATGTTACATGTCATTCCCTGTGAGCATTGATTTAAAACATCTAAAGCTTTGAAATTAAACATTATGATGTTACAGTATAGCCTATAAAGGATAAAATGTACCTTATAAAGAAACATAAACCTATTATGATTTCGTAATTTATGACTTATATGAGCATTATAAGGATCACATATACCTATAACATAAATGAACATTATGATTTTTCTCATTCTTATAATTTTTGTATCGTACGAAATCTAAATTTCTATCTAATTAGATTAATCTATCTTTTCAAATATTTTTTCATACATGAACCTATATATTATGGATGTTTTGAATATATTTATTGAATTTTCTATCTTGTGAATTTCAATCATACATGATTATATAACTTATGATGATCAATCAAATGAAATGGTTCTTTTAAGAAAAGTATACCATGTATAAAGTGACTCAATCATGTATTTATGAAAGTGATGCATAAAAATATATTAAATGACACTTACACATATATAAATGGATTTTTTAGAAAAATATAAAATCATTATAATATAATATTATTAACATGTTAACATTGTTTTATAATTTATAGTTTATATATATATATATATATATATTATAATAATTTATTTAATTATGTGTTTTGGGTTTCTAATTACTAATTTTTTGATTGTTTATTTTTTATGAATTATTTATTCATCATTTCTATGTAAATACTGACAAGTATATTCATTTTAGTTTTTGAAATTTTTCATAATAAAATAATAAAATGGAATTATTTCCAAAATATTCCAAATATTTCCATACACATATATTATGTTTATTTAAATATTTAGTTATCTTACTATTTAATTTCATCTATGAAGTGAATTCATGAGAAATCCATGATATAAATATAATGGTAATAAAAAATTGTTCGATGGATAGTTTTTCTATTAAAAAAGGCTATAGAGAACTGAGATAAACACAAAATGATACTCATTATTTGATCAAATACTGAAATGTTCTAAAATGTATCAACATTCTATTATTTCACTACAAAATTGTTGGACTACCAAATGCCAAATTGTTCAATAAAAGTCTTGAAAGGTTGGCTTGAAGTTCTCCAATTCTTCATTTTTCTGTATATAATTCTCTATAATTCCATTTATTTTTCCACTATGTTATATAATTTTGTGTTGTAATTTTTTAGTTAAATTATAACACAACAAACAAATAGTCTTTACTACAATCAAAATGGAGTGTCACTGTAAATATATCCATTTAAAAAAACAAGATAGCATATATTATGCCTTCTCCACGGAAAAAGGTGGGACTACATTTGGGTTGTCCATATATGTGAAAATATATAGGTTAGAGTTATGATTTTGTGTGTAGAATGTTATTTCATATATAAGGGAATCATATATTTTATATAGTCATGATTAATTTGACTTATCACATTACTATCACAGAGTTGGATAGCTTTTTATGAGTATATATAGAATCTATTTTTCTAAAATATTACAAAACCATTAGGTTATTCTTTATTTAAATTCAATTACATTTACATTGGAACAGTACACATTCATATAAATTAAATTTTTTTATTTGGTTTCACTCTAATTTATTTAATTTGTTTAAGGTTTTTAATGGTTTATTTAACCACTAATAGGACACCCATTTAGCTAAAATAGGATCAGTATATTATATAAAACTAAAATCTTAAACAATTATCAATAAAACATGTTAATATTTTTAGTTACATTAACAATCTATGTGAATAAATCTATACAAACAACATCATATTTTCATTAATGAGTATGAATACATTAATAATTTAAATATTTGATCTTAGAGATGAATTTTTATTACTAATATAGGTCAATATTATTGACTCATAAATGAATGTTCACTATATAGTGACACATTATCACCTCTAAATTTCCTAAATCATTATATTCATGAATTCCATTCACCTAAACTATATATTTACATTCAATAAAATTATTATTTAATTTTTAAATCCCTTTAACATTTATATTTTAAAAAAATTACTATATTTTGGATTATTAACATGTTATTAATAAATGATAATTTTTATTTCAATTAAAAATAAATTATAAAAAATTTATAATTATTAATATAATATAATGAAAATAAACAACTATCTTATATATGGGTTATAAAGGATTATAATTGAATTTTTTATAAGGTAAAATATATTAATAATGATCTAAGATATTTTATTAAAATTGTAATTATTATTATATAGAAGGATAATTCAAAATAATGGAATCTTTTAGTGATTGGATAGGATTATTTTCCCATATCACATTGAATCTATGATTATTTATGTTTGAAATTCCATTATCTGAAATTATATATAATTTCTCTCTAAAACCCCATCTAGTTATTTCAATTATATCTATATGTTGGGATTAATTGTCTTCTTTCCTTTAACCCTTTCATTGGTTTATACTTCACCTAAAATAAAGATTCTATGTGGAACCAACCGTATAACATATTTTAAATTATGAGTATTTTTAATTTGTGCCATGTTTTTCATTTATATTATTTTAATTTCATAATTCATAATTCAAATATTTCCAATAAAATATTTTTAATTTTAATTTCATTAAATAAATTAGCAATGAAATAAGTTTACTTTCTTTTGAAAAACTTTCCACAATACTACATCCAATTGCTATTTTCATCAGTTTTCAATGAAATGATTCCACTCCCTAGTTTCAAATTTCAAAGAAAATTATATTATTTATGATTATTTCTTTTAAAAGAATTTTTAATTTATTTACAGTTAAAATAATTTTATTAAAGGTTATATTATAATTAAAAAAATTCAATTCAATCTCATAATGATCTATGTTTAATTTGTTTATTTGTGTATAATTTAATATTTACTATGTTTTAGAAGTGATATGTGTTAGAAACATATTAATATATCAATCATCGGTATATTTATTTATTTCCTATAGTAATATTCAAGAAACATGTCTTATTATAAACAATCTATTATGTAATGTTTGATTCATGCATGTTTTAATATGTGACACAAAAGTATTATAATAATTTTGGGATATTTAGTCCCAAAATTAAATATCCCTACAATAAATTATTTAATTATTCACATATCCAATGATGACATGTAAGGGGTTAGAGAGTGAATTGAATCCTCCATGGTTATGATAATGGGAAATGAACCAAGTCCACAATGTATTGTGTCTCTATCTAAAAAATGATAATGATATTGGTAATGATACATGACATAATAACTAATTTTTTATTCATACATGTCTTCCTCATTTAAATTTTATTATAGATTACTTTTAATTGTTTCTATAGATTATGATATTTTTATAATTATTATATATTATTTTGAAAAGTTTATATGTTTACCAAAATCCCTATATTATAATTACTGTATTTTGAGCATGATTTTATTCATAATGATTTTCTTATGTTAGAACCATATAACATGATTATGTTGTCAACCCAAATTGTCAGTCAAGATGAATTATTTTATTAATGTTATATTTATTTAATGTCATTTGAACTTAAAAATGAGTTCCATTTCAGGATATCTTGATTATTTGTTAGTTTTTAGTGTTTTTAGGTCGCATGAATTTCTGACACTATTAACAGTACCCATGTATCAACTATCCACGAGATCTGTAGTTTTTGGAATATCCATTCATCATGGATAGTGTATGTTTATTAAAAAAATTCAAACTAAAAATTAAGATTCTAATTATATCCAAATTGGATTAGATGGTCACCACATGGTTGGGTAAATATTTTATACTAACCATAATGGTCACCTATATTTTTATATTTTTTAATTTTATAAAATAATCTCTCGTGTTTAAACCCCAAAATCAGAACCCATTTTCCTCATTCATCCATGTAACATGAGGGATACTAGGGAACACCTACACCTTGCTTCCCTTTTCATTTGTTAAACTATTCCCACACAATTCCTTTGTGTTTTATCCATTATAAGGTCTCTTCTTCCACTATTTATCCCACTCTTCTTATTTTCCCATCATTTCATTACATATACTCTTTTTTCTCAATCCATGGGGTGTTTTTTTACCTAAATAATTATATATTTTGATATTATGACGTTCATATAGTTCTACGGGCCTTATACCATTCTTAATCATGAGTTTATTCACATATTCATATGAATGTTGGGATTTTCTCTATTTTCCCATTTTTTAATGTTTCACATATAACTGAGTATCCTAATAAATCATTATCTTTGATATTATCTATTTTTTGTATATAATAGTATGATTTGGGGTCTTTAATAAATTAAATTAGTCTTTTAAATAAGGTTTTCATATCCTAAATAGTTTCATATGGGAATGTTTCTCAATGGGATTTGGTTGGGAATTTTATTTTTAGTCGAAATTAGTGTCTCTATATAATTATTATAATTATTATAATTGGTTTGTATATTTTTTATATTAAAATGAATTTTTACAGGTTTTTTTATCATTCAATATCCATTCTTTATTATATTTAATGGTTTAAAAATAGGGATGGTCCCTTATTTTCAAATTTCTTCCATGATAATTAACATTTGTAAATAGATATTATAAAAGTTTTCTAACATCAAAATATATGTCTTATTATGAATAACCCATTAGGACCATGAAATTATATTTTCTTTAATAATCCAATTTTGAAATAGTTTTAATGATTGATTTGAAAATAGTAAAAACTCTTTTTCATTCAAGGAATGATTTTCACCTTCATATTATATTATTTAATATAATTATATTAAAATATAGTTGTTTTGTTATTAAAAAATATGAATTATATTTTGGATGATTATTCTATTTATATTTTTAAAGGGAAACCTTAAGGGGATATTATGAGCAAGGAAGAGGGTGATAGTTTCAATAATGTTACCTCAACATTCACATGTTATTTATATGGGCTAGGATCCCAGTATTACTTTAAATTGGTAGTTTTAATGTTATAGGTTCTAGAAGTAGGTTCTATGGGGGGAGGTGAGTTATAACTAAAATTTTATCCAAAGTTTATTCTAATGAGTTTCTCTTTGTATTAAAACAGAAGCAGGGTCAATGTGGCATGGTGATTCTAGATATATTGTAGCAGATCTTTAGTGGATATTTAGTGGCTCTGTATTTTTTCATTACGGAATTGTAGAGAATGTTTTCAATATAAAAATGTTCCAAATTGGTTGAGTACCATTTTATAAAGGATATGGTTTTATCATTGACCCTCATGTAAGTGTATTTTATGGTTTATAATAATTTGTTACTCATATATCATTGAAGGTAGGATGTAGTGTATCCTTTTTCATGGTATTTAGGTTCTGGGGAATTTTGTTTTATACTTTATTGTACTACCTTGACTAAAATATAAGATCTAAAACATTTTCTTCTACATCTTTCTAAAAAATGGAATTGAATATGGACACTACTGTGTGGACCCATATCATGATCAATTGTATTATCTTATGTCCACATTTCAATGTCGTGGTGTAGGGTTATGCACCATGGACTTCTAATTTCTAAAGTTCCTAAAAATACCTAATCCCCCCTATAAACCAACCATTAATCTAATTCTATATATTTATCCATTGGTTTCTGAGGGTGATTTTTAAAAACCCTTAAATCCCCTTTCAATCGGTATTAACACCCTCCATATAAAGATCAATTAGTGGCGTTTTGAAGAGTTTTCTTACTCTTTTATTGATGTTTCATCGCTACTCAGTCTTATTTCTCCATTTTTATACATCAAATGATATAGTGGTTGATCTCATTTATGTTCATTAAGTTCCATTAATATTTTTTTTACATTCATGGCCCCTAATTAATATAGGGATATTGATTTATTATAGAATAGGTGATCATATATTTTAGTTTTTGTCCCATTTTGAATTTAAGAACATTGAAGCATTGAGATAGGCGATTCATTTCTTTTCATTTTATTTTTTGTGTAATTGTAAATTTTTTAGGATTTATATATTTTGGAGATTATGTAATTTATCCTAATAAAGTATAAATTATATTGGTTAAGAAAATTTTTTATGGTTGAACTGATCACATGTTTTATTCCACTTTGATAATAATTTGCCTCTAGTTTCACTAGGAATTTTTGTATATTTTTATTCTATGTTTAGAATATTTTTTATGCTTGTGATATCTTGGAAATTAAATGAGAATTGTAAATACTATATATCCAGAAATTGTTTTAGGTTTGATAAATAGTTAAAGAGGCATGCTTATGAAATTTGTTATTTATTATAATCAGATATAAATCAAATAATGCATAATGAGTGTTTAATTAATTATTATTATTTCATATGTTAATTTAATTTTATAAATAACAAGAAGTTATATATTATATTTTGTATTAATAATGAATAATTTTAATGTAAATGTTCTTGTAATGCCCTGACCCCAGTTACCCAAAGTCGGTGCATTATTACATAACATTATCATGATCACAATGGATCAAATCCCAAAATACCAATCAGTTTAGTAGCCTTGGAAGTACTAGATACATTCATAAGTTTTACATTATGTTATAAAATGAAAAACAACAACAACATTGTATCCATTGACCACATTCATATCCATTAGACTATCCCATAGACTATCCCTGCAGTTCAGTCACAATATAATTCTTCACATCCTGGGAAAAATAAAACATAGAACGGGGTGAGCTCAGATTCTCAGTAGGGATAACAATATAGCAGAAACATTTATAAATAAGCATAAACATTTAATGAAATATATAAGACTAAATCATAAGCCTTTTAAACATAAAAATCTGCAAAATATGGCCAATATAAATAAAATAATGTCATTTACTTATTCACATGGATATTCTACTAGTCGAATAATCACATACAATATCAATAGCCAATTTCGCAATGATGGAATGCATAATTCCACACTTCATAACCACATAGTCAAGGCCTTGTTCCAAGACTACAAATAATATTTTTTCAAGGACTTGTGCCAAGACAATAGTTTGTCTCATGAGACCTACCGATGCATCAAGGAGCTATAGTGGGCTCCACCTGTCACTTACTAAGTCTAATGCATTCCTCATGTGAAAAGGTTTAAACATAACATAAACATTCGTATTAAAACTAGCATATGAAATGTCAATACTTTATCCATAAACCATGAATGGTATAAAAATAAAACATCCACAGTCAAATATATCCTAAAACCTTCAATATAATGTCTATGATTTTTATCATAATAAATCAACTTCAAACAAGTTTAAAATCCATCAAAAGGATGTTAACATAGATGAAATAAAAACATTTTGAGAGAAATATATCTCTCTATTTTGAAATCATTTAGAAGTCATGTAATTATAAAAGAAAAAATTTATTTTTAAAATATTCTTATAATCTTTTAAGGAAATATTTGAAGGTGTTATTATGGCAGAAAATAGCCGCACCTGCCATATAAGTTAAAAAACATTCTTTCCTTAATTTTTTCGAAAAGGTTGTAAAGGACCTTGTTTGGAGAATGATGGAAAGATTCCTTTATAAACATTTTATCAAAAGTAAAAAAAGGGTATAAATTACTTTAACCCATAGTCTAAGAAATAGTAAAAATGTTTTGAAATATATTTTTAAGAAACACGGATGTGGATGATAAAGAGGTCCCAGTAGATACTCACGTATAAACAACCTTGGATAATGAAGAGATTGTGGAATTAACCCTAACCTTGTACTTTTCCTTAGTCGATGGTATTTTAACCTCATATATAATAGTTAAAACATTTTTATTGAATTATAAAATTACTATATACATAAATATGATGTCATATATCATCCTCTGATATTGCTTTGTTAATAATATTTTTGTAGTATCATTGTTTCGGGTGTTAACTGATTCATTTCCCTTTATATGATTGGTTACATAATCCATGTTTGTTATATATAGGATGTATTTTATTCATATATATAATGATATTATGTTCATAAACATTATTTTTAATCATAAAATGAAAATTATTCTTGAATGATTACGATGGGGAATGAATCTCATCGCGTTCGTAGAGATGGTAATCCTTACGTATGTACGAGCGACAATATCATTATATTGATTGTGAAATCATATGTAGTTGGATAGTATATCATATATACAGAATAATTAACATCTTATATTTATTATTTACATTAGTTATACTCATTATTATACCCATCCAAAATAATGAAGTGTTTGAATAACAAACTACACCACGACGTGGAGACGATAAGCCGTACATACGCACGTATAGTGACTTTGTCATTTATAGGATAGATAGAATAAATAATTTAGTTGTACCATATTTATAATAATATAATAGTATTTATAAGGTATTGGAGTTATTATTTTGGTATGGAATCAATCAAAGAGTATGTGTAAGAATAAAAGAACTTGAAAGAGGGTGGTGAAATTATTACCTCTTCTTCGGGTGTTTCCTTTTGAGTTGATCAAAAAGGCTCCTAAAGTTATTTTCTAATCCAAGTAATGAATCTAGGTTAATGTGAAGGAAGTTGGGAGGATATTTGGTCAGGTTTTGGGCAATACAAATGGCATTGGAGGTGTGAAATTAAGAGAAGGGAACTACCCTTTTATAAGAGAGGTCAGGGTCACTTTAGGAAAATCTTGAAATATTATTTTATAATAAAAACATTTTCGGTTTCTAATGGATAAAAAATGATTTATTTTGAGTATAAGGTATGGATGGGTCTAAAACATCTCAACCAATAGGTTTTAGACAGGTTTAGGTCACCATATTAACCTTATCTTTTATATTTAACTCTTAGTTAAATATTTTTACATTTACCATGTCTCTTTGTATTTTTATGATATATGGTTAATAAAGTTACTATAAAATTACAAAAGAAAACCAAGTGTTTAATTATTAATATATATATATAAAACCTTATCTAAATTATTTGGATGAGCCTTATATTTTTAGGAATATTATATCAATTAATAATATAATATTTGTTTTAAAACTCAATTATGTCAATTTTGACACTATTTAGTATTTGATTTTTTTGAAAGCCATAAAAACTTTTTCACTTAGAAAAAAATTTATTTTATCAATCCTAACATTTCATATTAACCTATAAAATTAGTTTAATTCATCATAAGTCTCAATTTACATTTATTTAGATATTTATAATATCAATTATTTTAATATTTCATTAATAAGATAATTATTGCATCATCATTGTGTCATAACTAAATTAAATTATTTAATGTATAAAAATTATAAATAAAATATCATTATGTATAAAATATTTTTATCTTTATAATTAATATTTATAGTCGAATTTATCTTATGTATAACCATATATTAAAAATGGGTTAGCTATTAAACTTCGAATTTAACACTTTTAACTCTTCTTTAAATAAAATAATAATGAATGTTCTAATCTAATCCAATTGGACCAAAAGAATAATATTTTATTACTAAGGTTGTTTTTTGTTGAATTACACTTATACAATAGAATTATGACATGTGTTAGTATAATTATAATATCATTTTTACCTTTAATTACCCTATTTACTTTTAACTGTGGTAAATAAAAGTCAAAAGTTACTATTTACCAAAAATTATTTTCATATTATTGAATAAAAGTTTACATACTGAAGTCAACTGTCTCTCTTGGATTTTTGAAATTAAACTCATAGAAGTGGTAAAATTATGTTTTATGCAAATTAGTAAATGCTCCTAGAATGTGGGTAAAAGACGGTAAAAAGTTCAATAAAATTTTATATATCTAAAATTAGTATAAAATGAATCAAATGAATTAAATTGAACATATATAGGTATTATGTATCTATTTTGACCTAAAATAAATTAAAATAAATTAACTAATTATTAAAATAAAAAGTTGGTTTTAAAAAATAACGCTGTGTTTTTCACTATTTATCAAAAATTAAAATTTCTTAGAAAAATACCAAAAATTCACCTTAAGCTAATTTTGATATTCCAAATCCAAAAAATGAAGTCCATTTTGAAAATTAAAATTTATAAAAATTCTAAAAGTTGGTATTACTATTCATAATGTCTGGTTTCATTGGTCGTGGTGTATTAAAACTCCAAGTTGCATACAACGCAAGCTACTGCATTATTCAAAGGGAAACGTACCGTGGAAGCTGGGGGTGTTACATTCTCCCCTCCTTAAAATAATTTTGTCCTTGAAATTTCTAGAATATTACTACATAAAAAGATTTGGGTGGTTCTTAATCATAAGTTCCTCAGGTTCCCACATTTCTTCTTCCATCTTATGGTTTCTCCATATAACGTTTACCAAACAAGTCATCCAGTTTCTCCGCAATTGTTCTCTGGTATCAAGAATCTTTACAGGCTCTTCACAATAAGATATATCAGGTTCCAGTTCAATTTCCTCATAGGTGAGTACATCCGTTGGGTCAGGCTTGTATTTTCTCAACAGTGATACGTGGAACACATCATAAACTTTGTAGGGACTTAGAGGCATTTCTAAATGATAAGCTACAACTCCAATTCGTTCTAGAATTTCGAAAGTTCTGATGTACCTGGGACTTAATTTACCCTTCTTACTAAAACATATAACACCCTTCCATGAAGATACCTTCAAGAAAACATGGTATCCTACTTGAAATTACAAATCCTTCCTTCAGTTATCGGCATATCTCTTTTTCCGACTTTGGGCTACTTCGACGTGGGTTTGGATAACCTTCACCTTTTTCATTGTTTCCTCAACAAGTTATGGGCCTACGACTTTTCTTTCACCAACATCATCCCAAAAAGTTGGTGTACGACATCTCTTTTTGTATAATACTTCATATGGTTCCATCTGAATACTTGAATGGAAGCTATTGTTATGGGAAAATTATACCAAAGGTAAATACTGATCCCACATACCTAGAAAGTCAAGTGAGCAAGATCTCAACATGTCTTCTAAGGATTGAATAATCCGTTCTGATTTTCCATCAGTTTGAGGGTGGTAGTAAGTGCTCAAATGAAGTTTAGTATCCAATGACGTCCGAAGAGTTTTCCAGAATCTTGGTGTAAAATGGGGATCATGATCAGAAATAATCGATAGTGGTACACCATGGAGTCTTACAACTTCATTAATATATAGTATTTCCAGACGTTCAAGTGGTAAATCTTCTCTTATATCAGGAAAATGTGCTGACTTTGTAAGACAATCAACAATGACCCATATTGCGTCATTCTTTCTAGGATTCTTTGGTATCCCCCTGACAAAGTCCATCATAATGTTATCCCATTTCCACTCAGGTATGGGAAGAGGTTTCATGACTTCTCCGGGCTGTTTCCTTCTAACTTTCACTTGTTGACAAACCATACATCTTAACACAAAATTAGAAATCTCTCTTTTCATGTTGTCCCACAAAAAATGTTCCTTCAAATCTCTATACATCTTGGTGCTCCCATGGTGTATAGATAAATTGGATCTATGTGAATTATCCAACAATTCCCTTTTTTGATCAGGTATGTTAGGAACACAGAGTATCTTCCTAAATTTCAAAATTCCATCTTCATATATGAAGTCACTCAATCTCCCATCATAGACAGCTTTAATCTTCTTTTGAAATTCCTCATCATTAGTCTAAGAACTATTTATCCTTTCTAGTAAAGATGTTTTGGAAGCCATTTGAAAAATTATTGATGTTTCACCTTCCATGGTTATTCGCATATCCATATTTACTAGATCCATGAAAATAGGATCCCTTTAAACTCTCATCTTGTTCAAAACTCCATGATCCTTTCCACTCAAAGCATCTTCCACCCTATTTTCCTTCCTCGGGTGGTATTTTATAGTGAAATCATAATCTTTGAGTAGTTCAATCCATCGTCTTTTCCTCATTTTGAGTTATTTCTGTGTGAAAATATACTTCAAAATCTTTTGATCAGTATAAATCTCAAATTTTTACTATAGAGATAGTGTCTCTATATTTTCAGAGAAAATATTATAGCTTCTAACTCAAGATCATGAGTACGATAGTTTTTCTCATGAATTTTTAGTTGTCATGATGCATAGTAAATAACTCTATAATTCTGCATAAGGACACAACCAATTACTTTCTTTGAAGCATCACTATAAATAACAAACCCATCGTTCCCTGATGGTCGAGTAAAGATAGGATCATTGACTAATCCTCTATTTAGTTCTTCAAAACATTCTTTACATGCTTCTGTACAAACAAATTAAACCCCTTTATGTGTGAGCTTGGTTAATGGGTTAGCCAACCAGGCAAAATTCTAGACGAAACATCAATAATAACCTGTTAAAACGATAAAACTGTGTAATTCAGTTATACTCGACGGGGATGGCCATTCTTGGATTTCCTTGGTCTTTTAAGGATCAATAGAGATTCTATCCTTAGAGAAAATATGTCCAAGAAAAGAAATCTCTTGAAGCTAGAATTCATACTTTCTAAACATCCCATATAATTCATTTCTTCTGAGGGTTTTCAGAATAGTGCACAAGTGATATTCATGATCTTCATATATTTTTGAGTATACCAATATATGATCAACAAATACCACTAAAAAGTCATCAATATATTCCTTGAAAAATCTATTCATTAGATCCATGAAGACAAAGGGTGCATTATTCAATCCAAAAGGCATTATTGTAAACTCGTAATTCCTATAACTGGTTCGAAATGCAGTTTTCGTAATGTCTTCCTTCTTCACACACAACTGATGATGTCCAGATCGAAAGTAAATCTTTGAAAAATATTGAGCTCCATGAATTTGGTCGAATAAATCATCAATGCGAGGTAGGGGATACTTGTTCTTTATTGTTATATCATTGATCTCTCTATTGTCAATGCACAACCTCATAGATTCATCTTTATTCTTAACAAAAAGGACAGGAGCTCCTCATGGAGAAACACTAGGGCGAATAAATCCCTTGTTACTCAATTCCTCTTGTAGTTTCTTTAGTTCCAGTAATTCTTCTGTGGAAATTCTATAAGGGGTCTTTGATATGGGCCTTGAAACAGGAATTAAATCAATGGAAAAATCAATTTCACATTCTGGAGGATGTCCAGGTAAATCCTCTCGAAACACATCAACATATTCTTGCACAATAGGTACATCCTCTATTTGAAAATTCTTTTCCTCACCCATATTTATTTCACACTCTTCCACCCCAATAATTGTATTTAGTAGATCTACTAGGGGTAGATCTAGATAAGAATCAGGTGGTGACATTTATGCTCTAAAGATAAAGTACTCATTATCATCATCGAAAATTGTAACCTCCTTCTTCTAATAATAAATTTTCACATCATGGACTGAAATCCAATCCATACAGAGGATTATATCAAATTCAATAATGGTTATTATTATGAGATCAGTAGATAAAGAACATTTAGATTCCCTAATTGGAACCGATTCAAAAAACTTTGTTGTGATGATACTTCTCTTAGGTGTTTTGACTAACAGCTCCCTTGTTAATTCAAATTGAAAATATCAAATTTTCTTAGCAAAATGGGAAGATATAAAACAATACAATGATCCAAAATCAACAAAATCATTGGCTAAACTTGAGGAAACCATTAAATTACCTACCATCACATCTTTCGGAACTTCAACTTTAGTAGTAGTGATCACATAAGATTGCCCTTGCTCCCTTGGCCTTTTCTTAGGTAAGTTCCCTTGGAACTTAGGACATTCATTTGCATAATTCCTCTTTTCTCTAAAATTGTAGCATTCAAAATTGACAGCCTCTTTTTCCCCCTTGCAATCATGAGCTTGGTGTCCTTTTTCAACACACTTGTAATAAACTCTCATTCCCTTCAGGCAAGAACCAGGGTGTTTCTTCCCACATTTATCGCAGAATAGATATTTAAACTTTACCTTATTTCCCTTATTTCCATTTCTAGAGTGTTTAGTATATCTCTTTTTATCTTTCTTTTCTTTAAAGTCGTAAGACTTATAAAATTCCTTTTCTATCTTGATAGCGCATGATACAATATCTCTATACGATGAGAAGGATTGTGAGACTAATGCTTGATGGAGAAATATTTTTAACCCATCAAAGAATCGATCAATCTTACTCCTTGGGTTACATATAAACTCTTCTTCATGCCTTTCTATCCTTTTAAAGTTAGCCTCATACTTTGCAACACTCTCATCCTCCTTTTGCCTCAGACTGAAAAACTGTCTTTCCATATCCGCTTGATGGTCACAAGGAAAGTATTTTTCTAATAAAATCTATTTAAACTCCCTCCATTACATGTTCTATACTTATTCATCTTCCTTTGTTTTTTTTTATTAATGGCCACTATTGATCTGTATCTCCCATGAGGCAATAAACTGTCATGACAACTTTTTCCCTTTCGCTACTCCCCAAAGCATGAAATATTTTCTCCAAGTAATTTATCCATTTCTCAGCTACTAATGGATTTTTACTCCTATTGAATTTTGGTGTTTGTTTCCTCATGAAGGGTATAACATTGATCCTCCGCGTTGTGGATCAGGGTGCTCCATACGGGTAAGGTTATTATTCATAACCTGAGTGAGTTGTCTGAGTATGGTGATAAGCTTATCAGCACCAGTTGCATCACCAACTCCACTATAATTATCTTGAGTAGGAGGGAAATAACTACATGGATTACATGTATTGATATGGTTTTTATTCCTTCCACTAAGCTCTATTTCAAAATAATGGCATACAGTAGATTAGTATATGAATCGCAATACATAATTCCAAACTTGTAAAACACTTAACATAAATTGAACAGTTTATGGATATAATCCATAATCATAAAAATGTTTTCCTTGAGGAGGTATATACTCATAAATCCTTCATAATGTTTTGTTAACAAAATGGGAATTATCATAAGCATATGCCCTAGGAGTGTCGTAACCAAGAGTGCAGTATGGCTCGTTGTCGTGCACTAGTTCCTGTTCAAGTCTAGATCAAAGAATTGTTTTCATGTTTTACCCCTAGGTATATCAATTTCAGAGCCGTCTCTACCTGATCATATCCAGAGAGGCATGTATTACTTGGAAAACTCACAAAATCTATACATTACCAAAATTCTAGGAAGTTCTTCTATACTAATCTTCAAAGTCTATCTTAGGGTAATTTTCTATAATCATAGTTTTTCTCAATCTAGCTTCCAAGGTTTGTACTAAACTTTTTCTAATAAAAAATATAACGCCCCGACCCCAGTTACCTTGATTCGGTCCATTATTACATATCATTGTCATGATAACAAGGGATCAAATCCCGAAAGACCGATTAGTTTAGTATCCTTAGAATTACTAGATACATTCATAAGTTTTACATTACATTATAAAATGAAAAAGAATAAAAAAATTATCTCCATTTAAAACATTCATATCCCTTAGACTATCCCTTAGACTATCCATATAGGTCAGTCATAATATATTTCTTCACATCCGGGGAAAAATAAAACCTATAAAGGGGTGAGCTCAGATGATCAGTAAGGATAACAATATAATATAAACATTCATAAATAAGAATAAACATTTAAGAAAATTTATAATACTAAATTATAATCCTATTAAAAATAAACATATGTATAATATAGACAATATAAATCAAATAATTCCATTTACTTATTCACATGGATATTTTACTAGTAGAATAATCACATGCAATATCAATAGCCAATTTAATAATGATGGAATGCATAATTCCAGACTTCAAAACCACATAGTCAAGGCCTTGTGTCAAGACTAAAAATAATATTTTTTCAAGGCCTTATGTCAAGACATTATTTTGTCTCATGAGACCTACCGATTCATCAAGGAGATATAGCGGGCTCTACCAATCACTTACTAAGTCCAATGCATTCCTCATATGAAAAGGTTTAAACATAACATAAACATTCGTATTAAAACTTGTATAAGAAACGTAAATACTTTATCCATAAACCATGAATGGTATAAAAATAACACATCCATAGTAAAATATATCACAAAACCTTCAATACATTATGGAATATTTGTATCATAATAAATCAACTCCAAACAAGTTTAAAATCTATCAAAGGATGTTGACATAGATGAAATCAAAACTGTTTGAGAGAAATATCTCTTTATATTTTGAAATCATTTATAAGTCATGTAATTATAAAAGAAAACATTTATTTTCAAAATATTCTTACAATATTCTAATTTAATCTAATAAGGTGTTATAATAGTGGAAAATAGTCGCACTCGCCGTATAAGTTAAAAAAACATTCTTTCCTTAATGTTGTCAAAAAGGTCGTAAAGGAACTTGTTTGGAAAATGACGGAAATATTCATTTATATACATTTTATAAAAAGTAAAACAAGGGTATAAATGACTTTAAACCATAGTCTAGGAAATATTAAAAGTGTTTTGAAATATATTTTTAAGAAACACAGTTGTGGATGATAAAGAGGACCCGGTAGATACTCACGTATAAACAACCTCGGATAATGAAGAGATTGTGGAATTAACCCTAACCACGTAATTTTACTTAGTCGATGGTATTTTAACCTCCTGTATAATATTTGAAACATTTTTATTAAATTATAAAATAACTATATACATAAATATGATATCATGTAGGATTCGCTAATATTGTTTTGTTAATAATACTTCAGTAGTATCGTCGTTTCGGTTGTTAACTGATTCGTTTTCCTTTATATTCTTGGTTATGTAAGCCATGTTTGTTATGTATATGATGTATTTGATTCATATAAAGAATGATATTATGTTCATAAACATTATTTTTAATCATAAAATGAAAATTATTCTTTAATTATTACGATGGGGAATGAATCTCATCGCATTCATGGAGACAGTAATCTGTATGTACGCACGAGCGACAATATCATTATATTGATGGGGAAATCATATGTAATTAGAGGATATATCATATATAAAGAATAGTTAACATGTTATATTTATTATTTACATCAGTTTTAATCATTATTATACCCATCCAAAATAATGAAGTGTTTGAATAACAAACTACACCACGAAGTGGAGAAGGTAAGTTGTACGTACGCATGTATAGTGACTTTGTCATTTATAGGATGGATAGAATAACGAATATGGTTGTAACATATTTATAATAACATAATAGTATTTATAAATTACTGGAGTTATTATTTTGGTATAGAATCAAATAAAGAGGAAGTGGAATAATAAAAAAACTTGGAAGAGGGTGGTGAAATTATTACCTCTTCTTCGGGTGTTTCCTTTTGAGTTGATCAAAAGGGCTCCTTAGGTTGGATTTCTAATACAAGGAATATAGATTGATGTGAGGGAATTTAGGATGATATTTTTTCAGGGTTTGGCTGAGACAATTGTCTTCGGATGTGTTAAATCAAGAGAAGGTGAAGTACCCTTTTATAAGAGAGGTGAGGGTCACTTTAGGAAAAGCTTGAAATATTATTTTATAATAAAATCATTTTCGGTCTTTAATGGCTCAAAAATATTTTATTTAGATTATAATTTGGGTATGGGTTTAAAAAATCTCAACCAATAGGTTTTATAAAGGTTTAGGTCGTCATATTAACCTTATCTTTTAGATTTAACTCTTAGTTGAATAGTTTGACATTTACCAGGTCTCTTTGTATTTTTATATTATATGGTTAATAAACTTAATATAAACTGAAAATAGAACCCCAAGTGGTTAATTATTAATATATATAACCTTATCTAAGTACTTTGGCTGAACCTTATATTTTTAGTAATATTATATCAATTAATAATATAGTATTTGTTTTAAAAACTTAATTATGTCAATTTTGACACTATTTAGTATTTGATTTTTTTTAAGCCATAAATACTTTATCACTTCTAATAAAATTTATTTAATCAATTATAACATGTCATATTAATATATAAAATTAGTTTAATTCATCATAGGTCTCAAGTTACATTTATTTGGATATTTATAATATCAATTATTTTAATATTTCATTAATAAGATAATTACTGCATCATCATTGTGTTATTAATAAATTAAATTATTTTGTGTCTAAAAATTATAAATAAAATACCATTACGTAGGAAATATTTTTATATTTCTAAAGAATATTTATAGTCGAATATATCTTATGTATAACCCCATATTAAAAATTGTTTAGTTATTAAACATTGAATTTAACACTTTTAACTCTTCTTTAAATAAAATAATAATAAATTTCATAATCTAATCCATGTGGACCAAAAGAATCATATTTTATTCCTAATGTTGTTTTTGTTCTAATTACACTTATCTAATATAATTATGACATGTTCTAGGGTAATTATAATAACATTTTTACCCTTAATTACCCTATTTACTTTTAACCGTGGTAAATAAAAGTCAAAAGTTACTGTTCACAAAAAAATTATTTTCAACTTATTGAACCAAATTTTACTTACTAATGTCAATTGTGCCTCTTGGAGTTTTAAAATTCAACTCACGAA
Source organism: Viscum album (assembly GCA_963277665.1). Lineage (NCBI taxonomy): Eukaryota > Viridiplantae > Streptophyta > Magnoliopsida > Santalales > Viscaceae > Viscum > Viscum album. Next base: position 1,791,650,913 of record OY728138.1, read on the forward strand.
AGTTCTAAAATTAAATTTTATGCAAATTTGTAAATGCTCCTAGAAGGTGGGTAAAAGACGGTAAAAAGTTCAATAAAATTTTATATATCTAAAATTATTATAAAATGACTCCAATAAATTACATTGAACATATATAGGTATTTGTTGAGTCAATAAGGTTTCTTTATAACTTTTCCATTCCTCTATGTTTTTAAAATCACAAATACTCTATCTCAAGGAAAATTTCTTCTCCACTCAGATTTTCCTTAACAGGGAAAATCTTCCTTTCCCAAGGAAAATTTATCCTTACCATGTTTTCATTGTTTGTGTTTTAATTTATTTAAATATAACTCTTTTAATTCCTATGTTTTAAATTAGGTTTCACATCTAAAACCTCAAAATTCTATAAATACTTATATATATAGAGTATTCTGTTTTCAGGTTCCGAATTCAGACTCTGAATTCTCTGAAATTCAGACTCTAAATTCTTTGAAATTCAGACTCCGAAATCTCTAAAATTCAGACTCTGAATTCTCTAAAATTCAGAATCCAAATTCCCTAGAATTAAAACTATGAATTCTATTGAATTTAGACTCTTAATTCTTTATAATTCATGTTCCGAATTCCTTAAAATTTAGACTCTGAAGTCTATATAATTCTGATTCTAAATTCCTTGAAAAATAGAATCTGAATATCCATGCAATATAGAATCTGAATGTTTTTTTCTTAGACTCCAAACTTTATTTTTCCTTAGACTCTAAAAAATATATTTGGTTGAGCTACCATATTTTACTTACTCTTGTTATAGTTATAAAACAATGTAATGCATTCTGTTTCTAACTAACTATTGTTTGAGTTACATGTGTACAGGTCCCTCTAAAGTTCAAGGAAAAATATGATCGTTGGAGGAGGGAGCTGACCGTTAGAGATGTTCCTATAAATATGATCTCATTTGAATGAGTTCACAACAACTTTGATGATTTTTCTATGACTCTAGAGATTACATGCTGTTGAAGTGATTTCTAGAGAGAGAGACTCTCATTCTTTATGCGTACTAAACATCTTGTTCAGATTGTTTTGTGCAACTCTTATTGTTTCTGTGTACAATCAAGGGCTTCTGGGGATAGGAAGACAGATGTGTCAACTACCTTAAAGTTTAACAACTTCCTTGATAAGGAAGACAGAGGTGCCGACTACCTTGAAGTTCAAGGGCCTACGGGGATATCAAGATAGAATCTGATATTCTTATCAAGGGCTTATCCTGGTGTGGGTAAGACAGACTTTCTTGAAAGTATAAATCAAGGGACCTTTATCCAAGGTTTTTGGATACCCTACTCTTTGGGTTAAAATATTCTATACTTGTTACTTGTATTGTTTCAATTCTATTTTCTGCTGCATTTTGATTGATAAGTAAAGTATAACTGTCTTATACTTTCTTGTACTTGTATACTCTGATTAGTAAGATTCTATACACTTTAAGGTGGAATATTTTTCCTTGTAAACTTTTCTTAAGTTTTATTTCTGGAACCATATTTCCTGAATCTAACAAGTTTTTAGAAATAATAGGTCTTGTAAATTTACCTTGTTTAACATTGCTAAACAATAGAAGGTTTTATACCATCTTTAAAAGTTCCAAAGGAATTTTTTAAAGTATACAATTCACCCCCCCCCCCCAGTTATTTTGATCATATACATCATTATTTCGATCCTACAATTGGTATCAATGGAGGTCTCTGAAATACTTATATTCACATATAAGTTTTCTTGCTCAAGTTCTCATTGTTCTATAATTTCCTTACTTAGGATATTTTTATCCTAGCTTAAAAACTTTTATTACTAAAATGTGTCTATGGAAAGATATTTTATTTAGATGTCAGGAATGAATATTGGTTCGATTGAAAATCTTAATCCTCTAGAACACCTCTTTTTTATGGGAATTATTATGAATATTGGAGAGATCGTATGAATACTTTTGTTATTGATACTGGAGTGGACAACATTTTTATGATTACTAGAGATTACAAGATTCCTGATATGGAAGTCAGAACTTTTACTAATCATGAAAAGTTAGAATATCAAGTTAACTATAAGGTACGCAATATTTTCTTGTGTTCCATGGACAGGAATATATATATCCATATTTCTTCTTGTGAAGCTGAAAATTGTATTTGGAAGAAGCTTGATGTAACTCATTTTGGTGTATCCAAAGTTATCAAAACTAAAAGAGCTATGCTTAGAGTTGAGTATCATGTTTTTTTCTTTCCTTATAGAGAACTTATATGTAAGGTAGAACAGAGATTCATGACTATTGAAAATATCTTAAAATCAAGGGGTGAGAAAGTTTTAGATGATGAGGCACTTGTGGACAAGATTATAGATATCATGCCGAATGAGTGGGAATCCAAGAGGACAGTTATAGATGAAAATAGAAAAGTTACTCAGAATTCTCTTGATGAGATGTTTGGAACCCTTCTTTAACATGAGACAAGAATGAAGAGAGATGCTGACAATATTAAGAAAAATACTGGAAATGGAAGTGTTGCTTTTACAACTACTTCAAATCATATGAAATTCAAGACTCTTGAGAGAGTTACAAGATCTATGTCTAAGAAGGTTGATGTTTTATCTGAATCAAGTGAAAGTGAATATTCTGATAATGAACTAGCTAATATTTCTTTAAGGATGAACAAGATATTTGAGAATAAATAATTTCAGTATAGATATAAGAAGAAAGAAATAAAGGATAAGAAAGACTCTGAAGTCACTTGTTATGAATGAAAAAGAGCAGGGCATATAAGTCCAGATTTTCCTATGCTTAAGAGAAAGGATAAAAAGGAAAATCATTCTGAGAGGAATATAAAGAAGTACTACAAATCAAAAGATAATAAAGTTTGGAAATCTAATGACACCTATAGTGCCAGTGGTGAAGACTCTTCTGATGAATCCTCAGAGTATGAATCTTCTGGTCAGAAGAATCTTGGTTTACTAGCTAGATTACCTATTGAAAATCATTTTTTAATGGCCAAGGTGCACAATGATAAATCTATAACCAATGTATCCTTGAATTATAATTATAGTGGTAGTAAATACTATGAATCATCTGATGAAGAATCTCTTTCTGATGAAGATAATACTTTACCTACTTATGAATAAGTTTCTAGGTTTTCTAAGATTCTTGAGAATGAAAATTCTAAATTCAAGAAAAATCTTGATAAGGAAAATTCTAGGATTTCCATTCTTACTAAGGAAGTATCATATCTTTCTAAGGATCTTGATAAGAAAATTTATGATTTTTAAAGTATTTCAAAAACCCTTGAGGAAGTTAATTCTGAGAAGGATAAACTTTCTAAGGATATATAAAAATTAATTTCTAAAAAAAGTGTTTTTGAGACTAACTCTAGTGCTAAAACTAATGTTTTTGAGGAGAAAAACTTATTTATTAAGCTAAAGTCACAAATATTTTCTTTGAGGAAGTGTTTATCAAACATTACCATAGGTAAGGAAAACTTTGATAAAATGTGTTCTCAAATTCGACCTCTAAGGAATAATTCTAGATTTGGTTATACTCATTCAAAACCAATTTTTAGTAACAATTATTTTGTTCCTCAAAGTGCTCTATTATGCACTAAATGTCGGTGTGGTGGGCATTGGGAAAAAATTACTTAAAAAAACTCAGTCTTTAGGTTTTCATAAAGCTTATTTTTCAAAGAAAATGTGGATTTCTAAAATTTTTCTTTCTTAAATTTTTGGATCCAAGAAAGTTTGGGTTCCAAAATTTGAACTCTTTCATTTTCATGAAAATAAAGATAGTACCAACATTAATACATGGTACATGGATAGTTGATGTTCTAGACACATGACTGGTAACAAAATATTCTTTGAAAATATTATCAAGATGAATAGAGGAAAAGTAACTTTCAGAGAAAATTCTCAGGGAGAAATTATTATTATATGTAACATTATTCTTCATAGAAAAACCCTGATTTCAAATTTTTTATTTGAAAAAGGATATATCATTCTTCAATTTATTGGAACGTAAGATCAACTTTCTGATATTTTCACAAAATCTTTACCATCTGATATATTTGAATACATTAAACAGAAGTTAGTAATGATAACTGTAAGGTAATCCTCCTTGTTAAATTCTTGTTAGATCTTATCTCCTTACAGTAACAAACTCTTTTTCAAAAGGGGAGTACATTTTCTTGGTAGTAAAAATTTTCTTAATATAATTTGTTTTAGTAGTCAAATTCTTTTTCATAGTTAAAAATTTTCGTAATCTAAAATTTTTCATAATAAAATTTTCATAATCTAAAATTTTTCTTAGTAAACATTTTTTGTACTCTAAAATTTTTCATAGTCTAAATTTTTGGTAGTCTAAATTTTTCGTAGTCTAAAATTTTTTGTAGTATAAAATTTTTGGTAGTCTAAATTTTTTGTAGTCTAAATTTTTTGTAGTCTAATATTTTTTTTAGTGTAAATTTTTCGTAGTCTAAAATTTTTCGTAGTCTAAATTTTCCGTAGTCTAAAATTTTTATTAGTCTAAATATTTCATAGTCTAAAATATTCCGTAGTCTAAATTTTTCGTAATCTAAATTTTTTGTAGTCTAAAATTTTTTCGTAGTCTAAATTTTTCGTAGTCTAATTTTTTCGTAGTCTAAAATTTTTCTTAGTCTAAATTTTTCATAGTCTAATTTTTTCGTATTCTAAAAATTTTTCATAGTCTAAATTTTTCGTAGTCTACAATTTTTCGTAGATTTAATTTTTCATAGTCTAAAATTTTTCCTAGTCTAAGATTTTTTGTAGTCTAAAATTTTTCATAGTCTAAAATTTTTTGTAGTCTAAATTTTTGGTAGTCTAAATTTTTTAGTTGTCTAAGATTTTTTGTGGTCAAAATGTGTGTAGTCAAAGTTTCCGTAATCAAATTTTCAGAATCTAAAGTTCTTCAAGAAAAATTTTCCACATTACGAATAATCTTCCTGGAAATATGAAAGGTATGTTTCCCTTATTAAGTGTTCATAATAATTTTTCCTTGATGATATTTACATTTGTTTTTAAACGCTTCGGATTCACTTTTCCTTAAATCTGAATGTTTTCTTAAAACCCTAAAAAGATCAAAATCTATAAAAATATTTCTTCAGTTATAATCTCAACTATTAGATCTTCTTAAGAAGTTTTCAACCATTGGATCAATCAGGGAAGTTGAACTATCACCTCAATTTCCTATATAATGGCCACCTGATGCTTGTCCCACATCGATCTCCAAGATCTTGCGTGCTGAATCTAAGCCCTTCCTACATAAGCTTATTTCAAATTTATCAGGTCTTCCTTACTTCTGAATGTCTGTTGAATCCTCTTCTTAGAAAGAAATTTCAATTGTTAAGAAAATTTCAAAGTGTCATATCTGCCGAGAAAGGTTAGTCTATCCGAAGTTTTATGCCAAATATGACTCTATAGTATCTAAGAATGTCAAACTAAATGGTTGGGTTAGTGTTTTCGTATCAAAACAAAAGGAACAGGATCTGGTGTATCCGGATTTGTTGATTGAGTTCTATGAAAAATAAAGTTTCTTCAAGGAAGAAGGTAGAGAATAGTTTTCCTTTAAGTGTTATGGAAAGACTTATTCTCTTTCTTACACCAATGTTGCAAGCGTAATTGTAATTTATTATGAAAGAGAAGCCTAGTTTTTCTCACACAATCTACATGATGTGATGGGATCTTTTGATAAAGAAAAATCCATACAGTTTCTTATCCTGGAAGAAGTGAAGACTCTGAAGATTGTTCATCTGTCTAAGAACTTACATATTCTTGAACTCTGGGTTCAAGGTTTTATAATTCCGAGAAAATGTGATAAGGATACCTTGAAGAAGAGTGATATCTACATTATGGATTTCTTTTTGAATTTTAGGAAGATAAATTTGGTTAATTACATTCTAGTTGCGATTGAGAATATAAAAAATAGAAATTTGAAATCCCAGATTATCATGTATCCAGATATTCTATAAAAGATTATTGTTTATTATTTAGAATCCTTCAAAATTACTTGATGTTTTAAGTAGAGTAATTGTCAAGTCATGTTTTTGAGTGATGACTCTTTGATAAGGATAAAAGTTGGTTTTTCTAAATAATCCAAAGAATTATATGATTTTCTTGAAGAGGAGGTAGAAGCATTATCAAAGAATTAAGAAGTGGCTGAGACTTATAAAAATGGTTGAAGGAAGAGGAAGGCGAAGGAACCAGAAGATAAAGGAAAAACCCCAGTGGCTAAGGAAACCCAATCTACAACTTTGAACCTAAATAAGAAAAAATCCTATCCTGATGAATTTGTGGATAAATGGAGAGAGGATAAGAAAAACTGGAAGGAAGGGGATCCTAAGTTTGGCTTGGATCCTGTTGAGGAAAAATATTTGAAGGAAAAGGCTTCTGAGAATATTTAGAAGCAAGAAAAAGAAAAGAAACAAAAGAATAAGATGTCTGAAGCTGAGGTTACTCAATCTCTTATCAAGGCTACTGAAAAATCCTCAAAACAAATTCTGGTACCAAAATCCTTTTTGATAGAACCTTTGCGAGAGACTCTAGGAAAGAAATTGGTGATTACTTAACGACATCAATAATAAAAAATAGTGCAAGAATAAGAAATGGAAGAGGAAGAAAAAGAAGGCGGTGGTGATACTGAGGACTTGATAAAGCAAGTAGTGGATTTCCATGATAAGGAAATTATTTCTGAGAAATTACCAATCTGAACTTCTGAAGTTGAGTCTTAAAAACTTGCTACCCTAGGAAAATATGAGAAGGGTGAGGAATAAGTGAATAGGTTTTCTGAAAAGGAAAGTAGAAATCATGATTTCATACAGCCAGAGGATGTTGAGGTAGGAGCTGAGAAGGAATAAGTTGATGAAGAAAAAAAATTTAACTGTCAGATAGTGAACATGAATCACCTAATCATGAAGAAGTCATTTCGAAAGATGATAAAGGAAAAAAGGTGGTAGTTGATACACCTAGAAAAACTGTGGTAAAGAAGAAGGAAGTTGGTGCTCTATCTAAGAGGAAGGCTGTTGAAATAGAAAAAGAATCCTCACCAACCAAAGTCTAGGATTCAGAATCATCCTCACTTGTACATGACTTTGTTGTTCAGTATTTGAAAAAACTTGTTGGAACTATTACCTTATTTCCTAGTATAGACTCCAGATGTCAGATGATTTAGCATACATTAAATAAAAATTGGATTCTGCTTTCTTAGTGATGGATAAATGTGTTAGTCTCAAGGCAGATTTCAAATCTTTTCTCATTAACTATGAGGATTATAAAAGATCTTGCAAGAAGATGATAAAGTGTTCAAGGAATATAGTATAAGAGATGAGAATCTTTGATGAATTCCAAGATAGTGTTAAGGATTCTTTTGACACCAAAGATGTGAAGATCAAGGATCTCACTAATAGTTTTGAGGAAAATCTAACTCTTAAATAGAAATCTCAGAAGAATGAAATTAAGGATCAGAATGGGAAGCTAAATTATGTGGCCATGAATGGGAAGAGAGAAAGGGATCTCAAAATTGAGATAGAAGAGAATCTTGTTAAGCAGGAAGAAGTCTTGAAAGCCCAGGCAGAGAATCTTAAGGCTCGGGAAGAAAAGATAAAATCCTTAGAGAAGAAAACTGAAGATCAGGATCAGCTTATCAAGCGTATAGAAGAAGATCACAAAGAGCTCATGAAGCTAAACCCCATTGTGAAGAATCTGATGACGAAGGATAAGGAAGGATAATCTTTTCCAAATCTGATCTTTTGTTGTATTTTATTGTTGTAAAAATTCTTCCAATATTAATGAAATTCTTGTTGCACTTCATAGTTTTGGTTGTTTAGTACTAATATTTTAGGTACCATATTTTCTTTTCCATTCCCTTTATTCATTTTTGAAAATCACAAAGGGGGAGAAAGGAATGTCAAAAATAATACTAAGAAAAGAATAAATTTACCTAATTAAGGGGGCGTTTTTATCATGAATATTTTCATATGAAAGAAAATGAAAAATCTCATTTAAGAAATCAAGAATACGATCCTTAGGGTTTCTAAAGCCTAAGGGTGAGTTATTCGTAATCACTTTTATCTCTAAGTAAAGGCAGATAAGTTTTTATTTTTAAGTTTATAAAATTTTTAAGTATTTATATTTCATAAGGATGTTTGTGATTTCCAAAAAGGGGGAGATTGTTGAGTAAATAATGTTTCCTTATGACTTTTCATTCCTATACATTTTGAAAATCACAAACACTCTATCTCAAGGAAAATTTCTTATCCACTCATATTTTCCTTAATAAGGAAAATCTTCCTTCCCCAAGGAAAATTTATCCTTACCATTTTTTCATTGTTCGTGTTTTAATTTCTTTAAATATAACTTTTTTTATTCCTATGTGTTAAATTCAGTTTCAAATCTAAAACCTCAGAATTCTATAAATACTTAGATATAGAGTATTCTGTTTTCAGGTTCCAAATTCAGACTCCAAATTCTCTGAAATTCAGACTCTAAATTCTCTACAATTCATACTCTAAATTCTCTAAAATTCAGACTCCGAATTCTCTAAAATTCAGACTCTGAATTATTTGAAATTCAGACTCTGAATTATCTAAAATTCAGACTCCAAATTCCTTATAACTCCCACTCTGAATTCCTTATAATATAGACACAGAATTACTCAGAATTTTGGTTCTGAATTCCTTATAATTCAGACTCTGAATTCCTTAGAATTCAGGTTCCAAATTCCTTAGAATTTGAACTCTGAATTCATCAGAATTCAGACTCTAAAGTCTACAGAATTCTGATTCTTAATTCCTTGAAAAAAAGAATCTGAATATCCATAAAATATAGAATATGAATTCTTATTTTCTTAGACTCCAAACTTTATTTTTCCTTAGACTCTGAAAAATAGATTTGGTTGAGAAATCATATTTTACTTACTCTTGTTATAGTTATAAAACAATGTGGTGCATTCTGTTTCTAACTAACCATTGTTTGAGTGACACCTGTATTGGTCCCTCCGAAATTCAAGGAAAAATATGATCGTTGGAGGAGGGATCCGACCATTAAAGATGTACCTATAAATAGGAGCTCATTTTAATGATCTCACAACAACTTTGATGACTGTTCTATGACTCTAGAGATTACATGTTGCTGAAGTAATTTCTAGAGAGAGACTTTCATGCTTTGTGCACATTAAACATCTTGTTTAGATTGCTCCGTGTGACTCTAATTATTGTTGTGTACAATCGAGGGCTTCTGGGGATAGGAAGATAGAAGTTCTGACTACCTTAAAGTTCAAGGACTTACTTGATAAGGATGACATAGGTGCCGACTACCTTGAAGTTTTAGGGATTGTGGGGATAGAAAGACAGACTCCGATGTTCTTATCGAGGGCTTACCCTGGTGTGGGTAAGACAGACTTTCTTGAACGTATAAATCAAGGGACCTTTATCCAAGGTTGTTGGATACCCTAATCTTTGGGTTAAAAGATTCTATACTTGTTACTTGTATTGTTTCAAGTCTATTTTCCACTGCATTTTGATTTATAAGGAAAGTATAACTATCTTATACTTTCTTGTACTTGTATACTCTAATTAGTAAGATTCTATACGCTTTAAGGTAGAATCTTTGTCCTTGTAAACTTTTCTTAAGTTTCATTTCTGAAACCATATTTTTGGAATCTAGAAAGTTTGTAGAACTTAGAGTTCTTGTGAATTTACCTTGTTTGACATTGTTAATCAATATAAGGTTTTATACCATCTTTAAAAGTTCCAAAGGAAATTTTTAAAGTATACAATTCACCCCCCCCCCCCCTCTTGTATTTTGAGCATCTACATCATTATTTCGATCCTATATTATTATGTCTCTATTTTGAACTAAAATAAATTAAAATAAAATAACTAATTATTTAAATAAAAAGTTTGTTTTAAATAATAACGCAGTGTTTTTCACTATTCATCAAAAATTAAAAGTTCTCAGAAAAATACCAAAAAATCACCCAAAGATAATTTTGATATTCTGAATCCAAAAATTAAGTCCATTTTGAAAATTAAAATTTATTGAATTTCAGAAAGTGGGTATTACTATTCATAATAGCTAGTTTCATTGGTCGTGGTGTATTAAAACTCCAAGTTGTGTACAACGCAAGCTACTCCATTTTTCAAAGGGAAACGTATCATGGAAGCTTGGGGTGTTACATTTCTTCCATTAATTTTTTTTAAATGGGAAGTTTTTCTTAAAATTATGTTTCAATAAATTGTATATTTGATAGATGATTTAATAGGTTTTCATAGTTGTAAGTTGTATAAAATGAATCAGTTAATTTAATATTTTTTAAAAAAATCGTTTCATATATATAAACTTTTGTTTCCATAGTATTTGGTTTGTATGTAAAGGTAGGATGAATATTTTTTTGGTCCTATTGTCCAAATGAATCTATTTTTTTTCTAACTTCTATATTTGATCTTTATTTGAGCCTTTATATGTGATTTCTATTCAGTGTAACACCCTGAGATTTTTTTATATTTTGTTCTTCAATAGCTTTCAATATATGCAACACTGAGCTTTAAAAAACTGTGATATACTATTAATATTATTATTTAAACAATACCCTCATAACCAAGCTATTAAACATATAGGTATGAATAGTAATAATCCGATTTTTAAAAATAAATATGAAGTTTTTATATGAATAAATTATATTTATAAATAATTACTTGATTTTTTATACAATCTTTATATTCTTCAAAAATGCATTTTTCAAATAAATATTGAATTTCATTGTTTTAGTAAAAAATATTTTTTCAATTTTTTGAAAATTTATTTTAAAAAATAAACATCATTATTAGAATCAACATTTAAAAATTATAGATGGGTTAATTTTTGTGATTGATCTAAAAAGTTTTCATTTTTAATGAAGTGTGAAAATTTTTATTTATTATTAAAAACTATATTTTAGTTTGATTAATTTATATGTTCCAATTTTTTACAACGATTTAATATTAAATTTAGTTTAATTATATAATAATTTATCCAATTTAATTCATTTGAAATAATTTTATATTATATTTTGATATTAATATATTCTATACTTAAGAAAACATTTTTATCAGAAAACCAAGTTTTTCATAATGCCTTTTGTACTAATTTAGAAATAAATTTTTCAATATATATGAACTGAATTTGGAAAAATGGATTCCATATTTGGAATTTTAATAATTATTATATAATTAAGACAATTTATTTTTTAGTCATAATGAATATTAAATATAGTAAAAATAATTTGATGATAAAAATGTTCAAACAAGTTTAGCAGGGGACAAATAAAAAAATGGGGTAAAATAACCTGAAAAGTAGTCAAACTCATTTGTTTTGTAATATTTTGACCTATTATCATATATTTATTGATAATAATCCTTATTTTATACTTATTTCACATCTAAAATGTGTTTATAAATTTATCTTTTAAAAATTTCATGTGTTTCCACTCCATCACTTATAATTTAGAACACTTTTCCTCTCCTATTTTCACTTAAAATCATTTTGATTCATTATATCCCTTCTTAAATCCACTAAATACTTATCTACCTACATACTAGAGGCCTTATTTTTATTTATAAACCCTCATATGAATTATTTTAGTGTTAACATAAGGAGGATGTCCAATAAAGATGTATCATTCTTAATCGAGAATTTTTTTCTTCTTCTACATCCTTCAAATCACCTTTAACATTATTAATTTTAAAACAAATAAAAGCATAAAGTATAGGGATATTACATCATTTTGGCAGAATACACATAAAAATTCCCAAATACCATAATTATTTACTTCCTTTGGAAACATAGAAGAAAATTAACTTGGATATAATACATCTATATCTTCTCCCTCCAATTTAATCATATCAAGAACCCTTTTTGACATTACATACTTAAAAAAATATTCATATCCTTGGTATAAGAAATATAAGAAAATTTCAAGATCAGGTTCTTAGTAAGGGTAAATAAGGGATACTTGTAAGAATAAAAATGAAATAAGGGGTATAATAATGAGATAAAAACTTTAAAATATCATACCCAGCATATCAAAGATCATAAACATGTATCGCAGTGAATCATAAGGTAATAAAAGAACATAATACATAAGTTCAAAACATTTATATAAGACATGAAATTCTAGCATACACAAAAAAATTTAACTTTGTGAAAATTTATAAATTATAACATGTTAACTCATTAAATTAATAAAATAAAACCAGGCCATTGAATGAACATATGGACATGAATACTAGGTCCATTCATAAAATAACAGACATGAAAACTAGGTCCATGAATAAAGTTGTGAACCTAAAATCATTTTCACACATAACATATATATATCATGAGTTATTTTTCTTTACCCAATTCATTGGAGGTAGATATAGGTCTCACCCATCACATAATTAAAACAAAGCATATTTTTTCTTCAAGAACAAAAATCATTCAACATATGAGAACCCATTGAATGAAATCAGTTTCATTAACATCATTCATTCATTAGATAACCCATGAAAGAGAAATGGGTTTCATAAATATCATGAAATTATAACCAAAAATAAACCAAAGGAAGAATAAGGGTATTATTCACGAAAAATACCCCTAATAATTCATAAGTAAGGTAAATTAATATAATCATATATTTAAAAATAATTCTTGAGGAAAGCATCCTTTTTTATTTGAAAAAAATTGCATGTTAGTTACTGAAGCTTCAAGGAAATAAGGAATCCTGAAACAATAAAAATCTGATCAAAACTTATAACATAAAAATAATTCCTTTCGTACATTTTTTGGAAAATTTATAAAGTACCTGATTTTGAAAAACGACAAAAAGAATCATTTCAAAACATTTATTCAAAATTAAAACATTGGTAAAAAATAACTTTAAATATTCATAGTAGTAGATTAAAACCCATTTGAAAATATTTTTATAAAACATGGATGTGGAGGATAAATATTACCCAATGGATATTTAACACAAAATAATCTTGAATATTGATGAGATTGTAAAATAAATACTTATCACTTTATAATCAGTAGAATCACATTAACATGGAATAAAGAAAATTATATGGACATGAATTTTCTAAAATATTTAGAATAATACTCATAAAATACAAACATGGGTATTATATACACCACACCATAGAAAAAAGTAGTGTATAAGGCATGTGTCCCACATAAATAAAATTGATACAAAGATCCCTTACCTTATGTTTTGACTCTAATCGTACTCAAAAAAACATATTTTCTAATAAATAAAAGTTTATTATACATATATTAAACAACCATATTCTTATATCTCATACCATTTATGATTTTAATATGACCTTATTTTACCCGTTTATTAATAATTCCATGTTAATGTTATGTCTCGGGTAATATCTGTATTGTTTTTCACATGTGTTTCAATTTATTTTATTTTTAGTCCCCTTAATTATATACTGATTGAATTATCTCTTTAATGATAAAAATGATATAAATATCATATATATTTATTATATATGTATTTATAATATTTTATAAATTGTATAATTAAGAAATGAAATGTATCATTCATGGAGACGTTAGGTTGTATTTACGCAAAAACATTTTTTCATTTTCGTGTCGTATGAAAAAAAAAATAAAGGTAAATTAATTATATAAACATAAAATAAAAATAATTGAAGGGTTTTTTTGATGAAATAAAACAAAAACTTTCATTGATGAATGTTTCCTCTTATTTGGGTATCTTCTTTTGATTTGCAAAAAAATGATTTCTTTGGTCGTATTTCTACCCAAAGTATGGATTTTAGGATGATAGGAGAAATTTTGGGAGGAGTTTTGGATAGAGTTTGGCAGAACCAAATTGGTTTTGAAGTGTGAATAAAGGAGAACAAGAGGTATCCTTTTATAAAAGAGGGAAGAGGAATATAAGGAATTTCTTAAAACAATAATTTATAATAAATTAAATTTCAATAATTATATATCCAAATGGAATTAAATTAAATTTTACTAGGTTATATGGTGGTAATAAAATCAACAAATATATTTTGGATAGGTTTTGATGATATTTTAATGCTTACCTTTTTTATTATCCCTTAGTTAACCTATTTTAATTTTAACTACGGTAAACAAATTCAATATTAAAAGGTGGATGTTTTAACTTATAAGCTGTCAATTGAACAATTTATGATATTATATACCATATAAATTCACCTTTATCTTTATTTAGTTTTTTTATGTTTTTTAGAAAATTTAATATAATATTATTTTCATTAAATATCATCAGTGTCAATTTGGACACTATTTATTAAATTGATTTTATGAAAATCAATACAAAAATAAAATATCAAAAAAATTAATTTAATACACACATAACATATCAAATTTAGCTATAAAATTCATGTAACACCTTAATTAAGTCAAATTATATTTCTTTTATTATTTATAATATCATTTAATTGATTGTTTCATTACATTATTAATTATTGCACCATCATTGTGTAACTATTTATGAAAATTAATTATTTACTTAAATTTAAATATAAAATAAAATTATTTAGATAAAAAATTCATATTTATAAATCATATACATAGTAAATAATATCATATAATTTACCATATATTAAAAATATTAAACTTATTAAAAGTATGAGTGTGATGGTTTTTCACTCTCTATGATATTGATAACATACAAGTCATTTTCATGGAAAAGTTTCACTAAAATTATTCAACTTAGAACCATAGGGGTCCTGAATATAAATAACATCATAAAATAATATTTTTGAATGTTTTTGGGTGTTTTACTAATATTTATAATATTAATTTTATCCCTAATTACCAGATTTACCCATAAAAGTGGTAATAAAATTTACAAAAAATAACTATTCATATAGTCTAAAAATAAAATAGACATAATTAAAAAAATTGAAACCTATTATCCCAAATATGGATTCCATTTCTACAAATTCAATTCAATTATTTTTTTAAAATTTACGAAAAATTAATCTCGTATATGGGATGAAACAACATGTCTTTAAAGTGAAAATGTTTAAAAGATTGATATGGTTTTATAACCAAATTAATTATAAAATTTATTCCATTGATCTAAATTGAATTAAATGTTTGAAAATATATCTAATTATATATTTAAACTAATAAAAAATATATTTTCACATTATAAATTATTTCTATGAAAAATATTTTAAAAAATAAAATTTTGTATTGTTCACTATTTATATAAACATGAAAATTATCAGAAAAAATAACAAAAACCTTACCAATGTAAATTTTGATATCATGATATTAAAGAGATGTTTCTTTTTAAAATATAACATATAATAATTTCAACAAATATATTCAAAATAATTTTTTTGTTAAAAAGGAGAAAAAATACCTTTTAACCCAATACTACTTTTATGAGAAGAATTTGATATTTTCTTATATCATATATAGAAAACACATAATATATATGCTAAAAATTAGATTTAAAATATTATATATATATATATAATCAAATAAGTTTGTCATTTTATATATAAAACACTTGTGTACAGATTTTTAGAAAAACATTTCTTATTATTTTAAAAAGGGTTTTACATTCATTTATCATTTATTAGTCAAAGAATTATATATACATGTTTAAACCAAAATTTATTAATTCAATTAATTTTTATCATACCCTTTATTATAATGGATATGTTATAATTATTATCTTTAAATAATTATAATAATAAAAAGATGATTCATAGAAACTCAGTGTTTTGTGTAACGAATGCTAAGTCGGTATTGTGTGTAACAGAAGATTAAATTTGTGTAATGTATAATGCAAGACATCAAAGAAATTTATTTGAATTGAAAAAAAAAATTTATAAACACTAGGTGTATTACATTATAATCCCCTTTAAATGAATTTATCCCAAAAAAATGGTTATTATAATACAAACAAATTAGGATACTTATACCTAATCGTATTCTCATGATACCACACATATTCCTAAAACTGATATTTTATCTACAAATCTTTAACCAGGTGAGTTGTATTATTTTTGTAAAAATTTATTTCTATGATCCATAATATCTAAATGTTTTTCATCATAAACAAGATCTTCTTCCATAATTATGACCTCTGAGTTTAGTATATGTGAAGGATTAGGTTTGTACTTCCTTAGAATAGATACATAGAAACCATCATGAACTTGATAGAGATTTTAGGGAAGTTACAATGGATAGTATACCATTCCAATATGATTAAAAAAATTAAAATTAAACTTAGTACATTCAATTTAAAATTTAAAATCAAAGTTTGATTTTTGGTAATTTATTTATAGGAAACCAACTTCATAAAAAGGGCTAATAAAACATCCTTTTAAAAAGAGGGAAAGTAAAAGGAAAATATCACCACATAACTAGGATTAGTTTAAAGTGATAACATGGACATGTAAGAGAGTTCCAAATAAAAATTTCTCATGGAGAGTGACAGATAACGTGGTCAATATAAATATATTCATCAAATAATGATGAATATGTGATTTTATAAGCGGTCGTTTGATTCATAAAAAAATGAAGGTACGAGGAAATTTTTTTAATTGGAAGATAATTTTCTTAATGTTGAATAATTTTCTCAAGAATATATACTTATCAAATCTCATTCCATTTTACAAGAATAATCTCATCCATCATTTTTTTCTTGACCAATTTCACGTTCATCATCTTATTCCAAGAAAATGGGAAGTTTAAATTATAATGCTTGAAGAAAATATGGATCATATAATCCATATAGGGGGTGATAATTCACTCCTTTTGTATCTAGTTGTAAAAATAAAATTTTTAACACATGAAATCAAATATACAAAAATATTTATATTATGAGACATTAATTTCTAAAACCTCATTCTAATTTCAGTTTAAATAATTTCATAAATGGGAACCCTTACGAACCTTCCAAAAGACTAAAATTCAATAATTTAGAAATAAGCTCACTAAACTTATCATTTAACCCTAAAAACATGATGTATCTCTTAATTATCACATACCAAGCATGTGAATACCATTATCATGTATTATATTGAATCATGGTAATAACCTGAATTACCATAAAACCATAGTGAAAACATTCATTATTTCAAAAATTAACTCTTTCCTTATACCATAAATGAAAAACTTTTATAAACTAAATCCATGATATAATAATCCACCTTTTATCTTATTATTCCAAATTTCATCAATACTATCTGATTTACATTATTCTAATCCAAAATATTTTTACCCATAATGAAATCCATTTTCTCAACATTATAAATATATTTAGGGTTTCTTTCCTTTAAACAGTTTTTCCATAAAATATATCCATTTCATTAAATCTATTTTCTATGTCATCAGCACTATTAAAAATATTCATTCAAATCCTTAATTGAAAACTTATATTATACAGTTCTAATTTATTTAACAATGCATAATTATTGAATTCAAATACCTAAAAAATTCAATCCTTCCACTCCAATGATTATCATGGAATATGTATATCCTTGTTCTAGAATTAAATTCTTGGGTTAGATAATTTAGCTGGATAATTTACATGTTCCCAAAACCTGATACATTGAACTCCTTGAAAAGTTTCACTCCATGACATTCTTTTTCTAACAGATAACGTATTCCTCTCCATTTGATATATTTCTTTCGGTTCCTCTTCTGTGCTTCCTGACATATGGGTTATCAAATCATCTTTCCTCTATGTTCAAAACCACATGAACCATTATATAATTTTATATTTCACTTATTATATGTGTTAGTAATCTCACCGAGGTTCAAGTTTTAAATAATATATCATAATAGCTGATTAGGTATAATCACAATACCTTTCTCTGCATTCATGATCCAATTTAGTATACCATAACCACCAAACTTTTCATCAGATTCAAGGTTAACATGAATCTGTCTGGATTCATTCATAGACTAAAATTAAATGGATAATGTGAAAAGCACTAATTATAGTGGGAAAACTACATAATATAAGTAAATTACTTATAAAATTTCAATCTATGAAAACATAGGTTTAATCCTATGATATTCATGGTCATTATGAAAACTCTATGTTTATAACCTATACATAGAAAAATACATATGGATCTTACAAATTTTTTCTTATCTTAGTTTCAAAAGGTTGAATAAAAAAATTCTTTGATACCAAATATAATGATCCAAGCTTAAAGTTCATATATATTACATCATTTTTTCATAATAAAAATACACATGCCAAAACACCATATTATTTTAGTGGACTTGAAGAAATGGAATAATAATCAATTGGTTCATAACAAATATACATATTCTCCCACCTATTTGTTCAAATCTAGAACCCTTTTGAAATATCATTCCTAAAAAAATTTACATATCTTGGGGAAAGAAATCATAAGAAACATGTGAGCTCAGATGCTTAGTAAGGGTAAAAAAGGAATTTATTTAAGAATAAACATGATCATAAAGAGTATAAGAATGTGATAATAAATTTATAAGATCATACCCTTATTAGAAAATATCAAAAACATGAATTATCACATAAATATTGGTAGTTTATAATACATGAATCATAACACAATTAAAGAATGTAATATGTGAGTTTATACTAATGAAATAAGACATGAAATTGTGGCATATAGATAATATTATAAATTTGGGAACATGTATAAATATTAGCAGGTTCACTAATTAAATTAAGGACATTAAATCAGGTTCTTAAACAAATATATGGACATGAAAACTTGGTCAACACATAAAATTATGGTCATGAAGACCATATCCACGCATAGAATTGGGATCCTGAAATCAGGTTCATGCATAAAAAATATACCTCATGAGTTATCCATATTAACCAAATGAATTGGAGAGAGACATAGGTTCCTCCAATCACATAATTACAACCATATATATTTACTACACAATGACATAAATCATTCATCGTATCAAAACCCATGGAATGAAATGAGTTTCATAAACATCATTCAATCATAACATAACCCATGAAAAAGAAATGGGGTTTAAAAATATCATTTCATCATAGCTATAAATAATCCATATAAAGGATATGGATAGTATTCCTAAAAAATATCCCCATTAAATCATAAGTATCCTAAATGAATTTTATCATAGATTTAAAAATAATTATTGACAAAAATACACTTTTTGGTTTGAAAATGTTTTCTTTTCTTTAAATGTCGTTCAATTTTAGTAGAAAAAATTTTCTTAGAAAATAAAATTTTAATATTGTAATGAATTAATCAAGGAAATTTGGTTTCATGAATGAAAAAAAAATCTATTTGTGTCATAAAATTTAAAAGAACATTATTTTTAAACTTTTTTTGGAAAAGTCACAGTGTACCTCATTTGGAAAAATGAAAAAATATTCCTTTCAAACCATTTTTTAAATATTAAAACATGGGTAATAAAAAACTCCAAATATGAATAGGATAATAGTAAAATTATCTTTGAAAACATTTTTTGAAAACATGGATATAGAGGATAAATATTACCTAAAGGATATTTAAAATGAAATAATCTAGAATACTAATGAGATTGTGGATTAAATACTTATCACTTTATAATAAGTAAAAACATATGATCATAGAAGAAAAAAATTATATCGATATGTAAATAACATAATATTCGGAATAATACTCATAAAATACATTAATGGGTGTTATATACACCATATAAAATAAACAAGTATTATGTAAGAAAGTGTCCCACATAAATAAAATTGAGGCAATGATCCCTTGCCTTATGTCTTGAATCTCATTGTACTCATACAAACATACTCTATAATAAATATTATTTTATTATAAATATTTTAAATAACCATATTCTTATTTATAATTCCATACATTATTTGATTAATACTTTATATTACATGTTTATTAACTATTCCATTTTAATGTTACGCTTTGGGTAATATCTCCTTTGTTTTTCACATGTGTTTTGATTTGTTATACTTTTTGTACTTTTAATTATATAATAAATTAATTACATATAGAATGATAAAAATTATATTGATATCATATATATTAATTATATATGTATTTATAATAATTTATAAAATATTGAATTAAAAAATTGAATATATCATTCATGGAGACGGTAGGCCGTCTGTACGCATAAACGCTCTTTCCACTTTATTGACATTGTAAAAGAAAGAATTTAAATGAAATATATATAATTATATTATATTATAATTATTATAACATATATATAATATTATTTCACTAATCTCATCCTTAGTATATTCCATGTAATTTGGGAATGAATCACATCGCTTTGAGGAGGCGATAGTCAACACGTCCACAAACGAAGTCATCATATTTACCAAAAATAAAAATCATGATAGTATGAGTTATATAATAATTAAATAAGAATAAATAAATAATAAATATAATATATATATATATCATATAAAAAATAAATTTCATCATTATTCCCAACATTGAATGGTGGTAATGGATGAATGGACGACATCGGTTCGTAAGGCGCTAGTCCTCTATACACACAAACGATGATTTTATATCCCATTTGATGGAAGTGTATGTGAGTATAGGATTAACCCCTATTATAACAAAATATATTATATTTAGGATAATTATTTTTTTATATAAACATGTAATAAAATTAATTTAAGGGTTTAAATAAAGAAATAAAACAAAAATGTTCATTGATGAACGTTTCCTATTATTTGGGTATCTCTTTTTGATTTGCACAAAAGGATTTAATTTTCTGAATTTCTGCCCAAATTAAGGATTTAAAAATGAATGAATGTAATTTAGGAAGATATTTTTATATATTTTTTCTGATCCAAATAGGTTCTGAAGTGTAATGAATAGATTAGAAGAGGTGATACTTTTTAAGAGAGGGAAGGGGAAGTTTTGGAATTTCTCAAACAATTAATTTATAATAAATTTAATATCAATAAAAATACCTAAAAATGTCAATGAATATGAATATAAGTTTTTAAATGGTGATGATATCCTCAACCAACATATTTAATATAGGGTTTGGTGTGATTTAACCATTATCTTTTTTAACCATTAGTTAACCTATCACAATTTTAACAATGGTAAAATATTTTTCAATATTAACAGGTGTATATTTATATTATAAGGTGTCAATTGAACCATATATGTCCAATATATGATATTTTAGACAATATCTCTTCCCTTTCTTTTATATTAGATTTTTGTGATTTTCAAATTATTTAATAAAATATTTTTTACATAAATTGTCATTAGTGCCAGTGTTTACACTATTTATTACACTCACATTAAGAAACTTAATTATGTTAAATTATACTTATTTTAATATTTATAATATTATTTAATTGATTGTTTCTTTAATTAAATAATAAATGTATCACCATTGTGTAATAATTTATGAAACATTTTTCTTTAATAAAATTTAAAAATAAAATTCCATGATTTATATAAATATTCTATATTTCATATGAATCAATATAGTCAATAATATACTCTGTTTATACACATATTAAAATATTATACTTATTAAAAGTAAGAGTGTGGAATTTTCCCACTATCATTGATTTTAATAATATCCATGTCATTTTTAGAGTCATGTTTCCATTAATTTTTTAAATTTATAACATTAGGTGTTAAGAGTAGAATTAACTTAATCTAGTAATATTTGGGAATTTTTTAGAGTAGTTTCCTAATATTTATTTTATTATATATACCGTTAATCAGATTTACCATTAATTGTGGTAATAAAAATTACAAAAATTTATATTCATATCTTCCAAATATATATGGTACCAAATTACAAAATTTGTAACTTATGATTTCAAATATGGAATCCATTTTTTAAAATTTAATTCATATAATTTGAATAAATTAATTAAAAATTAATCTCGTAGACAAGATGAAACAATGAGTCTTTATTGTGAAAATAATATAAAGATTGATATGTTTTTATATCCAAAGACAATGTAAAATTTTTTCCTATGACATTCATTAGATTTACTGATGAAAATTGATCTAATTATACATTAAATCTAAAAAAATAAAATTTAACACTATAAATTATTTTGATTGAAAGGCTGTTTTAAATTAAAATATAGTATTTTTCATTATTCATCAGAGAATGATACTTATCAGGAAAATAAAAAAACGGACCAAAGTAAATTTTGATATGACTATTTCAAATTCTAATTTTATTTTTTAAAATTTAATTTAAAAAATATTTAATAAACAATTTAAAACATGTCCTCCATAAAAAGGTGGAAAAACCACCCTTTTATAGAAATACTCCTTTTTATGAGAAAATTGGATTTGTTCTTATATCATATCAAGAAAACACATAAGCTGTTTTTTGTAAAATAGATTGAATAATATATATAAATTTCATTAATATAATACAATAATAGTGATCTTTTAATATAAACAACAATTTTTCATTGTTTTTTACAAAAAAATTCTTTTATTTTAAAATGTGTTTTACATTCATTTATAATTAACAGGTTAAATAATTATATATAAATGTGTAAACCATAATTTCATAATTCAGTTAATCTTTTTCATACCCTCTATTATAATATTTATGTTATAATTGTCCTGTTTAAACAATTATAACAATAAAATGATGTTTCGTAGAAGCTCAATGTTGCATGTAAAGCAAGTTAAGTCAGTATTGGGTGTAGCATAAGATTAACTTGTTGTGGTGTATAATAGAATTCATAAACTAAATTTAATTTATTCAAAAAAATGCTTACAAAAACATGAGATATTTCAGAAAAAACACCATAAATAACTTCAATATACTTGGATATTATTATTATGATGTAAAAACCTAAATCCATATCCTCTTCCATAAAATTTGAAACAAAACCATTCGTTGGATGTACGACATACTACCGCCTCATGATCTAGTGTAATTTTGTGTCCATCAATGCCTCAAACAGATGGAGATAATGATTTATTTTAATGTTTATATATGATATTTATGATATCATTATACTCTTGGAGTTAAAATACAAAATATAGCTTCTCACCTTCCAATCCATTAGAAAACGATAACATTGTTCATGTATACGTGTGGACTACATCCTCCATAAAGTGATGTGATATGACTTTTATTTTATTTTACATTGATCATAATAATAATATATTAACGTAATATATGTTATAGAAATATTATTACATTGATTATTTAAATGAGAAGTAATATTTAACTATCTTTCATTTTATCAGTTGATAAATTTGAAATATCATTTATCTGTACGGATAACATGCCGTATCCATAAAAAGTGTAATTCATTTTCTATTTATAAAATTAATGAATTTATATAAATAAATGCTTTAAGAATATATATTATATTTATATCACGGTTAAATATATATATATGTGTGTGTGTGTGTGGAACCCTGATCAAAGTAAAATGAATTAAATACCAACCCAAAATATAAATGAAAAACGAAGATATTATTACTCGAACTATGATTTAAACAAAAAAATTAATTAAACAGATAATAAAAGGTCATATTTATATCCTATATGGTATGATAATAATTATTATAGTTATATAATATAATTATAGTAAAACAATATATATTATATTGGTGTTTTTAATTTGTATAAATAATTTTAATACTTTAGGTAAGGGGATTTTCTATCACTTTTATTTAATTATGACACATGCCATATTAAAGAAATATTTCTTTGGTGAGGTGTATATTATTTACAAGAATATATTTTATAATTATTCTTATGAATATTATGAGGATTTAAATATCTATATAGGTTTATTTATTTCATTTTCATATGATTCAAAAATTATTAAATTTGTAATAGTTTAATGATACACAAATTTGATTATCGATATTGTTTATGATTATTATTTCAGTGAAGTAATATTATTATATAAATAAAATGAAACACATTAATTTTAATATCCCCTATTTATTTTCTAAAAAAACTTTTTTCCCCATCATTTTCAATGTCTATGAATTCAAGGGTCCAAAATAAGTCTTTTAATTAAAATAGAATTTATTTCTCTCTTTGTTCGAAAACCCTTTTTCTTTCATCTCAATTTTTTTCATAAAAATGTTATAAAGGTTGTTTTTTTCTAAAATCCAATGATTTTTAATGAAATTTTCACCCTTTTTTAATATCTAAAAACTATTTCAAAAGTATTCATTATGCCTTTTTAAGAATGAGGTAATATTGACTTTTTTCCAAAAAATGATAAACCAATATTTTTTAAAACATTTACGACATGAAAGGTATTTCTCGCAATTATACTAATTAAATGATTTAAATATTATAATTAATTTATCTTTTTTTATTTTCAAATAATATAATTTATTTAATCTTTGGGTAATTTTATTATTTTAAATAATTGATTTCAATGTGAATAGTTTATTTTTTCATGAAATGTTTGGGTTGAAATTTTAGATTCATTTTCCATATATTATAACATCCTTTGATGTTAATTAAGATTTATTGGTGATCTAATGTAATGATAAAATCATCATTCTTTCTCTAGATGATTTATAATTATGATTTAAATTTTTTTATGGAATCCATTTCATTTCTATGGGTTATATTTATGAAATTCATTTAATTTCAGTAGGTTATGCTATGATGAAATTTTTATGAATCATGATTAATTTCTTTAGTTTATGTTTTGATAAAATATTTATGAGTCCAATTAAAATTATATTTGTTATGATGTGATGAATTTTTTATGATCCCCTTTTACACATATGTATGATTTTCATTTTGTAATGGGTTGGCCTAGAATAATATATTCCTCTAATGCATTTGGTCATGTTAAATATTTCATGAGATAAATTATATTAAAGTTGGGAGTGAATATATTTTAGTAAGGGGATTTTTCCACTATGAGGTCATTGAGAGTGATCCCTGACTACTAAGATGGTTTGGGGAGTGAACTCATTCCACTGCAATAGTTTTGGAAATGATCCTTAGCTACTAATGAATGATTTTTTATGCTTATATTTGTGAAAAAAATGTATGGATCATGATAATTTCATTTTCTCAAAGATAAATATATTTTATTACTTTATAATTTAGGTCTATTGAACTACCATGATTTATTCCTTGACTCATGTTTATGATCTATGATATTAATGGTATGGTTTTAAAATGTTTCTCACATGTTTTCATAATATTTTTGTCATGTTATATTGACATCACCTATTTTTTCCATTACTGAGCATATGAACTGAACCTTTCTTATGTTACAATTTCTCTTGTGATGAAGAAATTTATTATGTGTCATATGTATAAGAAGGGTATTGTTTATGAATAAAATTTTGAGAGATTATGTAGCTTTCTTATGAACAAGTTGATTTTATATCCAAGTTTCCAAATGCATAAGAACTAAATGATTTTGTTATAGATTGTAATATTATGTGGTTAATATTCATCAATTAAGAGATAATATTTATGTATGGAAAGTGTGTATCTATAGTTGGTATTATAGAAATGTTTTGTTAAATCATTGGAAAATTGGGTAAGAAAAAGTTAGTGAGAACCATATTTATAAATCTATGTTTAGGAAAATATCCTTGAATTTTGGTGAAGTATATATAATGTTTTTCTATAGAAATCATCCCTATATAGATACTAAAAGTTGGTATATATTTGGAAATGATGTAACTAGGGGTAATAACTCTGAAAAAGGGAACATTGAGAGGGACTCAAGTGTCTCCTAGTTCATGAAAACAGACCTTACTAAAAACCTAGTTCGACACACTCATGGGATATTCCTTGTAAATTCAAAAAAGTCTTTATGAACCATCAGAAAGTATTTTAATATTGACCATGAATGACATAGGTCAAACCCAATGATTCATTTATTGAGAATAAGGGGTAAATATTTAGACATCATATAAATGATTTTCCATGATTTTTTGGTTTCCCACTAATTTCATTATTTCTCACACTATGAATGTTGGTTTTAGTCGATTGATGTAATCTGAAGGAATCATGTTAATGTTGAATGTGGTAGAAAATGAATTGATTTTACTCCTAATAAAATAAATTTTATGGGATATTGTATTCTAATTCTCATTTATTTTCTCATTCAACATTCTCAAGATATAAATATGATGGGCATGCATATGAGAATAAGAGGTAATAGTGTTTTTAAGCTATATTCATGAGGAAATGTACACCTTTTAGTTTTTCCAATGATCCATTAGTTGCTGAGAAATGGATCAATATCATGGAAAATATATTTTCCATTCTCCAGTGTTTTGGGAATAAAAAAGACATTTTGGATTTCTATCATTAAGTAGGAAAAGCATATCAATGGTGGTATGAAGAATGAATTTTGGGTGTTCTTCATACAAAAATAGAGAAGGAATTCCTTGATTTAAATTAGAAGGGAGATGAATATATTGGTACCTATTAGAATAATTTTACATGTCATAATAGGTATGATCCTTGTTTTATCATCCAACGTGAATTTAATGTGGATTTATTCTTAATATTATTAAAACCATGTATCTAAATGGTTTTGTTCATAGCAGACATCAGTAGCTATGAATAAATAATTCAATGTTCCATTAATATTGAAATGGATAATGGTGTGACATGTAAATACCATTTTAATGATACTAAATGAAATATGTAATTCAAATGAAACACTACAAACCATAGAGGCTAAAATATAATTATTCATTCATTCTCGAAGTGTGGAAGGAAACATAAAGGAAATTTTCACAAGTGAATTGGTAAATAATTTAAATGTGGAAAGGAATGTCTTTGAGCAATCGATTTTATAATTGATGGGATGATGTCATCTGATGACACAAATGGAGAGAAATGATCATAGAATTAGGATCCCACACTATAGTGTTTTAAATGTAGGGATTATGTTCATTATGATGACATGTTCCAATATATGATGGTTAAAGATGATGATAAGAATTAGTAATGTATTTATGTGAGGGACAATGTTTAATATCATATAATCATTATTTTCAGTGAGGTGTGTGATAACATTTTTCTATAAGGTACCATTATAATTCACTCTTTAACTAATAATGTATTATTTCAGTCTTGATCCACCCACTATTTTTATATCTGAAAATTATCTATGTGTATAAAATTTCCACCCCATCAATTTTTGTATTTTTAGTTAACAGCTATAATGTCATGATGATCACATCTATAGTATATGATAATTCTCTAATTAAATTTTATGGGAATTTAATTCCTAAAAATTCCATTATTCACCCTGTATATGAATTTTATGTTTTCCTATATATGTATAATCTTTCTCTATATATAACTCATATTAATTGATTAGGATGGGGATTCATGTTTAAAATTAAAAAATAGCTTATGATCTTTTATTAGTGTGATGAACTTTCAATGAAAATCACATCAAATGTATGTATCTTGATTTCAATTCAAGATTAGTGTTTCTCCAAGACAATTGAGGAGAAACTCAATATCGATGATATGACCTTTGTGTGATTTTTTTTTGATGCCTTTACTGAAGTGTTACATATTCTACTACCAAATCATGAATATATGTTCTCAACAGAACTCATTCCTAGTACCACAACTATTTCAAGAACTCCCAATAGAATGGAATATAATATCATTCAAAAATTGAAAATTTATTGTAGGAAAAAAATAAAATGGGATTTATTTTTCCATGTTTGTTAAATTTGGGTGAACCTATAGTTTTTTCTAAGAGAGATGGGTCAATGAGACTCTGCATTGATTATCAATAACTGAACAATAACTGAATCTAGAAAAAGTATCCCTTGTCCCATATTGATGATTTTTTTGATCAAATATGAATTGATATATAATTTTCCAAAACTAAACATAATTCCAGATATTTTTAATTGAGGGTCTAATAGAAGGATATACCAAATACTGAATTCTGCACATGGTATAGACTATATTAACAAAGAGGGATTACATTTTCTCTTACACATTCCCCCAAAATCTTTATGTATTTAATTAAAATTCATTATTGATTAACATTATTAGTTTTTAGTTTTATTTATAGATGATATTATTTAATATTAAAATAGAATGAAATAGAATGGCTATCATTTGTTGATTTTTCTGATGACTTTGATGAAGGGGAAGTTGTATGTAAAATTTTTCAAGTGTGAATTTTGGAAACCAAAGGTTTCATTTTTGGTTCATATGATCTCATGTGAGGGCATATATATGGATCCATAAAAGAACTGTGTTATTGATAATAGAATAGACTAACCACTATGAATGAGTTCTGAATTTTTCTTATCATGTATAGATATTATCAAGTGTTTTTTAGAATATATTATGATTATAAAATCGACTCACTAGACTAACTCAAAAGTCTTCCACGTTTCCCCATATGGATGAATATGAGAAAAAGTACAATG
The DNA here is from genome assembly GCA_963277665.1 of Viscum album. Classification (NCBI taxonomy): domain Eukaryota; kingdom Viridiplantae; phylum Streptophyta; class Magnoliopsida; order Santalales; family Viscaceae; genus Viscum; species Viscum album. The sequence goes on from OY728138.1 coordinate 1,791,679,334, forward strand.
AAGAGAAGAAAATATTAGTTAGAATACCAATTCATACACTATCTTGTATTGGAGAATGGTTTTTAATCTATATTGATGAATCTATGAAGTTATTGGTATTCATACACTTTAATAATGATATGGTGACATGGTGTTCCTAAAAAAATTATGGTTCTTGAGAAAAACTCTCCAAATTATTATTTGATGCCTATTTAGGTAATTATTTCATTAATAATATGGATGGATTATATTTATGTTGAACGGTGTGATATATATTTTCACAATCTCTTTTTTCAAGATGAGGGAAGAAGTGGCTAAGTGCCACGCCCTTCCATCTTCAAGATGAAGGAGATATAATGACCCCTGAGTCCCACCTTCAATAGGCCTCAGAGTGGTGACTAGAACAAAGGGTATAAAATATCACCAAAAATGGAAGGAATTACCCTTTTAATGAAAATGGAATTGGTAGATAAGATGGTAATAATCCAAAACAACACCAAACATTTATATAAAGGAAACCAAAATCCAGACCATGCATGATTTAAACGTAAACTACAACAAAATTACAACCAAATCACCAAATCATGTACCAAAATAAAGAGACTAAGAAGCATCACAGCAACTATCCCAATTCCCAAGCTAGTAAAGTCCAGCACAGTCTTCAAAGCCCTCAAAGAAACCTGAAAACATTTTTACAAATGCAGGGTAAATATACAAGTATAACCCATAGGAAAACTAAAGCTACCCATAAACAAGTAGGGGGAAATACTAATGCTCCTATGAGAGAACATTAAAACCTAAAAGAACCTTCATGGGTGTAATAAATAGTCCATCCTCACCAAGGCACACTCACCAAATAATGCAAGTCAAGTAAATTAGTAGTGGTATAGCACATCGACATTTGGGTACCCTACACCACATTCCCACTGGTTAACTTCTCATTCCTAACAACTAACCTCTTGATTCTACCACTCTTCCAAATTCATTCCCATGGCCAAAAACATCTCATACAAACCTGGGCCTTAAACCATGCACAAATCCCACCCGCAAACACCTGGACCACAACCACATCGCACATCTCTCCTGAAGACACCTGGGCCTCATCACAAATATACCTGGGAAAAAAATCTGGCCCGAAAACACATGATACCCCCATTCACAATAAACTTACCCAAAGGATCTGGGACTATGGTAAGCCTCAATCCATTACAGCCTGCTCGGATATGCTCAAGCGGTAAGAATCGTAAGAGGGTGTGAGGAATAAATTTAGTAACCAGCAATCCATCCTCCCACCGGGATGTTGGGAAAGACACCCTCCCCCATGAAATGGCGGTGTTCGGCACAAAGTGCTCAATAAGGGTGGGTTGTGTATAGAAATAACAAGGAACTACAATTTATACATATAATTAAACAAACACTTATCCCAACCTATGGGTCCCCAAAACAACCAACCAGACCACCGGAATGACTTTTGTTGTTACCCCTATATGAAAACCACACAAACAACCACTGCCAAAGAATAACCCAACCCCTTTTTCTTTTAACCACATTCCATTTTTTAATTAAGTGGTTCATTTTAGTTTATTCTAGAACTACCCATGGCAACTACTGAGCACAACATTTGAAACCATCAAAGAAGCTGAAGAGCCTGATTAACTAACACATAGAAACCAACTAACTTCGTTCTTCGATACTACCAACATTGAATAAGGGAAAATGGACCAAGGTAAATCATTTCCATTTTAGCAACCATTGATAAAAATAATTGGGAAAAAAAACCCGCAGCCCACTGCCCACCCCCAATCTCCCTAGACACTCGTTTAACCATTTCCAACTATCATTCTTCAATGTTATACTACACAATCCTGCTCTCAAAACTATGACCTGCATCACCGCTATACAACAACACCACACCCAGAACACCTATAACATGGAGTCATGACCCAAACTAGTCCTTCAACCCCACTCCCCAAACATTTACCAGATGCATTCCCACTACATAACAAGTTCATAACCACGTTGCAGTCCCACTGCCCAACATCACTTGATGGTTATAACACAAACAAAGGTAATCCCACTACCTAAAAGTCCATCCATTCCACAATCAATGAGTTTCTAAAACTAGGATACCAACATGCCCCCTGTAACACCCCGTACTCAAAGCTCACAACAACCACCCCTAAAACAGTATCCCCACTTCACAAACATAATCCAAGCATATTTAGGTTTACTAAGAGGGGTTCTCTAATTCCACTTCAAAATAAAAGCGGTGGTCACACAACAGGTTTGATCCTAGGGAATCCATTTCAATTAGCCAGGTATATTTGATTAAGTAGATTTCATGTTACATCCATTTATCAAGCATTACGTCAAAAATAAGACATCACCAGTTTTCAAGAAAATACCACCAATGGAAATGATTTTCAGAAGGCATACAGCCACAAAAAACCATAAAAGAATAAAATAAAATAGTTTATTAACAAAAAACCACCCCCAACCCATTATTTTATTGACCCCTATTATCATTTGATCATATTACCTTCTTATTTATTACTCGTTTTAAGTGAAGTATTCGCCCGTTATTCACAAGTAATCATTAGTACACCCACCATGCATGATACACAATTAAAGAGAGGTAAAAGAAATCCCTATATAAAACAATAGGCAACTAAATATCCTCCTTGCGCTAGGAATAGTGGATCACACAAGTTGTAGGGATCTCTAAGAAATATGAGCAGGAGGGGATCTAGAACAGGTACATGACCCATCTAGGGAGGAAGTCTCTAGGAGCACCTAGTGGGAATGAAAAAACACACTGGGAAGGGAGGATCCCAACTTTGAAGAGCCAGATCCTATATTAAAGGAAGAACGGTTTCAAAAGCCATTAACGTGGGATCATGGTGAAGATCATGTGCTTTGAATATCTAAAATCCCCAGGAGTGTTAGGATATTAAAGTTATACTTAATATCCTTTGAAACTCCCTTAAAAACTCTCAAATAAATATTTCAAATTAGTTTATGTCAAATAAGACATAAGAGGGGAGAAACTAGAAAAATTGGGAAAACTGGAATGAGTCATCGATGGGTGAGTCATTGACGCTGAGCCACCGATGGGTGAGCTACTAATGCGACCTATCGATGTTGAGCCACTAATTTTGAGCTACCAACGCAATGACTCATTGACACCATGAATCACCAACTCCCTAACTCACCGACTCCTTGACACTAACACCCTTACAATGATGCCCTAACTCACCGATGATGATTTCCGTGACTCAACGATGTTGATTTCCATTACTCACCAATGCTGATGCCCCTCACTCACCGATGACGATGCCCCTGACTCACCGATGTTGACGCCCCTGACACACCGATGCTGATGGTTCAAACTAGATTTTTAGATAACTCTATCCCAAACACTCCAAAAAATGGATCTTCACAAAGTAAAGACCCAATAAAATCCATGTTATTATATCATATACCTCTCAAACTATTCTCATCCCCAAGAATTAAAACCAAACACAGAAAAAGAGGGGTCTGAACAACCACCCTATAAGAAACCTCTCAGGGACAAACTACCCTACTCCTTAACATCTATCTTCTGAAAAACTTTACAAAAACTAAGACCCCACTACCCCAAACAACCACAAAAAAACAAAAGGTGACACTATCCAGACACATGGATTAGGTAGATCTTTCCTCCATGTCAAGATATTATCTGCTTTGGGCGGCACTGACTCTCCTTCGTGGATTTAATCACATCCTCATTAATGCATCATGATTAGGGATCAAGTCTTCCACTCCCCACAGTTATGAATTTTCAAACACATTCAGAGAATATGGAAACAACTCATCTGGAAACAAACAAGGTCAACCATTACATCATTAAATGAATCAAAAAAGTAAAAGACAGAAACAAAACTTAGAAAAGATCTGGGTATCGGGCACACATTTTTTCCTCCCACTCCCAAGTACTCTCCTAGAGTTCTCTATGCCTCCACAACACACGAACCAAAGGAATGGTCTGTCTATAAAGAACCTTCTCGTGATGGTCTTGGATCTCCATCGGCTGCTATATGAACGTCACATCGTCCATAATATCCAACTCTCCCCAGTTAATGACATGGCAGTCATCGTGTAGATACTGAAGAAGCCGGGAGATGTGAAAGATGTTGTAGATCCTCTCTAAATATGGTGGAAAATCCAGTTGATACACCACCTTTCCAACTTGTCCCAACACCTTTAAAGGTTTGATGAACCTAGGAGAAATTTTTCTCCCTCTACCAAACCTCTACTGCCCACATTGAGGGGAAACCTTCAAGAAAACATGGTCCCAAACCTAGAACTCAAAGGTAATCCTAATATGATCATCATACAACTTCTATCAATATTTTTCCACCTTCATCCTCTCATAGACAAGCTAAACCTTTTCTATTTTACTCTACACCATGTCCGGACCAAGAATAGTAGCCCCCCAACTTCTGTCCAGCATAAGGGTAAATGGCACAGCCTCCCGTATAGAGCTTATAACGGAGCCATACCAATGGAAGAGTGATATCTATTATTGTATGAAAACTCTACAAAGTTCAAATTTCACACCCAAGACCCACTAAAGTCCATAACACATTCTCATAAAATTTCCTCCAATGTTTGGATGGTCCTCTCTATCTGTCCATCCATCTGAGGTTGGAAAGCAGTGTAGAGGCATAATTTGGTGCCAAAATCATGTTGTATCCCCCTCCATACTCATGAGGTAAAACATGCATCCCGATAAAATATTATGGATATTGGAACTCTATTAAGTCACACCACCTCATCCACATATCTATGTGCTAAGGAATCCACTGCGCTTAACCCCTTGAACATTAAGAATTGATCTAATTTCATCATATGATCTACTACTACCCAAATATCATCACATACACCCTAAGTACTAGGTAATCCTATGAGGAAATATATCAATATTTCATCCCACTTATACTCAGTAACATCTAATGGTTGCAACCGACCACCGGGAACATGGTGCTCAGCCTTCACCAGCTAACACAATAGGCACCTTGCAACAAACTCTGCCACTACCCGCTTCACCTTGGGCCACCAAAACTATTCCCTCAAGCCTCTGTACATTTTAGAAACTCTTGGATCCACCGCCATGGGTGAGATATGGAACTCACGAAGAAATCCCTCATGAATTTCTATTGGTACAAACAGGTTCCCACATAACAACATCTGATTCTAACTATCCTCCAACCATCCCTCCAGAGAAACACCCTGGAGAGCATGATCACGCATCACTTCAGTCTCTGAGTCTCCCCACTGACACTCCTCCACCTTCCACACTAAGGAATAATTCACTGTCATCTTAAACAGATAGCCTCTACCTCCATCCACTCTCACATCCAGATGAAAATCAGTCAACGCCTCCATCGCCTTCCAAGCATCTGTGGATTCTCGAACTACCTCCTCATGCGACTTCCTGCTTAAGGCCTTAGCCACCATGTTCCCTTTTCTTGGGGTTTAATATATCTTGAAGTCATAGTCCTATAGAAACTCCATCCACCTTCATTTCCATAAGCTCAAGTCTCACTCGGAGAAGATATACCTCAAACTCTTGTGATATGTGAAGACCACAAAGGTCTCACTGATGAGGTAATGTCACCACAACTTCAGTGCGAATACAACTATGTCAATCTCCAGATCAAGGGTGGTATAGTTACATTCGTGGAGATGTAACTTCCTAGACCCATAATAGATTACTCCTCGCTGTTGCATCAGAACACACCCAAAACCTATGTCGGAGGCATCACAGAACACCTCAAACATCACCCCTTCCTCTGGAAACCTGAGCACTGGAGCATCGACCAGCTTCTCCTTCAGGTAGCTGAAAGCATCATGACACTTCTCGCTCCACACAAAGTCATGTTCTTTCCTAGTCAAGGCTATCAACTGAGCTACAACTTGTGATAAGTTGGGCAAAAACCTCCAGTAATATCCCACTAGAACCAAGAATCTATGAACCTCTGCCAAATCCTTTGGTGTTTCCCAATAAAAAACCGCTTCAATAATTTATAGGTCCACTGTTATCCCCTACTTAGACACCACGTGTGTACTTAAGTGAACCTATCACATCCAAAACTTTCACTTGGACAACTTCTCTTAAAATCAGTGGTGTTAGAGGACCTACAAGATAGTCCTCATATGCTCAGCGTGCACCTCCTCTGACCTTGAGTATATCAGGATGTCATTGATGAACATGATGATGAACCGATCTAGGAACTTGAGAAAGATAGATTTCTTGAGCCCCATTAACATGATAGGTGAATTCATAACACTAAAGGGAATGACCACGAACTCGAAGTGCTCATACCTATACCTGAAAGTAGTCTTTGGGATGTCACCCTACTTGACACTCAAATAATTATATCTAGACTAAATATCGATCTTACAGAACCAACCTACTCCATTTAATTGGTCAAAAATATTTTCGATCCTCGGGATGGGGTAACGGTTTTTGACTTTCACCTGATTCAGTCTGTCACGACCCGTCCCCTGGGGCCCGTGGCGTGACTACCCCAATCCCGCCTTCTATAGGCCAGGGACTGCCGACTAGCACTGAAGGTGTATTCTCTAAAACTGGGAAGGCATTGCCTTTATAACTTATAAACTCGCGCAACCAAGCACACAGCAAGATACGTACATGAGTAAACTGAATAGTAAAAAGAGTGTGTATTGTAAGTAAAAGGGACCAGAATAAAAGATCAACTAGAAAGTACAAGAAAACTGAAAAGTACAAGTAAACTGAACATCTCTTATGCACACCCACCAAGGATCCCACCTGAAGGGTAGGTACAGCTCCTGAACGTTCGTCTCTTCAATACGCCTCATCTAAGGTCTACCTCCGAGCTACCTCCAGTCCTGGTACCCTCGTCCTCAGTCAGTGATGTCTTTCATCTGCAGCAAACACAACAAGGTGAGGGCATAGCCTGTGTAGGGGTGAGTATAACGATACTCAGTAGGGACCCCGAGACCCTCAAAGGTCTCAAAAAAATCCACAAAGGATAAACCATAAATCATGTAAACGTTTGAAAACCCTACTTAGGTATATGCCCATACATATACCTAAGTTATATAGTATACCCATCTCATCATGAGGAAACATAAGGCCCAACTCAAAATCCCAAAGCTCAATTGTTCCACAAAGGAAATAATACCATGAAGGTAACACCACGAAGGTAAGTAACACAAAGGTACGCCACACAGAAGAATACCACGAAGGTAAGTACCACAAAGGTATGCCACACAGAATATTACCACGAAGGTAAAGACTCATCTCACACCAGGTATAAGATAGGTACGGTAGAAAATATGATCATATATAACTACTGAATCATCTTATTTTGTTAATAGGTAGACCCACGAAGGATCCTAAATCATCAGACCCACATAGGATCCTAGTACAGCAGACCCATGTAGGAACCAAGAGTAGTCCCATGTGGATTCCTAGAGCGGATCCAAGTGAGACTCTCGAACACAGACCCACATAGGATCTCGAAGCAGAGACCCACACAGGATCCTGAAGCACATACCCACATAGTATCTCAAATCACTGACCCACATAGGATCCCAAAGCACAGACCAACATAGGATCGTTTTCTCATGTTACATCCAGCTACAAGGTTCTCGCACTAAGCTTGCTTGATTCTGGGATGATCTGCTCCTCAAGCCACAGTTCGAATACTCCCACTACCATGAATTCCAAATAATAAGTATCCCAAATTACCTCCATGTAAAAGGGGTCTCAATGCAATAGACGGTGCATCAATCGGACGTTCGGTCAGTAAGTTATTGGCCTTTTTTTTCGAGGGCCCGGTTGGATTCATGTTCGATCCAACCCTACTATACCCCAAATTTATCCAAACATCAAGTGGGGTATACCAAAGGTACCTTATTGATCCAAGGTTTCTAGTTCCACAGACGGTTCATCAAATGGACTCTCATAGCTCAATATATGGCCGAAAGAATGAAATCTGGCGAAGTTGGTCCGGGTCTGGTCCAACCTGGTCGGACCGACCCTGCCTGCCGACAAGGCCCGGCCTGCTGGGCTCGCGGTGTGGTGTCCATAGGGGAGGGGCGGACCGCGGTGCGGTGGCCCTCCGTGGCTGGCTAGACGGCCCTCCCATCCTCTGTACGGCACGGTGGCACGCCACGCCTTCGCCGACGTCCGGATTGGCTGGTCGCGGCAGTTGCTCTTCGGGAGGCGTGGACATGCGCCGTCGTCCCCTTCATGAAACAGGCCACCTCCCTTCCTCTGTCGCGGCCCTTCTATGGTAGTGAAATCACGCCGCTGCCTTTATTGAGGTCAGTCGTGGTGCCGACCACCGTTCCCGAGCCCCACCAATGTCAATCACCGGCACCGTTCGTCGTCCACCTCCATCGTGAAGAACACAACAAAAACCTCAAAGTATTTTGGAGAGGTCAGTCCATGTTCGTTTGGCCCACACCCTCCATGTTAGGGTGGTAGCAAGCATCTCAATAATTCTTGAATCACGAAGAACGTCAAGAACGCGTAAGGGGGTATTCAAAACAACAAACCCTACGTTGTTGTTCATTGGAGGTGTCGAGAGATAGAAGATGAAGTCATTGATGAGTGTCGGTGTTTGTTTCCTCCGCAAGGTGCTTCTGATCTGGGCTTGGGGTCGGTTCCTCATTCTTTTTTGGAGAAAGTTTTTGTTGGAGAGGCGTTCTTCATTGGGATGGAATGGTCCTCCAAAAGTTCTCCTCTTTTCCAACACTTTCCCTCAATTCCACCAAAAATGAATAGCCAACATATTAAATTATGTTTTATTAATTTAAAGTATATTTGGTCATTAATTATGATGGTGTTGGCATAATTAATTTAGAGGAAACCCAAGGTCACCTCCCTCATTAAAGAGGGTGTTTAAGAGTCAGGTTTTCCCCACCATTAAACAATAAAAATGAGGGTTTTCTAGTTCGGGTGGTCCCCACCACTAAACATTCAATATGGTGGTTAAAATAAAATAAAAAGTTGTTCTTTGTTTATTTTCATTTCCATGAAAAACATGAAAACTAACTTTCACCCTTGACCAACTACGGTCGAGGTGAAAGTCTCCTTAAGATAATATCAGCGCTGTTAGTTCAACGGTGTCCTCATATTTCAATTCTGAGAACCGGTTCAAAAGTTACAAAAAACCCGCTCACACATTTACTAAACGTACCTGAAAAAAAGTTCATAAATTCATTCTAGGCACACCGGTCCTCAGAATCATGCGCCGTCAATTTTCGTGGACTCATAAAATTCCCATATAATTAAAAAAAATACATGGAATTTCTGGGTGTTTAAATTCTCCCCACCTCAGGGCTTTTCATCCTCGAAAGTCACATTACACAAAAACTAGGAAAACAAGTGGGGGTACTGAGCACGAATCTGTGCCTCCCGCTCCTATGTGCTCTCCTAGAGGTTCCCATGCTGTAAACTCATGCACGCCCAAGGTATCGACGGCCCACAAAGGACCCACTCCTTTTTATCCTCAATATACACTAGATCCTCCGTAAATGTTTCCCCATCGTCGATGTCCAGCTCGCCGTGGTCGATAACGTGAGATGGGTCATGCACGTATCTTCTTATTTGGGATATGTGGAAGATGTCGTGCACCCGGTGCAACTGAGGTGGAAGTGCTAGGCAGTAAGCCACCTTTCCAAATCTGTTAAGGACCTGTAAGGGTCCAATGAACCTCAGAGATAACTTGAAACCCTTTCCAAATCTCTGCAAACCACGTCGGGGTGAGACCCATAGGAAGACGTGGTCACCATCCTCAAACTCTATAGGTCTCCATCTCCTGTCAGCATAAGACTTCTAACTACTCTGTGCAGTTTTCATCTGCTCCTGGATGATATGCACCTTCTCTGTGGTAGCTCGAACCATATCTGGTCCCATGAGTGTTGGCTCCTCTGGGTCAGTCCAGCACAAAGGCGATCTGCAAGGTCGTCCATAAAACGCCTCGAAAGGTGTCATCCCAATGGTGGAGTGATGGTTTTTTTTGTTTGAAAACTCCGCCAAGGTGAAGTGATCTTCCCAGCTGTGACTGAAGTTGAGGGTACAAGCATGCAGCATGTCTTCAAGGGTCTGAATGGTCCACTTAGTCTGGCCATCCGTCTGAGGATGGAAGACAGTGCTCAAATGAAGCTATGTCCCAAAAGCCTCCAAGAACCCCTTCCATATCCAAGAAGTAAAACATGCATCATGATCGGAGACAATCATCGAGGGTACTCCTTTTAGCTGCACAATATTCTGATAATAGAGGTGTCACAATCTATCTACTGAACCCTACTCTCTGATCGGTCGGAAGTGGGCCGACCTGGTCAGTTATTCGAAGATCACCCATATAGAATCATGACCCCTGGATGTACGTGGAAGTCCTGTCATGAAGTCCATGGATATCCCATCCCACTTCCACTCTGGGACATCTAAAGGCTGAACTAATCCTGCTTGTACCTGATGCTCCTCCTTCACTTGCTGACAAGTGAAGCACCGATAGACAAGATCTACTAATAACTTCTTCATTCTCAGCCACCAATGTTGTCGTATGTGGTCCTGGTACATCTTTGTTACTCCTGGATGTACCACTAGAGGGGATATGTAGAACTCCCTCAGTACTTCCTCTTGAAGCGACACGGGTACCATGGTACGTCCTATGAATAGGATGACGTGCTCCCCACCTTCAGAAAATCCATTAGGTGCCTGCCATGAGGATATCTGAACACGTCGAGCCTCACTGTCAGTTTCCCCATGTTTCACCTGCCTGACTCGCTGAAGAAGTGGGGGTGTGAGTGTAAGAGACTGAAGTAAATCTTCTCCATCTCAATCCACAAGTATATCTGCAAAGCGTCCAACAGCTCAGTCGCCGCACCTAGCAGTTGTATACCAGATCTCTTACTGAGTGCATCTGCTACCACATTCCCCTTCCCAGGAGTATAGACTATATCGAATTCATAGTCCGGTAGGCACTCAAGCCAACGTCATTGTATTATGTTCAGGTCCTTCTGAGAGAATATATACCTGAGACTCTTGTGATCATAGGAGACTATAAAATGCTCGCCCATAAAGTAATGTCGCCACATCTTCAAGGAGAAGACCATTGTTGCTAACTCTAGGTCATGGGTAGTGTAGTTCTGATCATTTTGTCTTAGCTGTCAAGAACCATATCCAATAACTACTCGCTCCTACATCATGACACATCCGAGTCTGGTCCCTGATGTGTCGCAATAGACTACGTACCCAACTCCCTCCTCTGAAAGCCTCGAGATGGAGGCACTAGTCAGCCTCTATCTCAGATCCTAAAAACTCCACTAGTATCTCTCCGACCACACGAAGGGTTGCCCCTTCTTCGTCAACGCTGATAAAGGTGATAAAACTCTATAGAAATCTAGAACAAACCTCCGGTAGTATCTGTCCAAATGTAGGAAACTTCGTACCTCTGTCACACTCTTGGGTGGCTCCCAAGAAAGTACAACCTCAATCTTTGCTGGATCCACTCCAACTCTAGCCTTCGAGATAATGTGTCCCAGAAATTAAACCTCTCGAATCTAGAACTAGCACTTAGAGAGATTACCATAAAGTTGTTTCTCTTGGAGTGTATCCAGAACTACCTACAAATGATAGGCATGCTCCTCCTCAGTAGCCGAGTAGATTAGAATGTCATCAATGAAGACTACTATGAAGTGATCAAGATATGGCTGAAAGATCCTGTTCATGAGTCCCATGAACACTTCTAGAGAGTTGGTCATGCCGAATGGCATAACCAAGAACTAGTAGTGTCCATACCGACATCTTAAATCCATCTTATGCACATCCTCATATCGTACTCTGAGTTGGTGATAGCCTGATCTAAGGTCTATCTTCGAGAATCACCGTGCTCCCTACATCTGATCAAAGAGGTCGTCAATCCTTGAGAGTGTGTAATTGTTCTTCACAGTCACCTGTTTTAGGCACCAATAGTCAACACAAAGTCTCAAGCTCCTATCCACCTTCTTGGTGAACAAAATCGGGGCTACCCAAGGAGAAACACTGGTCCAAATGAACCCCTTCCCCTGTAAGTCCTCCAGCTGTACCCGCAGGTCACGAAGCTCCATGGGAGCCATCCGATATGTTGGTGTAGATATCGGTGTCGTCCTGAGGTACAATTCAATGTAAAAGTACACCTCTCTACAAGGAGGTAGACCGAGAACATCATCAGGGAAGACATCTGTGTACTGGTCCACCACTACAGGATAGCTCGGACTCTCCACATCAACTGCTCTGAAGGTAAGGCTAGCCAACTGATGAGTGATCGGCTGTACTCTCCTCTGGGTAAGTCCATCATGTGCTACAAAGTATCCCTTCTCGCTGTTGAAGGTAAACCTAGTCCCATCCATGTAGACACACCACACTTTGTGACTAAAAATAGTCGATCTAGGCATTGACTGTAGATAACCAGTCCATACCCAAGATAACGTCGTAAGGCCTCAACGCCGCTACTAAAAGATCCCAGGCGAAGCTCTCACCTCATAGAGTAAGCTCAAACTGCCAGAAACAGTGCATAATCAATGAATCCTCTCTCATAGGAATCTCTATCTGTAATGATCAAGCCAATGGCTCTGTCGGAATCTTGAAGATCCGAACAAGGGAAATGGCAATAAAAGAATGAACGGAACCTATGTCTATAAGCACTATAGCTAAGGTGGAGTAGACATAGATCATACCTTGTATAATATCTGGAGCACCGTGGTCATAGGCCTCAGCTTCCTAGGGATGAGCTCGCCCCTGTCCACCTACTCGTTGTGGTTGGAGTGGACCACCTAGTAGTGGTGGCGGTAACATCTTGAATCGTCGCCCACCGCGAGCCACACGGCCAGCTCCTATGCCATGTCTACCTGCTCCCTGCAGACCTCCTCGGTCGAACTTCTGTCTCTGCCTGGGCATTCCTTCGACCATCTTCTAATCATATGTATAGAGGTTCAGATAGTCACGAGTCATGTGACCCTACCCACCACATCTGTAACATTGCATGCTCCTCTCAAGACTGACTCTGTATCCAGTGCCCCGCATAACTGATCATGAATCCTGCGGTCATACACCTATAGGTCGGGTTCTCTTAGACCTCTGTGAAATATGTCTGCTGCCAGCTGCAGAAGACTCCACTACGTGACACCTAGTAATGGGTCTCACTACTGGAGACTGCTCAGAAAGAAAACTCTCCACTAAGAGGGCTCACTCTAACACCCCTACCTGCATTGAGATGTTGAGAGAAATCATCGAAGCCCTGATCTCCCTCATGAGTCCATGCTCGAAGGTCTGAGCCCTGAAGAATGGGTCCTACACCATATCAGTGGAGTAGCATGAGAGGTCGGTGAATCTCATTGAGTACTGAGCCACAGTCATGTTGCCTTGCTGCAGATGAAGAAGCTCCTGAATGCGCACTATGTGAAGGGTTGCTGGGACAAGCTCTGCCCAAAACAGGCTCTCAAAGTCTTCCAAGAGAAGTGTTACCTCATCATGAACCTGGAGCATCAAGCTCCACCATCTGCCTGTTGCTTCTTGTAGAAGATTAGAAGCAAGGATCACCATGAGATCAGCTGGTGTCCCTACCATTCAAAAGACTCTCACCACGGCCTCCAACCAATCCTAATCCGCCTTTGGGTCCTTATTACCCCTGAATGTGAGTGGCCTCTAGTGCTGGAACTCGTGTAATGCGCTCAAGCAGTGTTCACTCTCTGCTGCTGGGGCTGGTGGCATCGGTGGACCAACGGGTAATGGTGTCGTTGGTGCCTCCGTTGGTTCCCTTACTGATAAAGGGTCCTACACCAAGGCCTCGTCACTCAGTGGGCTATCATCACGTACTATACCCAAAACCCTAGTTGTTTGTTTGAGTGGAGGAATACTGAAAAAGAACAGGTGCACCACGATCAATAAGATATACCTAGTGAGCTAACTCAAAGTGATCACAAAGAAAACTTTTCAAAAAACACACGCAACTAGTGTTTTCATGCACTGAGTCATAAATCAGAAGTCAGGGTCCTGATGTATGGATGCGTCAGTCGTCACACCAACACTAGATTCTGTAAACTGATAACCACACTCACTACACTTAACACTATTGTCGTTAAAAGATCATAGTCCAATGTTCTATGGTAGAATCGACTCCTCTGATACATATTTTTTACGACCCGTCCCCCGGGGCTTTTGTCGTGACTACCCCAAGCCCGCCTTCCATAGGCCAGGGGATGGTGACCAGCAGCAAAGGCATATTCCATGAAACTGGGAAGGCATTGCCTTTATAACCTATAAACTCACGAAACCAAGCACATAGTAAGATACGTACACGAGTAAACTGAATAGTAAAAAGAGTGTGTAATGTAAGTAAAAGGGGACAGAATACAAGCACAAATGGAAAGTACAAGAAAACTGGAAAGTATAAGTAAACTAAACAGCTCCTATGCATACCCACCAAGGATCCTACATGATGTGTAGGTACAGCTCCTGAACGGTCGTATCTGCAGTATGCCTCGTTTAAGGTCTACCTCTGAGCTACCTCTAGTCTTGGTACCCTCGTCCTTAGTTAGTGATGTCTGTCATCTGCACCAAACACAACAAGGTGTGGGCTTATCCCGTGTAGGGGTGAGTATAACGATACTTATTAGAGACCCCGAGACCCTCAAAGGTCTCACAAAAATCCAAAAAGGATAAACCATTAAGCATGTAAACGTCTGACAACCCTACTTAGGTATATTCCCATACATATACCTATGTTATCTAGTATACCCATCTCATCATGAGGAAACACAAGGCCCAACTCAAAAGCCCAAAGCTCAACTGTCCCACGAAGGAAAGAATACCAGGAAGGTAACACCACAAAGGTAAGTACCACAAAGTTATGCCACAAAGAAGAATACCACAAAAGTATCACCATGAAGATAAGCACCACAAAGGTATGCCACATAGAATATTACCACGAAGGTAAAGACTCAGCTCAAACCAGGTATAACATATGTACGGTAGCAAAGATGATCAGATATAAATACTGAATCATCTTACTTTGTTAAAAGGCAGACCCATGAAGGATCATAAATCATCAGACCCACACAAGATCCTAGTATAGAAGGCCCACGTAGGATCCTAGAGTAGTCCCACGTGGATTCTTAGAGCGGATCCAACTGAGACTCTCGAACACAGAACCACACAGGATTCCAAAGCATATACCCACATAGGATCCCTAAGCACAGACCAACATAGGATCCCAAAGCATAGAGCCACATAGGATCCCAAATCACAGACCCACATAGGATCCTTTTCTCATGTTACAACCAGCTACAAGGTTTCTGCACTAAGCTAGGTTGATTTTGAGAGGATCCACTCCTCAAGCCACAGGTCGAATACTAAAACTTCCACAAAGTCCCACGAAGAAGTATCCTAAAGGACCTCCACGTAAAAGGGGTATCAACATAACAGATGGTGCATCAATAGGACGGTTGTTCTGTAAGTTATTGGCCTTTCTGTCCTAAGGGACCGGTTGGATTCATATTTGATCCAACCCGGACATACCCCAACTTTATCCAAAACTCAAGTGGGGTATACCAAAATTACCGTCTCGATCCAAGGTTTTGGGTGTCGTAGAAAATTCTTCAAACAGACGCCTTTAGCTCAAGATATGGCTGAAAAAACGAAAAGGGTCGAAGTTGGTCTGGGTCCGGTCTGACCCGGTTGGACTAACTTGGACTGGTTCAGGTCGACCCAGCCTGTTGAGTCTGGCCCGGACCACTAGGTCTGGCCCAGCCCGCCGACGCGGCCTGGCCCATGGCGCGGCGGTCTGCAGTGCGGAGGCCTGCTGGGCTCGCGGTGTGGCGGCCTGGCGCGGCTGGCCAGACAGCCATCCCACTCTTCCGCATAGCGCGGTCACTTGCCGCCCCTTCGCCGACGTCCGGCTCAGCCAGCCGCCCTCCCTTCTCTGCCACAGAACAAGTTTGCGGCTCTTGCTCTCTGGGAGGCGCAGACACGTACCACCGTCCCCTTCATGTGGTTGGCCTCCGCCCTTTCTCTGTTGCGGCCGACAGGCTGTGACCCTTCTCCGGCGGCGTGATCACGCCGCCGCATTCGTCGTAGTTGTCCATGGTGTTGGCCACCGTTCCTGAGCCCCACCGGTGTCAATCGTTGGCACCGATTGCCATCCTCCTCCATCACGAAGAACACAACAAAAACCTCAAAGGATTGTGGAGAGGTCGGGCCATGTTCGTTCGGCCCGCACCCTCCGCGTTAGGGCGGTAGCAAGCGGCTCAATGATTCTTGAATCATGAAGAACATCAAGAACGGGTAAGGGGGTATTCAAAACAATAAACCCTACCTTGTCATTTGTTGGAGGTGTCGAGAGATAGAAGATGAAGTCATTGAAGAACGTTGGCGTTCGTTCCCTCCGCAAGGTGCTTCTAATCCAGGCTCGGGGTCAGTTCCTCGTTCTTTGTTGGAGAAAGTTCTTCATTGGAGAGTCATTCTTCATTGAAAGTGAATGCTCCTACAAAATCTTTCCTCTTTGCCAACACTTTCCCCCAATTCCACCAAAAATTAATAGCCAACATATTAAATTATGTTTTATTAATTTAAAATAGAGTTGTCCATTAATTATGATGGTGTTGGCATAATTAATTTAGAGAAAACCCAAGGTCACCTCCCTCATTAAAGATGGAGTTCAAGAGTCGGGTGGTCCCCACCATTAAACATTAAAAATGAGGGTTTTCTAGTTCAGGTGGTTCCCACCAATAAACATTCAATTGGGAGGTTAAAATAAAATAAAAATTTGTTCTTTATTTTATTTTCATTTCAATGAAAAACACGAAAACTAACTTTTACCCTTGACCAACTGCGGTCGAGGTGAAAATATCCTTAAGCAAATATCGGTGCTGCAATTTCAGCAGTGTCCTTGGATTTCAATTCCGAGAACCGGTTCAAAAGTTACAAAAATATTCTTTCATGTTTACTGAATGTACCCAAAAAAAGTTCAAAAATTCATTCCAGGCACATCGGGCCTCGAAATCATGCACTGTCAATTTTCGTGGACTCATAAAATTACCATATAATTTAAAAACATTATAATGAATTTCCGGGTCTTTACACAGACTTCAGTAGTCGATGCACAGTCATAGACTAGCATTGTCCTTCTTCATGAACATGGATGGAGCACCCCACAGTGACACACTCGGCCAGATAAATCCCTTCTTCATTAAGTTGTCAACCTAAATCTGTAACTCCCGAAACTTGAAATGAATCATCTGATAAGGATCCATTGAAATCAGACAGACACCAGGTTTAAATTCTATTCTAAACTCAATGTCACATCGAGTGGGTAGAAACAACCTCTTTTGGGAAGACATCTAGGAACTCTATGACAACCCCCGGAACCTCCACCATCTATGTGTCTTCTAATCCTACTGAAAGCTTGGCTGACAAGAAGAGGAGAGGCTCTACATACTGACTACCCACCTGATATCCCCGCTCACCAAAAAAAACTACACGTTGGTCGCCCATATCCAAAAGCACGACTCTTCTCTGGAAGCAGCCAATAACGGCGTGAAAAAACAACAACCAGTCAATGCCTAGGATGACATAATATGGTTGCATGTGTAGTAGAAAAAGATACCGACTGGACTAATATGTCCCCAACATCAGTCTACATCCCTAGAAAATGTCTAACAAACTAGTCTAGCCTCTAAATAGCATACTCAAAATCAGGCGAATGGAAAGTCTCTCTATGTCTAGTCCCAATGAATGGTCTAGAATAGGTGAAACAAAGTATGTCAATGCTCCTAAATCAAACAAAGAACATGCAAGAGTACTAAATATAATGATTTTACCTCAAACAACATCCTGCCCCACTGGAACTATTGCCTCGGCGACGTGCAACTGCCCACACCTAACTCCTCTACCCCTCTGCTATCGACTGCATCCCCGACCATGCCTTGTCTAAGGTCCCTAAGGATCACCCTAATTTTGAAATCCTCCTGCACCATATTCCCTTGGTGGAGTGGGATCCCACTTCCCTTGCTGCTGGAAAGGTTTGACCAGCAACTGTTGCTACTAAGGTGGGTGTTGAACTAGCCGACCCCAACCGTACTTAGCCCAAACTAGGCACTATTTCCAAATATATCCATGTTACCCATAAACAAAACACTTCAGTCTTAGGCCCATGGGGAAAGGGCGAGAACTAGGAGATCAGAACTTGAACTACTAAGGCCTACTTCTCACTGGAAAAAACCTTGAAGGCCCTGAAACCGGAGACCTACTGCTGACTACCTTCCACTTTGAAAAACTTGGTTGGATCCTCTCTCCTAGTATACCTCCCTGTGAGTGAATCCTCTCTACTACTTTGGCCTTCTTTTGAACCTCTAAGTTGTCAGTTGGGTAAATGGAGTGACAGCATACTGAAGAGAAGGACAGAGTGTCTCCTCGAAGCATCTCACCCGTGACTCCTCATCTGGAAGAAGATTCATAGAAAATCATAGTAGATACTTGAACTTGATCACCAGTTCCCACACTAACATACTCCCTATCTAGAGGGAGAGTAGCTCCTACCTCTTCTCGGCCTTCGTTGTCAAGGAAAGAAACTCTACCCAAAACTCCTTCTCAAAGTTAGACCATGAGATGTCGGTCTCCTTCCTCTCTTCTAGGTAAAGCTTAGACCACTAACGTTCCAATCCTCACATATGGATCACTACCATAGGAACCCATTACTCCCTCGGATCATGAATCAAGTTAAAGGTGATTCTCAATCTGTTCCTCCATATCTAATTCTAAAACACCACCTTCATACTCCCCCAGGGTCTGCTGCTGGAAAGAATGAAGGGTCTTTTTTCACCATTCATCTTCTTCCTATCGATCTTCCCTCTGCTGATCAAAAAACTCAGCTTACTGGTCCTCAACTGCTCGTACCACACTTAGGCGACCTTCTAGTTCCATAGCTGAAAAGGTAAACAAGGAACTCCTAAACCTGGGTAGTATGGAATATTTTTTTAAATTCATTTTAATACTTAATTTATTTTAAATTCCAAAAATAACCAAGAAAATCAATAACACAAGTCATTATGATGCATGTACCTTTTCTAGGGTCTCTACCCTGCAATCAGTGCAACATCACTTGGTGGTTCAGTAGGCTCAGAGTCCTTGCATCGAATCACAGAGGGGCCTAAAATTCTATGTCCTAACCGGTCTTCCTTGTCCTATATCACACACCAAGATTTTCGAATGTCATTTCCCTACCATACCATGAAATCCTCATTGTTTCAAACTCCAAACTCCATCCTATCTCTCAACCATCACCTCTGATACCGTTTTTTCTCGACTGACCTTCTTCAAGATGAGAGAAGGAGTGGCAAAGTGTCACGCTCTTCCTTCTTTAAGATGAAGATGATATAATGATCCCCTGAGTCCCACCTTCAATAGGCCTCAGACTTGAGACTAGCACCATGGGTATAAAATCTCACACAAAATGAAAGGCATTACCCTTTTTAATGAAAATAGGATCATGAGATAAGATAGTAAAAATCTCAAACAACACCAAACAATTGTATAAAGGAAACCAAAATCTAACCCATGTATGATTTATATGTAAGCTGTGAAAAAAGTATAACTAAAGCACAAAAGAAAGTGCCAAAAAAGAGACTGGGTAGCAACACGGAAACTATCCCAATGCTCGAGCTAGTAAAATCCATTACAATTCTCCAAGTCCTCCTGGAAATCTGAAAACAGTTTTACAAATGTAGGGTGAGTATGCAAGTATACCCAGTAGGAAAACTAAAGCTACCTGTACATAAGTGGGGGAACATACTAATTCCCCTTTGAGAGAACAGTAAAACCTAAAATCACCTTCCAAAGAGTACTAAACAGCCCTACCTCACCAAGTCACACTCACCAAATAATGTAAGTCAAGTAAAGTAGTAGTAGTATATCACATAGACATTTGCGTACCCCTCACCACATTCCCACTGGTTAACTACTCATTCCTAACGAATAAAGTCTTGATGCTACCACTCTTCTAAATGTAGTCACATTGCCACAACCTGCCTGCACACACCTAGGCCTCAAACCACACACAAATCTCACCCACATACACCTGAGCCACAACCACACCGCACATCTCGCATGAAGACACCTGGGACTTATCCTAAAGACACCAGGAAAAAAACCTAGCCCACAAACACTTGGTCCCCTCATTTACAACAAACCTGCCTGAAAGATTTGGGACTATGGTAAGCCTCAATCCATTACAGCCTTCCCAGATATGCTTGATCAGTAAGAACCATAAGAGGGTGACAGGAAGAAAGTCAATAACCATCCATCCATCCTCTCGCTAAGATGTTGGGAAAGACACCCTACCCCATAAAATGAGGGTGTTTGGAACCTGGTGCTCAAAAATGGTAGGGTGCATATAGAAATCACAAGGAAATAAAATTTATACATATAATTAAACAAACACTCATCCCAACCTACATGTCCCAAAAACAAACACCTAGAAAACCAGAACCACTTTTGCTGCTACCCTTATATGCACAACCACACAAATAACCACTGCCAAAGCATAACCCAACCCATTTTTCTTTTAACCAATTTTCATTTATTAATTAAGAGTTTCACTTTAGTTTATTCTAGCACTACCCAGGGAAACTACCGAGAACAGCATCTGCAATCATCTTAGAAGGTGAAGAGCCTGGTTAACTAACACATAGCAACCCACTCACTTCGTTCTTCGTTACTGCCAACATTGAACAAGGGAAAAGGGACCAAGCTAAATAATTTTAATTTTAACACCCATTCATAAAAACAACATAGAAAAACCAACCCATAGTCCCACTGCACACCCCCCGTTCTCCCTAGACACTCGTTCAACCATTGCCAACTTTCATTCTTCAAAGTTATACCACACAATCCTCCTCTCACAAATAGAACCTCCATCCTTGATACAAAACAACGCCACATCCATCACACCTATAACATGATGTCATGACACAACCCAATACTACAACCCCACTTCCCAAACATTTCACAGATGCAGTCCCACTTCATAACAAGTTCATAACAAAAATTTTGTCCCACTACCAAATGTCACTTGACGATCACAACACAAAAAAAAATCAGTCACACTATCTACAAGTCCATTCATTCAATAATCAATTATTTTATCAAACTTGGATAGAAACATGCCCATGTACCACCCCATACACAAATCCCAAAACAACCACCCCTAAAACCGTAGCCCCACTACACAAATATATTACAATCATATTCAGGTTTAGCAAAATGGTTTCTTTAATTCCACTTTAAAATAACTGGGGTGATCCCACAATAGGTTTGATCCTGGTAAATCCATTTCAATTATCCAAGTATACATGATTAAGAATATTTCATGTTACTTATATTTATTAAGCATTACGTCAAAAACAGGACATCACTAGTGCACAAGAAAAGGCCACCAAAATCCATGATTTTTAGAAGTCATACCACCACAAAAAACCATAAAATAATCAAATAAAATAGGCGATCAACATCAAACCACTCCCAACTCGTTATTTTATTGACCCCTGTTATATTTTGATAATATTCCCTTCCTATTTATTACTTGTTTTAAGAGAATTATTCACTTTTATTCACAAGGAATCATTAGTACACCCACCATGCATGATGCATAATTAAATATAAGCACAATAAATCCCTACCTGAAATAAAAGGTGATCAAAGCTCCTCCTTGTGCCAAGAATAGGGGATCGCACAAGAAGCAGAGAACTCCTATAAAGCTAAGAAGGAGGGGATCTAGAATAGGCACACGACTCGTCTCGGGAGAAATTCTCAAGGCGCACTAAGGGGGAATAGAAAAATATAATGTGAAGGGACTATCCCGGCTTTGAAGAGACAAATCCTATATTATAGGAAGTATAGTTTCAAAATACAATAACGTGAGATCGGGGTCAAGATCACATAGTTTGAATATCTCAAATCCCCTATAGCATTAAGATATTATAGATATACTTAATATTGTTTGAAACACCCTTAAAAACACCCAATCAACGATTTATACTTGGTTTACGTCAAATAAGACATAAGAGGGGAGAAACTGGAATAACTAGGAAAAATGGAATGAGTCACTGATGGGTGATTCACCAATGCTGAGCCAACAACGGGTGAGATACTGACACAGCTTGCCAACATTGAACCAATGACACTGATCTACCAATGAAATAACTCACTAACACCACGACTCACTGACACCCTGACTCACTGATGCCTTAACATTGATTCCCTTACACCAAAACCCCGACTCACTGATGCCAATGCCCCTGACTTAGTGATGTGGATTCCCATGAATCACCAATGTTGACACCCCTAACTCACTGATTCTGATTCCCCTGACTCACCAATGTTGACACCCCTGACTCACTGATGTCAATGGTTCAAACTGCATTTTTGGCTAACTCTGACCCAAACACCCTAAACACTGGATTTTTACAAAGGAAAGGCTTGGGAAAATCTGTGTTGTTACATAAATATTGATCATAATATACTAAATTATATATTCACATTAAAAGTGTTAAATATGGTCTATAGATAATGGTTATATTTGATTAAGGTTTATTACATATCAATTCATTACCACCCAGGGAAATTCAACAAGGTGGACAATGCATTAAATAGAAAGGATAATGAAAGATTTTTTATGTTGTGGATCTCAAAGGTTATGATACTTTTTGATTTTAAATGGATGGATTTAGAAATCATAAAGTAATAGAGAAATTTTATCTTTATCAAAATAATTTTTTAATCATCTGCCCAAATGAAGACTAGAGGGATGAAGAAGAATGATGTATATCTATTGATGAAATTGAGAAATTTCCCATAGTTAAACCTTATCTATGATGGAATAATAAGTTTTGAGAACTATGTTTATGACCCATAAAAACTATATTTTAAGTAGATATTAGTGGAATCTCATAGTTCTTTATTCTATACTCATTTTTTATGTATATATATGTGTATGTATTTTATAGAGTACTTTTTATGGGGAAACATGAAGAGAGATATTATAGAGTTTGTATCTCAATTCAAGGTATATCAGAAGGTTAAGGTTGAGAGATAAAATTCAAATCGGATATTACAAAAATTACCCATATAAGAATGGAAATGGGAAAACATCCCCACATATGTTTTCCTAAGAACTCCCAATAATATAAACAGTGAAAAATTATATATGAATTATAGTTTTCATCTGTATGAAGTGGTAAAAATTTATCTATAGTAGATATTTTGTATCTATTGATCATATTTATAGGATATATAATAATGAAGATGTAAGTTTGCATGTAGTACCACCTTATGTTGCATGTAATCAAGATTCATGGTTTACCTTGATGTTATGGAGACGTCTTCCATAATATCTTGATATAGAATTAAATTTAATAACTTCATATCATCTTGAGAAAAATTGTTAGTTCGAAAGAGTAAATAAAATCCTATAAGAGATGATGAGATCTTGATATATGGATTTAAATGTTCAATTTGATCAACACCTTCATATATTCATGTTTTTATTCATGAAATAACATTCATTAAGTAATTCAGATGGTTCCTTAGAAATATTTCTTTGGAAAGATTTGTAGAACTCCAATATTATGGGATGAAGATAGTGAAGGAAAACTATTGGGACCAGAGGATACTGAGGAAATGGTATATAATGTTATACCCATCCAATATATCATCAAGGAATCATAGATTTAACATAAAAGTTATATTTAAAATCATCAACCTATGCTAGAGTTTGATGTTTGTGAGAATGTATTCTTATGAATTCCCCCATGGAAAAATACTATAAGAATTTGAATGAATGGAATATTGATACCCATGAAAATTGGAACTTTATGATTCTTTTATGAGTATGGATAGTGGCTTACTGCTTGGTGTTTCATCTAAATCTCTCTCAAGTCTATGAAGTATTTCATATATCTCTATTTAGAAGGTATATAATTGATCCATGTATTAAACTCAGAGTTCATAGAACTGGATCATGATGTTTCATCTATAGAGAAACCAATGGATATTTTGGTTAATGGGGAGAAAGTGATATGAAACTAGACTACATACATGGTAATGGTTTTATAGAAAAACCACCAACTTGAGGAAGCTAAATGGAATCTTGAGGATATGATAAGGTAGAACTTTCATATGTTGTTTATATCAATGTGTTGTAATTTTTAGGGACAAATGCTTTTTGTGGATAGTTTAATTTTACACCTTGATATATTTTATATTTACTTCTTTAATATAATGCATTACACATAGCACTGAGTTTTAACAAACCATGAAATAGTAATAATATTACTATTTAAAAAATACCAATCTATCCTAGTCATTAAAAATTGGGGTAAAAATAAGAAAAACTATATTTCTAAAAATAATTATGAATGGTTTATATAAATTATATATATTTATGAATATGTAATTATTTTTTCATAAAGTCATTATATACCTCCAGAATTAAATATTCTTAAAAAATTATCTTTGGTATTTATACAAAAATAATAAAATTCAATTTTTATAATTTTTAGAAAACTTATTTGAATAAATGATTTTAACATTTATAATAAAAATTCCAATATTATCTTATGGGGGTATTATGGTATTGATTATGAATAGTTTATTTTATTATTGAATAGTTAAAGATTTATATTTTTATTGAAATCAACCTTTTCATTTAATGAATATAGAATTTATTTTTTTAAGATGGGTTAAAATATAAAATTAGTTTAATTCTATCACAATTAATCCATTTTACTCCATTTGAAACAATTTTACACTGAATTTTGATATTAAAACATTCTATTCTTGTGAATACATTTTCCTTGGAAAACGTACTTTTCCATCTCGTATGTGGGTTTAATTTTAAATTAAAATTTTACAATTTGGTTTGTTATATTGGGAAAAATAGTTTCCATATTTATAATCAGAATAATTAATATCATATAATAAGGTAAAAATGGTTTTTTCATAATAACTAGGAAAAAAGGTAAAAATTAAGTACTATATTTATGGTTAAAATCAGTTTTCCATTAGTTTAAACTAAAATTATAAGGATGAAAATTACCTAAAAATAACCTAAATCCTATTTTATGGTCATATATCATTCTTTTAACATGTATGATTCAAGTTTGAGATGTTTTTTTATCATTTTTTCATGTTTAAAATGGGGTTAAATATTTTTATTTTCAAAAATTCCAAGTGTTTCCTCTCCCCATGAAACAAAAGGCAACCCCCTATCCTATCCTCTAAACTTTTAAAATTCCTTTTTAGTTTTTACAATAAAAAAATCATCAATTATATCTCCACATCCTAGATACCTTATTAATATATCAATACCCTCCTATGAAGTCTTTCAATGTTATCCTAATGAGCTTATCCAAAGAAGAGGCATCATTATTAACCAAGAATTTTTATATTATTTATTATTCCAACTCCTTAAAATAATTTTGAAATATTATAATAAAATATCATATGTATATTCAATATACTAATATGTTATTATTATATTAGAGCACACGTCTATCTCCTCTACCATCAAATGGGTAACGAAATCGCTGACTATGTGTACAACAGAATATAACCACAGGAACTGATGTAATTTGTTTTCCATCACCACCATTAATAGATGTAGATAATGATTTATTTATTTTTTATATATTATATTTATTATATATTTATTATCCTTGATTTATAATATATCATTTACATTCTTACCTTTTATGCCATTGGAAAATTACAACATAACTCTTGGTACATATGGAATACCGCCTTCACAAAGCGATATGATACAATTTTCATTTAATTTATACATTGATGGTAATAAGGATAGAATAAATTAATATATATGATATATATGATAAAAAATTATCTATAAATTCTAATTAATATCAATAATTTTTTTATTCATCCATAGAGAAAAGGGAAATAACATTCATACGTGCGTACGGCCTATAGTATTCATTAATAGTGTAATTAATTATCTATGTATAGATTTAACAAGTTAATATAAATTAATGTATTATTAAAATATATTATATTATTTTAATCATTAAAATTGTAGGGATGATGGAACCATGAATAATGATAAAGGAATAAAAACACCAAGAAACACATATAGGAAAAACGAAGCAGTAATTTTCCTAAATGATATTTTAACAATAATTTATTAATAAAATGGAATGAAAATGTCACATGTAAATAATATATGGTATGATATATATGATTATGGTAATGAAATATATTAATAGTAATAATATATTTATTATACAGGATATTCAAACATTTGTTATGAAATTAAATAAATAAGGTAAGGGGATTTTTATCTCACTTTTATTTATATGGGTCACATGAAATATTAAACACTTGGTTATTTTATGTTGTCAATATTATTATGATTAATTTATATTTTAATTCTAATTTTCACACTTATCAGGATTTACATATCTATGAAATTTTCTTTATTTCATTGGGCTTATGATTCAAACATTACAAATGTTTTAAATCTTTTCTGATAAAGTATTTTTTTTATTTAGATTTCTTTATTATGATAATGAGAATGAAATATTATCATAAATATCTCTAGAAAGTCATGAATTTTATCCTCCCATAGTTATTTCAAGAAAATAAATGTTTTTCATTCATTTCTCACACTCTATGTTTTCAAGGGTCAAAAATAATTTTTTTAAGGAAAACAAAATTTAAAACTATCTTCGGTCTAAAACGCTTTTTTCAAATTTCCATGTTATTCATAAAAATGATTCAAATAAGCATTTTAGTATTATAAAATAATTATTTAAATAATTTTTTAAAATTTTTAATTTCTACAAAAAATTAAAACAAATAATTTTTTATTCAATTTTTTAAAGATTTAGTTTTAACTTTTTATAAAAAAAATGAACAGGATAATTGTTTTAACATGTATGAAATGAAAGGTATTTACTATCATTATTTATTATAATTGATTTAAATCTTCCATTTAATTTTTCCACATATATTTTCAAATAAAATATTTTATTTTATTACTTGTGACAATTTTAGATTATAAATATATGATTTCAAATTGAAAAGGGTAAATTCCTCAAGAAATGTCTCAAGTGATATTTTAAAATCATTATCCATATATGATGAAATCCTTTTGTTATATTTATGATTTACTAGTGATATGATCTAATGATACCATTCTTATCTTTCTATGAATTGTTTAATATTATAATTAAATGATGTTTACATAACCCATT
Organism: Viscum album; assembly: GCA_963277665.1. Classification (NCBI taxonomy): domain Eukaryota; kingdom Viridiplantae; phylum Streptophyta; class Magnoliopsida; order Santalales; family Viscaceae; genus Viscum; species Viscum album. Next base: position 1,791,706,655 of record OY728138.1, read on the forward strand.
TATTTTAAATGTACTATGTTTATGAAACTATTTTCTTTTACTTGGGTTTTTCTATGATGAAATATTTAAATGTTTATGATACCCATTTAATTTCAATGGGTTTTGTTATTTTGAAATATTTATGGAACCAAAACGCATTGTATGGTAATGTTGTGATGATTGTTTTATGATCTTGTTACATACATCTTTATAATTTTCATTATATGATGGGTGGTACTACTATTATATATCCTTATAGTGCATTGGGTATTGATTTATATCTCATAGGATAAACATGATAAGAATAGAGATTGAACACTGTTTAGCAAGACACATTGTCCACTATGATGTTCTTGGGAGTAATCCTTGACTACTAAGATAGTTTTTTGAGAGAAACAATTACATTATGATAAATTTTGAAATTATCCTTGAAAATAATGTAAATTATTTTTATGAATATGTATATGAAATAAAACTATGTCTATGTAGATGTTATGTTCATATGAATCATGTTCATTAATTCTATTATGTTTAATGAATTATGATCTATCAAGATTTATTCCTTGAAACATGATTATGATCTATGATATGTAAGGTATGGTTTCCAAATGTTATTACCATGTTATTATACACTTAATCTCATGTTATTTTCAAATCTATAATTTTTACCCTTATTGAAAATATAATTTATCCCTTTCTTATATTTCCTTTTATTAGGATATGATGAATGATATTATGTATGATATGTTTAAGAAGGGTTATATATATGATGAATTTAGTGGGATATGATATAGTACACTTATGAAACAGTCGATTATGTATCTATGTTTCCAAATTCATTAGACACATACAATTATATCATGACTTTTTTTGTTATATATTGATTTTTTAAAGATGTAATATTTATATATGGAAAGTTTGGGTCGCAATATTTATCCTAATATTGAAATTGGATAAGGATATATGGGTATATAGGGTCATGTTTTGGGGAAGAATATGAGCATGTGACAGTGGTATGCATGGTGATATGAATGATGTGTTTTAGATTGCATGGTGATAGATAAAATTGTATAAATCTATATGTTCTGGTTATTGTGCGTAGTGTTGGGTTGATTTCATTTTAACATTTTATTTATTTTTATAATGGTTGGTTTATTTTTTATCTGCAATAATTTCCCTGCATCTTGAGGAAGTCAAGCATTCGTGGTTATTTATATCCATAAGGTAACTTAATATATCTCCTAGATAACATGAAATTATAGATTGATATTGTTGTTTAATAAGTTATTTTACCCTAAGTATTTCTATATTTTGGGATGCAATAATGATGATAATATTGATAAAATATAGACTCTATAATATTATTCATAGACATATTAGAGATCACATTGAGGTAAATAAAATTGAAATTGAATAATATTTATTAATTTCCAATAAATTATTTAATATATTGTCCATTTTAAAAATGGAAAAATTAATTTAATGTAAATCTCCTTAAATTATTTTTTTCTTATAAGAATCAAGTTCTTAGTGGTGGTACCAGGTTTTTAGTATATGATAGTTTCAGTTCATCATAATAATAGTCTAATTCTAATTGTTTTGTTGTGATAAATATTATATCATGTTTTTTGTGATTTGATACACTTTCCCCCTCAAATTTTGGTATGGAACGTGTTAGTTATTGAACTATGTGACAGTGTTTTACCCAACACCAGGATTGCTGAGGGACGGCTACCTAACTACACCCTTTTTCCCAGTTTTCTTCACATAAGAGAATTATGTGATGGCATACACAGTGTATATTTTTTCCTAAATAAGTGTGTATAGGGATATAAATGATTGTGGTTATTTTTTAAAAATATATCTTCAAATATATTATTTAAATTTTTATTATAAATATTTTTTCTATTATGATGGATTGAGGCACAATACATGATGTATGTGTGTTGATGTATTGAGGTATATTACTTGATGAATAATAATAAATGTATGAGTTATGGTTACTCTAGAAAATTATTCAGTTACTTTATATTGATATTCAAAAGATTAATATTTAATATGATGCATGAGATTCATGATATTATGTTATCTAAATATTTCTTATGGTGGGATTTATTATGGAAGAGATGGAATAAGGAGAAATTGGGGTTGAGAAGAAAACCTCTGTAGATCTGGTCATGGGGTAACCTATTTTTTGTTACTATAATATATGATCCCATATAAGATATACTTGGTAAGAGATAACCATAGAGATACTGGGAAATTAGGATAACTATTTATGTAATGAGTGATACTCACTTTTTGATGACTAGGATTTAGAATTATTTCATTGTATTTTGAATGAGTGGCTCTTAGGAGGATTATACTATGTATACCTACTATTCTTACCATATATATATACCCTATTTGTAAGATCAATAGGATGAGGTTAGAGATAGGGCTGTAAATTACTAGCTATGAGTTTTTTGTGAGTTTTTTTGACTTCATGGTTGCTGTTGGGATTATATTTTGGTACATTTATTCTAATTTTAGTTTTATTATTTTGATGACAATACATGAATGTGCATGGGATCTTTATTTTTTATATATATAAGTAGGATTTTATTGGTGAACTTATCTTATCACTTATTCCTCATTTCCCATTAGTGGTTAGTTCATCCAATTTTCATGTATACTTTAACCATGTTTATTTTCACTAACACAAAGATCATTTTAGGTGATGTGATGTTTTCATTATCTCCATTAACCATTTTCATTTCCAAAAGGGGTGCCTTTGAGGGTTGGTTATAATAGAGTGGAATCAATATTTTAGCTTAAGGGATATGATGGAGTTTGAAAATTGGAATTAGTGAGGATACATGTGTTGGTATGGAAATGGTGATAAATAAACATAATAAGAAATTAAAATATAAAGTGGATAACATAGAAACATGTATTGTGTCCCCCCTATGACTTGATGCACATGCCATTAAATTTAAAAGTTCTTGTAAACGATGTGATCTTAGTTTCATGATATAGAAATGGGAAAGGGTCATGAATAATTTTTCTTTATCTTGTTTTTGAAATTGGTAGACCGTGAGATTAGATTAAACCTAATATAAATAAATTAAAATAATTAATCATTTTATATTTCTTAAATATTTCTTATACTAGGTATAGGAGTACCAAACATTTTTTTTCTTTTATATATATAGATCTATATGAACGTAATTGTCCTATTGATACTAAATTCATTCTGTATGGTGTACCATATAATCATTAAAGATTAGTTTCCCATGATTATTACAATTGGAGAAGGACACTTCATGAAATTCAGGGCATGATTCTATAGAAGTATGAGGGATTCATTTCCAACGGAGTGATAGAGGGAAAGTTGTTGTAAGTGAGTAAAGATATTTGGTCAATCTATACATTTAGGGATAACTAGTTTTCATTGGCTATGATTCATTTTCATAGAGTAGTAAGGAATTATGGATCTTTTTTCTTAGCGATCATGCAGAGTCAGAGTTCTTGAGGGAGATTTTGAGGGACCTATTTCACATAGAGTCACTTTCTTTGACCACCAAGGAAGTTATTCTCCAGGAACTATATACACTTGTATAGGGGAGTTCTTGAGAGAGATAATTCAGGACATATTTCTATACCCTACCCCAATATCCATGATACCTGATAATAGTTAAGTGTTTGTGAGTGAGGAATTTTGAGGATGATTTTCATCTAGATATGTATCATTAGTTTATCCAGTTTATTTTGTCGATATGTTTTGAGGTACTCTAAATATAAGAGAGGATATTTTGTAACATCTCTTTACTTTTTTCATGTAATCCTTGATCCTTGTTTTTATCATTATTTGGTTTAGGTTACTTTCATGTTGTTTTGGTTGAAATTTGGTAAATTTTGTTGGCATTTTGGGCTATGAATGGTTGGCGCATAGTTTGATAAAACCATGAATCCCTCAGTGGAAATAATGAAACTCTTGATATTGATATTTCTCATTGTTGGAAACCATGCACCTAAATAGTATAAACCATGTATTTCATAATATGGGTTCATGGTTAGTTTACACAATTTTTCAAATAGTGTGGCCCCCTCCAAGAAATCATGTGTGTTGAGTTATTTTATTCTGAATTATTATTTTAAAATTCTAAACACCCTGGTTTAAATTAGGTCGAACCCCCCCCCCCCCTAATGACCATAATATATATCCTTGGACTTTGAGTCTCTCAATTATTGTATTTGTCTCCTAAAATCTTATACCTTATAGGATATATGCGTGATTAATCAAGATTAATCTCATAGAGGTAGTGGATCTCTCCTCTAATGATTTCTTCATATGTCTCCTTCCTCCTTAGAGTTTTTTGGATCAAAAAATATTGTATGGATCTTGTAACACCCCAAGATTTCATAGTATGTTATCTCTTCAAATTATTTCAATAACTTGTGCTACACGCAACACAAAGTTCGAGCGCACCACGACTAACCAAACTAACCATTCAAAAAAAGTGGTTATGAATAGTATTAACCACATTTTAAATTTTATATATCCTATATAATTTTAATATTCATATTTTTTGTTTCTTAGACATTATATAAGAAAAATAAATTTTTTAAGATAAAAGAGGTATTTTGAAAAAAAATGCAGTTTTATGACTTTCAATGGGGAACCCTTTTTAAATCCAATATTTGACAATTTTATATATTAAAATTAGTGAAATTAAATTCATCTTTATAATAGGTACATAAAAATTTATTTTGGATAAATTTTTGGTACTTTTCTGGTAACATTCATATTTTGATGAATAGTGAAAAAAATTCTAAATTTTAATTAAAAACAACTTTTTTAATTGAAATAATTTATAGTGTTAAATTATAAATTTGAATTATTTTTAAGTATAATTAGATTATATTCTTATCATTTAATATAATTAAGGTCATTGGATGTAATCTCAGGATTAAACTAGATATAAACAATTGTCAATCTTTTGATAGTTATTATTTCATAAAAACACACTTTTTGTTTTGATAACGGGAATTCATTTTAAATTAATTTCTTGTAATTATTAGTTTAGAATTTGGAAAAATAGATTCCATATTTTTAATCATGAGGTATAAATTGTGTAAAGAGGAAACTTTTATTTTTACACTTTATGAATAAATTACTTCAGTAAAGATTTTATTTACCATGGTTAAATGGTAAATCTGATAAATAAGGGTAAAAATAAATATTATAATAATATAAAATTACCCTAAAAGGTGTCTTAATCCAATTGGTTGATACATATCCTTCAATGGACATCTTTTTGTTGATTTTGGGACCCCATGGAGCCACTTAAGAGTGATAATGACAATTTATATTAATCAATTTAAAGTAAACACAAAAATGACATAAACATATATCTTTTAGTAAATAAATTTTTAAATAGGGTTATATAAGTAATCATTTCGACTATAAATATTCATTAAAAATATAAAAATATTTCCTACATTATAGTAATTTTTTATAATTTTTATATATCAAATAAATAAAATTATTTATGACACAATAATGATGCAGTGCTTACCTCATTAATGAATGATTTAAATAAATAAGATTATAAATATTAAAAAAATATCCAAAACTTGTCCAATTATTATTGGATGATTTTATTTCGAATATTAGTCATTTTATCTTCGACTTTAATGTGTTTTTGACCTTTTGAAACTGAATATATTTTAATAATAAAATATGTTTTCAAACTTCCCTAAAGAGCCCCTCCTACACCTTATAAAAATCCCTCACTTCTAACCAATTCCTCACACCACTCAAGCCTTTTGGATCATCCAACATCTGCCCAATTAATCTCCCTACATTCCTCTCATCCTCCTATAAGTCTTACCTTAGGCAGAAGGCACTTCAACAATCCCTTTTGGTTCAAACCAAAGGGAGTTACCCGAATTAAAGGTAGCAGTTTATCTTAAATTCTTTTCATTTATTTTACTTCTCCAACCCCTAAAATCTTTTTATTTCTTTATTTTATAACAAAATCAGTATACTAAATATACTAGGATGTTTTTATGAGAAGTATTCAAACTAAACTTACACACACCTCCATATAATGGATAATGAACATACTGTTTTTGTGGACGGTGAACTACTGCCTCACGAAACGATGATTGTTCAAATATCTCCTACCTCCTCTCACGGTGTCCATTATGATGGAACTGTATTTATATATGATATATATTATTTTTATTTTTTCATTATGATTCTCTATTTTTCATTTATATCATACCTTTATGGTTTCCATATTGGTTAAACGCGATAATTTCATTTTAGGAAGTGTGGACTACCACCCCCTCAAAGTGATATGACTCGTTAATGCCTTATGTGGGATGTATAAAGGATGGATTTAATGATATTATATGTGATATTATACTATAATTATAATATAAATTTATATAATTATTTTTTCATTCTATTAAATACGAAATAGAAATGAAAGTAGTGTTCATGCGTACGTACGGCTTACCATCTCCATGAACGGTGCATTTCATTTATTACATCTAAATGTTATGTAATATTATAAATACATATATATACTGGATATATATGATATTTATGATATCTACATCATGAATTTCATTCTGGATATAATGGATATTTGACCACATGAACAACTTGTAATTATAAGAAGTTTATTTTTGACTCAAATACCAAATATTGACAAAACGAACGTTATTAACTTAAATGATTACATAATGTTTATAACATGGTAATAAGTGATATGAAAGGAATAATAAACTTTAAAACGGTTCTTAAGAAATTATAAATTAACTTTAGTTTATTATTCAGGAAGAACAAGGAACAAACAAGTCAATATGGACACGAGGTAAGGGATTTCTTATCTCACTTTCAATTCCATGAGATTTCCATTGTTCGCCACTAATTTATTACACGTGGTGTATTGTGTACTTCCACTTGATATATATTATCATGATTCGCTTTATATTCATGGTATTATGTGATTCATTTGGTGCTTATTAACTTTTGGTCATATGACTCGATTGATTACAACATGGTAAGGGTTAATTTCACAGTCTCTTTATTATCTAAGGTTGTTTTTACGTGAGTATCTATTGGGACCTATTTATCATCCACATCCGTGTTTTGTTAAAAATTTATTTCAAAAAATTTTTACTATTTACTAGACTATGGTTTAAAGTCATTTATACCCTTATTTGACCTTATATATTTTGAAAGGAATCTTTTCGTCGTTTTCCAAACAAGGTACTTTATGACCTTTTCAACAAAATTAAGGTAAGAATGTTTTTGTAAACTTATACGGAAGGTGCGGCTATTTTCCGCCATTATAACTTCATCGAAGCTTCACTTAAAATTTTATAATAATATTTTTAAAATAAATGTTTTCTTTTATAATTATTTTACTCTTAAATTATTTCAAAATAGAAAGAGATATTACTCTCAAATAGTTTTGATTTCATCTATGTCCATATCCTTTGATAGATTTTACACTTTTTTTAAGTTGATTTATTATGATAAAAATATTCCATATTGTATTTATAGTTTTTTGATATGATTGACTATGGATGTGTTATTTTATACTATTCATGTTTTATGGTTAAAGTGTTGACTTTTCATATGCTAGTTTTAATACAAGTGTTTATGTTATGTTTCAACCTTTTCATATGAGGAATGTATTGGACGTAGTATGTGATGGGTAGAGTCGCTATAGCTCCTCGATGCATAGGTAGGTCTCATTAGACAATTATATGTGGAATTGGCTGAGGCCTTTCCCAATTTGATATATGGTTTTTTCCGAGCCCTTGAAAAAATGTTTCTAAATTTCTAAAATTATACATTACCTCATTATGAAAATAATATTGATGATTCATGTGGTTATTCGACTAGTAGAATACCCAGGTCTATATTTTATTATGGAATTATTTAATCAGATCATATTTCTGCCATAAATTGTTCATGTTTATTATTTCTAAAGGCATGTGTTTTCAATTATTCACCATACCAATTGTTTTTTAATATTCCGCTAAATTGGTTACCCTTACTGAGCATATGAGATCACCCCTTTCTTATGTTTTATTTTCCCAGGATTTCCAAGAAGTGTATTATGACTGACCTGTAGAAATAGTCTAAGGGATATGAATTCGGTCAATAGAGTCAATGTTTTTTTTGTTTTTCATTTTATAATGTAATGTAAAGTTCATGTATGTAATCTATTTCCAAGATTTCTAAACTATTCGTTCTTTTGGGACATGATTACCTTGTATCATGCCAATGTATTAAAATAATTCATTGACATTGGGTAACTAGGGTCAGGGAATTATAGTTGGTATCAAAGTAAGTTTAGAAAAAACCTTGGAAATATATTTAGATAAACTCTGATTAGAGAACATTACCCTAATATAGACTTTGAGGATTAGTATAGAAGAACTTCCCAGAATTTTGGTAATGTAGAGATTTTTTGTATTTTCCAAGAAATATATCTATGTCTAGATATGAGCAGGTAGAGGCGGATCTGGCACAGATGTAACTAGGAGTGAAAAATATGACAAGGAGTTTCAGGCTTGACCCAGGGTATCCTGGTGAATGACAATGGATCTTGTTGCACTCTTGGTTACGACACTCCCGGGGGATATGCTTAGGATAATTCACATTTTCATTACAAGCCATTTTGAAGGATTTAGGAGTAAATACTTTCTCAAAGAAAAAATTTTATGATTATCGATAATATGAAAAAATTTCAATTTACATTAGATATTTTAAAAGTTTGGAATTATGCTTTACGATTCATAAACTAACCTACTGTATGACATTGTTTAGAAATTCCGCCTAGTAGAAGGAATGAGAATTCCATGAATACGCATGATCCAAAGATTAAGAAGGATCGTATCTTTTATGGTATTATGCCAATATTTAAAAGGGAAATTGTATCCCATGTATTCTCATCATATGAATAAATATTATCATGTGTTAATAAGATAAGTAAATAATTATCTGAGTCTTATGGCTTTAAAGGGAAGCAAGAGATGAAAAGTATGGTAGAGAGAGAGATGGATAAAGGGAATAAGGGAAAGAAGGATTTCCCCATATAAGATAACTGTGGAAATAATCACCTTGGTAAATGCTGGAAGGGAATGAGAGTTTTTTATAAGTGTGGAGAAAAATAACACCGAGTACGTGATTTCAAGGGTAAGAAAAAGGTTTAAAATGTACAATGCTTCATCTCTAAGGATTTGGGACACTATGTGAATCAATGTCCAAATCAACAGAGTATACCCCAAATGCTGCTATTGGAAAATAATCAAGTTATGATACAACTGAAGATGAAGAGGAATGATTAAGAGTTCTTATGTTGTTATTAAAGTATTGTGTCATTTGAGTATTTTATTAATGATATACATGTTATAAGAATTATAGAGTATATAAGGATTGTACTGCAGTACTATTTCATTAAGGACTTGAGATTGTGTGGAACCAAGAAAAGTGAATCAATACCAGGTTAAAGTTTTTGGAAAATATATGGTTGAGAGGAAGATAAACCTTAATATGGTTCGCATACTGAGGTAGTGATTTTAGAATAATATATGATTGATTTGGATAAATTATATTGGATATTCTCGACTACCTTGAAACTGATTAGTGATTTGTATATTCCATAATTGTTGGGGTTTATAAAATTTTTGTATATAAGGATTATATCCAATATTCTATAATGAATAATGGATCATTAATGTAATCAATAATATTTTATGGTAATTCGTGGTGTTACGTGTTTTAAAAGAATACATAATGAAGGTATTCACATGTTATTACATGGAAAAAGGGATCTTCATTGTGTTTACCTTGCTTATAAATTTTGGACTGTGAGTTTGGTCATAAGTATTTTGGATAAGTCAAAATGCTGGAATGGATAAATTTAAACAATGAATACTATTTTTTACAGTTAAAACACTTCTTAATATTGTTTTTGGATTTTTATAAAAAGGACAACCCAGAAGTCGGGCGACAACCTGTCACGTCCGGTAAGGTCGCGATACTTGAACCTCTAACAAAAGGGTGATAAGGGTTAATCACTTACCACTAGCCTATGTGATTTATTAGTTTGTATAATGTATTTTTTTTAAATAGTCTGACAAATGAATTATAAATTCATTATTTTTGGAACCCTATACTATCAATATTAATAGAATACTTTTGAATTATATTATCTTTTGTAGTGAAAGATGAGTTTGTGGTATGAATTAGTTGAAGGATGAAACTCTACTTGTCAAGTATGTTTTTTTCCTCTTATTCTATGAATAAATTAATTCTTAAACATTAGGGAAGGTTTCTTAAAAACAAAAATGTGTTACCCTAATACCATATGTTTTGTTGAACCGATGATATTTTACATCATCTAAGATTGATGGATTTAAGCCCCTCAATTTTACACGTGTTTATGATTGATGAACTCAATCACTCCCTATAGATATTTACATTTTTCCTCCAATTATGTGTCTCTAATTTCCACCAATGTTATCCTAATTGAGATCAAAATTTGGTGGTGACTTTTTCATTTCCCTTTCCCTCTTATTAAGACTAAATTTTATTAACCCAATTTCTGATTTGGGTTTTCCACGAAGGTATTTTTCTATTTTAACCTTTTCTTTTCAGAAACCATTTCAAATTTCTAGGAACAAATTTGTTGAACTATGTGAGAATGTAACACCCCAAGATTTCATAGTATGCTATCTCTTCAAAAAAATTCAATAACTTGCACTACACGCAACACCGAGTTCGAGCGCACCACGACTTACCAAACTTACCATTCAAGAAAATTGGTTATGAATATTATTAACCACATGTTAAATTTTATATATCATATATAATTTTAACATTCATATTTTTTGTTTCTTATACATAATATAATAAAAATTCAATTTTTAAAATAAAAGAGGTATTTTTTCAAAAAATGTAGTTTTATGCCTTTTAATGTAGAACCCTTTCTAAATCAAATATTTGAAACTTTTATATATTCAATTTAGTGAAATTAAATTCATATTTAGAATAGAGACATAAAAATTTAGTTTGGATAATTTTTGGTATTTTTCTGATAACTTTCATATTTTGATGAATAGTGAAAAAAAATAATAAATTTTAATTAAAAAAACTTTTTTAATCGAAATACTTTATAGTGTGAAATTATAATTTTGAATGATTTTTAAGTATAATTAGATTATATTTTTATCATTTAATACAATTTAGGTCATTGTATGTAATCTCACGATTAAACGGACATAAAGAAGTTTCAATCTTTTGATACTTATTATTTCATAAAAACATGATTTTTCTTTTGACAACATGAATTGATTTTAAATTAAATTCTACTACTTCTGTGTTTTGAATTTGGAAAAATGGATTCCATATTTTGAATTAGGAGTTCCAAATTGTGTAAATAGGTAACTTTTATTTTTTGACATTATGAATAGATTACTTCGGTAAATATTTTATTTACCATGGTTAAAGGGTAAATTCGGTAAATAAGGTTAAACAAATAATATTATAATAATATAAAATTACCCTAACAGATGTCCTAATATTATTGGATGAAACATATCCTACTGTGGTCATCTTTGGGACAATTTTGGGACCCCATGGAGCCACTTAATAGTGATAATGACACTTTATATTAATTAATTTAAAGTAAAGACAAAAATGACATAAACATATATCTTTTATGAAATAAATTTTTACATGGGTTTATGTAAGTTATATTTGAGAATATAAATATAAATTTAAAATATAAAAATATTTTATACATCATGTTAATTTTTATATAATTTTAAGACATCAAAAAAATAAAATTATTTATGACATAATAATGATGCAGTGTTTACCTCATTAATGAATGATTTAAATAAATTAGATTATAAATATTAAAACAATATCCAAAACCTATCCAATTCTTATTTTATGATTTTATTTTTAATATGAGTCATCTTATCTTTGACTTTAATGTGTTTTGGACCTTTTTAAACCGAATATATTTTAATAATAAAATATGTTTTTCAAACTTTCCTAAAGAGCCCCTCCTACCCCTTATCAAAATCCCTCACTTATAACCAATTCCTCACACCACTAAAGCCTTTTGGATCATCCAAAATCTACCCAATTAATCTCCCTACATTCTTATCCTCATCCTATAAGCCATACCTTATGTATAATTCACTTTAAGAATCCATTTTGGTTCGAACCAAAGGGAGTTACCCGAATTAAAGGTAACAGTTTATCTTAAATTCTTTTCATTTATTTTACATATCCAACCCCTAAAATCTTTTTATTCCTTTATTTTATAACAAAATCAGTATCCTAAATATACTAGTATATTTTTATGATAATTATTATAACTACACTTACACACACCTCCATCTAATGGATAAAGAACATACTATTTATGTGGACGGGGAACTACTGCCTCACGAAACGATGATTGTTCAAATATCTATTACCACGTCTCATAGTGTCCATTATGATGGAACTATATTTATATATGATATATATTATGTCTATTTTTTCATTATGCTTCTGTATTTTTCATTTATATCATACCTTTATGGTTTCTATAATGGGTAAACGCGATAATTTCATTTTAGGAAGTGCAGACTACCGCCCCCTCAAAGTGATATGACTCGTTAATGCCTTATGTGGGATGTATAAAGGATGGATTTAATGATATTATATATGATATTATACTGGAATTATAATATGACTTTATATAATTATTTTTTTATTCTATTAAATATGAAATAGAAATGAAAGTAGTGTTCATGCGTACGTACGGCTTACCGTCTCCATGAACGGTGCATTTCATTTCTTACATATAAATGTTATGTAATATTATAAAAATATATATATACTAGATATATATGATATATTTTATATCTACATAATGAATATAATTCTGGATATAATGGATATTTGACCACATGAACAACTTGTAATTATAATAAGTTTATTTTTAACTCAAATACCAAATATCAACAAAACGACCGTTATTAACTTAAATGATTAAATAATGTTTATAACATGGTAATAAGTGATATTAAATGAATAATAAACTTTAAAAAGGTTATTAAGAAAGTATAAATTAAATTTAGTTTATTATTCAGGAAGAACAAGGAACAAACAAGTCAATATGGACACGAGGTAAGGGATTTCTTATCTCACTTTCAATTCCATGATATTTCCATTGTTCGCCACTAATTTATTACATGTGGTTTATTGTGTACTTACATTTGTTATATATTATCATGATTCACTTTATATTCATGGTATTATGTTATTAATTTGGTGGTTTTTAACTTTTGGTCATATGACTCGATTCATTACAACGTGGTGAGGGTTAATTTCACAATCTATTTATTATTCGAGGTTGTTTTTACGTAAGTATCTACTGGGACCTCTTTATCATCCACATCTGTGTTTTCTTAAAAATTTATTTCAAAACATTTTTACTATTTACTAGACTATGGTTTAAAGTCATTTATACCCTTATTTGACCTTATATATTTTGAAAGGAATCTTTTCGTCTTTTTCCAAACAAGGTACTTTATGACCTTTTCGAAAAAATTAAGGTAAGAATGTTTTTTTAAACTTATATGACTGGTGTGGCTATTTTCCGCCATTATAACTTCATCAAAGCTTCACTTACAATCTTATAAGAATATTTTCAAAATAAATGTTTTCTTTTATAATTAATTTACTCTTAAATGATTTCAAAATAGAAAGAGATATTTCTCTCAAATAGTTTTGATTTCATCTAGGTCAACATCCTTTGATAAATTTTACACTTGTTTGAAGTTGATTTATTATGATAAAAATGTTCCATATTGTATTTATAGTTTTTTGATATGATTGAAGTTGGATGTGTTGTTTTATACTCTTAATGGTTTATGGTTAAAGTATTGACATTTTTTATGCTAGTTTTAATATGAGTGTTTATGTTATGTTTCAACATTTTCATATGAGGAATGTATTGGACTAAGTATGTAATGGGTAGAGCCTCTATATCTCCTCGATACATCAGTAGGTCTCATGAGACAATTAGATGTGGAATTGGCTGAAGCCTTTCCCAATTTGATATATGGTTTTGGCTGAGGCCTAGAAAAAATGTTTCTGAATGTCTAGAATTATACATTCCCTCATTATGAAAATAATATTGATTGTTCATGTGGTTATTCGACTAGTAGAATACCCAGTTCTATGTTCTATTATGGAATTATTTACTAAACTCATATTTCTTCCATAAAGTGTTTGTGTTTATTATTTGTCAAATCATGTGTTTTCAATTATTCATCATACCTATTGTTTTGTTATCTTCTTCTAAACTGTTTACCCTTACCAAGCATATGAGCTCACCCCTTTCTTATGTTTTATTTTCCCAGGATTTTCAAGAAGTGTATTATGACTGGCCTGTAGGAATAGTCTAAGGGATATGAATAAGGTCAATGGATTCAATGTTTTTGTTGTTTTTTATTTTATAATTTAATGTAACGTCATGTATGCAATCTATTTCCAAGACTGCTAAATTGATTGGTCTTTCGGGACATGATTACCTTGTATCATGCCAATATATTAAAATAATTCAACGACTCTGGGTAACTAGGGTGAGGGTGTTATAGTTGGTATCAAAGTAATTTTATCAACAAACTTGGAAATATATTTAGATAAACTCTGATTAGAGAAAATTACCCTAAGATAGAATTTGAGGGTTAGTATAGAAGAACTTCCTAGAATTTTGGTAATATAGAGATTTTGTGTTTTTTCCAAGAAATATATCTCAGTTTAGATATGAGCGGGTAGAGGTGGCTCTGGAACAGATATACCTAGGAGTGAAAACTCTGACAAGGAGTTTCGAGATTGACCCAGAGCATCCTGGTGCACGCCAATGGATCTTTCTACACTCTTGGTTATGAAACTCCCAGGGGATATGCTTAGGATAATTCATATTTTCATTACAGGCCATTATGAAGGATTTAGGAGTAAATACTTTCTCAAAGAAAACATTTTATGATTATAGATTATATGTATAATTTTCAATTTATGTTAGATATTTTACAAGTTTTGAATTATGCTTTGTGATTCATAATCTAACCTACTGTATGACATTGTTTAGAAATGGCACCTAGTAAAAGGAATGAGAATTCCAAAAATACACATGATCCAAAGATTAAGAAGGATCATATCTTTCATGGTATTATTCCAACATTTAAAATGGAAATAGTATCCGATGTATTCTCATCATATGAAGAAATAGTATCATGTGTTAATAAGATACGTAAAGAATTATCTGAGTCTTATGGATTTGAAGGTAAGTAAGATAATAAAAGGATGGTATAGAGAAAGATGGATAAAGGGAATAAGGGAAAGAAGAATTTTCCCATATATAATAACTGTGGAAATAATCACCTTGGTAAATGCTGGAAGGGAATGAGAGTTTATTATAAGTTTGGATAAAAAGGACACCGAGTACGTGATTGCAAGGGTAAGAAAAAGGTTTCAAATGTACAATGCTTCATCTCTAAGGATTTGGGACACTACTCAAATAAATGTCCAAATCATCAGAGTATACCCCAAATGATGCTATTGGATAATAATCAAGTTATTATACTACCGAAGATGAAGAGGAATGATTAAGAGTTCTTATGTTGTTATCAAAGTATAGTGTCATTTGAGTATTTTATTAATGATATTATAAGAATTATTGAGTATATAAGGATTGTACTGCAGTACTATTTCATTAAGGACTTGAGATTGTGTGGAACCAAGAAAAGTGACTCAATAGTAGGTTAAAGTTTTTAGAAAATATATGGTTGAGAGAAAGATAAACCTTAATATGGTTTTCATACTGAGGTAGTGATTTTAGAATAAGATGTGATTGATTTGGAAAACTTATATTGGATATTCTGGACTACCTTGAAACTGATTAGTGATTTGTATATTCCATCATTGTTGGAGTTTATAACATTTTTTATATAAAGAGTATATCCAATATTCTATAAGGAATAAGGGATCATTAATGTAATCAATAATATTTTATGGTGATTTAGGGTGTTACTGTGTTTTAAAAGAATACATGATGAAGGTATTCACATGTTATTACCTAGAAAAAGGGATCTTCATTGTGTTTACCTTTCTTATAAATTTTGGACAGTGAGTTTGGACATAAGTATTTTGGATATGTCAAAAGGTTGGAATGGATCAAGTTAAAAAATGTATACTATTTTTTACGGTTAAAACACTTCTTAAGATTGTTTTTGGATTGTTATAAAAAGGACAACCTGAAGGTCAGGTGACAACCCATCATGTCCGGCAAGGTCGCGATACTTGAACCTCCAACCGAAGGGTGACATGGGTGCATCACCTACCACTAGCCTATGTGATTTTTTAGTTTGTATAATGTATTTTTTTTAAATATTATGACAAATTAATTATAAATTCATTATTTTTGTAACCCTATACGATCAGGATTAATAGAATACTTTTGAATTATATTATCTTTTATAGTGAAAGATGAGTTTGTGGTTGGAATTAGTTGAAGGATGAAACTATACTTGTCAAGTATATTTTTCCCTATTATTCAATGAATAAATTAATTCTTAAACATTAGGGAAGGTATCTTAAATCCAAAAATTTTTTACCCTAATACCATATGTTTTGTTGAACCAATGATATTTTGCATCATCTAAGATTGATGGCTTTAAGCCCGTCAATTTTACACTTGTTTGTGATTGATGACCTCAATCACTCCCTATAAATATTTACGTTACTCCTCCAATTATGTGTCTCTAATTTCCACCAATGTTCTCCTAATCGAAATCATAATTTGGTGGTGACTTTTTCATTTCCATTTCCCTCTTATTAAGACTAAATTTTGTTAACCCAATTTTTGATTTGGGTTTTCCACAAAGGTATTTTTTTTATTTTAACCTTTTATTTTCAGAAAACAATTTCAAATTTCTAGGAAAAATTTATTGAATTGAAGGAT
The DNA here is from genome assembly GCA_963277665.1 of Viscum album. Lineage (NCBI taxonomy): Eukaryota > Viridiplantae > Streptophyta > Magnoliopsida > Santalales > Viscaceae > Viscum > Viscum album. Next base: position 1,791,723,679 of record OY728138.1, read on the forward strand.
AATGTAACACCCCAAGATTTCATAGTATGCTATCTCTTAAAGTATTTCAATAACTTGCACTACACACAAAACCGAGTTCGAGCGCACCACGACTTACCAAACTAACCATTAAAAGAAAGTGGTTATGAATAGTATTAACCACATTATAAATTTTATATATCCTATATAATTTTAACATTCATGTTTTGTGTTTCTTATACATAATAAAATAAAAATTCAATTTTTAAAATAAAAGAGGTATTTTTTTCAAAAAGTGCAGTTTTATGCCTTTTAGTGGCGAACCCTTTTTAAATCCAATATTTGACACTTTTATATATTCAATTTAGTGAAATTAAATTCATATTTATAAGAGAGACATAAAAATTTAGTTTGGATAAATTTTTTGGTACTTTTCTAATAACTTTTATATTTTGATGAATAGTGAAAAAAATACTAAATTTTATTTTAAAAAACTTTTTCAATCGAAATACTTTATAGTGTAAAATTATAATTTTGAATGATTTTTAAGTATAATTAGATTATATTTTTATCATTTAATATAATTTAGGTCATTGTATGTAAACTCACGATTAAACTGGACATAAAGAAGTGTCAATCTTTTGATAGTTATTATTTCATAAAAACACGATTTTGTTTTGACAATGTGAATTAATTTTAAATTAATTTCTGCCACTTATGTGTTTTGAATTTGGAAAAATGGATTCCATATTTGGAATTATGAGGTCCAAATTGTGTAAATAGGTAACTTTTATTTTTATACCTTATGAATAAATTACTTCGGTAAATATTTTATTTACCATGGTTAAAGGGTAAATTCAGTAAATAAGGTTAAACAAATAATATTATAATAATATAAAATTACCCTAACAGGTGTCCTAATCTTATTTTATGAAACATATCCTACCATGTTTATCTTTTGTTCAATTTTGGGACCCCATGGAGCCACTTAATAGTGATAATGACACTTTATATTAATTAATTAAAAGTAAAGACAAAATGACATAAACATATATCTTTTATGAAATAAATTTTTACATGGGGTTATATAGGTTATCTTTGAGATTATAAATATTCATTGGAAATATAAAAATATTTTATACATCATGGTAATTTTTTTATAATTTTTAGACATCAAATAAATAAAATTATTTATGACACAATAATGATGCAGTGTTTACCTCATTGATGAATTATTTAAATAAATTAGATTATAAATATTAAAACAATTTCCAAAACTTGTCCAATTCTTATTGGATAATTTTATTTAAAATATTATTCATCATATCATTGAATTTAATGTGTTTTGGACCTTTTGAAACTGAAGATAAGTTTATAATAAAATATGTTTTTCAAACCTTCCTAAAGATCCCCTCCTCCCCCTTATAAAAATCCATCACTTATAACCATTTCCTAACACCTATCATGCATTTTGTCTCGTCCAACCTCTACCCAATTAATCTCTCTACATCCCTCTCCTCCTCCTATAAGCCTTACCTTAGGAATAAGGCACTTCAAGAAGTCCTTTTGGTTCAAACCAAAGGGTGTTACCAGAATTAAAGGTAACAGTTTCTCTTAAATTCTTTTCTTTTATTTTATTTATCCAACCCCTAAACTCTTTTTATTCATTTATTTTATAACAACAACAGTATCCTCAATAAACTAGGATGTTTTTATGAGAATTAATCAAACTAAACTTACACACACATCCATCTAATGGATAAAGAACATAATGTTTCTGTGGATAGTGAACTACTACCTCACGAAACGATGATTGTTCAAATATCTCCTACCACCTATCATGGTGGCCATTATGATGGAACTGTATTTATATATGATAAATATTTTTTTATGTTTTCATTTTTCTTCTTTATTTTTCATTTATATAATACCTTTATGGTTTCCATAATGGGTAAACGCAATAATTTCATTTTAGGAAGTGCGGACTACCGCCCCCTCAAAGTGATATGACTCGTTAATGCCTTATGTGGGATGTATAAAGGATTTAGTTAATGATATTATATATGATATTATACTGGAATTATAATACACCATTATATAATTCTATTTTCAATCCATTAAATACGAAATACAAATGAAAGTAGCGTTCATGCGTACGTACGGCTTTCCGTCTCCATGAACGGTGCATTTCACTTCTTACCTCTAAATGTTATGTAATATTATAAATTCATATATATACTGGATATATATGATATATATGATATATATGATATCTAAATCATGAATATCATTCTGGAGATAATGGATATTTGACCACATGAACAACTTGTTATTATAAGAAGTTTATTTTTGACTCAAATACCAAATATCGACAAAATGGCCGTTAATAACTTAAATGATTACATAATGTTTATAACATGGTAATAAGGGATATAAAAGGAATAATAAACTTGAAAATGATTATTAAGAAAGTAGAAATTAACTTTTGTTTATTATTCAGGAAGAACAAGGAACAAACAAGTCAAGACGGACACGGGGTAAGGGATTTCTTATCTCACTTTCAATTCTATGAGATTTACATTGTTCGCCACTAATTTATTACATGTTGTGTATTTTGTACTTCCATTTGATATATATTATAATTATTTAATTTATATTCATGGTATTTTTTGATTTATTTGGTGGTAATTAACTTTTGGTCATACGACTCTATTGATTACAACGTGGTAAGGGTTAATTTCACAATCTCTTTATTATCTGAGGATGTTTTTATATAAGTATCTACTGGGACCTCTTTATCATCCACATCCTTGTTTTCTTAAAAATTTATTTCAAAACATTTTTACTATTTACTATACTATTGGTTAAAGTCATTTATACCCTTATTTTACCTTATGTATTTTTAAAGGAATCTTTCTGTCGTTTTCCAAACAAGCTACTTTATGACCTTTTCGACAAAATTAAGGTAAGAATGTTTTTTTAAACTAATACAACAGGTGCAGCTATTTTCCACCATTATAACTTCATCAAATCTTCCCTTAAAATCTTATAATAATATTTTTAAAATAAATGTTTTCTTTTATATTTATGTGACTCTTAAATGATATCAAAATAGAAAGAGATATTTCTCTCAAATAGTTTTTATTTCATCTATGTCAACATCCTTTGATAAATTATACACTTGTTTCAAGTTTTTTTATTATAATAAAAATAATACATATTTTATTTATGGTTTTTTGATATGATTGACTGTGGATGTGTTATTTTATACTATTCATGGTTTATGGTTAAAGTATTAACATTTCATATGATAGTTTTAATACGAGTGTTTATGTTATGTTTCAACCTTTTAATATGAGGAATGTATTGGAATTAGTTTGTGACAGGTGGAGCCCTCTATAGCTCCTCAATGAATCGATAGGTCTCGTGAGACAATTAGAAGTGGAATTTTCCAAGGCCTTTCCCAATATGATATGTGGTTTTTTTTGAGGCCTTAATCATTTTTAGATGTCTTAGCCAAGGCCTTGAAAAAATGTTTCAGAATGTCTGGAATTATACATTCCCTCATTATGAAAATAATATTGATGGTTCATGTGGTTATTCAACTAGTATAATACCCATGATTATGTTTTATTATGGAATTATTTACTCAACTAATATTTCTACCATAAATTTTTCGTGTTTATTATTTGTAAAGGTATTTGTTTTCAATTATTCACCATGAATATTGTTTATGTTATCTTTTGCTAAATTGTTTACCATTATTTAGCATCTGAGCTCACCCCTTTATTATGTTTTATTTTCCCAGGATTTTCAAGAATTATATTATGACTGACCTGCAGGGATAGTCTAAGGGATATGAATGTGGTCAATGGAGACAATGTTTTTTTGTTTTTCATTTTATAATGTAATGCAACGTTCATGTATGTAATCTATTTCCAAGATTGCTAAACTAATCAGTCTTTCGGGACATCATTTCCTTATATCATGCCAATGTATTAAAATAATGCACTAACTCTAGGTAACTAGGGTTGTGCTGTTACAGTTAGTATCAAAGGAAGTTTAGCAACAACTTTGGAAATAGATTTAGATAAACTCTTATTAGAAAAAATTACCCTGAGATAGACTTTAAGGATTAGTATAGAAGAACTTCCTAAATTTTGGTAATATAGAGATTTTTTGTATTTTCCAAGCAATATATCCCTCTCTGGATACGAGCACATAGAGGCGGCTTTGGCACAGATGTACCTATGAGTGAAAACTCTGACAAGAAGTTTTGGGAATGACCTGGGGTATCCTGGTGCACGACAATGGGCCTTACTACACTCTTGGTTACGACACTCCTGAGGAATATTCTTATGATAATTCACATTTTTATTACAAGCCATTATAAAGGATTTAGGAGTAAATACTTTCTCAAAGATAAAATTTTAAGATTATAGATTATATGTATAATCTTTTCAATTTACATTAGTTATTTTACAAGTTTGGAATTATGAATTGTGATTCATAAACAAACCTAATGTATGACATTGTTTATAAATGGCACCTAGTAGAAGAAATGAGAATTCCAGCAATACGCATGATCGAAAGATTAAGAAGGATCATATCTTTCATGGAATTAAGCTAACATTTAAAAGGGAAATAGTTTCCAATGTATTCTCATCATATGAAGAAATAGTATCATGTGTTAATAATGTAAGTAAATAATTCTATGAGTCATATGGTTTTGAAGGGAAGAAATATAAGAAATGTATGGTAGAGATAAATATGGATAAAGGTTATAAGGGAAAGAAGGATTTTCCCATATGTGATAACTGTGGAAAGAATCACCTTTGTAAATTCTGGCAGGGAATGAGAGTTTTTTATAAGTGTAGAGAAAAAGGACACTGATTACATGATTTAAAGGGTAATAAAAAGGTTTCAAATGTACAATGCTTTATCTTCAAGGAGTTGGGACTCTACTTGAATCAATGTCCAAATCATCAGAGTATACCTTAAATGTTGCTATTGGATAATAATCAAGTTATGGTACTACCAAAGATGAAGAGTAATAATTAAGAGTTCTTATATTTTTATTAAAGTATTGTGTCATTTGAGTATTGTATTAATGATGTACATGCTATAATAATTATAGAGTATATAAGGATTGTACTACTGTACTATTTCATTAAGGACTTGAGATTGTGTGGAACCAAGAAAAGTGACTCAATAGCAGGTTAAAGTTTTTGGAAAATATATGGTTGAGAGAAAGATAAACCTTAATATGGTTTTGATATTGAGGTAGTGATTTTGGAATAAGATATGATTGATATGGATAAATTATATTGGATATTCTCGACTACCTTTAAACTGATTAGTGATTTGTATATTCCATTATTTTTGGAGTTTACAACATTTTTCGATATAAGAAGTATATCCAATATTCTATAAGGAATAAGGGATCATGAATGTAATCGATAAGGTTTTATGGTAATTTATGGTGTTACCGTGTTTTAAAAGAATACATGATGAAGGTATTCACATGTTATTACGTGGAAAAAGGGATCTTCATTGTGTTTACCTTGCTTATAAATTTTGGATTGTGAGTTTGGACATACGTATTTTGGATAATTCTAAAGGTTGGAATGGATAAAGTTAAATAATGAATACTATTGTTTATGGTTAAAACACTTCTTAATATTATTTTTTGATTGTTATAAAAAGAACAACCTGTAGGTCGGGCGACAACCCGTCGCATCCGGTAAGGCCGCGATACTTGAACCCACAACCAAAGGGTGATAAGGGTGTATCACCTACCACTATCCTATGTGATTTCCTAGTTTATATAATGTAGTTTTTTTAAATATTATGAAAAATTAATTATAAATTCATTATTTTTGGAACTCTATATGATCTGGATAAATAGAATACTTTTTAATTATATTATCTTTTGTAGTGAAAGAAGAGTTTGTGGTAATAATTAGTTGAAGGATGAAACACTACTTGTCTAATATATTTTTTTCCCTATTATTCTATGAATAAATTAATTCTTAAACATTATGTAAGGGATCTTAAAACCAAAAATTTGTTACCATAATACCATATTTTTTGTTGAACCGGTGATATTTTACATCATCTTAGATTGATAGCTTTAAGACCCTCAATTTTACACTTGTTTTTGATTGATGGCCTCAATAACTCCCTATTAATATTTAATTTTTTCCTCAAATTATGTGTCTCTAATTTCCACCAATGTTCTCATAATTGAGATCATAATTTGGTGGTGACTTTTTCATTTCCCTTTCCCTCTTATTAAGACTAAATTTTATTAACCCAATTTCTGATGTGGGTTTTCCACCAAGGTCATTTTCTATTTTAACCTTTTATTTTCAAAAAACAATTTCAAATTTCTAGGATGAAATTTATTGAAGTAGGGGAGAATGTAACACCCAAATATTTCATATTATGTTATCTCTTCAAAGTATTTCAATAACTTGTGCTACACGCAATATCGAGTTCGAGCGCACCATGACTTACCAAACAAACCATTCCAAAAAAGTGGATATGAATAGTATTAACTACATTTTAAATTTTATATATCCTATATAATTTCAACATTTATATTTTTTGTTTCTTACATATAATATAAGAAAAATTCATTTTTTAAGATAAAAGATGTATTTTTCAAAAAAAATGCAGTTTTATGCCTTTTAATAGAGAACCCTTTTTAAATCAAATATTTGACACTTTTATATATTCAATTTAGTGGAATTAAATTCATCTTTATAATAGGGACATAAAAATTTATTTCGGATAATTTTTTTTTACTTTTCTGATAACTTTCATATTTTGATGAATAGTGAAAAAAATACTAAATTTTAATTAAAAACAACTTTTTTAATTGAAATAATTTAAAGTGTTAAATTATAAATTTGAATGATTTTTAAGTATAATTAGATTATATTTTTATCATTTAATATAATTTAGTTCATTGGATGTAATCTCACGATTAAACTGGACATAAATAAGTTTCAATTTTTGATAGTTATTATTTCATAAAAACACGCTTTTTGTTTTGACAACGGGAATTAATTTTAAATTAATTTATTCCACTTATATGTTTTGAATTTGGAAAAAAGGATTCCATATTTGGAATCAGGAAGTTCAAATTGTGTAAATAGGTAACTTTTATTTTTATACATTATGAATAAATTACTTCGGTAAATATTTTATTTACTATGGTTAAAGGGTAAATCCTATAAATAAGGGTAAAACAATAATATTATAATAATATAAAATTACACAAACAGGTTTCGTAATCCTATTTTTGGATACATATCTGACCATGCGCATATTTGGGTCGATTTTGGGACCCCATGGAGCCACTTAAGAGTGATAATGACACTTTATATTAATTAATTTAAAGTAATGACAAAAATGACATAAACATATATCTTTTAGTAAATAATTTTTTACATGGGATTATATAAGTTATCTTTTCAAATATAAATATCTATTGGAAAGATAAAACTATTTCCTATATCATGGTAATTTTTTTATAATTTTCAGACATCAAATATATAAAATTATTTATGACATAATAATGATGTGGTGTTTACCTCATTAATGAATGATTTAAATAAATTAGATTATAAATATTAAAACAATATCCAAAACCTATAAAATTCTTATTGGATGATTTTATTTCTAATATGAGTTATATTAACTTAGAAAATGTGTTTTTGACCTTTTGAAACCTAAGATAAGTTTATAATAAAATATGTTTTTCAAACTTTCCTAAAGAGCCCCTCCTCCCCCTTATAAGAATCCCCAACTTATAACCAATTACTCACACCTCTCAAGCCTTTTTTTCTCATCCAAACTCTACTCAATTAATCTCCCTACATCCCTATACTCCTCCTAGAATCCTTACCTTAGGCATAAGTCACTTCAAGAAGTCCTTTTCGTTCAAACCAAAGAGAGTAACCCGAATTAAAGGTAACAGTTTCTCTTAAATTCTTTTCTTTTATTTTAATTCTCCAACCCCTAAACTCTTTTTATTCCATTATTTTATAAAAAAACCAGTATCATCAATATAATTTTATTTTTTTATGAGAATTATTATAACTACACTTACACACACCTCCATATAATGGATAAAGAACATATTGTTGATGTGGACGGCGAACTACTGCCTCACGAAACGATGATTGTTCAAATATCTCATACCGCCTCTCATGGTGGCCATTATGATGGCACTGTATTTATATATGATATATATTAGGTTTATGTTTTCATTATTCTTCTGTATTTTTCATTTATATCATACCTTTATGGTTTCTATAATGGGTAAACGCAATAATTTCATTTTAGGAAGTGCGGACTACCTCCCCCTTAAAGTGATATGACTCGTTAATGCCTTATGTGGGATGTATAAAGGATGGAGTTAATGGTATTATATATGATAATATATTGGAATTATAATATAACTTTATATAATTATGTTTTCATTCCATTAAATATGAAATATAAATGAAAGTAGCGTTCATGCGTGCGTACGGCTTACCGTCTCCATGAACGGTGCATTTCATTTCTTACCTCTAAATGTTATATAATATTATAAATACACATATATATATATATATATTGGATATATATGATATATATGATATATACATCATGAATATAATTCTTGATATAATGAATATTTGACCACATGAACAACTTGTAATTATAAGAAGTTTATTTTGGAATCAAATACCAAATATCGACAAAACGACCGTTATTAACTTAAATTATTACATGATGTTTATAACATGGTAATAAGTGATATAAAAGGAGTAATAAACTTAAAAAGTTTCCTAATAAAGTATAAATTAACTTTAGTTTATTATTGATGAATAACAATGAATAAACAATTCAAGACGGACCCGAGGTAAGGGATTTCTTATCTCACTTTCAATTCTGTGAGATTTCCATTGTTCACCACTAATTTATTACATGTGGTGTATTGTGTACTGACATTTGATATATATTATCATTATTATCTTTATATTTATGTTATTCTATTATTAATTTGTTGGTTATTAAATTTTGGTCATATGACTCGATTGATTACAACGTGGTAAGGGTTAATTTCACAATCTTTTTATTATTTGAGGTTGTTTTTACGTAAGTATCTACTAGGACCTATTTATCATCCCCATCCTTGTTTTATAAAAAAGTTATTTCAAAAAAAATTAATATTTACTATACTATGGGTTAAATTCATTTATACCTTTATTTGACCTTATATATTTTGAAAGGAATCTTTCCGTCGTTTTCCAAACAAGGTACTTTATGACCTTTTCGACAAAATTAAGGTAAGAATGTTTTTTTGAACTTATACGGCGGGTGTGACTATTTTCAGCCATTATAACTTCATCAAAGCTTCCCTTAAAATATTATAATAATATTATCAAAATAAATGTTTTCTTTTATAATTATGTGACTCTTAAATTATTTCAAAATAGAAAGTGATATTTCTCTCAAATAGTTTTGATTTCATCTATGTCAACATCCTTTGATAAATTTTACACTTTTTTGAAGTTGATTTATTGTGATAAAAATATTCCATATTGTATTTATGGTTTTGTGATATGATTGACTATGGATGTGTTATTTTATACCATTCATGGTTTATGGTTAAAGTATTGACATTTCGTATGCTAGTTTTAATACGAGTGTTTATGTTATGTTTCAACCTTTTAATATGAGGAATGTATTGGACTTAGTATGGGAAGAGTGGAGCCCGCTATAGCTCCTCGATGCATCGGTAGTTCTCATGAGACAATTACACGTGTAATTGGTTGAGGCATTTCCCAATTTAATATATGATTTTGGACGAGGTCTTAATAATTTTTAGAAGTCTTGGCTGAGGCCTTGACAAAATGTTTCAGAATGTCTGGCATTATACATTCCATCATTATGAAAATAATATTAAGGGTTCATGTGGTTATTCGACTAGTAGAATACCCATGACTATGTTTTATTATGATATTATTTACTCAGCTTTTATTTCTGCAATAAAGTGTTTGTGTTTATTATTTGTAAAGGCATGTGTTTTCAATTATTCACCATGCCTATTGTTTATGTTATCTTCCGCTAAATTGTTTACCCTTACTAAGCATCTGAGCTCACCCCTTATGTTTTATTTTCCCAGGATTTCCAAGAAGTGTATTATGACTGACCTGCAAGTACAGTCTAAGGGATATGAATGTGGTCAATGAAGACAATGTTTTTTTTGTTTTTAATTTATTAATGTAATGTAACGTTCATGTATGTAATCTATTTCCAAGAATGCTAAACTGATCGGTCTTTCAGGACATGATTTCCTTGTATCATTCCAATGTATTAAAATAATGCACCGACTCTGGGTAACTAGGGTTGGGGCATTACATATCTAGACTCGGTTTAGTTTGATCATGAATCTATGTTTTATTTCATGATATCTGACACTATTTTTCTTTAGTGTTGGATCCCATTGTGAGTGTTGTTCCATGTTCTTTGTTTAAATATATTTTTTCCAAAAAAAATTCCATACTATTGAAACTTTTAATTGATGGATTAAATTGAAATGTGTTATTAATTGAATAAAAATCATGGAATTTTGATGATTTGATTCTCAATTTGAACAGATTGAGGAAATTGATAAAACCCCTGAACTTAAATGGAATTGAAATTTTGGTGAAAAATTATGAAAAATTATAGATTGATTTAGAAATTGTTTTGATTAAATGATTTGATATTGATTTTTGAGAAAAATGTATAAATTGAAAAATGATTTGAAATGGAATTAAATAATGAAAATTGTGATTTAGTTTTGAAAAGTGAAAGTAGTGTTGGAAATTTAAATTGGGAAATTATATTTTTAAATAATTTAAAATGAATAATTTCTAATTGGATTGGTTGATTCACTGTTGAGGCACAAGATAACCTAGGTAGTTAGTGGTAACAAGGAAATGCATGCTATGACCATGCATCCCAAGAAATGGATTGATGATGATAACTTTTACATAAACAAACATCATCATGACTTCCCATAATGGGTTCCCCTATTAGTGTGTAGACTACCCTTAATGGGTTCCCATTTTTTGTGCTAGATTTTTGTGTTCACACTTGATAATATCCATAATAACTATGAGATGTGTGGGGTCCTACTATAAGATAAACTGACTTACCGTGTGAATTTTGTACATGGTTATTTATTTTCTATGAGTTATTTGAATTGGTTATACATATCATTGAATGAAAAAAAACATGTCAACTTCTTATAAAATATTTTTTATTTAAAATTCACATTTAATCCTGTTTCAAATAATTTCAATATACATTCCATCTATTTGAAATGAAAGTATATTTTGGTTTAAAATTAGATAATGAAATGACATGAAATATTTAATTTAAATTTATATATTTACTGTTAAATTGTTATAGTATTTATTATAGAACAATTTTTAATACCGTACTAGGGTTTATGGATCACATCCTACCATTTCCAATGAGAATTTTTAGATTTTTTTATTCCATGTCTAGGAAAAGAAAAATATCAAAACGGGGGTGGTGGATTTATTGATTCATTGGATAGTGGGTTGTTGTTGTCATCTTAGCTTGTTTATATTTCTTCTTATAACAATTATTATGTATTACTTTGTGTTTTGTTATATAAATTTTGTTTCTTGTACTTTCTCCTTTTTTGTTGAGAAAAATGACTTGTATCATTTAACTCAGGTTGTTTTGTGGAAATTTTATTCCCTCTTTTACGTTGCATGATTCCTAGAGCAGGTCACTAACCCATATAGATTTGGAACTCCCATTTGTCCATGTCAGTGCTAGATCAGGTATCAGGGTATCTAGGTTGTTTCAAGATAAATTGTCATCAAATATGATGGTTATACATATTTCTTTGAGGTTAGTATGCAGTTTTTTATTTCTTTTCAGAACGTAAAAGGTAGTTACGAGAGATATCATAGCCTATTATCATCATAACAATCATTAATTCACTATGGATGGTTTTGGAATGTTTTCTTGAGGATCAATTTTATATAGTTCTACTATTTTCCATGATTTTTATTTAGATAGGTAGAAATCAAAATATTTATAACTTATCTGATGAGATTAGTTTTCACATTTAACTTGTATGATTTTTTTATCTGGGTAATATTTTAACGTCTTAAATGTTTCTTATTGATGTTGTGTAGAATCATGGATATAAGAAGATGTGTGAATAGGCCTTGGGAGGAATCTCCAGGTGAACATGTAATGAACCAACCCAAGTCAACCATGAACTAGTTTCCTGATCTGATCTGTGGTGAATATTGAAGAGTGCTCCTGATCCCCATTGGCTGGAAACCAGTGTTGGACATCAACAATAAAACGAGAGGGAATTATTTCACCCAACATTAATAAATAAAACAATGGAAACTAAATAGAGAATCCAAATAAATATATAAATACACAAACTAAACATCCCTTAATCGTAAACACAAAATACAACAATTTAACCACAAAACATAAATGAAACTGATAACCACAACGTCTCCATGTGACCCAAAGGGTCACTCTCTGATACCAAGACCAAGCATCACCCACAACGATCAATACCAAGCTGAAACCTACACCACAAGATGAAAATAATAAATAACTATAATCCTGAGCAATAAAATATAGTAGGCATGTCTAAATAAGTCAATTCATAATTAAATTCCTTTAAAATAAAAGAATAATAAACTTTAGGTTTGAAATAAAATATATAAAAGTAAACATTTCCACACAATTTAAACTTTGAAACCAAACATGGTTCATTTCCATTTTATCCATTTAAAAGCCAAATTCTTTTCCAATAAGGTTCCATCATCATTTTGATGAATAATGATAACATTTCATTTTAAATAGAGATAAAGAGTGTAAAAAACTTCCAAAAAAAATTTCCATAACCACTTGAAAACATTTTATTATTTTTGGCATAAATATACACTACTTAAGAAGTAATAACAACAATCATACAACAAGGTCATTAGGAAAATTTCACACAAAAGTAACCATTCAATAATGTATCTAAACCAATTTTTGTAGAAAACTAGGTTCTAGTAGACATGAATGTAACCTAGGATCACATGAATAATCTAGAAAAAACTAATTCATGTCAACTCATCCCAAAAAGCATGCCTCACTCGATAACATCAAATACACCCACATGCCTAGCCACACCCAATATTTTAAAGATCAAGGGACACTATCCCATAACAACAATAACAAAAATATATCCCTAGCTATGGGCCACTACCCAATGTGTAACCTTAATTTAGTGCATCAATTGTTCTCAGAAAGTTCAATATATATCCCACGTATCCATGTGAGGATTATAAATGTGGTGAACCAACTGATGCCAACCAAGCATCAAATCATATTCACACATGTCATAAATAATTATTTCACACAAATGGAATCACCTCGAGTCACCCCAAGGATTAATCTCTTTCCATGAACTGGTAGATATCCAAGAATTCCACATCGAGGATCTCCCATTCCACAAAAATTAAATTAGTCATGAGGAGTCCATAATGAGGAAACCCCACACATTCACATAAATGGGCCATATAGATTCCAAATCAAGGGTATTCCATCTAACAAATATAAATAAGGAAAAAAGATTATCCATGGAGTTTTTTCATGATAAAAATTTTCACCACTTCACAAAGTGCCAAACGAGCCTTAATCATCCTTTTTCAAAAAACCAAAACAATCTTTCAAAAAATTTACAAAACACTATTTTCCATTCATAATCATCTAGAATAAATTTTATTTTAAACACTAGCATCACATTTTCAAAACCAAACCCACTTTCATAAAAATTACCAAATGGGTCATGCATCACTAACACATTCCAACCCATTTTCAAATTAAAAATAAACACACATTTCCAACTCAAACCCACTTAGAAATCCCATTTAAGAAACCTAAACCATATTTTCATATTCCATTAGACATTTAAAAATCCAAAACATGATTAAAATATGACAAGTTACATACAAAATCCAACCGATCATTTAATCAAACACTTGGAGTGCAACATTTAACAAAACAATTCCATTTGTCACCGAATAATGAAAAGGTCACCACATTTCCCACCAAAAAAATAATCCAAATATCATACATCACTATTTGACATTAAATGAAGTTGTGAAAGCAAGAAACCAATTATTCTTAAATTAAAAATGGAAACCTACATCAATCATACGACGCTTCAATAACGCACACCTGAGACCACCTTATGAAGGTATAAGGAAGAAAGAAAAACCAATAGGAAACCTAAACACATGAAACCCTCATCATAAATCAAGTAAAATAGAAACCATAAATCCACGAGACTAAGGGATAATAAAATATCAAGGGAAAATTTATGGAGGACAGAAGTTGGAGAAGAATGTTGGATATTACCTTGAAGATCTATCCAAAACCCTTGATGAAAAATTTTGATTAACACCAAGGGAGGAAGGAGAAGGCTTGCAGAATAAGGGGAAAGAACCCCTAGTGTCATATGAACTAGGGGGAGGAGAAATGGGTAGTTTTGGGTTAAAAATATTAATGGGTTAGATTGATAATTTCATATTTTTAAATATCTGGGTAACTTTCATAGTTTACCAAACCATGTGCCAACCATGAACCCCTTACTGGACCCAACTATGAACTCACACAGTTCTACCGCACGGGTTGGTAAACTATGTTCCAACCATGTGGAATGGTTCTTCCAAGATACAGTGCATTCCCACATGCTTTAACCATTTTTTTACTAACTGTGTGTGGGCTATGATCCCTCAACCATATGCACACAAAAACTCACACAGCATTCTCGAACAGTGTACCAACCCTATGCCAAGATAAGGACACCAAAAAACTAAAAATTCAAAACCTTCACACTCCAGACATTAGAAAAAATACCAAGTCCAAAGGATAAACTGGATCAGAGGTCAAAAATAAAAATTTAACTATGATAATTCTCACAACCATTGATGATTTCCTCCCCAATAAAGGAAAAACATTTTACAGTTGATCTATCAAAGTCTATGGATTTTCAACATCCACATAATCCAACATCCAAAACCAATAATGTATCAACCAAATACAGATATAACATACACCTATTTTTTAAAAAATAATTATCCCAAATAACTTCTTGAATCAAAAAATACTATTTGGAATACTCAACAATCCCAAAGTTCACTTGAAGGAGAAACTTGGAGCTGTCAACCCCAAACCAAACTACCCACTGCCAATCCAATACCAAAACCCAAATTGAATTACTAAGAGGGGGATCCTGAGTAGAATCCCACCATTATAAATTAACTAGGTTTGATTTACTTTATATTAGATCCCAAAAATACCCATGGTGGGTATCTCCACCATGAGAACCAACTAGTTTAAATAAACCTGCATATGAAAAAAAAAGAATAGGACAATAAAACCCCCATCATCAGTGGGAAGAACTAAAATGAAAAACTCCCAACCAAAAAATGAACGAGACCAAGATTCACCACTTACAAATAAGAATAAGTGAAAACTAAAACCAAACCACAAGGGATACCCACACCAGAGTAAAATAAACCTGGAAAATATAAACTCTCCCCCATGAAACATAGGAGAAAAAATCCTGACAAAGCCCCCCCCCCCTACACACACACACCATGGATTTATGAATATGTATGATCTTCACTCTAGATCCTATGGTTGGAGACCTATTATTTAAATAAACTAATTCCTCCTATTAATAAGCTACTAATTTTATATTATAACTCTTCCTTTTTATGACACGAGTGGCCACACACCATTCCATGAACAACCAAAAGAACATGAGGCACAATGAGACACACCTATCTGAAAAATTAATGATTCATAGTTTCTTAAGGAGAAGAATTCTTATAATGGAAAAATTAATTAGGAGATCCAAAACGTCCCCTTACGTTACAAACTACAGATAACAACATTGGGAACAACCAAGATAAGATAAGAAAATAGTAAAATAGAAAGGGACTATAAATCGAACCCAAACATCAATATACTTTTATGAACTGTCTCTATGTTTCTCCCTAGAAACACCATAACATAATTGTTTCAAGTGGTAGAGTTTCCCGCCATCACAACAGGTCTTTGGTGAACTTGGATATGGAAAAATCTTATTATCCAATTATCCACACGAATGAAACACCATGATTCCATTCCCAAAAGAATCTGATGGAAGATCACAATGCCTTTTAATTGCACAACCATTTCCTAAATCTTCTGTACACTTCCCCAATTGATTACTAAAAATTCCCTCATTGCTTCCATGGACTGAATGAGGGATAACTGCCTCAATCACTCCTATTTTCATGGCTTCAATGTGAATATTGTGCCTCACCATGTCAAAAAAAGAGGTTAATTCAAACTCTAACACCTTTGACTACAGATCAGGATGAACACCATACTCAAAATGCCGATCCTTAAAAGAATCATCTATATACCATTTGGAGTATAAGGAACAAGATCAAAAAAATGATGAATGTACTCCAATAACAATCTCTCCTCATGCTCTGAACAAAAAATCTCTATTTCCTTTATCACCTTCGCTGCCTCATAAAAATAATTCCAAATGAATGAATCCTTGAAGATATCCCAAGTAATATCTTCCTAAGGCTTTCATTGAGATACAAACTTCTACCACATCCATGTCGACACTTCAAGAATATAGGTAGAAAAATATAAATTTAACAAGTCAAGAAAATCAATAATGGTGAAGTTTAATTTTATTTTCTACATCCAATATTCTGGTTTGAGAGGATTATCTTGACCATGAAGGAGGGGTGTATTTAACTTTTGAAACTCAAGAATAAAATCCTTAGGTTGATCAATTGTAAATTCTACAGGCAGGGAACTACCTATAGATACTACACGAATATCCATCTAATCTCTATGGGAGAGAACACTAGGGAAAAATAAAACCAATAACTCTATCAAAGGTAGCTTATCCAAAATAGTTCTCAAACTCAAAACCAACTCATAATCAAGATTTCCAAAATCATGGTAAAATAAAAAATAAAACTACCAGTTATCAAAACATCAAAATTTTCATTTTGAAAACATTTCTGAAAACATTTTTGAAAAAAATAGACTTTCTAGGTTGCACACTCACCAGTGGTATTCTATAGAGTCTAATTCAAATTTAAATCTTGTTCCACAATGGGAAGCTATCAACTCATTTCAATATGGGCATTCATCCACTCATTCCAATTAAGGAACTTATCCACATTTCCATACGTAACCATGCATGTGCACACCCATGAGAATACCCAAGGAAAAAAATACATTCCCATTTTCCAAAACAAACATCCCAACCAATTCATCATGCTTTAAATCCACTTGTCTTCTGTGACTTGGACTAGTTTTCTTAGGGTTCATACCCTTTGTCTTTTCCTTGAAGGTTCTGGTATCTTTTCCTTTACACAGTAGTATGATCCCTTCAGTAGAACTTCCTGAATATAGTTGTTGGAATCCCCTATATGAGACTTAGATCCAGATCCTCTATTCATTCCTAGAACACTAGGTAGAGTTCTTGGTATCGATGTGACCAACTTTACATGGGCGCTGATCCTCTGCTTAGTGGATTAGCTCAAACTAAGTTGTCGGAATCACCCCATGACTTGGTTGTGATCCTCATATGAGCGTCATGTTCTCAAGGTAAATGTGGAGTGTGTCCTCCTGGAATGAGTACTTCGTATCTATCTATTCAGGCCTAGGAGTGTGTTCTCCCGGTTGCATGCTTAGTAGAATCTTCGAGCTAGATCTTAGTGGTGGTTTCGAAATGGTCGTTTGTGTATGAGTATATCTGTATGTTCTTGTTATATGTTCGGTAGACATATACTATGTAGAGATGACTGTACCTTTCTTTTGTGGTATTTTCCCTTGTTGTATTTCATTTTTGGTTTCGGGGTGTCCTACTGAGTATTGTTATACTCACCCATGTATGGGCTTTGCCTGCACATTTTGTGTCTTGTGAAAACGAGCGAGTCTTTGACAGGATTCTAGGTGGACCAGGACCGGATGGTATTCAGTGAGATCAGACAGGCTGAGGTGTATTCCTACGGCTACAGACTGCAGTCTCAGCACATTTCTTTATAGGTTGGACCTTATTACAGACTCTCTTTTTGGTGGGCTTGTACTTTTGGCCCAGGATTTTACTTTCTTGTACTTTACTTTCCTTTTATACTCTGTGGTTGGGTTTTAGTGTATGCATGCATCTTTTCCTTTAGTAGTTTTTACTTTTCAGCTTTGTGGGCTTGGCGATGCATGTGCGTGTGTACAGGTTTATAGGCAATGCCTCCCATGTTAGTAGCATGCCTACTTGGTGCTAGTCACCAGCCCCTGGCCTATTGGAGGCGGGCTTGGGGAGTTGCGGCTCGGGCCCCACTAGGACGGGTCGTGACATTCACCCAAAAACCAACATACAAAAATCCATTTTTATAAATCCTTCTTCAATGTTAATTCTGAAAATCCATTTTCTACTTTCCAAAAATCCAACCATTATCACTAAAAATCCAATTTTCAAAATTTTAAAAAAAAAATAAGACAATTTTCAGAATCAATGATGAACCAAAATAACTCACAAGAAAGAAATAGTGTTGATGGATGACTTGACCACTTGGTTGGTGACTATATTCCAAACACACTGCCACCATAGAGAGTATTCTAGGACTATGTCCTTGGATACACATCGATTTACAGGCCCTATGTTCCCACTAATACCTTTATCCAAACTCCCATTGTGAATTCCAAACACAAAAAAAACAAAGAGGAACCAAAGAAAAAAAATAAATACCAACTTCCCATGAAAACTAAAGGCTCGGTCTAGAAAATGTTGGCCAGATACTCCCTCAGACTTATACCCCATGTTCTGACAATCCTAGTCATTCTACCTTGACATCCTCAAATAAAAAAGGGTGATATGAAAGCTGGGTCCTCTAAGGAAACCTCCTATGATACCAATTTGCCAAGAACCGAGTTAGCCCTAAAATGGTCACTCTGGATGATCCATGGCATGGCCTGAAGGGAACTCCTAATCCCCATGGGTTGGAAATAACTTTTGAGGATCAATATATAATCAGGAGGGAAAAATTTATCAGAATATAAATAAATAAACTAAAAAAAGTAAATGGATAAGAAAAAACAAAATATAAATACCCAAACTAAATATTCTTTCTAAAGAAACTAAAAATACAACAACTAAACAAAAAACCCAAACTAAACCTAACAACCACAACATCTCCATGTGACTTGAGTTTCACTCTCTAATACAACAAAAAAATATTTCTAAAGGTGATTGATACCAATATGAAACCTACAACACAATCTAAAAATATAAAAGAGCTATAGGTGTGAGTTTTAAAACATAATAGGTGTTCCCAAATAAATATCTTTTGAATGCACTTTCTTTAAAATAAATGAAACATATACTTCATGTTTGAAATACAATATATTAATGTATGATTTTTAATACAATTTACATATTAAAACCAAACACGGTCCATTTCCCTTTTTTTCAATTTGAAAACCACATTCTTTTACAAGAATGACAATTAAAATTTGTTGATAACTGATAATATTTAATTTAAAATAGAGGTAAATCATTTAAAATGCATCTAAAACATTTTTCTACAAACACCTAAAAACTTTTTATTATTTTTGGTATAAATTCACATTGTTCAAGATATAAGCACAAAAATAATACAAGAAGTAAAATAGAAAATTTTCACACCAAGATTAACCAATAAAGAATTAATCTCTTTCTATCGTTTAGGAGAACTAGGTTCCAATAGACATGGAAAAATCCTAGGAGACTGTAAAAAATCCAGAACATACTAATACATGTTGACTCATCCTAGATAGCATGACTCGCTCGATGACATCAAATACACTTGCATGCTCAACCACACCCTACATGATTTAGACTGAGGGGAACTATCCCGTAAAAACAATAACAAAAATATATCCCCCTGCTATGGGCCACTATATAGTGTGTAACCTTAAGCTAGTGTAATAATTGTTCTCCAAAAATTCAAATCTATTCCAGGTCTCCATGTCGTAAGTATAAAGGAGGTTAATTGACCGATGCCAACTAAGCATCAAATCACATGAACACATATCATATATAATTATTTCACACAACATTCATAACCCTAATTCACCCCAACTATTAATCTCTTTCTATAAATATATAGATCTCAAAGGGGTCCACACAAATGATCTCACATTCCTCACAAAGTAAATGACTCACAAGGAGTCCATAGTGAGGAAGTCCCACCCATTTAGAAAAATTATCATAAGGAATCCACATCGAGGAAATCCCATCCATTAAATATAAACAAGGTGTACAGATTATTTGAGTATGATTTTTATGATAAACATTTTCACCAATTTACAAAGTGCCAAACGGGACTTAATCATCCTTTTTAAAAGAACCAAAAAAATATTTCCGAAAAGATATAAAACAATAGTTTCCATTTACCACTATTTGGATTAAATTGAATTTTAAACCCTTGTATCACATTTTCAAAACTGAATCCACTTTCAAAAAAATTACCAAACTAGCCACACATCACCAACACATGCCAAAAAATTATCAAAATCCAAATAAACACTTCATTCTAAATGAAAACCACTTTTAAAACTCATTCATGGAATCCAAACTATTATTTCATATTCAACTATACATTTAATAATACATCCATGATTTAAAATATCTCAAATTACTCAGAAAGGACAATAGAGAATTGCATCGAACACTTGGTGTGCATAATTTAACAAAAAAAATCTATTTATCACAAAACAAGGAATAAATAACCACATTGAACACCAAAACAATAATGAAAATATCATACATCGCTATTTAATATTCAAGAAAATTTTAAAAATAATGAAACCAAGAATTATTAAATAAAAAAGTAAAGTGTAATGTGAAACCTACCTCAATCTTACAGTGCCTAAATGACGCACGCTAGAAACCACCTCAGGAAGGTCCAAGTAGAAAAGTTCAACCACAAAGAACCCTAAACATATGAAACCCCCACCATAAATCAAGGTAAACACACAACCTAGATCTATATTAACAATGTATAGTGATATATAAAGGTAAAATGGAAAGAGGAATGATGAGAGAGAAGAAGAGAGGATATTACCTTGAATATCAAGCCCAAAACCATGGAAAATATTATATCCATGTCAAGGGAGGATGGAGGAGGATTATAGAACAATGTAAAAGAACCCCTATGGTCACACAATCTAGGAGAAGGATAATTGGATCATTTTGGGTTAAAATTCATGAGGTTCAAGGGGTAATTTTTTAAATTTTTATGATCTGGGTAGTTTTCACGTTTTCACCGCACTGTTTACCAAACTGTGTGCCAACTATATGCCCCTTACTAAACACAACTAGGCACCCACAGGAGATGGATGAACATCTTGGTAAACTATGCACCAACCATGTATAATGGTTATTCTTGGATACATTGGATTCCCTCATTCTTTAAAAATGGTTTGACTAGCTGTGTGTGGCTCATGTGCCCTAAAACAGAACAACACTAATGATCACATGTTTTCCTTTTCTCGGCCACACATTTTTCTCTAACTGGGTTCCAACTATACACCATGATAAAAATTCCCCGACACTAAAAATTGAAAACTTTCACACTAGGGTGTTGATCCAAAACCTGAAATCCAAGAGATAAAGTGGATAAGAGGTCAAAAATTAAAAATTTGGGTTTTAAAGAACCCCAACAAGTGGATCCTTCAATGGACTAGAATCATGTTGATATTACTGTATGTCTTTTCAATGCACTGGGATAAGAAACTTTACCCATTCACTTTCATGGTCCATTTGAGGAATTTAAAAGGGATGAATATTAGAATCATTATCAGGAGTTACTTTTCTAGAATTCACTAGAAATAAAAGGCTCAAATGATCCTAAAGAGGTTGAGGATTGGTTTAAAAAGATATTGATTCTGTTTAATGTCATGTAAAATATTGTTAAATTTAATGTAAAATGTTCCAAATTCAAGCTAGAGGGACCTAGCAGAAGATGGTGGGAATCAATGATTACATTGATAATGATGATTTATAGTGGGAGGTATTCATGATTATTTTCACTGATTAATTATATCAGTATTTTACCATTCTAGATAAGGCTATGGTGATTTTCAAACTCAAGCTAGATGATGGGAACATGATGGAGCAAGTGAAACACTTTTCCAATCTTGTGCAGTTTTCAATTACTATTATAAAAAATGTAGAGATGAAGACTTAAAAGTTCGAGATGGTCCTTCAATATGTCATTTTTTCCTCTTATCTTACTAAAGCTCACTTCTTACAATAATGTTTTGTATAGGTAATTGATGGTTAAGCATGACCTGGCTAGTAAGTAATGTTTTATGGTAGTTCCTTTTTCTTAGTGAGAGTTCTATGAGTTCCTTTAAAGTAAAAAAGGATAAATGATGAGTCTCATGGTGGGTTCTTACAACATGAATCCTATAGACCTCTAATGGTGCCTTCAAGAGGCCCTTTGACTTGCCTCTAGTGTGTAATGATTGGTTATTCTAAACATTCTTGTACAATGGTGTCAATATTCTGTATTTTTATGGTTCTCTTAGGAAACCTCTAGAAAATTTTTCATTTCTTTTATGATCCATGAATTTTCTAGGAATCATTATCAACAAAAATAAATTTAGTGAAATGAGATGCTTTTAGATCTAACTGGTTCCAACCATAGGTATATAAAACTATGCTTCATAATGCAATGGAAGATTCCCCTTAGAATCTGATACAGGTCCAGTGACTGTGAGTTGTACCATCACTATATCTTCTTCTTTTTCAAATTTTTTAATTGATATTTGTGCATATCACTTTTTTATATCAACTCACATTTTGACCAGGATAAATATTTCTCTAGATATTTTGTCTTATGTGATGGATATTACTAGTCCCCTCAGAATAAAGAGAGAGTAGGTTCTCCATTGTTCTTGTTGTTTTATCTCATTATCATAGATTGAACATACATGGTGTTTTCTAGTTATTAACATTAATCATATTGATTTGATTTTGAGAATTGATAAGTTCATTGCTAATAAATCCTAAATTGAATTTTATCATTGATAGGATTAATTTATTACACCTCATGGGGAGTGTCATATTTTTTAGAGATAAAGAGACTCAAGGTTAAGAAAATAAAGGCCTCCTTATCTGGAGTTGGGAATGTATTATACCCTTTTATTTTAATATAGATATAGATAATTTCATTGATCATCTACCAACATTTGGAATGTATTTTCCTGATGTATTTCCTTCTAACTTATATGGTTTCCTACCTATAATAGTGGTTTTGTTTTCTATTGATTTAGTTCCTAGTACTTATCCACTATCAATTTCATCTTTCTACATGGAAAAATTGAAATGAAATCGTTTAAGACTCAATTGGATGATCTAGTATAGAAAATATTCATATACCCAAGTGTGTCACATTAGTAAATTCATGTTCTATTTTATTTAAAATCTGAGGGAACATGTCGCCTATGTGTTGATTATAGGAAAATAAGCTGATTTAAGGTAATGAAATTGTATATTTTTCCATGGATTGATGATATGTTTGACCAGTTTAATAGGTTGATGTGGTTATTTAAGTTTGATCTTTGATATGGTTACCACCACTTGAGAATAAAATAATAATTCATTTATAAAACAAACATCAGTAGTGTGTGTGGCCATTATGGGTATCATTTCATGAAATTTAATCTAACTAGTGCTCCTATAGTATTTATGGAATTTATGAACATGATCTTTAACAAGTATCATGATTCATTTATTGTGGTCTATGTGGATGACATCATCATTTACTCCCAGCCTGAGGAGGATTATATGCACCATCTAATAGGAGTTCTAGAAACATTGAGAAATCATTGACAATATGAAAATCTGTCTAAATGTGATTTATGGATTCAGGAATTGAAATTATTAGAACATGTGACCTTTAAAAATGGTATTTCAGTTTATCCTGGTAGGGTGAATGCGGTTATGACATGGGAGAAACTGTGAAATGTATTCATGATTCAATTATTCTTGGTTTTATTTGGGTATTATCCATGGAATGTAAAGGATTTCCAAAATTTGGAATCTTTGATGACCTCTCTCACTCATAAGATGGTGAAGAACTATTGGGATGATACATTTTAAAGTTCATTCATTGAGATGAAATTTATTTTGAATTTTGTGATGGTGTTGACTGTTCTAGAGGCCAAGAAGGTTTATCTAGTCTTTTGTGATGATTCAATGTCAAAATTGGTCTATGTAATTATGAAGGGTGATCACATGGTAGAATATGGTTTTTGATAACATAGGCCTCATGAGAAGAATAATTTTACCCACAACCATGAACTCGCAACCATGATTCATGCACTTAAGAGTTGACATCATTTCATTTTTAGAAAATCAGTACATTGTATTATAACCCCATAATCTGGAGTTATATCTTATATCAATATTATATATATCTCCACTAGATGTGTTGGATGGAGAACCTGTAGTATTTTTATTTCAAAATTTCCTATACCTCATGGAATGTAAATATCATCACTGATGCCTTGAGCATTAAACTTATGAACTATTCCTTGAAATAATCATTAAAAGAGTGGAACACGATGGAACGTTTTGCATAGTTTCATATAAGAGTCTGAGAAATAGGGGTTGAGGTTTTACTATAATGTCTTCAATTGAACTCTACTCTTATCAATATGATTATTTGGGAGCAGTAACTAGATGATAAATTATATGGAATTGGGGACTCCTATTATAGTGTGGATACCATTTTTGAGTATTCATTCTCTATGGAAGGTATCCTATGTTTTTTGGAACCAGTACATGGTTACCTTACCCATGAGGAAAGTTGTGATAGGGGATTACCATATGTCCCAATGGGATGTGCACCCAAGAACCAAAAAAATGTTTTATGACATGCAGTAATGATTTTGGTGGTTAGGTAATATATGTGACATTTATGAATTTGTTTCACATTATTATACTTTCCAAAATTTCAAACCATAGACCAGAAAACATCTGTTTTTATCCAACACCTTCTGTTGCTGACATGGAAGTGAGATGAACATTATGAGGAATTTTTTGTTAGTTTTCCATTTTTCCATTGAAATAAGAATGATTTATGGTTTAAGAATGATATGTAGATGAAATATGAAAATATTATAAACAGTCATGATACAAAAAATGAGGATGAGGTATAAAATCTCTATTTGAAAGAGATTTTTTGTTTATAAGGATTTACATTTTCTATATTATCTGATAGAGATCAGTGTTTTACCTCTAATTTTTATAGAGACCATTAGGACAGAATGTGATCTCAAGATTGATTGAGTACAAAATACTATCCATAAATATATTCTCATAGAGAGAGGTCTAAAAGTATTATTTTGAAAATTATTTGTACATATTTCCTCTATTTTGGTGTAGCTTGGGATGACCATTTAGGAGTGGTTTTGTTCCCTTATAAGACTTTTTAACATCCTACAATCAAAAATGCTCCATTTGAAGCCATGTATGGAATGAAATGTTAATCCCCACTGTGTTTTATAGATATTAGTGAAACATCATTAGGTAAAATCTGATTAGTCCACAAAATTGTGATAAAGAATCATTTGATTCTTCATATAAAATTTACAGCATAGATATGAAACAAATAATATGTTGATTATCATCATAAACCATTGGAGTTTTATGTTGGTGACTAGGTGTTTAGGAAGGCTTCACCCCATTTGGGTCACCAACAAATTTAGAGGCAAGGGAACCTTATAACTCATTTTTTTGTTCTTTTTGAGGTTGTTGAGTATGTCGGGAAAGTGGATTGCAATTTTTTAGTTCCACAAAAAATGACATCGATAAAAAGTGAATTTCTTATATCATAGCTATGGAAGTATATTTCTAATCCATCTCATATTTAGTGATGGAGTGATCTCGATGTTGATCCTGATTTATCCATGAATGAACATCAATTTAGGGTATTTGATTATAAGACAAAGGTACTTCATGGGAATATGATACCATTGGTATGTGTTGTATTGTAGTATAGTTCAAATTATCATGATACTTGGGAGTATAAGGAACTAATGAGAGTGTAGTGGCCTCATATTTTTTAATTGGAAATGTCGTGACATGATTTATAGGTATTTAAATTTTTATAGTGAGGTGTTTTTAACATCCAATTAGTTGTTTTTAGGTACTATAAGACCATTCTTTTGAACATGTTTTAGTTGGTATTTACCTCAGATTGTTTCATTTGAAATTTCAAATGTTTTTTGAGTATTTTTTATCTGTGAACAGGTGGTGCATAGTTATTTCATACTATATTCCCCTAGTGAAAACTTTGCAGCCATGGGAAGTGTGGTTTTCATAGTTTGTGAATGGTTTGAAATACTGTTCTGCCGCCTAGGATAAACCAATCACCCAATAATAGGATCACACAATTATGGAACACAGTTTGACTAACCCTATAACCCTCTCTAGGAAACTATTCACATGAATTTATTTTATTCTGAATTTTTATTATAAAATCTTGAACCCATCATCTTTACCATAGGTAGACCCCAACTAGACCCTGATAAATTTCATTTTGTTAGGAGTCTCTTAAGAAGTTGTTTTGGATCCTCAAACCCCTTACCTTGGAGGATATAACCATAGTATATCATGCTTAATCGCATATGGTAAGTGGATCTCCTCTATAATGGTTTCTTACAATCTCTTATTCTATCTTTCATAGAGTTTCTTAGACCATCATGTATTGGATGGATATATAATCTATTTAAATGGATCTTGATTCTAGGGTTGATTTCTTGATCTCCATAACCTTACTTCTTTGTTGGAGGATCCTGTTGTGGTTTTTTTCATAATCATTTATAAAATTTATATGGTTCCATTATTAATTTCACTAAAATTGAAACCCTAAATTTCTATATTAAATTTAAATGAGTTTTCAATTGATTAAAAAATTGAAGTGTGAATATTTTATTCTAGATTTTAATGGGGTTTTGTTTTTAATAAAAAACCCCAACTTCAATGGAATTAAAATATTGTGATGGATTTATGAAAAGTGATGTCTTGATTTAGATGTAGTTTTGATTAAAATATTTTATATTTATTTTGTAAAAAATACATTAATTCAAAAGTGATTTTAAATGGAATGAAATGATGAAAAAATAATATTTGGTTTTGGAATGAAAATTGAATGTTGGAAATTGAAGTCAGGAAATTATATTTAAAAATATTTGAAATGATTAATCTAAAATTTTATTGGTTGAATTATTATTGAATCACATGTTATCCTTGTAGTTATATTTAATTTTGAAAATAATTATAGGACCTTTCTTCCCTATCAATATATTGAATATG
The DNA here is from genome assembly GCA_963277665.1 of Viscum album. Taxonomy (NCBI): domain Eukaryota; kingdom Viridiplantae; phylum Streptophyta; class Magnoliopsida; order Santalales; family Viscaceae; genus Viscum; species Viscum album. The sequence goes on from OY728138.1 coordinate 1,791,751,127, forward strand.
ACAAATTTTAATAAAAAAAAATAGTATGGCTACCCGTAATGTGTTCCCATGTTGTGATGTAAACTACCCTTTATGGGTTCCCTATTTTAGAGAGTATTTTTGTGTGCATACATGATAATATTTTTGATCATTATCTGATGTGTGATGATCCTATTACATGATAATAACTTACCATGGGGCTTTTTTACATGGTACTTACTTTCACATGAGTTGCTTGACTTGATTATACATGTCATTAAATTAACAAAATTATTTATTCTTATAAACCGATTTATATAAAATGATCATTTGGGAGTTTTTTTAATGTTTTTTTATATATCTTTAAAATATTTGAAATGAAATAATGTTTTGTATTAATATATTGGAATGAAATTCCATTCTATGTTTTATTCAAATTTATATAATTAATTTTATATTTTTATGATATTTATTATTGAACATATAGTGAGACCATACTGGGATTCATAGCTTACACCCTACCTTTTTCTTTGGGTGTTTTTAGATATTATTATTCTAGATCCAAGAAAAGGGAAACCACCATGTGGAGTTGGTGGATGTTATTGGTCCTTTGGATCTTGGTCTGTTGATGTTGTCTTAGGATGTTTTTCTTTATTCTTAGTACTTTGATGATGTAATTCTTTGGGTTTTGTTATACCTTTTTAGTTTCTGATAGTTTCTAATTTTGAGAGTTGAGAAGTTTCATGCTATAGAGTTTTTATATTCATATATAAAAGTGATTTTATATAGTTACGGATATGCCCCATCCCACATTATCACATTTCTCAATGGGTGGAGGACCTCAGACCATTACTAAGGGATCAGCCTATTATTTATCATATAATGGAAGAGTTCATTAGTCGAGGGTATTCCCAACCATTATGGGCAGGTAGCATACAATATGTGTTCCTCTTCAGATTCTTCTATTGAGGTATTTTCAGGTGAGTAATTAGAACTAGGATACTTCAAAACTAGATTTGTATAGGGGAGATAAGTAAGGAAGAGAAAATCCACAATTTGTTCTTTTTCCTCATAGAAATTAGTGGTTATAATGAGCTAGTTATCATATGAGATAGATAGGTTATGGAGTAGGTCATGTTTTGTTTCATGATATGGAATTTCAACTGTCGAGTGAGTCAAACGTCATTCTAGGTTCCCATTCGTTTTTTCCTAATTGGGTACATGCCTTGATTGATTCAAGTGATACACACTCCTTATCACCTACCCTATACTTTTCTTCTGGACATTACATAGAGATATGTTAATTTCAAGTGTAATTAACTATGTTCATTGGTGTTTTATATTCTCTTTATGACGTATGTAGAGACTCTGAGCTATTGTTGCAGTGGCACTGCTCATGGTGGATTTACTATGTTTAATGAAACAACTCTATAAAATCATCCTCATATGGGATGGATGTATTTTCTAGAGCCTATCTATGATTTTTATGCATTGTGTTCCATTTTCATATGAAAGAGAGGACCCTGATATGGTTCATAGTTTTTTTATGTCATTGTCTTCCTTGATGGAGAATCCAATTCTATGTTTATAGTAGGTTCATCTTTTGGTGCTTCCTAGGGTTGTTAAAGAGGACCCTGATGTTTTTTCTAATAATTTTATATGTTTAAACCCTAAACACTAGATCGATATTCATATATAGAAATATTTATTCATTTCTATGCTCATGATTTCCTTACACAGGATGGTACCTTTTGAGTTGTGAGAGTTGTGAGTAAATCATTATAGTTTTTTTGTAGCATGGTTTCTTCTTGTGACTATTTTACCTTGGTAGGTGATAGTTTTTTCATTAAGTTTTATGATTTAAGTTCATGTCTTTGTATAAATTATCATAAATTGAACCTGTTGACAGTGAATACAAGAATCATTCTTGCATGGATTAATAATTTATTCATTCATTTTATGGTATTTGATTGGTTATTGAGGATAATTCTATAATCTCTATATCATCAAATATTTGTGAATTATTAATATATTATTAAAATCAATTTTAAATTATTTTATTAGTATTATGAGTTCATTATAGTGATGTTTAGTGTGAATAAACATCCATTTGTGTTCATGGGTATAATTAATCGGTATGTTTTGGGAGTCGTTGTATCTGCTTGGGGTATTTTTCATTGATGAAAACCTTTTTAACTCAGCATATGAGAAGGATCATTCCAATTTGGGATTTCATCATCTATAGAAACTATTAGAGATAATTTCAATGTATGTTTTCTGGTGTTGTGAATATTGTTTCTTTGGGAATGTAATATCCCAATTTAGAGTAGTTTTATATCCTTCATAGATTAATTATTTCATTTAATTAGAAGACCCCTATGACTATCATTTAAGTGTGATGTTTACTTAGTCATACAAGATATTATGGGTAGTTCATATCTAATTTATCATAGGTTGTAACTCCTTAAATAGACTAGACTAGAAAGGATATGGGTTTCTATTGTACTGATCACTATCAAAAATCTTTTTAGTAATTGAAGTATTTTTCTTTTAGTGCACTATGTAACATTTTTTCAAATTATAGAGTTTATTTTGAGTATTTATGTTATGCCAAACATCTAGTGTTGGGTTGTGTATTAATATAGTATAGATTAGTTATTTCATATGTGTCTCGATAACTACTCCCCCATGAGTGAAACTATGCCACCCATGACCATGAGCTATAAAAAACTATGTTTGTATTAATGTTTTGGATACATTACCCCATCATTGATCATTTTATGGTTTTTCCTGATCATAAGATCTTGAGGTATTCCATATCCAAACATGACATGAACTTTTAGTCATGATGATGTATGGAATTCATGTAGTATTATAAGTATTAGATTTATTATACACAGAAAAAAGTGTAATGTTATAACAACTGAACTGATAAGGAAGTCATGTAGTAATGTTGTGAGTGAATCTATAGATTCTTAGAAAATAATATAAGAACATGCATCGATACATCTTAATATGTGAGAATATTGTGGAAGATTTTTTATTTTTATGGTAATTATGCAGTCATATTTTTGGCAGTATATAAAGGAGTCATAACTAGGGGATTATGAGGTGGAGGACTAGAGAATACAAGTGTTCCCTGGTTAATACCTTGATGGTTAGTCATATTATTAAAAACATCGGGTGTTATTAGAGGGGAATATTTTTTCCCCTTCGGCATCACATGAGGTGGTTCTCCACAAATTTCTTATCTCACCAATGGTAGTAATTGATAGCTTAAAATGATTTACCATGCTATAAGATGGATGTTTCTATGGAATGGGATGAAGAATTTTGTTTCCAAGTCTCTCCCCAATGTTTGGTCTGCTGTCATTTGATGTCTAATCAACATGTTCCCAATGGTTTTCTCTAGCTATTGGATATTAATCAGTGGATGAAGGAGGATACCTCAATATAATTAACTACTATTTTACCTCGAGATTAGGGAAACTATAAGGTTATATGGTATATAGTGGACTGTTTGAGGAATACATCACACTTCATAGAGACCAAAGATTCTTTATTAGTTTAGTTTTTGTCAAGGAATTACATGGGAGAGGTAGTGCAGCTCCACAGGGTTCCAAGGGTGGGTTTTTATGATATTGATCCTTGGTATACCTATAGGGTTTGGAGAGGTATGGAATATTATTTGTTCTCTCTCATATACCTAAGAATGTATTTCAATCCACAAATAGATAATCAGAAACATATGACTTTCCAGACTCTTGAACACATGTCATGTTCCTTTTTCCTAGATTTTGGAGAATCATGGATTAGGCACCTACCCTTTTTCGAGTGTTCATATAATGCTATTTTTTACTCCAACATTGTTATAAAACCATTTTATACCTTGTAATAATCACCATATTATTCCATATTGTGCTAAAATGGGGTTGAAGAGTTAGAAATTATTAGGCTGAAAGTTGTGAAGAATATGGAATAGATAGTTCAAGTGATTTGTGAGATGATGAATTAAATAGTGGATTATCTGAAGACATATATTGATCATAGGAGGATACCTATAGAGTTTGATGACTGATATCATGTGTTCATGAAGGTTACACCTCATCATAGGACAATATTTTTTTCATGTGAGTAATCATTCTTCCTAACATGTTGGGACATTCAATATGATTCCTCATAATAGATCCATGGCATATCATATAGCAATTCCACCTCATATGATATTAATACGTGATTAATTCCATGTTTTGATTCTTTTCTATTATCTTAATGACGACTCCCATGTCATTAATAGGGAATATTTTAATGTTCAAGATGAAGTAAACTTAGAGGAGTAGCATGTGGAGATCTAGGACTACTAGGAGAAGGATTTTTGCATGTATTCAATTTTACTTGTGGAAAATAGTGGTGAGAATAAGATTTTATGGGAATTTGAGTCATAAATATAGACTTAGTTTCCCCATTTTTCTTATTTTTTATCTCTTATCATGTAGTGATCCTAATTTTGGGGTTGTTTTCCTTTATCTGGTTTATGATTTGATTTTCTTTTTTTTTTGTAATATTACTTTTGTTTGAGTGGTATATTCCCTAGGAGAATTTTTTTGTGTGTTTTTTAGTTTTTCACGTTGGTTATCTAATCTAAGTGGTTGAGATCATTTGTTTTCAAGACTTGTGAGAGGTATCTAACCAGGTGATCATTCAGATGACCCACATTCCTTCATTTTATCTAGGTTATTTTTAAATTCAGGGGTATGGGAATAGTTTCAGTGGTATTTCATGTTTTTTCATGAATATTAGTATCCTATTTTTTATTTAATTTAGAGATAGAGGTTCGTAGAGGAGTCTCTATGGGATAAGGAGGGGAGTTTCATTCCAAATTTTAGTATAAGAGGATTCACAGTGTCAAGATTTGTACAGAACTGTAAGGATGGTTGCATCGGTGTTGAGATAATGGATATGAAGAAGGGGATATGGTGTTTATTTTCTATGAATCATCCATTTTTTTAATTGTTTTGACATAAAATATGTTTTTTGAATTTTCCATTTCCTTAGCAGTTGTGTTCTACAGCATGGAAAATCCAACTACTATGTACGGCCATATGGATGAGTTTCAAGTGTTTCATCCATTTTAGTTTCCCATGTGACATTGGTGGTAGGATACAATATAGCAACCATTTTTATTAATGGGTTATATAGTGTCGTGTTTTTATTTGCATCATAGTCCATTAGATAAGTTATAGAATCTATAGTATGGTATGTGTCATGATTTTTGGAAATGTATTTGACCAGATAGGTTTTAGTGTGGTCACTTATCTTTTTCTATAGTATTTTTTTGTCATTAGGTTTCCACCATGGTGTAGGGTCCTACAAATTGGGATTCTAATTTATATATTTCCTATAAATACCTAAACCCCCTATAAACCATCCTTGAATATATCATTTTCTCTCAAACACTAGGTTCTTGAGGAAGGTTTTAAATTTTCTTTGATTCCTCATTTGACCGTATGAAACCCCCACCATCTAGAAATATTTTTTTTGTTATAAGGTGATTTCTTCCTATTTTGTATGATTTATTCTCATTTTGAACATGTTTCACCAACCGAATTCCTTACATTATATTCTGGTTGATCACTTTCTTTTTCATGTATTTCCATTAATTATTGTTACTATTTACATGGATCAAAACTCTTGTAGGTATATAGATTAATTGTGTGAGAGGTGATCAATGATCTACGTTTTTTTATATCATTTATTGATGAATGTTGAAGACTTGATATAGGTTATTCATTGCTTCTCCTTTTATTTTTTCTATAAGCATAAAGTTATTATTTATTATCCCTTTGGGAGACTATGTAATTAATCTTAATAAGGATAAACCATGATAAGGAAGGAAATGTTTTGTGGTTGAAGAAATAAAATATGTTCTTCCATAGTCAAAATAGTCCTCAACTTTCTTTACTAGATTGTGTTCTATCTATGATTAATTATAGTTTATAATTATTTTTACTCATTGGTTACAATTTTATTTTAATTAAAATGGAAAAGAATAAGATAGTAATTATTTTTTGTTTGATAAAGTGTTAAAGTGTAATGATTAATAAATCCATTCATAGTTACAATTTTACTGACATTAAATGATAAAAAATTCATAATTAATTAAATCATCTTCTTCCATATGATATTGGAATTTTCAAAAGATCTTGAAGCTATTTTTTTTTATAATAATAAATATGAAAGTTAATGTGAAGGTTTTCATTAATTTTTTTTAATTCTTTCTTGAAATCATGTTTTAAATATTTTTCACTCATATAGCCAATGCCTTAGGTTGTCATAGTTGTCACTTGGAACAAATGAATTGGTTAATTCAAGATTAAATAAATCCTTTTTTTCTAAAAAAGATAAATTTTTTGTGCCTACTGTTATTATTTTCATGTAAAGAAATCATGCCTTTTTTTGGAATAGTTTCCCAAATAAGTGTGTTTGATGATTATTTCCTTTTGTGAGATTTATGGATGTGATAATTTCTTTTTAATGTTGTGTGATCCTAGGATGATGGGTGGATGATGTGATATAGTAGGGGATTCCCAAATATTATTGTATAAGATTTCTCCTATGTTGGAGCGATGCGTAGTGATATTCATGATGGTGTTAGGGATAGCCCCAAGAATGATGGAAAAAGTTAAATCTTTCATTTCCCACTATTCTGTTTTTATCTTGGATGCATCCTTTTTAATGAATTGATTAATTTCCAAATGGCATTGTTGCCTATTTATCAACATTTTATCCCAAATTCTTGAAGAAACTCCACATTCTTGGTTATGAATCCCCTTACAGTAGATTGGGATTTTTCCTTAAGTACCTAGATTTATGGAATAATAATAATGAATAAAAAAATATTTAAACCATGGGGTTGTTGTTTTTTTAAATTCTTGAATTATTTTAATTTTGTTAAACCATAGGTATGGTTTGATTATTCCTAGAGGGAATGAAAATTAATTTAATATTAATAAAATGTAAATATATAAATATTAATTAATGTATAATGAAATTATTTACATAAATGGAAATTTAAAAAATGGGATACATAATTTCATGAAAGACTTCTTGAATTCTTATGTGATTATAGGATATCTAGTTCTTATCTTTGGATGTATTGATTCTGAGAGTTGATATTTTATGTTTATCCTTAGTGTATATTAAATAAAAAAGATTGGATGTGATCTATATTATATCACATATATTTTTTGATTTCAAAATCTACCCAACCCGTGATGGTTGGGTGGCCAAAATCCATTGGACTATGGGAGGGTGTTTTTGTAGAAACCCTAAGAATATTAACCTGGATATAGTGTCTACATTATTACACTGGAAATTGATATATGGAATTTTATCTTGAAGGATTTAATATTTATATAGTCTTGGTAAATAAGATATATACTTGAAATTATCATTACAATTGAAAACATAGAATACAGAAAGTGTTTTCATTGAGAATGTTATTTTCCCCATAGAGGATCCCTATATATGAATAAAAAAACATCTTAATATCTTGGGGGAATAAAACATAATAATGGTGTGAGATCAGGTGATTTTTATGGGTATGTGTACAACATAATCTATAAATAAATAATTCATCATTTGTAATGAAATCTAAATAACTAAAACATATTCCATTTTCCAATATCTTGATCAAAATATGGATAAAATAAAGTATAAACAAGTAATTAAATATAAATATCCACACAAGAATTCAACATTAACATAGATATTTTATGTAATTGAACAATCATATGGATTATCAATGACTGAATTCATAATTATGCAATTCATAATTTTGAACCACTTTAATATATTATTAAATCCTCATGTGAATACATCTTACCTTTAAGGCCTTGTGAAAATATATCATACATAAATGGGTGAGGACTCATCCAAATACTTAAGATAATTTTTATCATTATACCTACAAATACATCAATGGGATAAGTAATTTCAAACCCATCCTATTTTTAAATAAGTCCAATTCATTCCACATATAAAAATGTTCAAACCTATTCAATATAAAAATGAAAATTTAGAAACTAACATACGAAATGTTATCATTTTCCCCAATCAATTATAAATTATCCTAAACCATCAAGTGTAGTATGGTGATTGTTAATAATATTTTTAATCATCATTAAAAAATTTCATAAACCATCCATGTAAAAAGTATGATATAAATACATTACATCCCAATTGGATCATAAATACAATAAGGTGTTGATGTCATTGAGGAATAAAAATACCATAATAATGTCATTAAAAAATCCTAAGGACAATAACTTTTTTGATTTGAAAATAACATATTTAAAAATAAAAGTTTACAAACTATTTTAAATATAAATTTATTTTAAAATATTTTTTATATCTTGTAAAATATGACTTAAAACATTAAGATTTCATGATGGTAGAAAATTTTATTCATTATATAATGATTAAAAAAATATACCTTTCACGATTTTGATGAAAACCAAGCAGGCATTTTCTAGAAAAATCATGAAGATTCATTTCAAAAAAAATTAATACGTCAAACAAGGGTAGAAATGTATTTAATAAATCAATTTTATAATTTCAAAACATTTTTTAAAACATTTATAGAAAACCAACATTTGGAAGAAAACTATTTGTTGAACGAAGAGTGATATGAAGTGGGGTTTTATAAAAAAAATATTTCCCAATAATTTTATGTACCTAAGAATATATAATGGTAATATAACGTGAAAATATCCTTAATAAATAGATGATAATATATATATATATAAATATCAAATAATTATCCTAAGGGAAATGCAAACCTAAATAATCCATAATAATGATGATGATATGAAATGAAACCTAACCAATTTGGTAAATTTGGAATCATAAGACCCACAAAATAAATTACATAAAATGATTTATTAAATACAATGAAGATAAATAAATTCATTATATAAAATAAAAAAGGGATAAAATATATACCATACAAATGAATATGTGGTGATTACGGTGTATATCTCAAAGAAGTAAAAGTGAGACAAGAAACCCTTATCTCAAGTTTGACTTCCGATGTATGACTATGAAACTCCTTTATAACAATTATAATATTATTATACATATATTAAATAAACATATTCATTTATTCCAGACCACATATTATTTACTTACAGTCTTTTATCAATCTTTTAATAGAAATTTATTGATAAATTCACTATTTCAAGTGATAATTGCTTCATTTTTTACATATGTTTTGGTTTGGTAATTTTGGTCCACATAATTTTATCATGGTTACATAATATAGATAATTTTAACCATTATTTAAATATAATATATATTCATCATATATTACTTTATAGTAATCTATATATGTTATATAGAGAAAATGTATTACAATGTTCATGGAGATGGAAGGCCGTATGTACACATGAACGTTGTTTGAATCTTTCCCGATGGATGTAATGAAAATAAAAATATTAATTAACCTTTATAGAATCACTATAATCATATTTGGAAAAATAAAATGAAAAACATTTTACATCTCTATGTAGAGGCACTAGTGAACAGTACGTACGACAGATGTCATTGTTTTCCAAAGTACTGTAATGTAATAATTTAGATGTTGTATTATATTTAAATATTTATTTTTAGGTAATATAAATATAATATATTAATTAAATTTAACCTCAATACCTTCAATTTAAATTATAGGAAAGAAATGAATCTTATCACTTCCTGAGGGTGTAGTTTGTCTTCAACGTGAGAGACATTGTCATATCCCACACAGAATGGAAAGTAAGATGGTATAAGTAATATAATAATTCTAAAAGAATAATAATTTCATAAATATCATATAAATTGGATAAATTCATTATTATATCAAGAAACAAATGGTGGTGATTTAAACTAAACTATATTAGTTCACGATGCGGTAGTCTCCCATAAAAACGATCAACAGTTTGTTTTTCCATTTTATACAAGTGAATATTGATATAAGATATTACATTAAAATAATTGAATCATAGTATATAGAAGATAATTGTGTTATTATATTGTATATGTTAATATGTAATTTAACATTGTAAAATTATATAAAACAAAAGGGATCTGTTAATACAATTAAATTCTATAAGAGAACCCTCTATTTAATATCCTAATAAGGACAATAGGGTTGTTCCTTTGGGTCGATCATCATATCAATAATGTATCAAATGGTTTGATAGAGATATTTTGGTAGGTTTTGGTCGAGAAAATGGTCTTGATAGGTGTGAATTTTTTTAGGGAGGGAGTTCCCTTTTATAAGTGGGGAAATAGAACCCTCTTGGAAATTACATTGATTTTTTCTAATAAAATGAAAAACAAGAACATAATTCCATAGAAAAATTAACCCAAATGAAAATTTTATCAAATTTGGAGTGTATAAAGTCTAAATATGGTCATCAGATAATAATTTTTAATTTTTTAAGTCATGTTAGTCTTTATATATATAGTTGGAACTCTTGTAATCACTTTTTTACATTTACTATCATAATTAATTTTTATTGTTTTAACTATTCCTTTTCATCAAAAAAATAATTTTACATTGAAAAATATCATAAATTATTCTAATTACTAATAGTGAATCCATTTTTCAAATTTAATTAATTGATATGGAAGTATTTAGTTTAAAATTATACATGTAGAGGCTATGAAAATTCATGTTCTAATGAGAAAATTACCATAACTATAGAATGAGTTGACAATTAAATTCATTAAGAAATTTATCCCACTAAACTGATATATATTTATTAAACTAAAATTTAAATAATAATTATTTATAACCAATTATTATATAATTTAACTCTCTTAATAATTTAAATGAAATGCAATCTTTCAATAAAAACCAATATTTTTCATTGTTCATAAAAAATAAAACATTTCCTAAAAATAAAAAATTTACAATATAAGATTATTTTTAAATTATGATTTATGAAATAAATTTTACTATATCAAATAAATTTTTGAATAGTATCAAAAATTAATTTTAACATAACTACACAATAAAATGGTGAAAATTTTATCTCTAAAAACTATTGTTTTTAAGAAATAATTTACTTTACATTAAAATGATTTTTTTTATAATCAATAGATAAAAAGTTAAAATCTAAAAACCATATATTTAAATAAATTATTTATTCCTATTAACACACTATAACATAATAGTTTTGATATAATAATCACATTTTAAATAAAAATTATTTGAATTGAGTATTGTGTTTTATTTAAACCTGGTGGGAACACATCGAAAGCTATCAATAAAATAAATTTTAATTAAAAATAAATATATCATTATTTCATAGGATTTTTAATTCCCTTAAATTCTTGGTTTCCTCTGTTATACAATCTATTAAAAAATATTTTCATATTTTAGAATCTTTGGGTGTTACATTCTCTACCCCCTGAATAAATTGTGTCCTCGCAATTTAATCTTGATTTCAGAAATCAAGGGTTTGAAATTTGAAAATAACTTTGTTGGAGACCCCCATTGTAAAAATAATAACTAAATATTCCTGATGATAATAGAGACAAGTAAATTTTAATGTCTTCCATGGTACTAGGTTTTTGAGTTTTAGAATAAATTTTGGACGTGGAATAAAATAAAAACTCTCATGGATTAATAGAGAGTGACTGAAATCATTGATCACAAGAGAGTGATTGATTAATAAAAATTTGATGATATGAAAATATTAATTATGTTATGATTTAATAGGATGTTTTATTCATTAGATATAATGATTATATGATTATAAAGTTGTTTCAATATCATTTTCCTAGAGTTGATTAATTCCATTACCAATATGATAGAGAAAACCATAAAATATACATATAGATACATCCTATGGTTAGGATTTGATAAATTTATACTTTATTTATCACTTCAATAAGTGATTATTAAATATATTTTTTAATGTATGAATTCCATAAATTAACATTTAATATATCACTAGATAAATAAATGAATAGAATGGAATTCATCATGTCTCCAGATAATTTCCAAAAATGAAATGGTTAGTATAATATATCCAATATAGTACATTAATCTCTAGAAATTCAATATTATTCCAAAAAATCAACTTAATCCATTTCATAAATGGTTACCCATATGAATTGTCCAAATACACATTACCATATTTAAGGACCAAAATTTCTGAAAGAAGGTCACTAAAAAATTATATTCCCATGATAATATAATGTTCCTCATATTTTCACATTCCCAATATGTAAATACCCTAATTAGCATAAAACCATAATGAAAAAACGCATGGTTCCAAAAATAAAATCACATGTTTTCAAATACATTCCATTTATCTAGATAAAATTTAAACTCCAAAAAAGATAACATAAACCATCCAATCATTAACCAATTTCAGGGTAACTAATACATTCCCAAAAACACATAATTATAATAAATATATAAAAATAGAGAGCATATTAACTATTATCTTCCATTAACTATATGTTTTATAAGAGTTTCAACATTACACTAAATCAAATTTCATGGTAATTGGTACCATTCAATATATTCTCTCAAGAACGTTAAGAATGAATACTAAAAAACAATATGTATACATTTCATTATTCATATAACACGAATATATTTGAAAAAATACTTTTATATCATAAATATTGAATCAAAAGAGATAAACATTTATTATTCCAATTCATCTATGTTAATAAAATAAGTTTTACCAAGATCCATTAGATTCTTCTATGTTATATTCCATGACACATGGTAAATTCCATTGGGTAGTGTCGCACCTCCTTGTAGTTGAAAATTTAATTATTGGAAATTTATTTCATTCCCTTGAAATCATGATCATAGTCACCTTTCTCTCCACACTTGTAAGAAACTAAAATTTCTTTCATACAAGTATCGGGGTGTCTCTTTTAATATTTATTAATAGTGGGAAAATAATTCATTCCCATATTCCCCTTATACATTTTTTTTATTTCATCATCTTTTTATATGGATTTTTATTGGATACATAATTCATAAAAAATTAATTCTCTATATTAATATCACAAGTTCCCTTGTCATCGAATGATGAGAATATTCAGGGGACATGTTACATTTAAATGATTAGCTTGATCTCATCATAGAAATGATCGTTCAGAGTACCTAGATTATGTTTGTTTATAAGGTTTCCATTACTTCCACTGGGAACAATTTATAAACAAAATAATTTAGTATATTTTATCATAACACACCAAAACCTAATGTATAATAACCAAACTAGTTAAATACATAACCAAAATTAAAAAAAATATGCATATATAATATCATAATCATAAATATGGTTTGTTTGGGGATATCTTGATTTTAAATTTCTTTATAATGTTTAGGAAATAAAATATGATTTTTCCAAAGAATATACCCCTAGAGTGTCAGACTAGTTATACGGTAAAGCCCATTTTTTTACACCATGTGACAGTTGAATCAAAAAAAATATAACCTTTTAGGAGTTATTACCCCTAATCACATCCATACCAGAACCAATTCCATATGTAGTATCCAAAAACGAATGTAATTATAGGAAAACCCAAATAATATATTCCTTGTCAAAAGACTTGAATTTTATTATATACATATCATAGAATTCAATTATAAGATATGTTCTCTAATATATGTTTTCTGAAATATATTTACCAAGGTTTTTACTCACCTTAATTTGATTCCAACATTAAATTCCCTGACCCTAATTACCCGAAGCTGATGTCTATTGCATTAAATAAACGTAAGGCACAAAAAATCATATACCAAAGTATTTAATAGCCTATTAGTCTTGGAAAAATAGATACAGTCCTGAAATTATCATTAAAATTGAAAACATAAAATACCCAATGTTTTTCATTTTTGAAATCCAATATTTATCATAGTGTGTCACTGTATATTAATCACAAAACACTTCCTAGTATCCTGAGGAGAATAAAACATAAAAAGTGGGTGAGCTCAGATTCTCTCTAAGGGTAAGTGTAGAACTCAGGTTGTGAATAAATAAGGTATAATAAATATTTATTGTTAAATAACTAAAACATATTTTATATAATCAATACCATTAAAATAATATGGAAGTAATTAATGAATATGAAATTATTCCATATAAATAATCACATGAGCTTGAAACATAACCACATATATTCTAACTAATCAAATAATTGCCTGGAATATTAGAGAATGAATTAATAATAATGAAATGAATAATGATAGACATACTATACATACTATCATGTCCACATTCCATGACATGTTTCCATAATGGCTTCTTTCCTAGACATCATACATAAATGGGTAAGACCTCATCCAAATACATATAATAATTTTTCTCATTAGACCTACTGATGCATCATGGGCATTTGAAATTTTAGGTTTCATCCATGACTTAATAATTCAAATTCATTCCTCCAATGAAAGCTGTGAAACATATTCAATACATATATTCATAATAATAATCTAACATATGAAATTTTATTACATACTACAGTTAAATATATATAATTATAAACCAACCAATTTAATATGGTGAAAGGTAATAAAATCATACATTCTCAGTCAAACTAATCATAAATTATCCAAATAAATAATTAGGTAGATATTAATTAAAAATATCCCTAATGGACCATAATTACATTAAATAGTTGATGTCTTTCAATAATGTAAATACAATAAGAATGTCATTAATTATTCTTGGAAAAAAAAATTTGTTGCAAAGATATATTTTATAAACTTAAATGTTCAAAATGTAGTTTTAAAATAATTTTCATTGAATATAAAAATTAAAAATATGTCAAATAAGCATTAAAACCTTGAGAATTCATGATGGTGAAAAAAAATCCATGTCGTACTCATTAAAATAATGATTGCTTTCACATTTTTGGTAAAATCCAGATGAGAACAATTTGGAAAATGACCTAAAGTTTAATTTTAAATATTTTTTAATAAAATTAAACATGGGTAAAAATTTATTTTAAAAAATCATTTCAAGAATGTTGAAAATGGTTTTTTATTTTTTTTATAATACATGGATTTGGAAGAAAAATAATTTTCTACTGAAGAGAGATGTAAATATATAGTAATAATGATGGGATTGTGAAATAAACCCCTACCACTTTGGTAGATTTTAAAAAATAAGACCAATGAGATAAATAACATAAAATAAAACATTAAATGCCATGAATATATATTAAATATAAAATATCATAAAAATGTGACAATATATACACCAAAAAAAAAGGAATAATTAGTGATTATTTCATATGTCTCATGGATGTAAAAGTGGGATGAGAAACTCATACCTCCGGTTCAACTTCTTTTATATGTTTCTAAACATACAGTATAGTAAATATATTATTATTGTAAACAAATTACATAACCATAATAACATAATTCATGCCATATATTATTTACTAATATTCTTTTGAATCATGTTTATTAGAAATTATTTGATAAAATGAATGTTTTTCTTGATAATTGATTTATTTTTCATGTATTTATTTGTTCATTATTTATTTTTATTTTAATTTTATCATTGTTACATCATATATAAAATGTTATACATGAGTTAAATATAAATTATTTATATATAATATACATTCATTTTAAATTTATTTTGAGTAATATAATAAAAACATAGATATTAAATGGATTACACTGTTCATAGAGACAACAGGTCGTACATACGCTTGAATTTTGCTTCCATTTTTCATGATGGAAAGAACGAAAAGGAAATAAATATTAATTCAAATTTATAGAATCTTTATTATTTTACATATATCATGTATATTAATGAAATAAATCACTATTACCATCCATGTAAATATAGAATGGAGAACATTTATCATTTCTATGTGGAGGTGGTAGTCTATATGTATGCACAAGTGACGTTATTGTTTTTTAATAGATTAAAAATTAAGAAGATATATGTGATATTATATTTCCATAATTTTTCTTAGTTTATTTATAATGAAAATGTATTTTAAATTTTTCATTACTACCTTCCATGTAAATCGTAAGTGAGAAAATATTCTCATTGCTTCATGAGATAGTACTCCTCTATACACATGAGAGACGTTATCTTATCCCCGTGGAATGGAAATTAAAAATGGATTTGTAATATAATAATTATATAAGTGTTATAATTTCATTAATATCATATAAATATAAAAAAATACATTAATATATATATGTTTGTGTGTGTGTGAATGGAATTGATGGAAAATAAATTATATCATTTTTTGAGTTGGTAGTCTGTAACACACAAGTTTGACAGTCTCATTTTCTATTTGATGAAAGCGTAGATGGACAGTGATTATTCTATTAACATAATAATGTATAATTATATATTATATAGTAGTTTTATTATACACAAATTTTAAATAAATAATATATGGTTCTAAAATAATAATGAAATAGAAAATATTTGTCAATATGATTACCTTTTCAAAGATAAACCACATTTGGATCTCATCTTATGGAAAATAGGGATGGTCTTTTAAGAGGAACATAAGCTATAAAATATTTTTGAGTATTTTGGGGGGATATTTAGGTAGGTTTTTATCAATCCATTTGGATTCATATTTGTGAAAATGTGAGGGGAGGGAGTTCCCTTTCACATGTGTGGAAAGGGAACCCTCTTAGAAATTACAAATAATATTTCTTAAAACAATCAAAAAATGATAAACTCAATCCCATGAAAAGTGATTTGAAATATACTTATTTGTGAATTTATGATTTTTAAGAACTAAATATTTACCTAAAATAATATTTTCAAATGTTTATTGGTCATTATGACTATTCACTTTTTAGTTTAACCCCCTTGTAAACCTATTTACCATAACTTTGGTAAATTATTTTTACTATTTTCACTATTCATTTTAGTCAAAAATTAGTTTTACCATATTATATTATTTTAATTACTATTATTATTAATATGGAATCAATTACTAAAAATTAAAATCAAATAATTGGTAGAAATTAATTTAAAATGTTACCCCTATACAAGGAAAAAAAGAAGGTTTCTAAAGAGGAAATTCTTGTAATTTATAGAAGGTTTTGATATCAATATTTAGAATGAAATTGATCCCAATGAACTAATTGGTATTTATTATAATTTAATTTATCAAATTTTAATTTAAAAAATTTAATATATAATTTATCATTTAAAATAATTTATACTAAAAGGCATTTTTTTAACATTAGTTTTTAGTATTCATAAAAAAATGAGACTTTTTGGACACGTCTAAAAAATTAACCCTAATATAATTATGATATTACAGTTTCAAAAAAAATATATTCATTTCATTAAATATATTTCATACATTTGAAAAAAATTAATTTTAACTTATCTTTACAGGAAAGAGATACCACATCTTCTATGAAATATAAAATTTTCAGAAATCAGTTATTTTACTTTAAAGTGATTATTATTTTAATTTATAATCAAAATAAAATGAATGAAAATTTTGAAACCCTATATTTTCATAAATTATTTAGTCATATTCATACCCTCTTACTTAACTTCTATGTTATAATGGTCACATTTTAAAAAATAATATAGTAATAGATTATTATGTTACTTAAAAACCTTGTGTTGCGTGTATCACAAGCTATTGATGAAATTAAATTAATTTAATAATAAACATATCAAAAATTATTGTGATGTTATATTATCATAAAATCTTGGTTTTTCCTATCATATAATCTATCAACAAGTTTTTACTATTTTAAAATATTGGTTTGTGATTGATTTCCCCAATAACTATGTTGGTGATGGATGGATGGATGACTACCCACTATGTCCATGCTCCCTTCTCCTACTAATATTGTGTTCTAGTATTCATAGTACATATCATTCCCTTTATAATTGTTTACAAAGATGCAATGTCTTTAATTTATTTCAAAAAAATATAACTCTGGATATATTATCCAAATGGTTATTATAGTTTTGATTAGTTTGTGATATGTTAACTTGAGATACAATACTCAATATATGGGTATGTGGTTACTCGAGTTATAATACTTGATGTATGACACTCAATTTACAAGTTTTGGTGTCTCCTAAGAATAAATTTTTGCTTATATGAAGATTTTATTTTAGATTCCAAGATTATTTCATGAATGTTATTATATTTATCACATGTGTATTTTAGATGGATTCTTTTAATGAGAGATGGACTAGGATGTGTGTTGTATGGGAAGGGTGGTAAACTAGTGGGGAAGTGGAAAGTTGATTGATAATAATATGGAGAATTGATACATAGTATACATGTTTATTTGACATGTTAGTTTAACTTGTTTTCATTGGGATTAAGCATACTAAATTTATATATTTCATGAGAGGATCTAGGTAGAATCCTACTGAGTATACTCATTTTGACCACCGTACATATTTATAAATTTTTATTTAGTTCGGTCGGAGTAGGTTGGATATCGGGTTATGAATTTGATCTTGTGGTTGTTCATGACCTTTTTGGGATTTTTGGTCTCTATCAATTTTAGCTTTTGGAAATTATTGTGACTTTTTAGTTGTATTGGTTGTATGAAATTACATGCATATACTTCGGCTATTTATTTTTCCTATATCAAATTACTTGATTGGTGTACATGTTTTATCTATCGATCATCACTTTATTTTATTTATGAATTCCTCTCATTTGTATGTATATTATACCCTTGGTTCTTTTCATGAACACATGGCATATTATAGGAAGGATTTGGGTGTCATTATCTACCTTCTTCAATTGGTTTCCTAGGATGAGTATCTTTGGGGGAAGGGGTTCATGAAATTATTTCATGGGTATCCTTGGAATCTTAGTTAGGGATGTAGATATAGATAATATCTAGTCTTAATTAGATGGATTATATTCCCCTTATAAAGTCATTTGCCTTAGCCTTTGGGATCTTCCATTGGTGAGTCTAGCTAAGTATAAGAATTGTGGTTATTTATAGATGAATGAATTGATAATATATTATATGGTTCCAACCCGAGTTTTCCTAGGGTCACCTAAAAGGAATTCTAGGAATTACCCATGATTTATATCTCATAATTATCTACATCATTAATTTATTATTTATGGTTCTATTTTATTGATATTGTTATCATGCTTCCCTGGTCTATTTTAATGTTATTTCATATATATTATTTCTATTCCTTTTAGTATTGTTACTAAAATATTAGTTATCATTTTTCAGAATCTAAAATTTTTAATTCTCATTTTTATATGGTCTCATGATGGATTGAAATCACAGGTTTTAACTAATATAAAAATATTTAATGGTAATGTTTAAGAAAATTTGTAAATAATATTTCATAAAATACATTATAGTATGTACAATGTTCTTAGAAAAAATTCAAGATTTGTCTTTCAAAAATGGGTGAAATAATATTTTAAAATATGCTATTAAAATATATATATATATTAAAATGATGTAATAACCCTAAAAAGGGTGCATTTAGTATTAAATCAATCATCACCTAGTGTATAATAAAGATACCTTACTTCACACCTGGTTTGACACTCTTGGGGATATGCTTTGGTTAATCACATTCTATTTACAATCTATCATGAATGATTTATTATGATAAGTAATTAGGATAAGAAGTATGATAGAACCCAGCCTAAAGAAACCTAGATTAAACCAAGAGTGATTTAGGTTTAACTAAAATTTGATAAAATAATTTAAAAAAGTAATACATTTCTAGGTTGAATTTTTCATGAAATTATCTTACAATAATTATCTTATGGTTTCAACTATCAATCACCCATGATTAAATCATTTTGGCTTTAGTAATAGTGAATCCTAAAGGAACCATGTTAATAATGGATTCTATGAAAAATTCAGATATTGTCTCAATGAGAAACCTAATAGTATAAGTGATGGAGTAAGAGATCTTATTATTATGCTAAAATAACTATCAAGAATTATGATTAACAATATAAACTTACTAGAGCTCCCAAAATCACCAAATAAGAGAAATATAGAGTCTCATGGAATTTTGGGTAATTAAGATAATGAAGTAGAGAATAATAAATTTCCTTTATTTCAAAAATTTGTTAAGAATCGTAAAGGGGAATGTATTAAATTATATAATATATGTTTTGTGTGTAGAAAAGGAGGACATAGAGAAAATATTTTTTTAGTAAAAGTGAAGAGCTTAGTGGACATGGTGAAAGGAAAAAAGAGTACATCCTAAAATACCACTAATAGTTAACTATATTAAATATGGGGAACTTGGAAATTACTTAAGTAAATTCCTTAATCTAATGGCTAAAAAGTATGATAAGCACTATAAAATTCCAAGGAAGAGGAATTCTTATGCAACCACAACTATGGAAGTGAGACCTGAAGATAATGTAGAGTGAGGAACATTGAATATCCACAAAATAAATGCAATTGTTGTATTTATATATTTTTCAAACCACTTATTTATACCTATAATGTTTTTTATGGATATAAAATTTCCATCCTGATGGATAGATATTGAATTATTAATAAAAACTTTTAGTACCTAAGTATATAACTCCTCTTTAATAGATGTTTATAGGAATGTATTTTCTATAATGAAATTTGATGTGATATTAGTCATGGATTGGATCTCTTGGAAATTATAAATGTAAATATTGGAAAATTGCATCTAAAATTCCACCCATGATCACTTATTAAAATAAGGCTAACTATAAACTCCCTTTTAAAAAATACTCCCATTATATTGGGGTATTTAGCACAAATGGATAAAGAAATTAAAAAATAGTTGCCTTCCTATTATGAGGTTAAATATGAGTTCCCTAGTCAAACCCAAGATAGTAAGGATGAAACTTCATTTGAAGTTAAATATTGATTCATGGGATCCCTTAACTTTTTTTAAGCGGGTAATAATTAAAATTGTGATGAAACAATTTATTTAAGGGAGAGAATGTAATGACTAGGTATTTCACTATCTGTTTCCCTTATATAAATATTATATTAATATTTAGCTTCACATAAAAACCCATAACAGATCACAACTCCTTTTATTCAAATAAATATAGACCAATGTGCGGTAGTTTTTGAATAAGCAGGTTTAACTAATGAAATAAATATCACTTTTAATATTATTTCAACAAGTGCGACTGAGAAACTAATAAAATATTTTTTTTATTTATTTAAAAATTTATTTTAAAAATTTATATCTTAAAAGTTTTATATTTTTATTATTATAACTAATTTTATAATAATATTTAATATACCGAAAAAGTATTTCTAATAAAAAACACTTTTCACAAAATTTTATGATTTTATTTTAAAGTTAAATTTATAAATTTTAGAATATTAATTTTAAAAAAATAAATCCATTTTATAAATTATCGTTCCAATATTAACTTAATATTAATTTTTTAGATTTTTCTAAAAATGTTTATTTTTAGGTGAATAGTGTAAAATGTTGTTTTTTCAAATAACGCGACTTTTATGACATTATTAGTATATAAGTATGCATAATAAATTTATGAAACATTTTATCTAATAAAAAATATTTACTTTATTAGTGAATTTATAATTTTAAAATGTTGGTTTTAATTTATAAACCCATATTTTATATTTTAGAACATATGTTATATTTTTCAAAATATTTCTTTTAATACATTGTACATCTAGTATTTTAAAATTATTTTTTATCACTTTTACAAAATTAATAAAAAAAATTATTTAAAAATTGGGATTATTATGTACAAATTATTTAATAATCTCTATTTTATTTTCAAGCATAAAGGATAAATTACTTTGGTAAAAACTAGTAACCTTCGTAAAAATCAAAAGGGGTAAAAAGGGTTTAACCAAGAAAGAAATACCACAAACATATTTAAAACATGTGTGGGAATGGTTTTTAGGGAATTTTATAGAACTTATACCTTCCCCTATCCATTATTTTCTAATTTTGGAGCTATTTTCCTTGAGAGTGACTTCCCATTAATAAAATTTTTTAAGTATTTATAAAAATGTCATCCCTTTTCACTTATAAAAGGGGCATTCCTCTCTTGAATTAACTTCATGCCACAACCCACTTAGTTTCATAAAAAATATACCCAAAATTATAATAAAAATTCTTATTCACCTTTAAAATTTTATTTTCTTCTCAAAATACAATCCTTCAAAGGTTTAACCCCCTTTGAAAATGAGATAATCTAAGGAGTGAAGTATAAATTTATAACCGCTCCTTTCTCATTTCTATTTCTTTATGTACACTTATTCTTCATAATATTACCTTAAACTATATTAAAATGATAAAATAAGTATAATTAATATACTGGTATATTATTATAATGATGGTACAAGCATTAACCACCTTTCCCTTTTCTAATAAGAAAAATGAAGTCGTCATTTGTGTGTTGTATGGACTACCACCTCCACGATGAAACATGTTTTGTTTTCCTTAACCACCTTAAAATACTTTTAATAATTGAGAATTTAACATATATGTATTATATTTATGTAATATTTTATATTTTAAAATTATAAACCATATTACTCTTTTCCCTGTTCTATAGAAAACGAAATCATTATCCATGTGTATGTATAAACTGCCACTTCTAGGGAATGATTGATTTATGATTTTATTTTCATCACCACCTTACATGGATGGTCGTGAGAAAGTGTTTAATGGAAAATATTATGTTTATGAAATTATTAAGCCTTTATAAATACTAATTTTAAAATTTTTTAACAATATGGGAAATAAACAATTATGGTAAATTCAACCATCCAAAAGAGCATCCTATGAGAAAAAATGATTTCTTCATGCTATAAAATAACTTAGTATAGGATATATTATTCATATAATTATTAAAAATTATGATATATAAGAATAATAAACACTAAATAATATCATTATGATTCATTTATAATGATATTAAAACTAAATCACTTCATAATCATCCATTAATTATGGTATGTTCTTGTTTGGGTTGGTTTAACCACCTACTTGAACATTGTTATAAATTTATATCACAGATGACTATGAGAATTTAATTTATGTTATTATATGATATAAATAATTAAATAATGATTTTTTTGTCTCTGTAGTGATAATATAAAAAATTTAACTCATTATTTAGGAAAATACCCTTCGTTTGCTAAGAATCATCAAAACTTACTCATCTCCAAATCCATCTTTAAGAATCATAAAAAAATCACCATATAATGAAATTATAAAATTATAAATAAATATAAAAAATTAATTATAGTATATTTTATGATATTTTAATGATTAAATTTGAGATAATAATGAAAAACAACACAAATATTACAAAACTAGTTCAAAATAATCTAGATTAGTCACACCTGATATAGAAAATAGATAATAACTAACTAATATAAATATAGAGAATAATTAAAAATGAAGTTATAAAAGGTTATAGATATGAAAATGGTTATCAAATGGGTGATTAAGATATTAATTTCTTATATATAATATTATATTGCATTTATGCTAATCATGAATTAAGGTAAGGATTTGTTGTCTCGCATTTAATTTCTTGAGACATATTTCTTAATGTGCACCATGATACATTTAATATAGTATGATTAATTCCTAATAAATTTATTTCACCAAAAAAATTGGGTTTTAAGATCCATATAATTTACTTTATATAAATTTTATTTAACTCAAAGGATACCAAAGTTGAAAGGGGATTTGATTAAAATGTTTCTTGAACTGTAAGGGGTTTGATTACCAATATTATTTTTCAAATCAATATTGTTTCAAAAAGATAATGCATCTAGATATTTTTTATTATTTATAAAAACCTTTATATTTTTTATTGGATTTTCATGGTGTTTTACATGTCCCCTAAAAATTTCATTTCCCCTATAATCATATTTTACCCAAAGTGTTTCTTGTAAGTGAAACTGAACCTGTATCTTATTCTCAGTCAGGATCCTCCTTTTTTCTCATATTTATATTAATTATATTAATTTTAAAGTGTACTTATATATGATTTAAGAATTAATTAAGTTAATTTTGTACTAATTTACAATATTTTAAAAGTTTTAAATAAAATTTAATGTTTTCTGTATGGGTCTTTTTTTCAAAATGTGAAATAATTATTTTTTATTAATGTTTACTTTTGAACACATCATTTCATTGCCTTTTTTATTTTATATAAATATTCCTCTCCATGTTTTAATGGTTTTTAAAACAAATTAATTTTCTCCCAGTTTTATAAAATATTCATTTTAAAGTTATTTTAAAATATCAATAATATTTCTTATTTCAAAAGATGTTTATCTAAAACTTAAAAAAAGTGTTTTTCATCCAAGTGATTGTTCATTAACATATATTATACTTGATCAAGGAAATTATTCAAATGTAACCATAAACCTGTTTTATATAGATGGTTTATGTAATTTTCCACTCTTTTAAATGAATTATCCACCACTTTTTCTTACCTAATGATCCACTATATACAAATATGATCTATCTACTAATGTTTTCTTTCTGTGAATACTTTATTTTTGATCCCTTTGATTGAAGGGTATTCACCTATTTTCCATACATTTATTAATTAGGGAAATTATTTTCTTAATCATATACCCTTTATATATATGTTTTAAATGCCATATTCTTTATTATCTTGATTGAATGTTATTTACTGAGAAATTTACTTATCATTAAATACCCATTTATTTTCCATACATCTATAATGTTTTGATTATTTATGGAATTATTACTGATTTCCTTATGTGAATCCGTTTTAAAAGGATATAAAACCCATTTTTTTATGGGTTCTCTATTATGTGTTGAATTAAACCCATTTTTTCATGGGTTATTTATTCTATAAAAATTGAATGATTTTTATTTCAAAGTTTTAGGAAACCCACTTTATTTCCATGGGTTTTTATGATATGATAAGTGAAATATTTTCAAGTGGTACATATAAGTATAGATGAATGATGGGTGGGTTCCTATATCACCTTCCAATTAATTAGTAAAAAATTTATATCACATGAGATAATTATTTTAGAGTAGATTTTAGTTTCTTATAAGTGTAAGCAATGATGGTGTGTCTCGTGAAATTAATGTTTCCATGTACTAATGTTTATTCCATATTTGAAATATTTTCCACAGTTATATACTTGTTCTTGTGACTATGTTATTATCTCATGGATCAAGTTTATTGACTTATGTTTCTACACTCTTGTGATTCATTTCTTATGATAATATAATCCTTATTCCATGATTTATGATCCATGATTTTTTTTGTATAAGTTTCTTATATATCATAATTGTACCCATAAACTCATATTATGATCACTTATGATATTTGATTGTTAATGCTTATGTTTACCTTTACTGAGAATATAATCTCACCCATTTCTTATGTTTCTATTTCCCTAGGATATTAAGATTGAAAAGTATGAAATATATAAAATATTTACTTATGTAGATAATTTTTGGGAGATATTTAAGACTCATTATGTATTAATTAGTTTTGTATATAAGGGGGAAAATGTACAATTGATAAAATGAACATTAGTTTTGTTAGTTAATGTTTTTTCCTAATTATCAAAAACTCTAAACCGAAAATGTCTTGGGGATGTATTGTAATGAAATATTTTTTATGCTACGTGGATGATATGACCACGTCGGTGGGTTTCCATGCACATGTATCTCCATAATTATGCCCTCTAGCTGTATCATATGAAATAATTCATTTTTAGATGGTACATTTATTTAAGACATCGAGTGACCATGAGACACAGAGTATTTCAATCCCATATATCCTTCTTATATGTCCCCGATTCTCTAACTATTGACTACCTAGTTCAATAAATACATCACATGTCATTCACCTTTATGGATGATCACTTCATATGCCCCTCACCCAATAGATATGAACACCATATGTACTATATAGATATGACATTATACTTCCTCGGTCTATATTAATTAATGTCCCAAATGTTATACTCATCATATGAGAGGGAAATACTATCTTAATTAAGATTTAACCAATGATATGATCAAAAACATACCCAACACCCCCTTGATTAGCTAAGCCTCAAATCTTGTGTAATAAAGGCATCAAAGTATAAAGTTTCTTGTTCTAGGTTTCTCACCAACATTTGATAGAGGGGACTCAAAATATGAATCTTGAACCTCTAGTATACTAAATATATATTTTATACCACTCTATTTGGTATATATATGGTGGGTAATCAAGCACACAAACTCATTTTGTGCCTCATGAGAATATTCCATATCCCGATACAAAAATCCTACTCACTCTAACCTTAAAATTTTATCATAGCCTCTAATACTCCATGAACGAAATTAGTTAAGGGTAACTAAAATTTATACTTTGAGAGGTTGGTTATCATTTCACATCACAATACACGTGTGTGTCTGTGTGTGCAGCCAATATGAAATAATGATAAGGTAGTGATTTCCTTTTGTATAACATGATACATTTTATATTCTTAAACTTATTTAATAATAATTAACAAAATAATACATAAGAACATGTATAAAATATCATATATGATTAACTTATATATCATCCTTATTTTTTCTACACTTCTAGGGGTTTTTTCAAAATCATTACATCTATATGTAATTACTTACATATCTCTATGTAACCATCTGAAAAAAACCTACCACTAAACTATTTAGTGAGTAACACCAATGAAGTAACTTAGTTTGAATAAGGTGAGACTTAGGAATCAAATTATTAATGTTCAACTCCTTGAATATATTGAAACTCTTTAAATCCAAAACATCCAATTTTATGATGTTAATAAATTTGGTTGTATACTTAGAACACTTTCTTAGTACATCATCATCATTATTAGAACCCTTTACATCAAGTGTATCCATTGAAAGTGATATTTAATTTTAAGTTTTGACTGTTATAATCCTTTTTTGTAAACATTTAACTTCTCTAAGTCCTAACATACTTTCACTAGCCTCTTATAAACTATATACACTTAAGAATATTATGTTAATCTCCAAAAACTCCTTTATGTTTAGGAAATAACTCTTATTTAATTTTAGTAGGAATAATTAACTAATAAACTATCATATCCAAATCATATATGGTATTTTATATGTTTAGATCATTTTTTGGAAAATATTATTATTATTTAAAATATGCTACTAAAGGTGGTGGGACCAAATTCCTCATGTTTTAACAAACATATAGATAAAAAAATTATCATGGATAAATTTTATTATTATTTTTATCCTTTTAAAATAATGTTATGGAATTTGAATAATAATAAACTATGTATATGGAATCCATAATCTCATATTTTTTTAATAACTCTTTGATAGTAAACAAATTATCTTATCCTATAAGAGAAATAAGATGACTATACACACCCTTCATTAAGATCCTTTCTATAACACTAGTATTTGACATGGATAATCCATGGAGTTTCCAAAAATCCTTCGAGTATTCTAGAAAATTTCATTATATGGAAAAAATGTATTTCCATTCCTAGAAACTATTTATTTCAATGATCTTGGATACCTACTAGAAAAAAAACATTGTTGGACTCTCTAATTAATTTTTTTATACTAGATATAACCTTTACACACATATACTATCAACATAGAATATATCACACCTTGAACATCAATTTTCCTTATTATTTTATTTATTTATTGGTTTTTAAATTTTTTACTTGAGCATTAAATCGAATTACCTTATATTCACTACTGGAAATAATATCTTTCCCGACGGTTCTGAACCATTGGGAAAGGCTGCAGAACCGTTGGTATATGTTATACCAATGGTTCTACAAACCATAGGGAAGTAATCCGTTGGGAAAGATTTCCCCAACGGTTTACTGTGAACTGTTGGGATAGGGTGGAGAAAATTTGGGAAAGTTTTTCCCAATGGTTTGGCCAAACCGTTGGGAAAAACCCAAGCTCTCCTCTTTCCCAACGGTTTATAAACCGTTGGGAAAAGTGTTTTACCAAGAGTTCCATGAACCATTGGTAAAAAAACCCATATATCCTATGCTAATGGTTCCAAACCGTTGGCATAGCAGCTCTGCAATTTGACAGGAGCCCTCGTTTTATGCACAGCAGCTCTGCAATTTGGCAGCAGCCCTCGTTTTATGCATTCCATCCCATTTTCAATCCAATTATTATACCTGTAATAAACTAACACATACATATACAATTATTGTACCTACAATAACCAACTAACACATACATATAGAGAATAAATTCATACACATTTAACATATAATGCATCCTGGAACTATACACATCCATAATTAAATTAGAATTCATAACGTAATTATGAACATACATAATTCATTTAGAATTAAATTTAAAATTTAGATGACAATTATGTGTGGAATCCGGAATTCAATTCATAATTTGATCGGTTTTTTGTATACCATATATTTTTACCTGAAATGATGTCCATTTTAAACAAAATACAAACACCTGGAGTGATACCGGCCACACCATGCCTCGGATTGAGGCGAGGTTAACTCGTACACATCACAAATGATCCATCGATTGTTGTCCTAAAGTATCAACATATTCCGAAAGAATTTGCTCAGTTTTCCGTATGTCAGTTGATGTTTTTCACTTAAAATGATGTCCTTTTGGAACAAAATACAGACACTTTGAGTGGTGTTGGACACACCATATCTCAGATTGAGGCGGGGTTGATTCGTACACATCACATATGACCCATGAATAATTCTCCTAAAGTTTCAACAGAAACCTAATGCGTTTGGTCAGTTTTCCGTATGTACTTAAAATGTTGTCCATTTTAAACAAAAGAGAAACACTTAGACTGATCCCGGTCACACCACGACTCGGATTGATCCCAGGTTGGCTAGTACAGGTCAAATATGACCCATGAATCATTGTGATAAATTATCAAGAGATTCTGAATGTGTTTGGTCATTTTTCTGTATGCCAGTTGTTCTTTTCACTTATAATCCTGTCCATTTTAAACAAAAGAGACACAGTTAGAGTGGTGTCGGCCACACCGCGCCTCAGATTGAGGAGGGGTTGACTCGTACACATCACATATGACCCATGGATCATTTTTCTAAAGTATCTATACAATTCGAATGCGTTTGGTCTGTTTTCCGTATGCCAGTTGATGTTTTTCACTTAAAATGATGTCCTTTTGAAACAAAAGACATACACTTTGAGTGGTGTCAGCCACACCGCATCTCATATTGAGGTGGGGTTGATTCGTACATGTCACATATGACCCATGGATCGTTCTCCTAAAGTTTCAACGGAAACCAAATTTTTTTGGTCGGTTTTTCGTATGTACTTAAATTGTTGTCCATTTTAAACAAAAGGGAGCCACTTAGAGTTATCCCGGCCACACCGTGCCTTGAATTGATCCCGGGTTGACTTATACACGTCAAATATGACCCATGGATCATTGACCTAAAGCATCAATAGAATCCGAATGCATTTGGTCAGTTTTTCATATGTCAGTTTTTCTTTTCACTTATAATCCTGTCCATTTTAAACAAAAGAGAGACATTGTGAATGGTGTCGGCCACACCACACCTCGGATTGAGGCGGGGTTGACTCGTACACGTCACATATGACCCATGGATCATTTTCCTAAAGCATCCACACATTTTGAATGCGTTTGGTCTGTTTTTCGTATGTCAGTTGATCTTTTCACTTATAATCCTGTCCATTTTAAACAAAAGAGAGACACTCTAAATGGTGTCGGCCACACTGTGCCTCGGATTGAGGTGAGTTTGACTCGTACACATCACATATGACCCATGGATCGTTGTTCTAAAGTATCAACACAATCAGAATCCGTTTGGTCAGTTTTCTGTATGTACTTAAAATGTTATCCATTTTAAACAAAAGAGATCCACTTAGAGTGATTTCGGCCACACCGTGCCTCAGATTAAGGCGAGTTTGACTCGTACACGTCACATATGACCCATGGATATTTTTCCTAAATCATCAACACATTTCGAATGCGTTTGGTCAGTTTTCCGTATGTCAGTTGGTCTTTTCACTTATAATCTTGTCCATTTTAAACAAAATACACACAAGGAGTGATCTCACCACACCGCACCTCGGATTGAGGTGGGGTTGACTCATACACATCACATATGACCCATGAATTGTTTTTCTAAAGTATTGACACAATCCTAATGCGTTTGGTCAGTTTTTCGTATGCCAGTTGATGTTTTTCAATTAAAATGACGTCCTTTTGAAACAAAAGACAGACACTTTGAGTGGTGTTGGCCACACTATGTCTCAGATTGAGGCGGGGTTGATTCGTACACGTCACATATGACCCATGGATCGTTCTCCTAAAGTTTCAATGGAAACCGAATGTGTTTGGTTGGTTTCCCGTATGTACTTAAAATAGTGTCCATTTTAAACAAAAGAGAGACACTTAGACTGATCCTGACCACACTGCGACTCAGATTGAGCCTGGGTTGGATCTTATAGGTCACATATGACCCACGGATCATTGTGATAAATTATCAACACATTCTGAATTCGTTTGGTCCATTTTCCGTATGCCAGTTGTTCTTTTCACTTATAATCCTGTCCATTTTAAACAAAAGAGACACATTTAGAGTGGTGTTGGCCACACTGTACCTCGGATTGAGGCGGGGTTGACTCGTACACGTCACATATGACCCATGGATCATTTTTCTAAATTATTGACACAATCTGAATGCGTTTGGTCAGTTTTCCGTATTCCAGTTGATGTTTTTCACTTAAAATGACGTCCTTTTGAAACAAAAGATAGACACTTTGAGTGGTGTCGGCCACACCGCATCTCAAATTGAGGTGGGGTTGATTCTTACACGTCACATATGACCCATGGATCGTTCTCCTAAATTTTCAACGGAAACCGAATGCGTTTGGTCGGTTTTCCTATGTACTTAAAATGTTGTCCATTTTAAACAAAGGGAGTCGCTTAGAGTGATCCCGGCCACACCGTGCCTCTAATTGAGCCCGGGTTGACTCGTACACATCACATATGACCCATGGATCGTTGAACTAAAGCATCAACATAATCCGAATGTGTTTGGTCGGTTTTTCGTATGTCAGTTGTTCTTTTCACTTATAATCTTGTCCATTTTAAACAAAAGAGAGACACTGTGAATGGTGTCAGCCACACCGCACCTCAGATTGAGGCGGGGTTGACTCGTACATGTCACATATGACCCATGGATCATTTTCCTAAAGCATCAACACATTTCGAATACGTTTGGTTAGTTTTTCGTATGCCAGTTGATCTTTTCACTTATAATCATGTCCATTTTATACAAAAGAGAGACACTATGAATGGTTTCGGCCACACCGTGCCTTGGATTGAGGCGGGGTTGACTCGTACACATCACATATGACCCATGGATCGTTGTGATAAAGTATCAACACAATCAGAATCTTTTTGGTCGGTTTTCTGTATGTACTTAAAATGTTGTCCATTTTAAACAAAAGAGAGCCACTTAGAGTGATTCTGGCCACATCGTGCCTCATATTAAGGCATTGTTGACTCGTACACGTCACATATGACCCATGGATCTTTTTCCTAATGCATCAACACATTTCGAATGCGTTTGGTCAGTTTTCCATATGTCAGTTGTTCTTTTCACTTATATTCATGTCCATTTTAAACAAAATACACACAAGGAGTGATCCCGCCACACTGTGCCTCATATTGAGGCGGGGTTGAATCGTACACGTCACATATGATCCATGGATTGTTGTTCTAAAGTATCAACACAATCCGAATGCATTTGGTCTGTTTTTCGTATGCCATTTGATGTTTTTCAATTAAAATGACGTCCTTTTGAAACAAAAGACAGACACTTTGAGTGGTTCCGGCCACACCACATCTCAAATTGAGGCGGGGTTGATTCGTACACGTCACATATGACCCATGGATCATTCTCCAAAAGTTTCAATGGAAACCAAAAGCGTTTGGTCAGTTTTCCGTATGTACTTAAAATAGTGTCCATTTTAAACAAAAGAGAGACACTTAGACTGATCCCGGCCACACCATGACTCGGATTGAGCCTGGGTTGGCTCGTACAGGTCACATATGACCCATGTATTGTTGTGATAAATTATCAATACATTCTGAATGTGTTTGGTTAGTTTTCCGTATGCCAGTTGTTCTTTTCACTTATAATCTTATCTATCTTAAACAAAAGAGAGAGAGTTAGAGTGGTGTTGGCCACAGCGCTCCTTGGATTTAGGCGGGGTTGACCCATACACGTCACATATAACCCATGGATCATTGTTCTAAAGTATCGACACAATATGAATGCATTTGGTCGGTTTTCCGTATGCTAGTTGATGTTTTTCACTTAAAATGACATCCTTTTGAAACAAAAGACAGACACTTTGAGTGGTGTCGGCTGCACCGCATCTCATATTGAGGCGGGGTTGATTCGTACACGTCACATTTGACCCATGGATCGTACTCCTAAAGTTTCAATAGAAACCGAATGTGTTTGGTTAGTTTTCCGTATGTACTTAAAATGGTGTCCATTTTAAACAAAAGAGAGACACTTAGACTAATCCCGGCCACACCGTGACTCGGATTGAGCCCGGGTTGGCTTGTACAGGTCACATATGACCCATGAATCGTTGTGATAAATTATCAACACATTCTGAATGCGTTTGGTTAGTTTTCCGTATGCCAGTTGTTCTTTTCACTTATAATCCTGTCCATTTTAAAAAAAGAGACACAATTAGAGTGATGTCGGACACTTAGAGTGATTTTTGCCACACCATGCCTTATATTAAGGCTAGGTTGACTCATAAACATCACATATGACCCATGTATCGTTGTCCTAAAGCATCAACACATTTCAAATACGTTTGGTCGGTTTTGCGTATGTCAGTTGTTCTTTTCACTTATAATCCTGTCCATTTTAAATAAAAGAGAGACATTGTGAATGGTGTCGGCCACACCGTGCCTCGGATTGAGGCAGGGTTGACTCGTACACGTCACATATGACCCATGGATCATTGTGCTAAAGTATCAACACAATCCGAATGCGTTTAGTCGGTTTTCCGTATGCCGGTTGATGTTTTTCAATTAAAATGGCATCCTTTTGAAACAAAAGATAGACACTTTGAGTGGTTCCGGCCACACCACATCTCATATTGAGGCGGTGCCAATTCTTACACATCACATATCACCCATGTATAGTTCTCCTAAAGTTTCAATGGAAACTGAATGTGTTTGGTCAGTTTTCCGTATGTACTTAAAATGTTATCCATTTTAAACAAAAGAGAAACACTTAGACTGATATCGGCCACACCGCAACTCGGATTGAGCCCGGGTTGGCTCGTACAGGTCACATATGACCCATGAATCGTTTTGATAAATTATCAATAGATTCCGAATGCGTTTGGTCAGTTTTACGTATGGCAATTGTTCTTTTCACTTATAATCATGTCCATTTTAAACAAAAGAGACACAGTTATAGTGGTGTCGGCCACACCGTGCCTTGGATTAAGGCAGGGTTGACTCTTACACGTCACATATGACCCATGGATCATTGTTCTAAAGTATTGACACAATCCGAATGCGTTTGGTTGGTTTTCCGTATGCCAGTTGATGTTTTTCAATTAAAACGACGTCCTTTTGAAACAAAAGATAGACACTTTGAGTGGTGCCAGCCACACCGCGTCTCAGATTGAGGTGGGGTTGATTCGTACATGTCACATATGACCCATGAATCGTTCTCCTAAAGTTTAAACGGAAACCGAATGCGTTTGGTCGGTTTTCTGTATGTACATAAAATGTTGTCCATTTTAAACAAAAGAGAGACACTTAGAGTGATTTCGGCCACACTGTGCCTCAGATTAAGGCGAGGTTAACTCGTAAAAGTCACATATGAGCCATGGATCATTTTCCTAAAGCATCAACACATTTCAAATTTTTTTGGTCAGTTTCATGTATGTCAGTTGTTCTTTTCACTTATAATCCTGCCCATTTTAAACAAAAGAGAGAAACTGTGAATGGTTTCGGCCACACCGTGCCTCGGATTGAGGCGAGGTTGACTCGTACACGTCACATATGACCCATGGATCGTTTTTCTAAAGTATCGACACAATCCGAATGTGTTTGGTCGGTTTTCTGTATGCCAGTTGATGTTTTTCAATAAAAATGACGTCCTTTTGAAACAAAAGATAGACACTTTGAGTGGTGTCAGCCACACTGTGTCTAATATTGAGGCGGGGTTGATTTGTACACATCACATATGACCCATGAATCGTTATCCTAAAGTTTCAATAGAAACTGAATGCGTTTGTTCGGTTTTCTGTATGTACTTAAAATGTTTTCCATTTTAAACAAAAGAGAGCCACTTAGAGTGATTCCAGCCACACCGTGCCTCAGATTAAGGCGAGGTTGACTCTTAAACATCACATATGACCCATGGAACGTTTTCCTAAAGCATCAACACATTTCAAAATTGTTTGGTTGGTTTTGCGTATGTCAGTTGTTCTTTTCACTTATAATCTTGTCCATTTTAAACAAAAGAGAGACATTGTGAATGGTATCAGCCACACCGCACCTCGGATTGAGGCGGGGTTGACTCGTACATGTCACATATGACCCACGGATCGTTGTGCTAAAGTATCGACACAATCCGAATGTTTTTGGTCGGTTTTCCGTATGCCAGTTGATGTTTTTCAATTAAAATGGCGTCCTTTTGAAACAAAAGATAGACACTTTGAGTGGTTTCGGCCACACCGCATCTCAGATTGAGGCGGGGTTGATTCGTACACGTCACATATGACCCATGGATCGTTTTCCTAAAGTTTCAACTGAAACTGAATGCATTTGGTCAGTTTTCCGTATGTACTTAAAATTTTGTCCATTTTATGATAATCCTCATGTGTCTATTAGTGGAATGGTATTTACTTAAAATCTTTCGGACATTCATATAAAATATTTTTATATCATTCTTAGTATGGATTAGATTTTATTTTATCATGATATGAAACATTTCGGAGCTAATAATGTCATGCCCAATGAATACATCTCTTTTATAACATACTAAGAATCTATGATATTGATTAGATGTGTAAATGTGATTTACATTGATTATCATGATGAAAATAAATAAAATATATATTATAGATTTTCTAGTAGTAAATGAAATCAAGGAGGGTGGGGGGCTATCTGGCGGGGCTATCTGGGGGGTTGTCCGGTGGGTGTCTGGGGGGTTGTCCGGGGATCAAAGTGGAGGGTGGGGGGGCTGTGCAGGGGGCTGTCTGGGGGGTGTTCAGGGGGTTGTCCAGGGTCCAAGGAGGAGGGTGGGGGCTATTTGGGGGGGCTGTCCGGGGGGCTGTTTGGGGAGCTATCTGGGGGTTGTCCAGGGGGTGTTCGGGGGGTTGTCCGGGGTCCAAGGAAGAGGGTGGGGGGGCTGTCCAGGGGGGCTGTCTGGGGGGTTGTCCGGGGGGATGTCCAGGGTCCAGGGAGGAGGGTGGGGGGTGTCTGGGGGGATGTTCGGGGGGCTGTCCGAGGGATGTCCAGTGGGTGTTCGGGGGGTTGTCCGGGGTCCAAGGAAGAGGGTGGGGGCTGTTCGGGGGGCTGTCTGGGGGCTGTCCGGGGGGTGTCCGGGGTCCAAGGAGGATGGTGGGGGGTTGTTCAGGGTCTAGGAAGGAGGGGGGTTCCCAAACACACAACCACTAAAAGACAACAACATCTATAAAAATATATAATATATATAAATAACTCAACTCCAATACTATACTACGATTCTAGATAAAACGAACAACTATAATAGATTAAATATCAAATCTTAGTAATATTAGTCAAAAATGTAATGGATCAATTTGTCCCACATCACCATCACCATCATCACCATTATCATCACCCTCGTCCTCATCCCCATCATCGTACTCGCCCTCCTCAATGCCCTCCTCCTCTCCCTCTCCCTCCTCCTCGCCCTCGCCACCCGCCTCGCCCTCCTCCTCTCCCTCCTCTTCCGAATCAGACTCCTCGCCATCATCATCATCAAGCTGGACATCATCCTGACCACCACTAGAACTGCCACCTGTTTCATCATATATAGAACGTATCGACGACATATACTCATCAAAATCTGGGTTGGCCTCTACTGGAAGTGTTGGACGTAGAACTTCAATAAATTTCATAAATGCACTGTTTTCCCAAGCAGATTGTTCTGTCATCTCTGTGGCCCTTTTCTCAGCCTGTTCTACATGTTCCCTAACTTTCTGTAGCTTGGTGGCACTAAATATCCTACCTGAGGAGGTTCAATACCTCGTTGGGGCTATCCTAGGTCGGCAGTGTACTCTGCTAGGATGCTCCTCTCCCAACACCTGATGTAAGTGATCTGTTGGCCCAAAATTGTCTGGTTCTTGGGCATCGAGGGCCTCTAAAGAAACCTGTTAAAAATATAAATATATTATTAAGTTAAAAAATAGATATTAAAATATAAAATCAACAGATTAAAACTTACAATCTGCTGTTGAGTCACTTCGTTGATGGCACTTTCCATCCTTTTTCCATCTACTCGAGAAAAATAGTTTTGCTCGAGGCACACGTCCTTCAATATTCTGTATTTGCCTCTACAATGACGTTGAAAACTAAAGTTAATGAAAAAATTAGAAAACGATTAAATAATTTAGAAAATAAAATAAAATTTAATTCTTAAAGAAAACTTATAAAAAATTGTCATACCTGCTTCCTCTCATAATCTGGCATCTTCGTACGTCCTAGTGTGTGGAGATATTTTTTTGCATCAATGTTTTTTTTATTTTTTCCAGATGATTCATAAATAAAATTTGATAATGAAAAGGATAATATTAATGAAAAACATGAAAGTTATTATTTAAATACCTCAAATGTAATTCATACCTTAAACTGAGTACTCGTCCAATGAGTAATCATCTGACGATACTGCTCTATAGGACAATCATCCACGACTGGTACCACCTCTAACTCAGTGCCAACTCTAGCACGCCAGCCCATATACAACTCATGCTTGTAGTCTCTCCAAAGCTCGCCTAAATCCTTTAGACGTTCCGCTCGAGCACCCTCACCATCGGGAAAATTAAATCAAAGCTGACATCAAAATATTAATTCATATAAATACAAAAATAATTCATGGCATTAAATACAACATATTTTTTTACCCATATATCTGCCCAAGATGTATCCTTGACCTCATGTGGCAAATGTCTCCACGACAGCAGGCTGACGGGAATGATGTTGGAGTATTTGGAAGGCGTCACCAAAAAACTCCGACATTGCTGCCCTGATTTCTCAACCATTTGGTTTTCTTCATTGTAATCCACCATAACCTGTGTGCGGCGGTTCCACACCGAACTCATGCGTGTACGCCCCCGCCCCCGCCTCCTATCAGTAGATGTATCTGTCATTAAATAAAAACAAATATTTTATCAAAACATGTTATAATGAAAATAAATATTGCTATAAAATTTTGTTAGGGTTTTATAAATATACATGTGCTAGTCTGATCGTTGAGAGCCGTCGGATCCACAGAAACTAATGGAACACCCTGTGGTGGAATAGGAGTCAAAGACGATGGAATATAGAAGCTCGGAGAGACAGAAGTAGAGGGAAAACAAGATGGGATAGCAGTTTGACCGGATTCTGACTAGGGAGTGGGAATCATCATGGGATGTGAAAATGATGGGGCAGAAGATTCAGAAGGTAGAAAAAACATGGGAGGCCTAAATATCCCGTGTGTCCCTAACAACACACCTGGATCAGAATGTGGGAAGTATGACATGTCGGTGGGAGGGGAAGGGTCTAGTCGGGCACACGCAGCTGATCGTCCACCTCTGGTACGAACCCTCCTCGTACCACCGGCCTAAGTACTAGGACCAGTACTAGGCTCCTCGTCAAATAACTGTCGACGTATAGGTGGATCCTACAAAAATGTTTACAAAAAAATTAATCACATGACATTATATGTTCTTTAAATATATATATATTTGAAATAAATTACTCACTGTAGGCACTAATGGTGGAACGCCCATCTCCGCCATCCGATGATTGTTCTCCATCATTTTTTTCCTTCGTCTCTCTTCAATTGGCTTCATTTCCTGCTTTTGAAAACAAATATGTAATTAATTAGAAAAATGAAACTAATGTGTAAACAAGAAAACTAAATATATGAGGGAATAGGGGGATTCATTGATAATTTAGCTATCAATTGTTTTAGAAGAGCTTGAATGAATTTAATAAATCATACAAGTTGTAATGTTAACCAAGTTAGAAATATTGTTTGACTAGGTTTGAATACAGTGCAATTCCAAATTAGAAAATGCAATTAAAATAAAATAGAAACCAATAAACATTGAAAATTCACATAATGGTCAAGTCATATAAAACATATTTGTGATCAATACTAAATCAATTTGAATATTACCAACCTTAACAACCCAACTCGAGGTAAAATAAAAGAATTCAGAACATGGATGAATAATTCTATATATTTTCAACCACAACTTCAGGTTCACAATCAACTCTGACAATTGAGCTATTGGAGTCATCAAAATAAATAAATTGATTGGTTCTAATGGCAATAGGGACAGTGTCAATTCTATCATCACCATCATCAAAAATATGTCTTGGAATTACTTCAACTATGAAACCAAATTCAAGTCGAAGTTGGTCTTTGACATAAAAAACTTGTTTATCCATTGATGCTAACACATATGGTTCTTCAGTAGCAAGAGTGTGAGTCATATTAATTACTCGAAATCCAAAATCATCAATAAATGTTTCATGTCTCGTCATCGAATCAAACCAATGGCATTTCATCATTGTGACTTGTCCATGAGAGTAATAATCCAATATTATTATTTTATCAACGACTCCATAATAACCCACATTTTCAAATCGCGGTCTACTATCTGATGCACTAGCATAAAAATCTGTTGTGTTAGTAACCATAACACCATCATGTTGTGTTCTCATGTTCTTTTCTCATTCAGTGAAAATAAATTTGTACCCATTAATAACAATTGATTTACAGTCACGAACCACGGTATTAGGACCAAAAGCCAAAGCTCTTATTTCCTCAGAGACAGAGTCAGTAGACAAACTCAATACCTGCAATATAAATGACTATTAAACTTAATTAAATATTGAAATAATTAATTTAAACAGTAATATTTTTACCTTCAATTTAAACCAAGCAGAAAAATCTTTTCTCTGCAAAGTCTCTCTCCTTCTCAATGATAAAGAACGATGCTTCCTATTTATCATTGTTTTATGTTCCCTGTAGATAAAAAATATGAATAGTTTAATAGATATATATGTAAGATATACATAATCAATTTAGTTACCTGATATAGTCATCGAACAAATCACAGTTGAACAAAATTGTGCAATGTTCCATCTCCTGCTCTTCATGGCTTAATCTCTTCAATGTATATGATCTAGGAATTCCTCTTGTTTGAGGAAGTGATGGAAAACTGGGTTCAATTTGCTTATACTGTTCTTCTTCATTTCTCATTGGTCTGCTCAATCTTGTAGTAAGATCAGACAAATACATCGAGCAGAAATCCATACATTCTTGAGTCAGGTAACCATTCACGATAGAACCTTCGGGATGATTTCTGTTTCGGACATAAGACTTCAATGTGAACATATTTCTTTCAGTTGGATACATCCAATGAAAAGAAACAGGTCCTCTGAGAAGTATTTTAGTGGGAATATGGACGGTCAGATGCAGAATGCTTGTGAAAAATGATGGAGTAAATATTTTCTCCAACTCACACAAAATTAATAGGGCATCTGTCAACATTTTTTTCTAGAAATACTTGGAAAACTTCTTAGCACAAAGATATCTAAACAAATGGAACAACCGAATAACAGCCACCCTTACATTATTGGACAAAAGATGACGGATTGCTATTGGAATCAACTCATGCAGTAGAACATGATAATCATGAGTCTTCAAAGATTTTAGCTTCAAATCTCTTCTGTTGACCCGTTTAGATATGTTGCTTGAATAGCCATTAGGAACTCTAATAGTCTCTAATACTTCCAGAAATTGTTTTTTTTTCTTAGGTGACATCACATAAGAAGCACATGGAAGTTTCCATTTATTTTCACTGATACATAAAGGATACAATTCTGGTCTGATGCCCCAATCCACCAAGTCACGCCGAGATCGTAAATCATCTTTTGTCTTCCCCTTGACATTTAGAAGAACCGAAAGTAACATTTCTCATATATTCTTTTCAATATTCATTACGTCTA
Organism: Viscum album; assembly: GCA_963277665.1. NCBI lineage: Eukaryota > Viridiplantae > Streptophyta > Magnoliopsida > Santalales > Viscaceae > Viscum > Viscum album. The sequence goes on from OY728138.1 coordinate 1,791,791,381, forward strand.
AGCAATGATGTAACAAATTGGTTGACCAATAAGGAAAATAAAAAAAGATACTCCTCTTCCTCTAATTGTAACGGGTTTCAGTGGAAATATTCTTTCTCTTTCCAGATTTCATTTGACCCTTCCCGAATGAAAAACTAAAATCTTTCAATTCATTAAGCACATCAGTTCCAGACATACATTGAGGTGGATCATTGGTCTCTATGGTATTATCAAATCTTCGACGATTCAATCTATATGGATGATCCTTTGGAAAGAATCGTCGATGTCCCAAAAAACTGAAACTACAGTGATGTTTCAGTCTTCTGGATCGTGTATTCTTCATACAAACTGGACATGACAGTTTTCCCTTCGTGCTCCATCCAGACATCATTGCATAAGCCTGAAAATCATTGATCGTCCACATAAGCACAGCACGCAACTGAAATATGTCTTTCGAACATGCATTGTATGTGTGCACACCCACATCCCAAAGAAGTTTCAACTCTTTTATTAAAGGTTGCATGTATACATCAATATCAATGCCTGGATCAGAAGGACCAGATATGAGTATACTCATGAAAGTGAAAGGTTTTTTCATACACAACCATGGGGGAAGATTATAAATGTGTATAAAAACTGGCCATGTGTTGTGCGAAGTAAGAATCTGCCCAAACGGATTAAAATTGTTTCATGAAAGACCCAACCTCACATTACGCACGTCAGCTGCAAAATCAGGATGTCGAGTATCAAATCTCTGCCATGAAAATCCATCTGCAGGATGAACCAACTCATCATTAGTCTTCTTTCTCTCGGTATCATTCCATATCATTTTTATTGATATTTCATCAGACATAAAAAGATTCTGGAGTTTGGGGATCAATGGAAAGTGCCACATTACTTTCTGTGGAACGCGGGATGGTGTTCCATCAGATTTTTACTTCCAGCGCGATGTGCTGCATTTTATACAATCATTTAATTCAGCGGTTTCCTCCCAGAATAAACTGCAATCTTTCAGGAAAGCATGAATTTTGTTTCTTAAAAATCCAAGTTCCTCAACTAACTTACGTTCCATATAGTGGTTTGAGGGAATATCTGCATCATTTGGAAGTAAATCCTTCAAGAGTGTAAGAATATAATCGATTTCTGTATTAGAAATCCCATACATAGTTTTCCCATGAAACAATCGGATTAAAAATTCCAGCTTTTTCATTTTATCACATTGTCGATATACTGGAGTCGTGGCAGCATCATTCAATTTTTTCACCCTATCAATATCATCATTTTCACTAGATGCATCAGCTGTCCTCATATCAAAGTCTTCTTGAGTAAAAATCCTTTCTTTTTCACGATGAGGAATAAACAGAAACCAATCATCTAACAAATTCTCCATTCCAGTCCTTTCATTTCGATCATCACCAATTTGAGATTCCATTTTCTCCCCATTGTGATACCACACAAAGTAGTTTGCTTGAAAACCATTTTTGGTTATGTGGTATCTGACTTCTTCATGGCTCAAACAAGGTATACCAATACAATTGGAACATGGGCAGTGTATGCGACCACTATCTGAAGCATTGTGAAATGAAAAATCTATAAAGCTCTCCAAATTGTTTTGAAAATCGCCTGAGATCCGATCGGTTTCATACATCCAACTTCTTTCCATTCTGTAAAAAGAATTTATATAAGTCATTTTGTCATAAAAAATTCAATAGGATTGAACTTTAATAGAAAATACATTTAAGTAAATGATAAAGGAATAAAATAATCAAGGTATCAACTACACATGTGAAAAAAACATACTAATGTGTTATTGAAAAAATGTAAAACCCGCAAGAAATTAATGTGTTATCACATCACAGCATGCCTCATCCCATAACCATATTATTAGGGTATCATGAACATGAATAACATCAACCTTGTGCCATCCTCCTACCCTACATGACCCCAACCACATGCCACATCTTATTATAGCCTTATCACATCGTACCTCACCTAAAAACACTAGGGAAATCATAGTACATATCACCTGAAGACACATGGACAATCACATCGCATGTTGCCTAAAAACTCATGGTCAATCACTTATAAAGGAAGAGTAGGGAAGACATGGTAGCTATCCAACCATATTACCACCATCCTAGATATTAGAAAAAATACTCATAACTCAAAACCTCTTATCGTTGGTAAGTTTATCCAACTCCGGTTGGGAATGTGTAGAAATAACATAAAATACATGATATATAGATAGTAAAAAATACCCAACCTATGGGTTCACATTAACTACATAATCACACACTTCACTACTACCATACAACACATAAACCATCACAACCACTTTCACCACTATATGCAACACACCACACCACCACCACACAAGACGCATAGCATTTCCCACTTTCATTTATAATCCACTTCATTCACACTTACATTGTCCATTCATTTAATGTTAAATTAATTAAGTCCATTTACCACACATCCATTTCTATTCCATCTCATTTATTTACTATCTTGTTTTTTTGTTTTAACAGCATAATTTATTCCATAGATAACCAGGAAACTAATAAAACCACCACACAACAACTCACCATCTCACAATAACCATCGTCGCCATGTTACATCAGCCAACCATCTCACCAAAACAACCACATATCACAACAAAAATATTGCACATCACAAACCACCGCACAACCAAAACCACCTCACCACATCATACACCACAACCTCATCACACAACATCTCCACACGGCACAACACCACAACACATCATCACTATCACACAACTTCACATGTCACATCCATGCCCACTAACCATCACATTTAAACCCCACATATCACAAAGCCCAACTGGTCACCTCAATCATCATACAATAGCCTACAACATATAATGAAACACAACAAAAAACCTCTCATAGAAGCAACATACCCCAACTTCCACAATTTATTCAAGGTCTTTTATTAAATTACCCATTTATTAAGCATGGAAATTATAAAACAAATGATATTCCATGGGAAACTAATTAATTAACAAAATATTCGTTCATTTCCCTATTTTTCACGGTGAAATCACATCAAAATCCAAACTTAAAACTAAAATATTAGATCAATAACAATAAAAAACAAGGTAACATATGTGTATAAAGAATAAAATACCTGATTTGAGATGATTCAGATGGTTTTTCACCTATTCGGATGGGGGAGTTCGCGAGAGGATCAGAGCGCCGGATTGATTTTAGGGTTCTGTCGCGAATGGGGGAGAGCAGTGGCCCGAGTGTATTTGGGGAAAACCTTTACCAATGGTTTTTAAAAAATTTTGGAAAATGGTTTTTGAGGGTACTCTTACCCAATGGTTCTATTGAACCGTTGGCAAAGGGGTACCCTTTCCCAATGATTTCATAAAACCGTTGGGAAAGGGTAACTTAAACACCCCTTTACCAACGGTTCTAGTGAACTGTTGGCAAAGGTGTACCCTTTCCTAATGGTTATAGTGAACCGTTGGGAAAGGGTTCCCTAAACCATATTTACCAACGGTTTAACCAAACCGTTGGTAAAGAACCGTTAGTAAAAATGACATTTCCAGTAGTGATTTAAAAAAAATAGGTTGTAGTGTTATATAAATGGTTGGAACATGGTTAGTGTTAACTATGTAGATTTCCCATCCGAAGTTTTTAATTCCTTATCCATTGTGATTTTAATGGTTGACACATGTTTTTCCTAATCATTTTTCCAAACTATATTAATTACCTAGAGTTCCTAATGAGAGGCACACAATTGGAACACAGTTTGGTAAACTATGTTGTAACATCCTAAGATTTCAATATTTAATTCTCCTTTAAATAAAACTATGTTTGATAGATTATGTTACTCAATACACCAAACTAAAATGAGTCAAGTCATATTACCATAGAACTTTAGTAAATAGAAATATGGTAATCAATTATGATACTTACATTTTATTTCTTTTTTACCTATGGAATTTAATGATTCGAAAATAATTAATTAATATGATATGATTAAAATTATTAGATATCAAAGGGGTATGCCTAAAATAATTATTTTTAAAGTGTTGTGTATTTTAATAAATTTAATATTTTTAAATACTTTAATACGTGAACTAAAAAATTAACACTCATTTAATCATAAATTTATATAAAATAAGATTAAGAACACATAAAATTTAAAGATGCCACTTTTCTATAAAAGTTACTTTTATTTATATTTAATATTTTCATTTAGAAGATAAATTCCAAAATTTTATCAATTTAATTTGATGAAATGAAAATTATTTTTTAATTAATCATATTAAAATTATCTTAGGGTGGATTTTTGGAATTTTTATAAAAGGGTTTATTTTTAAGTGAATAATGAAAAAATACCATTTTTATAAATACCACCAATTTTATGAAATCATCATGAAATAAGAATTAATTAGAAATTTATGAAACTTATATATACCAAATATATATTTCATTATTAAAATAAAATGTTTTAAAATATTATTTTAAATTTGGAAGCCCATGTATGAAATTTTAAACCCTAACTGCTGTTTTATTCAAATAAAAGAACTTTAATTGGTTTTAAAGTCACATAAATCTATTTTTTTATTTATAAACCAATAATTTTCATTAGAATCAATTCTATACATGATTTTGATATAAATTAATTTTTATTCTTAAAAAAACATTTTTCTAAAAAATGTATTTCGTTGTGTTTTACGTACTTTTATTAAAAATAACTTTTTCTAAATCTAGGAATTTAAATTGTAAAATTTATTCCATATTTTTAATAATTATATTAAAATTAGGTAATAATTCCCATTTCATTTTTAGTCATGACAAATAGTTTCCATGGTAAGATTTTTGTCACCATAATAAAGGTTAAAGGGTCAATGAGGGGGTTAAACTAAGAGATAAGCCTTCAAATGTCACGGAAACTTGTCTAAAATTACTTATTTGAAGTATTTAGACCTTAAATTGTCCTATATTCTAAAAAAATTCCATTTGGTTCCACTTTCCCATGAAAAATACTTATATTATTTTTAAATTTAAGGTTATTTACAAGGGTTTCACTCCTCTCACTTATAAAAGGGAACATACTCTCTTCACTTACACACTAACCCAAAGCTCCCTTATCTTCACAAAGATCTACCCAAATAACTTCCAAACATCCTTATACATGACCTATAGGTTTTTATCTTCCCAAAAAAACCATCCAAGAATCCTATTGTTTTTTAAAGGAGATTGTCCAAGGAATAAGTCTATATTCTTATCGAGCTTTTTCAAGTTTATTTCTTCCTAAACCTACTCAAAATATTTTATAAACATATTAACATAATTAAATCAGTATATTTAATATAATTAAATTTTTTATGTTAATGGTAGAACCATTTTATACCTCATTTTTATTTAATGTAAAATGAAAACATCTTTCATTCGTACGTGAAGACTACCAGCTCCATGAAGCGATGTAATTCATTTTTCATCACAAAATCTCATGGATAGTTATATAGATAGATTTAATGAATATAGATTATATTTATAACATAATTATTATTTTTAAAGATAATTTATTTCCTACCTTCCTTTATTTCTATCCATTGAAAAATGAAATCATCACCCATGTGTACGCACATACTGCTACCTCCATAAAGTGATATAATTAATTTTTCATCAAATACATATATGGATAGTTATAAAAATAAATTTAATGTAACGTCGCGGGCCCGGGTGCCACTCAACGGGAGCCCCGAACCCAGTTGGTCACATGACCTCAAGCGCATTTCCCCAAACGCCAGAGGCTGCCAGCTAGTAGTAAGGGCCGAGGTCTGATAGTGGGGAAACTATGCCCTCATTTGTCAAAGTGTAGCGCAGTGGAATAATATAAAAAGAATACAACAACAGCAGAAGCAATAAACCATACATATTTAATATAAACAACTGCAGTAAAAGATAACAAACCAGTTATATAGATATGATGCAAGATGTCTCAAGTTCTAAGAAAACAGCCAAAACATGTTACACATCAGTACAATACAATACAGAGTATAACAAAGAAAAATAAAACAGACGGAAGCATCGCAAGCCTAATCTCGGTCCCATGCTCCCCTACTCCTTAGTAAAAATCATATACCTGTATAGGGACCCTTTCCCTTATCTACACCTACAGAAACGTAATCTGTTTGGGCCGAAGACATGACCCAAATAGGGTGTGAGAAATAAATCCCAGTAGGCACCCACCAAAGGCCCGTGCTCAACTATGTGTAAATGTGCAACAAAAGTGAAAAAATAAATGCAATAAACTAAGTATTACTCAAAAGTAACTAACTTTACCAATTATATTCCCATTTTAATGTTCTTTTAATCATTTATTATTAAGAAACCACCACAGTAAATTTCTATGTCAACAGTCAGTGTCCTCAAACACGAACACCCTTACCCTCAGGTAATCAGAATCCCACCCTCAGGCATAATAGATATCTCCCTCAGGCGTACAAAGTGTCGCCCTCAGGCGCAGAATTCACTGCCCTCAGGCATACGAAAAGTTTCCCCCAGGCGAAATAGAACGTTGCCCTCAGGCTAAGCAGTACATTGCCCTCAGGATAAAAAGAACACTTCCCTCAGGCACAAGTAACCGAGCCATTCCCAACATGTAAATAATCAATTCACATACAATTCCTCTCAAGGAAATCTAACAAACATTATTACAATGGCATACCCTCAGGTATCCTGGACAAACGGCTAAATAGAGGAATGCACCCCCGAGGTGGTCCTGGATCCAAGCAGCGATCCCAAACAACAATTTATTATCACATTTAATTACCTTTACAAATCTAGGTATTTAAAACAGTTAAGGCCTCAGCCACACGACACCCCAATATGGGTTCAAGGAACAACAATTCACACAAACACAGAAACAGTTGGAAATTAAACACCAAGACACCTACCTTATATGCCCCTGAATGGTATACGTGAACGTCGCTTCTAGAAAAGCCCAAAAACGACATAGATCTGACGTAGAAGAAAACCTGTTCAAACACAAATAACTTCCCTTAGAAGAAGAATTGGCAAGAATGGCTTAAGAAGAGTGGAGAGATTACCCGTGCGGTTCCAACGAGATCGTCAGAAGTGAAAAAGGATTCCCGATGCTCGATCTGGAGATCCTCGAAGGTCCAGCCTCCTCTCCTGACTCCTTCCTCCAGTTCTAAGACTTCCCTATGAACAGGGGAGGCTACTTCCCATTTAATAGAAAAAAAAACTATACGGTATGTACTTTTGACTACACGGCGTGTACTTCTCTCATTTAACTATTCCTCTGGCGGCACCGCCAGACTGTTCATCTATCGACATGAGTACACGGCGTGTACTCCTGATTACACGGCGTGTACCGCTTCTCAGCTGGCAGCTGATTCCACCACCTTACTATTTGCTTTCCGACCAACTACACGGTGTGTAAATACCAACTACACGGCGTATAGTCGGTTTTTACACCCTTCGTCGCTGACATGGCTACACACCCTGTGTACTCATCCCACACGGCCAAAGTACACAGTGTGTGGAATAGTACACTATGTGTAGTCCCAAAATTTTAGGATTTTTTCCCATTTTCCTTATTTTCTCAAAAACGCTTAAGGAAAAGAAAAAAGAAGAAAATCATACCTCAAAATAAGAACCGGGTTCTTACAAACTTCCCCCCTTAAAGAAATTTGTCCCTAAATTTCCCTTCTAAGGGTGGAGAAGATAAAGCTCAGAACAGCTCTAGCCACTGAGCACGTACATCGGCCTCCCACTCCCAAGTTTCGTCCTACACTCGGCCATGCTGTCATATCACCTGTATGAGAGGAACTTACCGGCCTCGGAGAACCTTCATGCTCCTATCAATGATACGAATCGGATGATATTTAAAGGAAACATCCACCTCAAGCTCAACCTCCTCGGGCTGAAATACGTGAGATGGGTCTGAATTATAGCGACGCAACTGAGACACACAGAAGACGTCATGCATGGCTCAGTACCTCTGTGATAACTGAAACTGATAGGCAACCATCCTGACTCTCTCCAGAATCTCAAATGACCCCACATACCTCGGTGAAAGTTTACCCTATCTCATGATCCGCCTGTGTCCCAACCTCTGCGAAACACACAAAAAAACCTGATCCCCAACCACGAACTCCAAATGTCATTTGCAGCAATCAGTATAAGATTTCTGATGAGACTGTGTAGTATTCATCCACTTATGAATCAACTGGACCTGCTTAGAAGTCTCCTGCATGAGACGTGGTCCCAGTAAAGCTGCCTCACCTGCCTCTAACCAGTACAAAGGTGATCGGCATGGCCTACCATATAAAGCCTCGTATGGTGTCATCTTAATAGTTGTCTGAAAACTGTTATTGTAGGAAAACTCGACTAGGGGTATATGATTCTCCCAAGAGCCCCCAAAGTCTAGGATACATGCCCACAACATGTCCTCAAGCACCTGTATCATACGCTTTGACTGGCCATAGGTCTGAGGGTGGTAAGCTCTGCTCAGAAACACCTATGTACCCATTTCCCTCTGAAAACTATTCCAGAAATGAGACGTAAAACGGGCGTCCCTATCCTAAACGATAGAACGAGGAACCCCATGAAGATGTAAGACCTCTCGGATATACAAATTCCTGAGCTCGTCAACACCGAATGTCTCCTTGATTGGCAAAAAGTGAGCTAACTTCGTGAGTATGTCCACAACAACCCACACGGCATAATTGCCTCAAGGTGACCTCAGCAACCCCATCACGAAGTCCATCATGACATCATCCCATTTCCACTCCGGAATGGGTAATTATTGTAACAGTTCGGCTGGCCTCTGATGCTCCGCCTTCACCTGCTGACAGGTGGAACACCTCATAACGAAACCAGCTATCTCTCTTCATACCCGGCCACCAATACTGACTTCTCAAGTCTCGGTACATCTTGGTAACCCCAGGATGAACTTCCCAAGCTGAAGCATGAAACTCCCGCATCAGCTCCTCGCATATATCCCCTGGAACCCATACTCGTCCATGGAAACGTGGAATTTCATCATCGCCTATCATCCAACCAGGAGGAGGGTCCTCACTTTCCACCGACTCCCGTAGAACTAGGCCTTCTTAATCAGATAGCTATCTCATCCTCACTCTATCCAGGAGGATAGAAGTCACAACTAAAGAAGAAAGATAGGTCTTCCCCCGACTGTCTTGAACCTCCAAATGCATCTCAAAGAACAAGGCCATGAGCTACCACTCACCACTGGCCTCCTGCACTGCCTGTATCTGATTCCTCCTGCTCAGTGCATCAGCTACTGCATTACCTTTACCAGGTGTATAGGCAAGCTAAAAATCAAAGGATTGTAGGTACTCGACCCACCTTCGCTACCTCATATTCAAGTCACACTGAGTAAAGATGTACTTGAGACTTTTTTGGTCGGTAAAAACCACAAAATGCTCTCCCAAGAGATAATGTCTCCAACAACGAAACGCATGAACAACTGCATCCAACTTGAGATCATGCATCGGGTAATTCATCTCACGTGGCCTCAACTGCCGAGACCCATACGCAACTACTCGATCGCCCTGCATCAACGCTGCTCCCAGTCCAATACCTGATGCCTCACAGTAAACTGTATATCTCTTCCCTTGCTCTGGAAGTATCAGGACTGGTGCTGATGTCAACCTTCCCTTCAGGTCCTAAAAGGTTGTCTCGCAAGCTTCTGACCAAACGAACTTCACACCCTTCTTAGTCAAACCCATCAACGGCGCTGCTAAGTGGGAGAAGTCCTGTATAAAGCACCTATAGTAACCAGCCAGCCCTAAGAAACTCCATATCTCAAACACATTTTTAGGTTGTTCCCAGAAAAATACTACTCTCACCTTCTCTGGGTCTATTGTAACTCCTACCTCTGAGATGATATGACCCAGGAAGTGAATCTGGTCCATCCAGAAGTGGCACTTTGAGAGCTTAGCATATAGATGATGCTCTCTTAGTGTACTCAATACGATCTCAAGATGGGTGGCATGGTTGTGTCGATTGTGAGAGTACACCAAGATGTCATCCACGAATAATACCACAAAAGAGTCCATATAAGGATGGAACACGTGATTCATCAGAGCCATGAAAACTGATGGCGTGTTCATGAGTCCGAACGGCATAACCAAGTACTCGTACTGACCATATCTACTCTGAAAGGCTGTAAGCGGTATGTATGATGGTTTCACGCATAGCTGATGATATCTGGATCTCAAGTCAATCTTCGAGAACACTTGTGCTCCACGAAGTTGATCAAAAATATCATCAATCCTCGTCAGGGGATATCTGTTCTTAACCGTCAACTGGTTCAGCTTCCGATAATCCACACAAAGTCTGAGGGTACCGTCCACCTTCTTCGCAAAGAGGACTGGTGAACCCCAAGGAAAAGTACTTGGTTAGATGAAACCCTTTGCCTGTAACTCCTCTAACTGCCTCTTGAGCTCCTGCAACTCTGGTGTAGCCATCCTATAAGGAGGAATGGACACCGGTGCTGCTCCTGTCACAAGCTCAATAGAGAAATCCACCTCTCACTCCGGAGGTGGACCTAAAAAGTCATCTAGGAAGACATCCCTGAAACGATCAACCACTGAAGGGAAATCCGTCTGACAAGTCCCCTGATCATCCAGATATAAGATCACAATCTGGGCTATGACTCCACCTCACCCATGATGATCTGGTCCAGCTCGACTCGCCTGAACATCCCATTCGCCCTTGTATAGAAACTCTCCTCCCTCTGGTGACGTGAAACTCAACCTGTGACGATAGCAATCTACAAAGTCTCAAAAGGGAACCAACTAGTCCATCCCAAGAATGATGTCATAAGCTGTCATCTCTAAGACATAGAGGTCCCAAATAAAGTTACACCCTTCAACCTCAAGGGGGAACTCCTTGCACTGACGCACACATGTCGTTCTAGTTCCCAACGGAGAGTCTAGCGTCATAACAGCAGAAAAATAAGAAGAAACACAGATCCCAAGGCTCTTCACAATGGGCACAGATATGAAACTATGTGTAGCACCCGTATCGAAAAGTACTGAAGATAAGATAGAAGCTACTAAAATAGTACCTATGACTATAGAAGGTTTGGGATCCTACTTTTGTTGGGTATTCTGCACTGCATATGCCTACCTAGTGTTGTGGCCCTACGACACAGCCTGGGTACCCTGAGCTGTCCCGCCCTACTGCCTCTGAGATCCTGGTGTCTGGCTACCATGGCCATGACCACCATCTCTGCCTGCACACCCTGAAGTATTCCAGTTTCCTGACTGGTAAGAAGCTGCTGGTCCTGCTCCCGCATGCGGAGTCTGTACAGAACCCCTCTCACTGGCCACTGGTGGAAATTTCCTACAAAAGCACTGCAGATGACCCATCTTGCCGCAAGCTTGGCACTCCACTGGATCACGTGGACACTGTGGTCTCTTGTGCCCCTCTTTACCACATTGGTAACAAAATACCAGGCCACCTGAAGAAACTGCCTGGCTAGTACTGCCACCATGAGAGAAACTCATCTGTCACTTCCTCTTACCAGCAGAAATAGTACCCAAAACTGGTGCTGAACCGCCTTGGCCCATACCACTAGCTTCCTGCAGGTTCCTCTCTGTAATCAGCACCTGGTTCACAATAGCATGTACTGAAGGAAACCTGAAAACATTCACCAGTGCTTGGATTTCATATCAAAGACCATCCTCAAAAGTCTGGCCCTCAACGTCTCATATCCCACCAGAATGGGTGAAAAATGCTGAAGCTCGGTGAAAAAAGCAGAATAGTCCATCACCGACATAGTGCCTTGCTACAGATTCATGAACTCTCGAGCTCTATCTGCCCTTAGCGTATCTAGGAATAAGAAGTCATAGAAGGCTATCTAAAAATCTTCCCACACCATGTCTCTATGATTCTCTGACTGGGTGGTAACATCCCACCACCTCTTGGTAGAATCACACAGCATATACGTCGCAAGCTTGACCCTCTGCGCTAGAGATGTCTCAAGATGCTTGAAAATAGTCTGCATAGAATCCAGCCAAGACTCTGCAGCCTGTGGTCCACCATACCTTGAGAATTTTGGCGGATGCTGCTGTTGGAAGATACAAGTCAGCTCAGCCATAGATGTGGCAGCTGGCGGTGCTCCCTAAAAGGTCTGCATGAACCGTATAAATCCTTCACGGAATTTCACCTCTGCGCTTGTGTCCAGTATAACAGATGGCGCCGCATCTGGCTCTACTGAAGGATCCACTGGTATCCCATGGCCCACCATCTCTGGAGTATAATTGTTTCTGCTCTCCTGTCTAAAAATGCGTGGTCGTCTCAACGGTATGACACTACAAGGTCAAACACACACCTTAGATCCAGATTATCAAAATTTAAAACGAAGGGACTGAAAGGGAACAGGAGGAAGAAGGCATTTCAAGTTTTTCAAAACAAGACTACACAATGTGTATACTGACTACATGGTGTGTACCTGACTTCTCTTCCCCTTCCCGAGTCCTTCTACACGGCTAAGCCACACGGATCCTATTAAACAAAAACTACACGGCGTGTATATTAACTACACGGTGTGTCTGGTGAAATTTTCCAACTACCCGTGTCGTTTTTGACACGGCCGACTACTCGGCTTGATACTACACGGCGTGTTACACCCGCAGGTACACGACATGTTAAAAAAGAGGTAACACCAACCCGTGTTTGTTAGTTACATGGCCAGGTCCCCAGGTTAGACTACACGACATGTACATCATTGACACAATGTGTATGTCTTAAGGTTTCCTCTGTCCATGTTGTTAGTTACACCGGCGGACTCCGGGTTAACACTACATGGCGTGTACATCCGGTACACTGCGTGTTTTCCCCAAGCATTTCCCTTCCCTGTGTCTCCACCCACACGGTCTATGGCCCGGGAAGAGACTACACGGCATGTACTGAGGGTACATGGCGTATACATAAAAAGTTTTCTTTTCTTCCCAAATAGAAGAACACACAGCGTGTGTCCGAGGAACTACACGGCGTGTATCCTGGGTTTTCCAGACTATAAGGCTCAGATACTACTCCGGAACCCAGAAAATACTGAAAACCAACACATAAGTGCCAAATTCCGATCAGTGAGGGCCCATACTCCCCGCGAATCAAAGTTTGGCATCTTATATGTGTTATAATAAGATAAACCGTTAATGATCCACCAAATTTCGGTCAATGAGGGCTCATACTCCCCAAAAACCAAAGTTTGGCATCCATTCTATCAACATACTCACAAAAAAATACCCTATCACATAGCAAGTATTTATCAAAGCAGCTATCACAACAGCGTGCTTTTTCTAGCACAACAACTATCACAACAACATGCAGTTTCTAATGCACCTACGTGGCATGGAACTATGCATGGAATGTGATTTCTAGCATGTGCCTAAATGATACATGAGATGGAATACCCTCATCTCATTGGGTTGCAACTAAATAGAACCCATGGATAAAATATAAACAACAAAATCACAAGTGTGTCACCAAATGGTGAAATCAAATCAACTGTAAAACTTGCAAAATCAAAAGAATTGAAAAAATACGAGGTAGACTGGATTTTCTCTGTACACGGGTTAGCTACACCCGGGCACAGCTAATTACCAACTAATGTTTCCATAATATCCCTGACTAAGGCTCCAAATAGTAAGTCAAAGAAAAGAACCCCTTTGATACCACTTTGTAACGTCCCAGGCCCAGGTGCCACTCAACGGGTGCCCCGAACCCGGTTGGTCACATAACCCCAAGCGCATTTCCCCAAACGCCAGAGGCTGCCGACTAGAAGCAAGGGCCCAGGTCTGATAGTGGGGAAACTATGCCCTCATTTTTTAAAGTGTAGCGCAGTGGAAAAATATAAAAATCATAAAACAACAGCGGAATAAATAAACCATACATATTTAATATAAACAACTACAGTAAAAGATAACCAACTAGTTATATAGATATGATGAAACATGCCTCAAGTTCTAAGAAAATATCTAGAACATGTTACACATCAGTACAATACAATACAGAGTACAACAAAGAAAAATAAAACAGCTGGAAGCATCGCGATCCTAAGCTCGGTCCCATGCTCTCCTACTCCTCAGCAACAATCATGTACCTGTATAGGGACCCCTGCCCTTATCTACACCTACAGAAACGTAATCTATTTGGGCCGAAGACATGACCCAAACAGGGTGTGAGAAATAAATCCCAGTAGGCACCCACCAAAGGCCCGTGCTCAACTGTGTATAAACGTGCAACAATAGTGCTCAAAAGTAAATGAAATAAACTAAGCACTACTCAAAAGTAACTAAATTTACCATTTATATTTCCATTTTCATGTTCATTTAATCATTTATTATTAAGAAACCACCATAGTGAATTTCTATGTAAACAGTCAGTGTCCTCAGACACGCACACCCTTACCCTCAAGTAATCAGAATCTCGCCCTCAGGAACAACAGATATCACCATCAGGTATACGAAGTGTCACCCTCAGGCACAGAATTCACTTCCCTCAGGCATACGAAAATTTTCCCTCAGGAGAAATAGAACGTTGCCCTCGGGCTAAGCAGTACCTTGCCCTTAGGCTAAACAACCAATTCCCTCGGGCTAAAAAGAACACCACCCTTAGGCGCAAGTAACAGGTCCATGCCCAACATGTAAATAAGCAATTCACATACAATTCCTCTCAAGGTAATTTAACAAACATTATTAAAATGGCATACCCTCGGGTATCCTGGCCAAACGGCTAAACAGAGGAACGCACCCCTGGGGTGGTCCTGGATCCAAGCAGCGATCTCAAACAACAATTTATTATCACATTTAATTACCTTTACAAATCTAGGTATTTAAAACAGCTAAGGCCTCATCCACACGACACCCCAACATGGGTTCATGGCACAACTATTCACACAAACGCACAACAGTTGGAAATTAAACACCAACCCACCTAACTTATATGCCCATGAATGGTATACATGAACGTCGCTTCCAGAAACGCTCAAGAACGACGTAGATCTGACATAGAAGAAAACCTATTCAAACACAAATAACCTCCCTTAGAGGAAGAATTGGCAAGAACGGTTTAAGAAGAGTGGAGGGATTACCCGTTCAGTTCCAACGAGATCGTCAGAGGCGAAAACGGATTCCCAACGCTCGATCTGGAGATCCTCGAAGGTCTGGCCTCCTCTCCTGACTCCTTCCTCCAGTTCTAAGCCTTCCCTATGAATAGGGGTGGTTACTGCCCATTTAAGCGAAAAAAACAAATTACACGGCGTGTACTTTTGACTACACGGCATGTACTTCCCTCATTTAACTATTCCTCTAGTGGCACTGCCAAACTGTTCATCCGTCGCCATGAGTACACGGCATGTACTCCTGAGTACACGGCGTATACCACCACTCGACTGGCAGCTACTTCCACCACCTTACTATTTTCATGCTGACTGACTACACGGCGTGTAAATACCCACTACACAACGTGTAGTCGGTTTTTACACCCTTCGTCACCGACATGGCTACACACCCTGTGTACTCATCCCACATGGCCAAAGTACATGGCGTGTGGAATAGTACACAGCGTGTAGTCCCAAAATTTTAGGATTTTTCCCCATTTTCCTTATTTTCTCAAAAATGCTTAAAGAAAAGAGAAAAGAAGAAACCTGTACCTCAAAATAAGAACCGGTTTCTTACATTTAATATATAAATATGATATATATTACATGATTAAAATCCTATATTTGATGAAACCATGACAAATTTTCAAGGATAGGAATCACTGAATCAAAACATGTATGAGAAACATAATAGTTAACACCTAAATAATTAATTTCAATAAAGAATTATGAGTAAATAGGTAAAATGAGTTATTAATAAATTATATCCAATAATATAAATAGAAATAAAGATTATATATATGTGTGTGTATGTGTGAATAAAAAATATAAATTTATTATACCATAGGTTGGAATGTGTTCGACCAAGTGGGAATCCAAGTTAAGGGTTTATCATCTCAAATTTCCTTTTTCACAACATATTTTGTATTACTTGCCTATTTAAATTATATGGTTTATATAATCCCTATTTTAAATATTATATCATGATAAAATATTTAATCATTGTAATTAAAGTTCTATTTCACATTGTCTCTTTCAAAATGTGTTGATTCCAGCATTATAAAATTTGTAATAGTTCTTGGTCTCAATTTCAATTCCTTGAGATATGTTTCATGTTATGCACCATGATTTATTTTATATGGTGTACTTACTAACCCATGAATATATTTTGAAATGTTAATTAATGTAATTAATGGGATTTATAAAACCATATCATGTTCAAACTTTCATTGGGTCTTGATTCAAAAGTTACCAAAGTTGTGCGGGTTTATTTTATAATCTCACCTTTTTATTGGGATTGTTTATCTTTCAATTTACATTGGGGAGATTTTACATTCTTTATTTCATAAAAATATATATTTTCTTATAATATGGTTATTTATGTATTTTTCGAGTATTCTTTCAATTTTTCCTCTTTTATTACACAAAACCTCTAAGAAATTGTTTATAAGAAAATTAAACATTATTTTTTATTTTTTGTCAAGAACCTTTCTCTTCCATATCCATATTCTTTATTGTTTTTCAATAAATTTATTTTATATAATTTAATGATTTATTAAGTTAAATTTATATTAACTTTCAATTTCTATTAAAATGATTAAAAGTATTATTTTTAACTTTTTTGAGAAAGTAATTTTTGACTTTCTTTACAAAAATGTGAAAATAATCTATTTTTAAGCATTTTCTATAGAGATTAATTTTCCCATAATCATGATCATTATTCATGTTTTAACTTACTTTAAAAGTTTTTATAGTTTTATAAAGTAATTTGTATTCCCATTATTCTATTATTTTTTCAATAGAAAAGGATGTTATTTTATTACATGTTTTGAAAAGAGATTTTATTTCACTTATATATGTTTTTATCTTTCACTATGCATTTCCTTACTTAAGTATAGTTTATTTTCAATATTACTTTACAAACACTTATTTTAAATAATTTTTTAATTTTATTCTTTATGTATCATCAAAATAGTTTTGAAAGTGACTTTTAACTTCATTTTTACAATAAATTTAAAAACATTTAAAGGAAATTCTTTTAAAATATTCACTTTTATTTTCCTCTCTATTTTCCAAAGGACCTATAATTGTTAAAACACCTTAATTTCTGATTAAATGATGGTATCATTCATTTACATGTTTTTTATTATCATGGATTCATTCTACATCATTTATATTATTGAATTAGTCATATACTCATTACTTTATATGGTACAAACACCCTATTTTACTTAAATTAGACTATAGGTGTTTACCAAGAATGGTGGATCATTTATTGAATAGATAAATATTGACAATCCATATACTAGTAAGTTCTATATATATAATTATTAAATTATAAGGCGGGTTGATTATGTAATGGTAAAATATTTACATTTCGTATATTAGTTATTCAATATGAATGTTTATTACTAAGGCATATTGATTAGGTATTACATTTCTTTCATATGATGAATACATTAGACTTAGTAATTGATAATAGGGGTTCGATATTAAATATACCCTTGATTAATCAATAGGTATCATGAGAAAAAATATCTTAGGTATTTTTTATATTCCTTATCTATTTATGTATGATATTTTGGCATGAGGCCTTAACGGTAAGATTATGATGTCCAATATTTTGCATTCCATCATTTTGAAATTAGTTATTATTGTTCATGTGATTTTTTAATTTATTTTTCTATCCATGGATATATTCCATACTCATGTTAAAAGTTATATAAAATTATTTCATTTATATTTATTTCTTTCATATTTCTCAAGTTTCATTTCTCTATGATAGATTCCATTATATTCTACTCTTACTGAACATCTGAGCTCACCCTTTTATGTTTCCATTCCCCAGGTTATGAATAAGAGTTATAAATATGATATATATATATATGGGTATCATGTGTATATAATTTTGTGGGAGATTTAAAATTATTATTATGGAATAATAAAATCCAGGTATAGTGGAAAAAATGACCATTGGGTGAGAAAGATATAGGTTTTGTTAAGTAATGTTTTCCCAATTCTCTAAAGATCTAAACCTAAAAAAGTTATAGGATATGTGAGTGGATTAATAATTTTTTTATGTTATAATTATGTATAGTTAAAATTGGTTTACTTTAGTTTGTACCAAAGTTAGTACATAAAGATTATTTTTTAGCTCCAAATCCATATGTATGGGTCTAGGGTTATTATATGTGTAGCCAAACCATGTGACCTATTAAAGTTTTAGAAATGTTAAAACTCCAAAATTACCATATCCTTATTATAACCCCCTTTAAGCCCCCTTTCTCCATATTCATTCGAGGCCATCCAAGGAGTAACCCAAGGTGTGACCCTCTCATCCTCCTTCTTCAATTACTTGGATTCTTCTTTGAATCCAAGTGGATTACTTGAGGTTTAGGACCATTTTCATTCTCTTTTATATATTTCCCTCTTTATTCTTATTCTTATTTCTAATAGAGGCCATGGTGGTCGACCCCTAGGTCATGGGGCTTATTTGATCTTGTGATTTTTGATGTACAGGGCTCATAGAACTTATCTTTAGACCTCTTAACATTATTTATTTAAGGTGACACATTTTTATTGGTTTGAGGTAGGTTGCTCCATTTTTAATTCTTTAAACTTCAAAACCTTGATTTCTGGGATGTTATAATCCCTTATTTGTACTAAAATTCATTTAATAGTGATTTTTAAAGCAAGATGTAATTATTTCCATTCCTTAGTAATTTTTAAGCCTTATGAAATGGATTTTTATTGGAACTTAGGTCATGCATTGTTGAAACTGATTTATAAGACCTTCTAGGTGTTTGATAAAATATCTCAAAGACTTCTTGGAATGTTTTTTGAAAATAAAAAATTTAAGAACTCTACTTGGTTTTCAAATTAAATGGAGTTATTTAAAAAGGTATTTGATTATTATTGAGATTTGGTTATTTATTGGTTATCATTTTATAGTTATTACCATTGGTATGATTCTTTAGATGTGTGGTGATGATTTAAATGATATTTTGGTTTCTCAATAAGCGTTTTAAACATGTTTATCAGGGAATTAAGATTTCTTTGGTTGGAAAATGTAAATTTCAAAGTATTGAAACATATTAATCTTTTAAAGGGGAAATCCATGTTTTCAACTTTGGTTTAAATATTTAAGACATGGTTGGAATGTCATGAACCAACCCAGGTCATACCTAGATAGAACACTTGAGCTAGTTTTGGTAAGGACTTAAGGGAATTACCAATCCCCATGAGCTGGTGACAAGTTCTTGCATATCAAAAATAATGTATTGGGAATGATTTCTCTTATCAATAATAATAAATAATTAGTATAAGAATAAATAGAACACGACCATGAAACCAGGAACTCAAGCACAATAAATAAACCAACATGAATAAATATCTCAAACATATAAGGATAAATAAACAAAACATGACCACTATGACAACCCATGTCAATAATACACTTTATTTCATGATTTATTACATAATATTAAACTTAATAAAATCCAAAAGATTGATAATACTAGTGTATTTGGGAAACCAGGTATATAGAACATCAACATGGTACATGGGTATAATAAAATTATTGAAAAATTACTTAACATGCTTCTAAACTTCCATTTCTCTTTTAAAACTGCATGAGATAACCTGGGGACATACATAAGAAAGGGGTGAGCTATAAAGCCTAGAAATAGAATAAACAAGAATAACATTAACAAAGTATTACATGTTAGAAAATAAGCATTTCAATGGGACATTAAAGGAGATACAATCATAAAAATGAACAATGAGACATGATATAACATGATAACATAAAGGCAACATGGTAATGTATAAAAAACTTTGAACATGACATCATAAACATAGCTCAAGTCTAAGCGCTAAGACATCATAACATGGTGGACAAAGTCCCATCATGGATTAGGTTCACTCCATAATAAAATACATGATTCCACATGATAATAAATAATTAACCAATGCATTGGAGTGATATATAATTTTGTGTTAACCCATATCTTTCATATCATGTACATGTATAAGTGTGCCACATAGATCATTCAATATAGGATCATATTTCATCATGATTAATTCCATGATTGGGGAGTGTGGAATACATAAATGGAATTTCCTAATAAAATAATTATAGGTATTTCTAGGTGAATAGCCTTTATTTTAAATAGAAATTTTATTCACATTAAAAAGGTTTGGCATGGAAAAATCCCAGTGAAATTTTGGCATCATAACGACAATACTTAAAGTCTTATAAAATGGTTTAATGAGAGAGAAAGGGGTCTCTCGAAATTTGGAAATCAAATGGAAAGTAAAAGGTATGTGTAAAAACATATCCTAACATTATTAATTGGAAATAAAAGTCAAAAAATGAAGAATATTCTTAGATAAAGAGGAAAATGATGTGATCTCTTTCTAAATTTCAGCATAGTAATAGCTTAGGTAAATGCTATAATGAGAGGGGATAAATGATCTCTAGTTATAAGAACATCAATTAGAAAGTAAAGGTACATTTATAAAGGAATTAAAACATAAAAAAATTAAATTCAAAATTATAAATTCAAATAAGGAACTTGAATGGAAAATAAGATAGGGAGATCCCTAAATTTTGGTTTTGCAAATTGCAGGACAATTTTGGCAGCATAACGAGTGTACATAAAGGATTATGGGAGGACTTAATGAGAGTGAAATGGGTATCTCATCACGTGGAAATAAAAAATGAAGTAATTGGGATATATAAAAACATATCCAAAAAATAAAAAAAAGGAAATTAAGATTCATAACATAAAATAGGTGCTTGAATAAAAATAAATGAGGGAGATCCCTTATTTTTTGTATGAAAAATTGCATGACAATTTCAGCAGCATAATGGGTGTATATAAAGGATAACACAACGTATTAATGAGAGTAAAAGGGGTATCTAATTACATTTAAATTAAAATGGTAGTAATATGTATATATAAAAACATTACCAAACAACAACAAATGGAAATTAAGAGGCATAACATAAAAAGGCGCTTGAATAAAAAGAAGATAATGAGATCCCTTACCTTGAGAGGGCTGTTCCAAAAGCTTGGGAGGAGATTCTTGAGAGATTGGGTCACTTTTAAATGACTCTATAGAGTGTATTTCAGATTAAGGATGTGATCCAAGGTTTTTTAGTGAAAAGTAAGGGGATTTTGGGTAGGTTTATATATGAAAAGATAGGGGAGTTCTTTATTATTTCCCAAACTTAGGTTTTGGACTCTATAAAATAAAATAATCAAAACCCCAAACATTCCCAAGGTTTTTACCCATTTTTCCTCTAAAGAGAATTGGTTTTAATTGTTTTATAATTAAAATGGTTTAACTCATTAAAATATTACCCTTAGTGATGTGGAAGTGAGTCATGTTCATAAAGAAATGATTTTAAAAACTCAAAATATAATATAGGTTTTGGAGGATTCATAAAGGCTTTATAAAATTAATAAAATAACCTAAAAACCACATTATTTTAAAAAGGAAAACATATATTTGGTTTTATATACTCTTTATATCATTTACTATATCACTTTTGGGTCATTATGATATCATAATACACACCATATATTTATACCATATTTAATTTTTACCCGAAAATTCGACTGCCTTAAAAAATTATGAAACATTTATTGTTGTATAATTTAAAAATGATAATATAAAAATAATATTTATTTTATCAAAATAATTTTAAAAATATATGAATTTTTACTTTTAAAACAAGAATCGACATTTATTTAGAAATTATGGTTATTTTGTCAATAATAGTTTTGAACCCTTATAACAATTAAATTTGAATTCATAAAAATTGTATTATCATTTAAATTTAATGAAAATTATTTAATATTATTATTTTACTAAAATATAATTTATTTTTAAAATCCATGAATTCATCAAAAGGGAATGTCGTAATTGAAATTTCTTAGTACAAAAAAATACAATTTGTGTTTCATCGGTATTAAAATCTAATTTTTATCAAAATAATTTATTAATTATTTATAAAGAAATAAAAACAAATATAATAATTATTATATTTAAATTAAAATATAAATATTTATATTATTATGTTTACTTTGTTTCTAGTCCTTAAATTATTTTTATCCTTAATTAACCTATTTTTCTTTTACCGTGGTAATAAATATTTACTACATTTATTATTCGTATTGTTCAAAGATTAAGTTGAACTTATTATCTAATATTAATTATGATTATTAAATATATGGAATCCATTTTATAAAAATCAATTCATAGATTTGGAATATTTAAATTTAAAATAAAACCCACAAGCATGATGGAAATTGATTTTTCAAAAAAATGCATTTTTCAAGGAAAATATTATTTTACTTTAACTCTATAACTAGTAATAATAACTATATGAACTTCAATTAATAATTATATACATATTATCCAGACATTAAATTTAAATCATTAACCTTTAGGGATTATTTTTAATTAATTAAAAATGTGAAACATTATGCATTTTAAAATAGTTTTCAAAATAATGTATTTTCAAGCCTAAAAATAAACTTATTTTAAAATTTAGTATAAATTTTATTTAAGTTTAAATAATTGGATTAAATATAACTAAATTATTATTATTTTACTTTTAAATATAATTAAAATATTAATGTTACTTTTAAATTACTTATTTTATCAAAAAAATGATGGTTTTATAGAAAAAAAGTGTATTTTCGCTATTCAATGAAAAATAAATATTTCCCAAAAAAATCCCAAAAATTCACCCTAATTTAATTTTGATATGATGATATAAAAAATGAAGTCAATTTTATCAAATAAATTCTATAAATGTTTTATAAAATAATTATAATAATTTTTTCAAAAAGAAATAAAAACATTTTTAAAGAAAATGTATTTTGAAGGTATTGCCAAAAAATGAGTGATTATTTACTATGAATTTATCAATACATTTATGTTTAGTAGGAAATTTATATATATATTTCATAATTTATTTAATACTCTTTATATTTAAAAATTAAACAGTTAGGTTATAATAGTTGTATTTAAATGATCATTTTTTTTGGGTTTGGTGTTGTGTATCACGTACGCTTCAAACAGAATTTTGATTTTTAAAAATTTAGGGCGTTATATTCTTCCCCCCTTTAATAAATTTAGTCTTCATAATTTAAACTTTATCTTGGTAAGAAATTTTTTGATACTTAAAAATATCCTTATTTAAAACCCACGTCATAAAAAGGGTTAGAGAAAGGGAAGTTCAAAGGTTATCACATAGCTAGGTTTCCAAATATGAGAACATTAGTGGGAAGTGAAAATATAGACATGGAAGAGAAAAAAAAAACCCAAAAACTAATAGACCATGATATAGAACATGGTCAGGATGAATTCAATGATCACAAATCTATAAATTCTTGATGGGTAAAAATACCATAAACTCGTCGAAAATGGTCATAATATGATAACATTTTTGTTTCTGGATTATTTTCCTAGAGTCAATGAATTACCTTACCATATATACTAGTAATATAAGGAAATATAATTTATTAAAAAGTATAATTTCATCCTTCAATCAATTTACACTATAGTCTCATCTTTTCTCCAAATTATGAGTACTCAAAATGATTTTTTTTATTCCTGAAGCACTAGAATAAGCTTCTAACTTATCACATAATCCAAAAAAGAATAATAAGTTATTAATCTTATATTTACTAAATCCAAAAAGGTTATCATAAATTAAGATAATATTGAAAATTAATAAACCTTAATACATTATTTTTCAAAATTCAACAAAGAATCCCAAAGGTTTAACAAAGATCATTCATTAAATAAATACCCTTATATCCCTAATAACATCAACAACATCAACATTAAAGAATGTTATAAACTCAAAGGTTGTATCATACCCTTAATCTAACATAGCTAAAAATAATAGAATTATTCTCAAATAATTATTTATATTAGACCTAATGGGTATATATATACCTAATCATAATAAAACATCTCATGAAATATTATTAATCACCTCAAAATAAATAAAAAAGAATTGTTCTTGTAATATATTTCCCAAAATATCCTTAATCATGATAAACTTCCATCACATAAATCTCTAAATGTGGTATCCATGATTTTAAATATAATATTATAATTATACATTCATCCCAATACTCTTTAGTTTTATCCCAACATCAAACACTGATTAAGGGTTATCAATCCCTCAATCATGTGTTTTCCAAAATATCACTTTATCACTAAATCACTTTTATAGGTTATCGGTACCATTCAACATATATTTCAAATCCTTAAATGAAAAATACTATGAAATAATCCTTAGATGATTCATGATTCTTATATCTATAATTCCATTGATATACTACTTATACAATATAATTCTCAAATACCAATACATAAACACTTTAATCCTTACACTTAAATGATTTCTATAGCATAGTTCCTTCCTTAGTCTATGTTTTAACCATTGATTTATGTCATTGAATCGGATGATGCCCATATTCTACAAACATAATACATTGAACAAAAAATGGTATATAAGGATATGACATATTCCCTTCTATCATACTCTTCATTTTTTTATAGTAACTATCTACTTTATACCCTATTTTTCACACTTAAAACACCTTTGAGTTACTTTGTGGCATTTACCTAGGTGACTCTTTCTACATTTTTGGCATTCAAGAAATTGAATCTTCTTTCCTTTATCACCTTTATAAGATAAACTTGCTTGAAATTTCATCATTCTCTTCTTTGATGTCTTTGGGCATTTGACTATGTGTTAGTTGTTAATTGTGATTTTTGATATCTGGTTTGGCATAATCACAACATATATTACTTAATATCCCATCATGTTAGGCATCTCATTTGGGCAGTCATCACATTATTTATTACATTGGTCATTGACTTGGTTCCTCCTATTTCCATCCATTGACTAGAATAAAGGAAAAATTAGGGATTTTTACTTTTAAACTATTAAACATACAAATAAGAAGCCAATAATATTAAAGGGATAACTTATAAATGACATTTATTTCCTTAACTTATGAATTTATAGGCTTAAATATAATTTATCCATGATCTATTTCCTAACATAGACACTTATGGGCATTTTCCCCTTAATAATGGTTTGTAATGAGATTTTAAATTTACCAAAGCATATCCCCTGGGAGTGTAAAACTAGGTGTGAAATAAGTCCCATTGTCATGCACCATTTCCTGATTGAGTATATCTCAATATGATGTTTTCTAGGTTTTCACCCCTATGTACATCTATGTTAGAGCCACATCTACTTTTACTATCCAGATAGGGATGTATTTTCTTGTAAACCACTTACTCTATACTTTACCAAGACATATGGATGTTTTCTTATACCTAGTTTTATCCCAAACTCTTCCTATAGAGTATTATAATCCTAATACCAAAAAATAAATATACTTTCCTTTGATACCAACTATGAAAACCCTTGTTATTAATACACTTTTTTCATGATTTATTACATAATATTACACTTAATACAACCCAGAAGATCAAGAATCCTAGTGTATTTGTGAAATTAGGTGCATGGAACATCAATACGATTCATAGGTACAATAACATTATTGAAAAATTACTCAACATGCTTCTAAAATTCTATTTATCTTTTAAAACTGCATGATATAACCCGGGAACATACATATGAAAGTGGTGAGCTATAAATCCTAGTAAGGGAATAAAAAAGAATAACATGAAGAAAGTATTACGTGTTAGATAATATGAATTTCAATGGTATATTAAATTATATATAATCATAAAAATGAAAAATGAGGCATGATATAACGTGATAACATAAAGGAAACATAGGAATGTGGAAACAACTTTAAACATGAAATCGTAAACATAGGTCTAGACTAACTTCCAAGACATCATAACATGGTGGAAAATATACCATGATGGATTAGGTTCACTCTATAATCCTATAAAATATACCTCATCAGTCTAAATCATTACCCAATGCATTGGAGCACTATATAATTCCATCTGCACCCATCACTTTTATATCATGTACATGCATAAGTGTGCCACATAGAACATTCAACATAGGATCATATTTTATCACATTTAATTCTATAATTTAGGATCATGGGATACATACATGAAGGTCCCCAATAAAAGAAGTGTAGTTATGTCTAGTTGAATACCCTTGAGTAGAAACAATGATGGTGTTCACATTACAAAGGTTTGGCATGGAAAAATCACAGTGACATTTCGAAATCATAACGACAGTGCTTAAAGTTTCATAAAATGTTTTAATAAGAGATAAAGGGGTCTCTCATAATTTGGAAATCAAATTAAAATTAAGAGTTATGTGGAAAAACATATCCCAAAATTAGTAGTTGGAGGCATAAAATGAAGAATATTCTTGAATAAAGAGGAGAAAGAGATGATCCCTTACTAAATTTCAGCATAGTAATAGCTTAGGTAAAAACTATAATGAGAAGGGATTAATGATATCTCATTATAAAACATAAATTTTAAAGTTAAGGTAAATTTATACAGGAATTAAAACATAACCAATTGAGATTCAAAAGGCTAAATACAAGGAAGGTGATTGAATAGAAAAGAAGAAAGGGAGATCCCTTACTTTTAATACGAAAAATTGCAGGATAATTTTGGTAGCATAATATGTGTACATAAAGGTTCATGGGAGGGATTAATGAGAGTGAAAGGGTTCTAAAATCACATGGAAATCAAAAGGTAAGTAATAGGTTTGTATAAAAACATACGCAAACAAGAACAAATGGAAAGTAAGAGGTGTAACATAAAAGAGGTGCTTGAATAAAAAGAAGAGAGGTATATCCATTACTTTTGGTATGGAGAACCTTAGGAAAAATTTGGAAGCATAACGGGTGTACATAAAGGTTCATGGGAGGTAATAATGAGAGTGAAAGGGGTATCTCATCACATGGAAATAAAAAGTGAAGTAAGAGGGATATATAAAAACATACTCAAATAAGAAAAAATGGAAATTAAAAGGCATAACCTCAAAATAACATTATATTAAAATTTAAAGCATAGATATGTTCATGGATACCCTTTATATCATTTATTTCATCACTTTTGGGTCATTATGATGTCATAATACACACCGTATATTTATACCATATTTAATTTTTACCCAAAAATTTGATGATCTTATAAAATTATGAAAAAATAAATGTAGTATAATTTCAATGTTTTGATTCAAAAAATAATTTTATAAATATTTTAATTTTCACTTTTAAAATAATAATCGACTTTTACTAAGAAATGATGGTTTTTTATCAATAACAATTGTCAAACCCTTATAACAATTACATTTTACTTCATAAAAGTTATATTATCATTCAAATCAAATGAAAATTATTTAATAGTATTATTTTATTAAAATATAATTTTCTTTGAAAATTAATGAATTAATCAAAAATGAATTTCTTAATTGAAATTACTTACAACACAAAAATACAATTTGAGTTTCATTGTATCAAAATCTATTTTTTTATCAAAATAATTTATTAATTATTTATAAATAAACAAAAAAATATATAATAATTATTTTATTTAAATGAAAATATACATATTCATACTATTAATTTTACTTTTTTTCTAGTCCTTGTTGATTTTTTTATCCTTAATTAACATATTTTCCTTTTACAATGGTAATAAATATTTACTGAAGTTATTATTCATATTATTCAAAAAATAAGTTAAACTTACTAACTAATATCAATTACTACTATTAAATATATGGAATCTATTTTATCAAAATAATTTCACATAGGTGGAAGATTTTAATTTAAAATAAAACCCTCAAGTACATTCGAAAGCAGTTTTTCAAAAAAATGTATTTTTTAAGGAAATGAGGATTTTAATTTAACTCTATAACTAGTAATCTTCACTATATTAATTTAAATTAATAATAATAAATATATTATAAATAAATTTAATTTAAATAATTTCCCATTATTTTTTATTTTTAATTAATTAAAAATGATAAACATTATGCATTTTAAAATAGTTTTCAGAAAAATGTGTTTTCAAGCCTAAAAATAAACTTGTTCAAAATCCGATATAAATATAATTTAATTTTTAATAATTTGATTAAATATAACTCAAGAATTTTTATTTTAATTTAAAATAAAATTAAAATAATAATGGTACTTTTTAACTTACTTAATTTATCAAAAGAAATGACAGTTTTATAAAAAATATTTTTTTTACTATTCACTGAAAAATCAATATTTCTAGAAAAATACAAAAAATTAAAATTAAGTTATTTTTTATATGATAATATAAAAAAGGTAGTTAATTTTTTTAAATAAATTTTCTAAATGTTCTATAAAAATAATTATAATATTTTTTTATAAAAAAAAATAAAAACATTTTTGAAGGAAACATATTTTGAAGACATTACCAAAAATTGAGTGATTATTTACTAAGAATTTATCAATAAATTTATATTGAGGATGAAATTTATACATATATATCATAATTTATTTAATCCTATTCATATCTAAAAATTTAACGGCTAGGTTATAACAGTCGTATATAATTGATCATTATTTTTTTGGGTTCAGTGTTGTGTATCACATACGCTTTCAAAATTTTCTATTTTAAAAACTAGGGGAATTAAAACCACTAACCCACTTCCATGTGAAAATGGATAGCTCAAATTTAACCATTATCAATCTAAATCCATTTGTACATTAACATCCACTATATCCAAGTGGATCGATAACCTGAAATATATTGGTGTGAGCTAAAAATCCCAGTAGGTCACCACCCTTTAACCCAAGTATAACACTTTAAAAGAAAATCCATTTCATGGAAGTTCATAAGTAAAGATACAAAATAAGTTTTCTATCATAAAATAAGTATCAAATATTTTTCCTTGAAAACACCCATTCTTAAAAATATGAGGTTTTTTTCTGAATAAAACAATAATTTATATTCTTTTAACAAAAACATATATAAATTAAAATTAATCCTTTTTACCAAAAATCTTGAAATATATAAAAATACAATTTTATAGTTAAAAATACCATTTTATAGTTAAAAATACACATACCTTAAAAAATAAATATATGTCATCGTCATGGAATCTTAGGTGATCAAGGGAATAATCTAGTTTAAAGATAACAAGGTTATCAATGAAGCAAAGTCCACATATCGAAAAAAACTACACATCAATCGACCCTGCCCAAATACTTGGTATTATCCTTCCTGACCTAACCAAGGGGTAACATCCCATAGGTTGACCTAAATACCACTTAGGGACACAAGAAAGAGTATAATTATAAACTAGTTCACTTGTGTACCTATACCTCCCTCCAAGATATCCTAATCTTCCCATGACATATCAAAAATAGAGGAGAGCGTTTTAAAGAAATATTCATTTCATACAACCATTTCAGAAAATAACCATTCATCTCATTCACACCACCAAAAACCTACATAATAACATCCCCTTTATCCAATTGTAATAATATAACATAACTACTACTATAGGGGTAATTATCCCAAGGTTTACAAGACAACCATGAGTTCCCATTTATTACAACATAACCACCACTATATGGGTAGTTATTACATGGTGTCCAAAACAACCATGAGTTTATTTTTGGTACTATATAAATGGGTATTTCCCATGGGTTTTAATTTTCTGATTAAACTATTAAAATTTACAATTGTTTCTTAGGATCAGTCATTAAAAATAAAGGTAATGAAAATCTATTTGGTAAAAAAATTGTAAATTCATCATTTAATCACTTTAATAAATGTAAACTTTCAAATCATTTCAAAAAAGGGCCAACCCATCTATTCTTTATAAAAAAACACCTTTTACATAATTTTGGAAATCAAAATCATAGAAAACTTCAAGAATAATTATTAAGACCCAATTAGGCATTAAAATTTTCAAAACAAAGGCTTGTTCACTTAAAATAGTTTTTATATCAAATCATATGAAAAATCCCCTTTTATAACTTTTATAAAAAGCTCCAAAAAATAGGATTATTTGACATAAATACTATATATAAGTTAAAAACATTTTAAAAATTTGAAACACCATAATGAACACATAAGAAATTGTAAGTTTAATTTTAAAGAAAGATGAATGGGACACCTACCTCAAATCACATTGTTTTCAATGACCATAGAGGTAATCCACTACGATGCAAACCAAACAACATTTAGAAATCAAGATGGGTTCAAATGAACCCTAATACATCAATAATTCCCCAATTAAGAACAAAAATAGATCTTAGATCTATTCTCCATTACTTCTAAGGTTAAATAAGATGGAAAACACAAGAAGAATAAAAGAGGAGATTTTACCTTGAAGAATCAATCTCATGAACTAAATAGACTTGAAGGATACAGCATGGAGAATAGAGGGTGTTTGCAAGGAAAATTATCCAAGGATCAAGACTAACCAAAATGAGCAAATTTATAGGGTTAAATCGGGTTAAGGATATACTAAAACCCCTTTTAATATCATCGCACATACCCTCATCAATGGAAATAACTCCGCATTTAAGAGAAAACTATTGATTGAACATTTCAAAATCTTGAAACCATTTATTCACCACCCCCATGGTGGTCTCGATCTAACCAAACCTAGGATCCTAACATTCTAAATAACCATGATGTGGTGTAGAAACATTGGTAATTTTGGACTCACCATTCCCATCACTATGGTGCGATAGAGGCCAAATTGGCTATGGTGCATAGGGGGACTCCCCATGCCCCACGCCCAAGACCACACCTAGAACTGGGTGTGTGGTTATACTCATGGTGTATAGGTGAACCCTAGTCACAAGAGGTCTTGGAACATGACATGGTCTTTCCCTATTGCACTTAGAAATGCTACCCCCCCCCCCCCATTTAATCCACTTAGGACTAACCAACACATCTCAAACCCAAAATAAACCATCCCAAAGCAAAAAACACATACCATAAACTAGTTATGTGACATAGAACCTTATTAAAGTGGGTTGGATTTAGACCTTGGTTATTATTGTTTCTAATTTTATGTTAATGTTAAGCGGGTTGTGATTTGATGAAATATAGTTGATTGAGTGAGGGATTTCTTAAAGAGGAGGTAAGTAGGATTTTATATATTTTGGAATTTCTTTTGATTGAATGTATGATTCACATAATCACATCCATTTGGTTGATCATGGGAACCTGGGATCTAGGGTAGGGAACACTATGGAAAAATTACTAGACATGGTGCATCGTACCTAGTTTTGAACTATGAAACAACACTAACTAAATATTGATATGATATGTTTAGGGTGACACTTTCTAGGGTGAACCATTCTCAATAGGAATTGATATTACTCTCCTTGACAGCATATATTCAGTTGTTTATGATATTTTAGTCACTATAGTAGTATAGGGTACTAGGTTACCTTGACCTTAGTTTCCATAGGGTCACTCCCATGACGTTATTTAATTTTAGTTATTTACATTATTGCTAATTTTATTTTTTGTTTATATTTTTTATGTTCCTTTCATAGTTTATATTATTTAGTTTCATATATTTTTATTTTTTAAACTATCATTAAAGGTTTTTACTTTTAAAGGTTATGCATGGGGTGTAGAGTGGTTACCAACTAGGATTTTTTTATCGTGCCTATATATATTTTAGGTTTTGTTGAGGTTCTTGAGGACATATGTCTTGTGGAATCTCCATTTCAGATTTATAATAGAGAATTTTATGATAGTGATGGTGGAATGTGACCTTAGATCACATAGATATTGTTGGTTTTGGATCCTGGTATCTTTAGTTCATTGTATCATTTATGTATTGTCTATTTCAGCTTCCTTGTATCTTTAAATCATCTTCTAAATTTATTATGTTTCTATTATATCATGGATATGAGATGTATGTTTATTTTTGGTTATGCCTTGTTTGGGTTATTATTTATTTTGAAATTGGACATTGGTTTTGCATAAAATTCCTATATACAGACGAGTCATGTCATATTATTAGTAATTTTTTGTTGCGTATTTAGTTATTTTTATTGGGAGAAATTATTTACAAGTGTGTTTCTTTAATACCCAGACACTAGTTTCTGGTCTATGGGGATTGAGAATATCATTTAGGCCTTTCCACTATCAGACTTGGGTATTAAGTCAGGATAACTCAATTTGGTTTGTAACAAAAATGGTATCAAAGTACCCTTTTTAGTTAGTGAGTAATAGTGTATAGAAGATTGTAATGTTAAAATATGAGAGGTAGGTGGGGGAGAGTCTAAATACCTATTTCTAATTCTAATCCTTGAGTTACCATGGGATTTATGGTTTTGATTCATGATTTTGAGATTATTTCTCTTTTTTTAGATGTATTTTGATATAATTGATGGTTTTTTGGGTTATCCTGAGATCATGTGAGTTATTTTAAGATTTTTTGTGATTTAGGGTGAAATTAGAGGATAAAACAAAGGCAAAAAGTTACCCCAAATGGTCTAGAAAACTATGTGAATATTAGGCACAGTGTTCTGTTATATCTTCTTATGGTAGATTCATAGTTTCCACATGGTCTGTCAAACTGTGTGGCCCAACCATATATAGACACTAACCCCTTTTTAAATTTTTATGTTGGAACCATTCTTCTTCCAGATTACTTTTTATCATAGTTATTATTTATTTTATTTGATTTTAGGAGATTTTTTATGGTATTTTGGGGTTATTTGATTGGGATTTGTTGAAATTTAGTGATGTAAACCAGATTTAAATAGTAATAGTAAGTTATAAATGTAATAAATAATTTTTTTTAAATATATTGAAGTGAATTTGATATTTTATTCTTTCAAAATTGGTTTGATAAATAATTTTAAAAATTAAGAGTGTTTTTCAAGTTTATTTTTTAAAATAATAAATAAGTCTTCTAAAATTATTGAAATGGGCTATATGTTTTAGATATTCAAGATGGTTTTAATAATGGATTTATGGAATTTAAAACTAATTTCAAGTGTTTTTTATTTATTTTGATATAAACAAAAATTATTTTAAAAATTCATTTTTAATGAATTCTGAATGATAAGTGGTTTGAATCATAGTTTTTACAATGAAAAATTGGTTTTAAAATGGTGAAAACTAATTTTTGAAATTCATAAAATAAACTTCTAAAAAAGCGAGTGGAAATGATTTTGATATCTTGGATCATGATAATGATTTCAATGATGATATTTTGAATTTAAAACTTTTTTAGTGGGGGTATTATATATTTTAAAGTATTTAATATAAACCTTTTCTCCATTGGGGTTTGTTTGGATTTATGGTTTCTCATATAAATTTGAGTTTAATTTTTTGTGTCATTTATTTGGTCTTGTGTTTCTTAATTATGAAATATAATTCCTAGGGAATTCCAGATAGAACAATTATAGTTCCTTATAGTGGTCAGCCCTACCCACACTCTAGGTATAGTGGTAGATTGAAACCCTTCTTTAAGTTTGGATATTTTTCTAAGAACTCTTGTAATGACATTTTTTATCTTTCAATGAATTTTTTAATGACCCAATTATGAGAATATTTTATTTTTACCTATACTTATTTGTTGATGTATTCAATAATTTCATTATTTTAAGATTGTATTTAGTGAGGTATTATGTTATGAGTGGTGATTTTGCCTCTTATTTTGGTAAAATCCTTCTATATTGTGAGGAGAGGAGGTAGGATGAACCAAACTAAATATTTAGAATGATTTGGGAGAATCTACTCATCCTATTTTCATCATCCTATGAAGAATTGATCTTTTATATGTTTTTATTTTAATGATCTTGGTAATTTTAATCCCCCTCATTTGAAAATTTTATCAACCTATTATCATTAATAATGGATGATTCCTCTCAAAAAAATTGAGTTTATGTGTCGTGGATGATATCTAGGTGGAAGTTTTATGTTTTCAGTTTAGTATATCTCTCTCCTTATTCTTTTTTACCTCATTTTTCACTTATTGGTTCTATTCTATATTATTTTGTTTTGGGATGTTTGATATTTGTGTCACTTTAAAGGATATAATGATTATTTTTGTATTGTTTTGGATGTATTATTTCATTATTTGATTCATATTTTCCTCCTTGGGAGAGAGTCTTTGAGTGGCTTTTAGTATTTCCTTAGATCCCACCATATTAGGGAAAATACTTAAATGGTGTTGAGGCCTGTCACAGGTCTCGGTTTTTTATTATCTATTTCAAATTTTATTATTTGTGTGTCAAGAATGCTATGGATTAGATTTATGGGGTTTCATTATAGATTAGGGGAGGTTTTTTGATCTGGGTCTCTGATTTTTTGTAAGATATTTTCTATATATTCCCTCCTTCCTTATTAAATTATTTTGGGTTTCATAGTCGCTTTTGGAGGTAAAAATTAGTATGGTGAGGAGAATTTTCATACCTTGGCCTTCCATTTTATTTATTATTTTATTCATTTATTTGTTTGTAACATTTTTCTTGAGTTTTGAGTCGAATTGCCTTATATTTCTAAAAATCTTGAGGTTATAGTTCCAGAAACACGGTTAGTGATAATCGTGCAGCCTACCCCTGTGAAACTTGAAATCCCTTATCAGTGGAAATTTTCATGATTTGTATATGGTTTTTCTATCCATATATCCAAACTATAAAAATTACTAGGAGTGTCCAGTGAGGGATGCATGGTTGGTTCATTGTTTTCCAAACTATATAGTGAAACCATGTGACCTATCTAAGTTTTAAAAATCTTGACATTCATAAACTACCCTCCCTTAATTCTAACTCTCGTTGAGCCCCATTTCTCTCTATTAATTTGAGTCCATTTGAGGATTAACCCTAGGAACAACCCTCCATTTCTACTCATTCAATTCCTTATCTCCATCTTTGATTCTAATTTGATTCCTTGAGATTTGGTTTCATTTCCATTATCATTCCTCCAAATCTATCTTTTTTTCTTCTTCTTATCTCCAAGAAAGGCAATGGTGTCTGAATTATAGGTCATGGGGTTTATTTAATCTTGTGTTTTTTTATGTATATGGATCATATATCTCAACCTAAAACATCTTATAACATTATTCATAAAAGGGAGTGTGTTTCCATTGGTTTGAGGTATGTTACTTCATTATTAATTCTTTAAACTTAAAAACCTTGATTTCTTGAATATTATAACCACTTATATATTCTAAAATCCATTTAATGATGTTAGTTTTAAAGGAATTTATAATTATTTTTCTTGCCTTATCAATTTTTAATCCTTGAAAAAATATATTTTTAATCACACTTAGTTTGTGCATGGTTAAAATATATTTCTAAGACCTTATAGGTGTTTAATAAAATGTATAAATACTTATTCAAAAAAATCAATTTTTAAAATGGGGTTTAGGATTTCTAGTGTTCTTGAAATTTTTTTATCAGAAATAATTTAATAATTCTACTTATTTTTTAAATTAAATAGATTCATTTAAAAATATCATTGATTATTGTTGAGATTTGGTGATTTATTAGTTATCATTTTATAGTTCTTTCCATTAGTATGATTCATTTGAGGTGTAGTGATGTTTTATATGATATTTGGGTTTCATTTTAACTGTTTTAAATGTGTTCATCATGGAAGTAAGTTTCATTTGGTTGAAAAATATTGATGTTAATGTATTGAAATTTATTTGGATTTGAAAGGGAACGTCTATGTTTTAAACCTCAATTTAAAGATTTAATACTCAGTTAGAACCTTATAAAAGTGATTTGGATTTATCCCTTGGTTATTAATATTTGGGGATTGATATACACATCAATAGGGTTGTGTTTTGATGAAATGGGGTTGATTTAGTGATGTATTTCTTGTAGATAAGGTGAGTTGGGTTTTTATATGTTTTTTAATTTATTATGATTGAAATTATAATTCATATACTCACCACCATTTGGATTATCATGGGAACCTGTGATCTTGGGTAGGAAACATTAGGACAATACTGCTAAGCATAATGTGTCATACCTAGTTTTATACTATGCTATAACACTAACTAAACATTATTATGATATGGTTAGGGTCCCACTTTATGGGGTTACCCCTTCTTTATAGGAATTAAGATAACTCTCCCTAGTGGTGTGTACAAAGTTGATTATGATGGTATGACCACTGAGATAGTGTTGGGTTCCTGGTTACCTTGATATTATTTTCCCTAGGTCCACTCCAATGATGTTGCTTACATTCAGTTCCTAAATTTGTTACCAAATTTATTTTCTGTTTATATTTTTATACACTAATTTTACATTGCATTCTATTATTGCTTAAATTTATTATTTTCTCTCTCTTCTTGGGCTACTGATATTGCTATTTACTTTCACTTTCTCATATATATGTGTAATTTAAAGTTGATAGTTTTATTCTTTGTTAACCATTGGAATTAAGTTATAAGGGTTTTTGAATATGGATTGGTAAACAATGGATTTTCAATTTAAACTCTAATATACTATTTTTCTTTTATAATATTTTATTAAATATAACTTTAATGGAAAATGGTTTATTCTACAGGTGAATGTTTTTTCTTAATTTTTCTAAAATGTGATTATTTTAGAATTTAATTTTAAAATGGTTTCTTTCATTTAAATTTCATTACCTTCTTTAAATGTTTCAAAGCTTGTTTTTTTCAAAGGGATAAAAAAATTGTTGAGAAAATAAATTAAGGAGATGGTTCCATGTGTTTTTTTCAAATTAAAATGTAAATATTAATTTCATAGTTGTATTTTCCAAAATAGTATGAAAGGTTTTTACTTTTAATGGTTATTCATGGGGTGTGGGGTGGTTACCTATTGAGATTTTTTCTCATGCCTATATATATTTTAGGTTATGTTTGGGTTCTTGAGGAGATATTTCCTATAGAGTCTCCATTTTGGGTCACTCATGGAGTGGTTTTTGATAGTGATGGTGGCGGGTGACATTGGGTCATGTGGAAATTATCAATTTTGGATCCAAGTGATCTTTGGTTTATTGTATCATTTATGTATTGGACATTTTGGATTCCTTGTATCTTAAGATATTCATTCAGATTTATTATGTTTCTCTTATTCCATGTATTTGAGATGCATATTTATTTTTGGTTATACCTCATTTGGGTTATTGTTTATTTTGAAACTGATTATTGGGTGTGCATGAAAGTCGGACATATAGAGGAGTCTTGCTGGATTCTCGGTAATTTTGCAACATATTTAGTTGTTTTTATTATGAAAATAATTCCTAATTATGTTTCCTTAATTCTTGGGTGTCAATTTCCAACTTCTGGGCATTGATAATTCCCTTCAGGCATTTATAGGGGTCGGATCAGGTATTAGGTCAGGATGAAATGAGTCAGTTCGTGACAACATCATAACGTAGACATCATTTTTCCAATTCATCATTCCACTATACTTTGATAAAATAAGGTAAAAACTTCTTAAACTCATTTAAAATTTTAAAATATTTCTGTTAATGAAAAAAAATCATAGCTAAAGAAAGATTTAAGATAACCTTGAGTGAATCATTTTATACATCTCATAAGCATATATTTGATCCACTTGTTGAAGTACTTCAATATTAAGTTACTTATAAAGTTTTTTTCCCTATAAAATAGACTTTTTCTTTCTTAATAACATTTTTTAAGTTTTTTTTTTGGTTTAATAAGTTTCTTACATTAAGATTCTTCTTCTAATAGGATTAATCTCCAAGGTAAGTTTGATGATGATGATATTATTCATCTAAAGTAGAATATTTTATCTGATGAGTATCATGTTTTACTAATATTTAATAAGTAAATTTATTAAATGTTCTCATGCTAAAATGATGACCCCTGTTAAACTCAATCATCATATCTATTAGTGGGAAAAGATCTATATTTCACTAAGTAATTATTCTACTTTGGAAATCCTCTCATCACTTAGTTTTTTAGGTAGGGTATTATCTTAATCATATTAATTATGAATCTTGGATGTTTGAGAATACAATGCTTTATACAATCCATCATATGGATAAACTCAATATCATTCCTCTAATATCCTAATTCTTAGGGTTTCCCAGCTAAGTATAACCTAAATATCATGGTGTAATTTAGTTACCTAACTTTTAGGTTTATCCATTCCTGTGATTCCTTATGCAAGATAATCTATGGGAACCCTACTTTGGAAAAACCTACCCAGTTGAATGATTGAGATCTTAATATATGTTTTCTTTAGAAGGACTATGACACTTAATATTCTTAAACTGGGTATAGACACAAAATCTTATCACTTTTTATTATCTTTACCTATATTCATAAATTTAATGATATAGTTTGGAATATTATTCATTCCACTAAATTAATATATCCAACCCATATTGGTGTGTAACTATTTACACAACTCATGGTTTGTGTTACTAACCCAAATTAAAATAAAGTTATATTCATACATACCCAAATGAATCTAATTTATAAGTTACGTGAACACATTTCATGCAAAGGATTAGAATTATATGAAATCAACAATCAGAACAAGAGTAATCTTAGAGCCATAGATAGCCAAACCCTACTTTTTCCGGGTAAGATATAAGCCTCTAAACTAGTGAATAGTCCAAACTAAATTCCCCCTACCCAAGGATAATTTAATCAAGTAAGATCTCAATTTTATCATAATTCTAACACCTAATATACATATAAATAATTATTAATTGCTTAGTTCAGGCTCATAACCTAGTACAAGACAAAGTCATGGTAGAAGAAAACTAAATCATTTATTATACCTAATATTTAACTCCTTGGATGCATGTATGACAATTTAAAAGAATTTTAACTATTTAAACTAAAGTATAAACATACTCATAACATAAATTCTATATCTATGAATAAAAATAGTGAATAAAATAAATAAATAAATCATAAATTTAAATATGATATATACTATTTATGAACAATTCATAAATAAATAATTATAAACACTTTATAATTTTGAAATTCATTATAGATAATCCATAATTAAATAAAAATAAACATTTTACATTTATTCTCAATATGAACATTTTCATGTTATTAATTATATGGAATTTAATTTAAATATATTGTATTAAATGAAATATAAATATTTTATACTCTAGATATTTTATGTAAAAAAATTATATAATCTAAATACCTCATATTTAACATTTATTTTCAACTTGATCAAATTAATTATCCCAACTCCTTTTGATATGGTATAAATTATTTCCTCAAATAATGTCTTTTAATTTGAAAAATTAAAATTAATAATTATGAACAGTTCATAATTTTAAATATAAAAAATTTATACTAAGCATTATTTTTTAATTTATAAACACTTAAATTACCTTATAATTTCCATATAAACCATTTATATCTAAATTATAAGTCGTGTCATATAATTTGAAAAAAGATGTCAAATATTAACATTTAATATTGTACATATTTATTCATTAAATATTTCATAATCACTTAATAATAAATTATAAGAAATTTATAATTACTTAATTTGTAAAACCCATTATAAAACAAATATATGACCTAAAATAATTTTCCCAATGATTTATAAATGATATATAAACCATTTTATTCAATTATAAAATGAAATATTGAAAAAAAACTATTTTTCTAAAAATATAATTTTTAATGATATCCTTATATCGTTATCCATGTTATACTATGTGTGATAAGTGGAGTGTCCTCTTATATATCATACCTTATGATAGATAAATAGTGGATCATGTAAGAAAAA
The DNA here is from genome assembly GCA_963277665.1 of Viscum album. Classification (NCBI taxonomy): domain Eukaryota; kingdom Viridiplantae; phylum Streptophyta; class Magnoliopsida; order Santalales; family Viscaceae; genus Viscum; species Viscum album. The sequence goes on from OY728138.1 coordinate 1,791,831,238, forward strand.
CTTGTCACACACAACCTGTGTAGGAATAACTCACGTGGTTGGTAATTACAACCTATGATATATGGACATATATAATATTAAACATGATTCTCAGTGACTTACATGGGATAAAACTAGTGGTATTTTACTCTCACACATAAGATTAACCAAGTGTTGGAAGATCACAGAATATTAATTTAGCATTCCAAGGATGTCGTAAGGGGAAATAAGTGTGTAAAAACCTACCTAGGAATAATACCTTGCACCCTTATGTTCATTTCTTTTGATTAGCCTCCTATGTAAGATTAAAATGAAACTTTTTAGCCTACATAAGGTGAGGAAGTGTGCAATATTTCCATAATATTAACCTATGGTGCTCGTTTGTCACAACTTATGATTGGTTGTTGTGAACAATTAATTCAGTTGATTATTTAACTATTGTATGTAATGATATCACCCTCAACACATGGATTTCATCTATTATCATATACAATATATCATAATAATGACATAATTATCTATTTTCCTTCACGTTAAACATGATTTCATTATCCAAATTACATGGTGAATCTCTAATACTATTTTTGGGTTTATAAGGATTGATTAATGTTTATCCAATGCAGCATAATATATTAGAAACTAATTCTAAATATCTAGCATTAATGAATCTAAAACCATTATATAGAAAATGAATAACACTATATATATAACATACATCAATGAGCAACAACAAATATCTTTAATTGTATGAGATTGATAAAGATCCTTTTGTGGCGGTCAAAGGAATCTATCCTCCATGGTTTATGCATGGGTTAGAATGAAATATCCCTTCACATAAGTAGGAATCTCTTTCCTTTCATTACATGTTAGTGTCTATACGGTAAAAGAGGGAGGATATGAGAGCTTTTTTAGAGGTAGAGAAACATTTGGGAACATAAAAAGGTGTATTTCACACCCAACCTCAATAAAATAGCCTCCATATATAGTACTCAACTATCCAATATGCATTAAATCATACATTTATAATGTATGAGTTAATGAATTTTGATCAAAACACTTGAAACCCATTTTTTATACTTCTTAAATTTCCCTTGGGTTGATATTTTATTTTTTGTCACTTGATCTTGTTGTCACTGTCAATGTCATAATGAAAATATGATAAGATGGGTGATTAATTGAATATCCACCCACTAAAAAAGAATATTTTTTACTCATACACTATAAGTAAATAATAATTAATAGTTGGTTTCCCTTGAATAATTTTATAATTAGATTCAATTGGGAGGCCCCTATACATCATATTATTGTTGATATGGTCTTTGTGGAAGAACATGACAAGTTTTGATGATGAATTTCCAATACTGTCAACAATAGTTTGGAATAGAAAAAGTGATGGATAAAGTTAGAAACATGAAGATCAATTATAATTAGTGTTAAAACAGCTAGTTGATTCTAGTTTTAAGACCCATGAGTTGGGACAAGATTATCCTTATGTGTTGTTTTATATGGTTATTAAACCCCATGATGAAACATGCGTGGATGAAGTTTCAAGCTGATTGAAATTAGAAGTGTATTGTGTGATATTAAAGAACTATAGGAGAAGATTTTTCACTTACTACAAAGTGATTAAGAATAATTTTAAAGTTATTAATAATTTTTCATAAATTACCAAATGTATTTTGAAGTTTTTTTTATAGGCTGAGATCAAATGGAGTCAGAGTGGAGGAGCGGTTGTTTGAAAATAATGAAGTCTAGAAAATTCAGGATCCATATATATGAATTCCAGTGTAAAAAAATTATAGTATAGTCGAATCCATGTTAATGAAGTCACTATGTATGTAAATATTTTAATATGTCAAGATTCATATAGCTTAATGAATTTATATATCTGAATGACCCATTTAAGGGATTTCACACAGCCAAATTCTGCTACATATCCCAATTCAGAACTGTGTAGCCTATTGAAGCTCTGTGTAGCTAAATCCAATGATACAGTTTGATTCCTCATGTAAGGGGTTTCAATGGAATTATCAAAATTTACATAGACAAATATTTTTGGGTATCTATATTCAAAACCCATGTACTTGAATGAATACTCACATACTTAAATACTATGTAACTAAATCCAAATATGAAAATTTAGTTTATGTAAATTAATTTGAACCAATGTAATTATATCCCCATATACTTTATTTTAATATACATTAAATCCACAATGGGATTCACATAAGATAATTGTACTTACATACTCGGTGAAATTTTACATATTTCCAAAATTAATATTTTGAAGAAGAAAATGATTATAAAGGATTTTAAATGTATTCTTCATGGATTCAAACATCACAACACCTTGAATGGTTTGTGATCTAAGCTTTAATAATATATATAATATGGTATTCATCCATATTAAAGGAAATATCAAAGAAAAATGAAAAATATTATTTCCAGAATTTAAAAATTTTTAGGAAATTTAAATATATCAATGCTTTTGATATGTATTTTATTTCAATAAATAATGAAGCTTAGAGAATTCATGATTCAATCCTATTTTGATAAATAAAAAATTATAGTTTCCACTGAATATGATCCTTGATATTAAAAATGAGTTTAATGGGTTTTCAAGAGTAATGTAGATAAATAACCATCTAACCTTGAGTTATTGTTTATCAAGGCCTATGTATTTTAATCTAGGTCATTTTGAGTGTTTGTGAGTGATTGAGATGGTATTATTGCAATTTAACCAAGAATTAAGAAATGAGAAGACTTCTAGATTTATTGAATCATGAAATTAAATTTGAGTTCCATGCCACATCTATTTATTATGTACTACTAATACATATGGAAGATTTATTTTACATATTTTTTAGGAAGCTATTGAGAAGATGAAGTCATAGCTACTATATATTTTTGTGAAATATTTTTGGTAACATTTTAAAAATAAAGAATAATTAAATTTGGGCATTCCATGAATATCCATTAAGTTAAAAAATTTGTACATGAAGTTACATGGATCCCAAAGTGTGTATCCCATGATGATTCTTTATGGATGGCAGTGATAAGTTCCCCACAACTTTCCATTTATGGTTTATAGTTTAATGGAAGAAATTAAATGCACTTAAAATATTCCATATGTGCATGAGAAGATCAATGAGGTATAAATAAAAATATAATAAGTATCCACTACTGCTTGGTGAATCAAGATTCTAAGAGATGAACAACTGAGTGATATCTATAGATCTCTCTTGATGATGATGAATAACCCAATGAAAGTTGTAGTGAATAATAAGAGGTAGATCCAACCATAAATCTAAGAGAATTTTGACAAATCCTAAGATGTTGAGTATAGATAAATCTAGGAGTGAATATATGATAAAGATCTACGGGTCTGAACTAATATTAGGAACCAAATTACATGCATTTATGTTGAAGATATTCATACATACAAATATCATGTGTTGAGAATAATGAGATCTAATTTGTGGATGTTGTTCCATCCTTGTGACATAAAAATATCTATTTAACTTCAATGAAATCACCTGTATATATATAGTGGGACTCTATAGAACCTATTAAACTTGAGGTATGTAGGGAGATCACTATGCGACTTAATGAAAATTGTTTTAAACTATTGAGATAAGTTTACTATGACTCTAGAAAAAAAATTCCTATGAGTTTTAAGAATTTTAAACACTATGAGACTCAGTTTTGGTGTGGGAAATACCACCCATTGTGATCTATATTTTATTATAGTAGAGAATTCATAATTGGGGAGAATAATAAATCATGAAAAGGAGTAGGTATTTCTATCGAAAATTTTAAAAATATTATGTGCCTTTTATATTTTTTTTTTGCATGCATGTGGTAGTTAGTTTCTTGGTAAAACATCACACAGATCCAATTTCATTAAAATAGGTTTAATTTTAAATAAGGTAAAATAATCAATAAAGAATTTGGAATTGGTAAAAAAATTCAACACCGTATTCATCCCCCCTGATCAGGTGTCTGCACTGGTCCATTGGATACATCAACTGGTATTAGAGTGAATTTTTCTTCTGATTAGATCTATTTTAAAGACCCATTGAATTTTATTTGAGTCTATGAAGTGTAGATGGTCGAAGTACCTTAGATGGATAGATATTAATCCACTCTTATTTCTACAAAGTGTAAGTCTCTCCCAAGACTGTGGAAAATAAGGGAAATAAATAGTCTAAAAATATGAGAAGGAAAGATTAATCACTACTAATTAAAGATAGTTAGAGTGGTATTAGTTGTTCTAGTTTTGATGTTATTGAATTCATTAACATTTCTGATTATCTCTACTATGAGGTTGGGAGTACATGAAGAAAGTTCCTTCCAAATTAATTACTTATATTTTTGAGTCTATTTGAGATCTTGATGAAGAAAAAATCTAATAGAATGTTATAAAACAATTAAAAAGGAATTGGTTGGGTAGTTGTATAAATGAAATTCTCTCATAAAAGAACTAAATGACAAGGATTAGTCCCTGAAAATTTGTATAGAATAGTTTCTAATAGTATAATAAAATATATAATATTATATTGATGATAAATTTAAAGTTAACTAAGATTTTGAAAAATTAAATCCTTACATAGGGAGAGTTACAAAATACTTCTATTTGTGTTAAGAATGATCAGTTGGAGATAAAATCAAAAAAGATGAAGGATATTGTATGTATCTTGCAATAAAGAAACTCTTTTCATGAAGATAATGTTTATAAGTTTAATATAGAGTGGTAAGAGAGAAAAAAGTTGGTTTGGTTGGAAAATAATTCACTCAATATGAAGTGTTTGATTCTAGAAATCAAACTAAAGAATCTATATTCGACACAAATTGGACCTTCCAAAAGAATTAATAATAGGGTTATTTTCACTCAATATTCATAGAAGTATATTTCATTAAAAGGGTCTCAAATGGTGTAAAAGTGATTATGAGATCATGTGGAGAAGCATCCACCTCTAGCTCATGGAAAATGGTAACTCACTGCCCTAAAAGTTCAATTTTGTAATAGTTCTATCTCAATTTAAAGTGTATGGAAAAAGATAAAAAATATAAAATTTTGGGTTAGTAAAAATGTTGGGAAACACACCAAAATATCAAGGTTGTAAGTGAGTAAGTCCCAGAGGAGAAGATCTCCAATATAATCTCAAAAAGTTGGTGAAAATTATTAAAAATAGAAAGAATGTAAATCTGGAAAATCTAGATAAAAAACTACAAAAAATAGGTTTTTAAGCTATTGTTGGTTCTGATAAAGGTTTGTGTATATAGACTTATATTTTTGCCATAAATTTTCAGACTATGAAATTCAAATAAGTCGAATAGATAAGGGAAATGATAAAAGTGAGAACAAACATGTTGTACAAAATAAGAAGTCTTCACAGAATTGAAAAATCTATCTTCTATGAATAAATTTGAATACTCAAACAACTATTGTGGGTTTTGAAACTTATATAGACACACTTATAAAGAATATTGGAACGTTTTTACTAGCCACATAACTTATTTTGATGAAAAAAATATACCACAACATAAAATTAAAAATAATAATGGAAAGAAGAACAAGTATGCATTGGGAAAGAATACAGCTCCTAAGAATCCAAATAAGTCTGAGGAGGATATTCAACTATCTAAGAGAAATACAAATAAGAAACAATATAAAACACCTGAGAATAAGGATCTCACACCAACTAATAAGAGAATATTCTTCTATTGTGGTAAAATAGGCAATATCATGGGCATTTTCAATCAAGCTATGAAGACTATGGTAAATGTGAGAAATATTAAGATAGGTAAAGAATATATACAAGAGTGAGATTCTATGACTAGATTGGGGGTTGGTAGTCCTTGTGAATAAGTTGAGAGGCTACCCAAAAGAGGTAATATAAAATTTTATGAAGGTGTGTGTAGATGGTGTAACTTACCTAGACACACGCCCAACAAGTTATAACAGTCTTACCTAGTCAAAAGTAATTATAAAGAGATAAAGGGAAAGAACCATTAATCCCTAGTTACAAATCTATTGCTACAAAGAATCAATCCACACCAAATAATAAGAAGGTTAATAAGATTAATTAAATATTGATCCTAAATCATGTTCAGCTAGAAGAAGTAAGGAGGTTAGAGAAAGCATCAAAAAGTGAATATGTTCTGCTTTCTCAATAAAATAAATCTATTTTAGCTAAGAATAATGAAGTGAAGGAAAATAATCAAATTTTTCCAACTAAATTAAAAAAAATTAAACCTAAATAGAATTAAATCATGAAAAAGTTGATATATTTCAAAGTTGTAAATAAGAAACAATTTGGGTTAAGAAAGTAGTCCCAGCCCCAGTTCTATAACTGAAGAGATGATAAAAGAAAAAATTGCTTTCAAATCAATTGTGATTGTGTTTCGATGATGGGGACTGAATATGAGGTTTGAAGGAGGGTTGTAATGCTTATATATCCAGGTAGTATATCCACCATGGAGTGAAATTTCAATTGTTATTAATTTATAATTAGTATCTTTTTAAACCAGTATCATAATTATATATAACCTATTTCTAGAAGAAAGTAACCATAGTGATGAATTATGGAGAGCACTCCTTGAGGTAGATAAACATAAGAAGTAAAGGCTACCATAGATTTCATATATTTTAAAATTATGAAATCTAGAAAGCCCCAGCATATTCTGAAGTTTTAGGTATGATTTCATTATCCCACCACTAGTTTAACATGTATATATTATGTTTATCAAGGGAGAGTATTTATCTAACAAAAAACTAGGGGGTGGTAGTTTTCTTTCACTTTAACTTTCTAATATGTTTAGTTAATATTAGTGTAGGTTTACAAATGATTTCAAAAAAAATATTTATATAACCCCTCAGAATTGAAAAATATAGTTTTTATAATATTAAAAAATTTAATAGACAACCTTAGTGTCTAGGTTATGAAATATTGTTTTCTAAAATAGGTTTTCCCAAGTATACTTAGAGTGATTAACTAATTAATCATTACTAAAAAGTATATGGTTCCTACTTTCTCTAAGATTACTGAGAATCATGGGAAGAATAATTGGTATTTCAAGTGAGATCACCCTTACATTAAGTGAGAGAAATTTTTCCCTCCCTTTTCATTCATTATCAATTTAAGGGAGTATAATGACATTGAGTGTTGGAGTAGATTTTGAATTGATAAAAAATATAAAGGGGAATATTTAAGTACACATGGGTTGATATTGTATTTTTTGTTAACTGGTCTTGTTATCACTATTAATTTCATAATGAAAAGGTGGAAATTTGAGTGATGTATTGATTATCCACCCATTAAAAAAGAAGAACTGCTACTTATACACTATGGGTAAAGAATAATGAAGAGTTGTATACCCTAGAATACCTAGCTATATAGATTCAAGTAGTAATCCCCTATATATCAAATTATTATTGATATGATCATCATGAAAGAATATTTAAAGTGTTGAGGAAGGAGTTAGAGTACTATCTATAATAGTTTGGAATAAAAATAGTGGCGACTATAATTAACAACATGAGGAGTCATTAAAATCACTGGTAAAATAGCTAGTTGATTTGATTTTTAAGGCATGTTATTTGGGATAAATCTATCCTTGTGTGTTGCTACATATGGGTTCTAAAAACCATGATGAAACACACTTGGATGATTTTTTCGGTTGATTGAAATCATAAGTATTGTGTGCAATCTTGAATAATCTAAGGTAAAGAGTTTTCACTTGCTACAGTGTTCTTGAGAATCATTTTGAAGTGATTAAGAAGGTTTCAAAAATCCCCAAAAGTATTTTGAAGCATTTTTGTTGGATGAGATCAGTTAGAATCTGTATAAAGGAGTGCTAGTTTGAAAATAAATAAGTATAGAAATTTTAGGATCTATGTATGTGAATTCTAGCATAGGAAAATTCCAATATATCCTAATCCATGTATTTGAAGTCCCTACATGTGGAAATATTTTCATCCATGAATATTTGTGTAATTTAATTCATCTGCATAGTCTAATGACCCTCATAAGGGATTTCACATAGACATATTCTTCTACGTATCCAAATTTAGAACTGTGTAACTGAATGAATATCCACATATCCAAATCTAGTGACATAGGTGAATGAAAGAACCATTTTATTCATGTATTTTTTGATATAAAATGGACCATTTTTATAAAATAATTGATTAAACCTTCCAGCATTTGATTTTTTTTATATTTTGTGGAAGGATACAGAGTTTGAAGAAAAATGAACAAAAAAGAGATGAATAATGCAAGTTGTAAACACTTCACAGCATGGTGAAACACTGGATTTTTAAAGATATATTGAAGATGCAATATAGTCAAAGACCAAAATCGGAGCTCAAAAATAAAGAACCAGACTAAACTGGGTGAAACCTATTGGAAATCATAATTTCATGTTGTGTAAGTCATTTACATGACACGTAACTGGAGATATTTTTAAGACGTGAAGAATTACACAGTGTAGAGAAAACTCATGGCCTCACACATTTCACATCATGTAAACCAATTAAATGATGTAAAAAATTATCGGGGGGGAACCCAAGTGCACTGGATTTGATGGAAATTTGTGGAATACATGATTTTTGACTCCCACAGATGATCCATTAATATATAAAATGGATTAATGGAACATTATGATCCCCCGAATACACTTCCATGCCTATAAATAAGAGGTCAGGGGTGGATTGAAGAGGATATATCGGTGAGGTAAGCCCTGTATAATGCCAAAATACTATGTTGTGCTACTGATTTTTTTATTTTCTTTTATCTACTTTGTTTCCTATGATTTCACCCCTATCCTATATCAAATAGAATTCCCATCCATGGAGGGGTAGTTTCATTGAGTTATCAGGAAATAGGGAGGATAGACCTCTGTGATTTGTGTGAGTTTTTGTGATTCAATTTAATAAGATTATTTCTTCTTTATACATTTGGTTTCAAATATTAATTCAATTTTAAATTCTAAATGTGATTGTGTTAGGTTTTGTTTCTATTAATTTTAAATACTTTGGTTGATGATCCATATCTCCCCCACCCAATTATTTTCTATATACGGTGGAATAGATTAGGGTTGGGTGGTGAGTGATCAATAGTCATCAGTAAATGTATAATATTTTATGTTAAAATATTGGTTTATTAGGGAACAAAAATTTCTGGTCAGGGGTTGCCCTAATTAAACAAGAAAACCCACTACAGTTCTACACACATAGGAAGGAGGGTAGACCAGCCTGAGGTTTTAGATAGGAATATTATCATCATAACCATATGTCTAAGGGAGAGAGACGAATTGGTAGATTAATCTCTCTTACTAGTCAACAGAAGAAGGGGTAAATTTTGGAAACCATGATAGCATAGCACTAGATCTAGGAAAACCTGCTTCAGTAACCATCTTTATCAATTGTTTTAAAATAAATTAATTCAAACTACTTATTACTATCACTTTCTTAAAATTGATTAAAACCAATTTTTTAGAAAACTAATAAAAATTGACAACCTTGTTTTATGTGCACTTCTCTTAAAAAACTACCTAGAGTTAACTATTATACTATACTCAGGTAATTTAAATATTGTTTTTACACACCCCATGATAGGCGCATGTCACTAATTTTATCACATAAGGGGTTTTATGGTGTAACCAAAATTCATATAGCCAATTCTTGTTGTGTATTCAAATTCAAGACATGTGTGCCAGAATGTAGTTCCACATAGTTCAAATTTTCATATCCAAATCCATATATACAAATTTGGTCTATATGAGTGAATTCAATCCAATATAAGAATATCCCCACAAACTTGATTTCCACATATGTGAATTCCATATTGGGATTCATATAAGGTAATTTCACTTACGTACTGGGTGAAAGTCTACTAATTTATATATTTAATATTCCAAAGAATAAAATGATTATGGTTGATGATGAAGCTATTATTCATGGATTTATACATCACAAACACCTAAAATAGTGTGTGATACAAGCTTTTAGAATAAATAGAATCTAATATCCATCTATGGTAAGGGGGATATTAAAGAAAAATGAAAAGTATATTTACCAAAATTTAAATATGATAATTCTTCTTTTGTTCATTTGATTTCAGAAAATCATGATACTTAGATAAGACATAAACTAAGACTTTTTTTAGAAATAAAAAATGAGAAGTTCTGCTATATATTTTTTTGATGTTGAAAAATAGTTTCATGAGTTTTCAAGAGTAGTGTAGATGAAGAACCATAAAACCTCAAGCTTCTATTTATCAAGGCTTACATATTTTAATCTAAGTTTGTTTGAGTGATCGTGAGTGATTGAGATGGTATTTGGGGAATTTTACCAAGACTTAAGAAATAATAATACATACAAATTTCATAAATCTAGAAAATAAAGATAAGTTCCACACCATATCTATTTGTTGTGTACTACTGATATTGTTGGAAGATTTGTTGTGTGGATTTTTATAGAAGTTATTGAGAAGATTAAGTATTCTTTCTGTATATTTTTTTAGGATCTTTTAGTCCAAGTTTAAAATTTTATAATCATTAAATGAGAGTATTATGGTAATATCCCTTGAGTTAAAAAATAGTTCATTAAGTTATGTGTGAATCCAAAGTGGGTATCTCATGATGATGCTTTATAGATGGTAGTGAGAATTTCCCCTTGAATTTATATTTATGGTTGTTGATTTTAATAGAATAAACTTAATGAACTTAAATAATGCCATATGTTCATGAGAATATCAGGGAGTAATAAATATAAAAATAATAATAATTTCATACTTCTTGGTGAATTAAGATTCTAAGAGTTGAGTTATTGGACGATATCTAAAGATCTCTCAAAGAAGAAGAAGAAGAAGAAGAACCCACTAAAAGTTATAGTAAATAAGAAGAAGAGGGTGTAGTCATCGATGTGAGAGAATTTTGAGAGATATTAAGTCATTGAGTAGAGAGGAATCCTAGAGTGTATATATATTTAAGATCTATGAGGTGTAGATGATATTAAGATCCAAGTTTCATGCATTTGTGTTGAAGATATTCAAGAATTCAAAGATCTTGTATTGATAAGGAGTTATACTTTGTGTATATTGTGACATCCTTGTGTTTTCTAGATATGTAAATTAAAATAAGAATGTCAAATAAATCACCTACATATATATGGTGAGAATTTATAGAAATTTTTCAATTCAAGGTATGTAGGGAGATCATCATGAGACTTGGTGATAAAAGTTTTAAGCTTGTGAGATAATTCTAATGTGACTCTAAAAAAAGAATTCATGTAAGATTAATGCATTTTAAACACTATGAGACTCAATTTTGGTGTGTTAAACACCTACCATTATGGATTAAATTTTATTATATTATAAAATACATGGTTGGGGTGAATAACCAATCATGACTAAGAGTAGGTCTTTATACCAAAACTTATAAAAATATTGTGTGCCTTTTACCATCTTTAATTGCATGCATGTGGTAGATAGTTTCTTGGTAAATCATAATATAGATCCAATTATACTAACCATAAACAAAGGTTTAATTCCAAAGGGGGTAAAAAATCAAAGAAGAATTTGGATTTAGTAAAAAAAATTCAACTTCATATTCACCCCCCTCTCAAGTATATGCACTAGTCCACTGGTTACATCAACACTTCTCACGTGTGTTTCATCTTTATGAAATGATTTAGTAAATGATATCCCACATGGAATATCAAACAAACATTAAAAATTATTTAAAAGGTTTTCACTTAAATCATAGGATATTATTGTAACTATGCAATACAGTTTGTAGAATTATGATTACCATCATATATACAATACAATATGGCCAAGGCAGTGGGGAAATGTTCCATATTTCTATTTATGATAAGTCAATATCATCTCATACTATATAGTCCTACTGTATCACATGCATAAGGGATTTAGGGTACATCTATTTAAATGATATGGTCATTCCACCATATTTAAATAAATATATAGTTTAAGATCTAACTTTATGTAAATTAGACAAATATCAAAAATTAACATAACCTAAATATTTTGGTTCTAAATTTTAAAATAATTGGTCATTTATACCTTTTAAATATTAATGGTTATGGAAGAATGTTTCCTTATATAAAATTGATTATGACAAGACCTCATATTATTTTCATGTCATGTAATTTCATGTATGTGTATATGCTTTGGGGGTAAATCAAATTTTCATTTACATTTAAACTTTTAGAGAAAAATAATTTCTTCATTATCCTTTTATGTATAAAATATATAACTCATGAAAGTAATAGATTTAATTATTCATTAATATTATTTTAATAAATATATATAATCTTTATAAAATTTAATATTTTATATTTTGAATGACTAATTCAAAAATACAAGGAAATTTCTTGTAATTTGATGATAAAATATTCTATTACATTCAAAAATTCTTCAGAAGATTTGATGTTATTCAAAAACAACTAGATAAATACGATTATTAATGAAAATTAATTGATTTATACAAACCATGGGATGATATAATCAATTTCATATTCTTCCTCCTATAAATGGATATATCATATATGACTTATTTAGTTCAACCCATATATTAATTTCTTTAATTGGGTGAATCATTCATAATTTTGAATATGATTTAGGCATTTTAAATCCTAAAGGGATTCATATACAGATATTGTAATCAATGTTTAAATATATATAAATAATGAAAACATCAATTAGATATAATCCAAATTTATATATAACCAAATTCATAAGGAATAACACTTATGTAATACTCTAATTTTATTTAATAGTCTTAGAAGTTTGGATAACCAATCCAAAACTTTATAAGTTGAACATAATAAATAATGTTTCAATTATTTTTGGACAATTATTTTGACATCAAAATCTCTAAAAATGATTTATTATTAATTATTTTTGAAATAATTCAAAAATAGAAATATTCCATCAACTTAAATTAATGATATCTCGTGATTTATTTTGTAGTAGTGTCACTTATGGAAAAATATTTGAAAATATATACTTTTATTGATATATTTATTTTTCACTTATGAGGAAGAACCAATTTATTGATTTCCACTCACGATGAATAATAATTTTATTATTATTTAAACCACATTTCTAGTCTATATAATAAATACAATAGAGTATTTATCTTCAATAATTTACGACTTAATTATTCATAAAAGTATTGTGAGCATCTCATAAATGATTCTAGTGGATCAATTTATATAAGGTATGTGGTACACAATATTTATTTTAATAAAAAAAACATGTTATATATATTCACCAGTAAATAATAATACATGGGACCATTTCATATATGAACCATTTATATAACATTTTGATGGTTCACAAAATAGAAGGGTGCACCTATATTCATTCCATAATTGATATTTCATATTAATATTATAAATTTACTTTTAATATAGTTGCTGATGATATAAAAAACTTACCTTAATAATAGGTGACTCATGGTAAATAATTATCTAGGGAGTATTTGTAATATCATGAAAAAACTATTAAAAATGACAATTTAGTGGATATACATCGATTAATTAAATTCATGTTTCTCCCTCTGATGAAAGTCTACTATTTTATAAATAAATTAATGTTCATGTATACATTTATCAATATTTTTCATCATGATTGATCCTGAATGACCCAAATTCTAATGTCATATAATTAATGTGTTAGGATTGGTAAATTTAGGGTTTACCAAAATTTATTCAATTGAACATGGTAAAAAGATAATATTTATGAATTATCTCAAATCATTTTTTATATTATGAATGATTTATATATATATATATATATAAAGAGAGGGGTAGGGGTATTTTGAACCTCCTTCAATCCATGGCCTCCATATGATATTCATTTTCAATTAGATCATTAAAACTCATTATATTTTATTGAGACTTGGGATAAAACAAAACATTATTTTATGTACAACCAAACATGCCAATATTTTACCTTTTGAATCCTTTAATTAATTTGAAATTTTAATTTAAGTTACTTACATTAGCATATGCTAACTCTTAAATAACTTTAATTAATAATAAACATATATGAGTTATTTTGAAGCATTTAATTAAAATAATATTTATAAAACTTATGATTTAAGATAGACATATATATGATCTTTATAATCCTTCATTGTTCATATATAACATGTTTATGAAAAAAATCATATTTATCATTTTTATAATAATTTCTGGTTCTAATGACTGATCATCAATTAATAAATTAGTTCATAATATAATTGTATTAGGTTAGGGCCATAATTTATTATATATTATATTCTTTATAAAATCTAGCTTGAATTTTTTTAAAATAGGTCCATTATGGAGGGAAGCCCCGTCTATTTTAAGGAATACACAACTGACTGTATGAAGTGATGTGGAAGAATATATAGGATTCACAACACAATCTATATCATAACCATGACTATAAATCATAAAATGATATTTTTAATCCTATTAAATTTAGGTAATGAAGGAAAAATAAGTTGATCAAATTGTATGATTTCTCAAATATTCATGGATGATGATACGGATTTATAAAAACCTATGAATAATTTCATTCACTTCTAGTAATGAAATAAAATCATTAAAATTTCATTCACACTAGACGATGTATTCAAGAAATCATTTATTGAATTTCATGATTCCTAAATGAAAACTCAGTATTTATCAATAATGAACATCTCATACAAAAACACTTATTTTATTTATAATGATGACACAAGTTTAATTATTCCAAGTGGTAAAATTATTTATTTAAAAATATATTTGATCATAAAAGTTGTGATCAAACCATGAACTCTAGGAAAATAAAATCCACTTAGGGGGATGATATCAAGTCAATTAAATGGAATAATATTTATAATTCATAAGGAAATAACAAATAATACAATTTTATTTTTTGATATTACTACTGTAAGAGAAAAATTTATAAATAAAAAATATTCTTCAACATGATGTGAAAATAAATTATTTTCATATAATACTCTAGGGACACAATATTAATAATTATTATCATAAAATAATTTATATTAGTTAATTTATTATTATTTATTTTCCTTATAAATAGATAATTTATAATTATTATCACAAAATATCATATTCACCATGACCTTGATTTTAAAAAATCACACTTTGAGGATTGAAATAAAATCATTAGAATAAGTATTCTCATTCACTTTAGAAAATAGAATAAAATTTTTTGATCAAATTTTATGATGTATTCAAGATCATTAACATGAGAATATGATTCAATTTATACATCCATGTCTAATAAATTAAAATAAAACATACATGTAAGAATTAAAAAAGTGAAAAGAAATAAAACATAAAATATTTATTTAAAAACATTATAAAAACAAATAATATGTTTATCATGAAAATTTATACATTATAATTATTTTCAACAACTTTAGGATTTATAATGAAATAATATATGTCCAAAATCATTATATCATGATTATAATTCATGGTTTAGCCAATAAAATTTTGTTCAATACTTTTTGGCTTCATTTGAATTTAAGTCATTCACTTTCAACGTTTTTTTCTTTAAATGGATGTGGTTGTTTATTGTTTGACCGCTTATAGTGGTGTATTTTTACCAACTTGGTCACAATATGTTCATTGACCTCAACCATATTGATTTTTACTATGATCTTTACTACAATCACATCCCCTTGAGGGAATAAAATCAATTTATTTGATTGAGTGTTGTGATTACTTCTTGAGACTTGATAATGTAAGAATATTTTTTTGGGTAATAAGAAGGAAGCATAATATATATTATTTTCAATGATTTTAGAGGGGGAAATTGAATGTAGAAATTTTTACCATGAAAATTAAAATTTAATTATCATTGTAAACCTTCTTATATCGGTAGAACTTGTACTGATAATATTTAAAGAAATGCATTTAAATGATCCAATTGAAACTACAAATTATTTTGAAATTAGAAACTCGATGTCGATCATAGATGAATTGAGATGTGAATTAAAGGAAAAAATTATGAAGAATAAACATTAATATTCAAAATAGGTTGGGGTTATATCCCCTTTTATTAAATAAAAAAATGGGAGCAAGCAAAAGAAGGTAGGGGTCACACATAGAAATTCTTCCCTTAACCATATGATAAATAAAGTGTAAAAAGTAAAAAAAGATTAAAAATCATAATTATTTTGATAAGAATTGCCATATTCACCCAAATAAGAGTACTCAATCAAATATTTAAACATATTATACTTCTATAAGGTTCCAATAACCAATGGTGTGGACCTTATACTCATGGTGGGCCTAAGGTGTGGGTAGTCCTTCCTAGGACTAGTTTTTCTCATAGCATCATGTGAGATTATCCCATCTTCAAACTTCTTAACCTGGATCACTTTATCCCTGTAATAAGATTTAGACTTCCAAGCCTTACCATCCTCATCCTGATCTTAAATATCTCCCCATTTACCAATAATTCCTGAGATGGCTTTACCTCCTTTATAGATTAATGATAGTTAGTATGTGCAGTATCAAATCCCACCTTAATGGTTTCACATTCAATAATTCCCCTTAAATTTTAACATCAATCTGAACACCTTTAGTTTCATCTAGAGGTGAAAATTACAAATACAAAGAAAGAATATTATCTGGCCCAGCTAGTATCTTGTCTTTCTCAAACTGAATAAGACCAACATCTCCTAGTGGATCCATATATTCCTTGGATAGCCTCTAATCATCCTTATATCCTAAAACCATAAGAAGATAATGATACTTCAAAATTACTACTTAATTCCCAATTCTTCTATCATATTATACATGGAAATGTATTTTTTATAGTGATTAACAACCTCAGTGGGAGAACTATTCTCCCAAGAAGATCCCTGCTTCAAGGCCTTTGATTCATTTCCTAGGATATCAACAACCTCTTTAGGAACTAATTACTTCATATGAAATTCATAAACCATGTTATAATCTAAAAACAAACCTTAATATTGTATAGAACTAATTTCATTCAACTTAGTGTGATCAAGATTCCCTTATTGAATATCAAGAGTGGGTATTTTTCCAGTTTACATCTCTATATTCTAGTTGTAACTATTTGTACCTTTAATATATGCACCATGGTCTTTCATGTGAAACTTTATTATATAATTAATGGAATAATTACCACTATATTAACATATTGTACAAGTTAAGGACTTATTATAATAATTTTAGGAATGCCCAATAGACTTACAGATAGAATAGAAGATGGTAAATTCTCATACTCACCATTGATATTTAAATCATAAGACCATGAAGCTAACTCTAACTTACTAGTTAAGGTATAAATCAATTGTACATCAATGAGAACTCAAGAAAAGTGTCCAAAACTAACCTGACCTATGTTCTTGTCCATTTTAATTGGAATTCCAATTGTCAAAGAAATTTTGAACAAGATCTTAGGGTGCCAGAAAATCTAGTACAAGATAAAAAATCTAATCCATATTTTCATAAATATATTTCTAATCTGAAAGGGATTAAATTTGGGATTTCATTATTAGATTTATAGAGTAACTGGTTTTAGTGAGATTGAACCAAATCCTTGATCTCTCTTCTTTATGTCTAAATTTGGAAAAATAAAGTAGTATAAGTTTCATCCTACTAGAATTCATTTCTAGACAAACAGCAGCAAATAAAAAAATATTTCCTTACCAAATCCTCAAATTTTCATGGCTTTTGACCCTTTGGTGGAATGAATCATCCAATGATGGAGTGAAAATAGAGTTTCAATATCTCTAAGACTACATACTACCTCACCATGACATTAGTGGTATATCCTTTTTTTAATATTCAACCTAAATTGAAATCATTAAGGGAGGATAATAGTCACCTATTGAGATCAGAAGATTGACCTTTATCCTCGTTTTTCGAAGCCACCACTCAAGAGATAGTTCCTAAAAGGAGAAATATATCGGTGTACTTCTCATTGATATCTATGCATGATGATATCTCAACCCCTTGTGGGTTTCTAGCCTCATTATCTTATATATGATAAAACATCCTTATACTGAGATGTTGATGGAGGGCATCCACCGGAGATCAACTCAAATTCCATGAAGTGTAGAAGAGCCATCTGAGAAAACCCTAGGTTCTATATTTTTCAAAGAGAAACTCCTATAAGATAATCCTACAATGTATAATCCTCTCCATGATGAAGAATTAACATAAATTTATGATCAAAATAAAAATGTAAAATAAAATAGAGAAAAAATATAGATAGTGAGAGTGGTAGAAGGTTATTATATTATATTATCATGCTGACACACACATACACGCACTTCTATAACCTGGCCTAGAAAATCCATCCATCTAGGATTTGAACCAAATAATGAAAATACTCAAAGACTGTTCCAAATCCCCATGGGCTATCAACTAGCACCTGGAAAACCAACAATAACTGTAGGGAATGATTTTCCCGACCTATAACAAGATACATGACATAAAAAAGAGAAAGATAAAAAAGAATAAATATTACATAAAAAAAGAGTGAAAATGGTAGCGATGTAACCAAAATTATCATGATAAAAAACCCAAAGTAAAAGTCTAAAAACATCTAAAAAAGTCATTCAAAACTACTAAATACTACTCCAAACCCAACTAAAATAAATCTCATCACCTCACTATGGTGACTTTCCCTTCCCTCTATTATAAAAAAAGGTCTGCACATCCCCAAGGGAGTGTGTGGGGTGTGATATAAATGATATTAGTAGGATCCCACCTAGGTGTTCCATAATAAGTCTCTATCAAACAATCCCAATATGATAAATTTAAAAGAAAACATGGAATGATAAATAGTTTCCAAATTTTTATCACGTAGTAAAATAGTTTCCCTTTTTCATAGTTATAAAATAAATATAGATAATAAATTTTCAAATAATATTTTAAATAATATATTTATGTGTATCAAAGTATACATCATATCATATAAAATTCAAAGTAGTGCAATACAATAAAAATAGAGAGCACCCCAAGGATATCATTGGTCGAGCTAGCTAGGTCACTCATAACCCAATAACAATCATGATTAGTGCACACTATACAAGTTAATTATAATAATAAAGCCTATGGGGTGTGGATAAATACCCATGATTAAACCCCCTATGATGTCAAGGTCAAGTTCCTAGATCCAATTCATCTATGATATAGGAACAAAAGAACACCCTAGAAATTGAACCCCCTTTGGTGTCAAAGGAAAGGGCCCAATATTAAACCCATCAACTAGGTTCCCAAGGATATCATTTATTGCATATATTAGATCATTTCAAAATGTCTCATCACATTTCACAATAAAAATATAAACAACCATTTTTACCAAAAACCATGCTTTTAAAACAAATTTTAAAAACCATTACATAATGCTTTGAGAATAACCTTTTGTTTACCAAAATAATGGGAAAATCATATTTTATAAAAAGTCCATTTATGAACACATATAAAAAAATTCAAGGATCATACCCATTATCATTTATAAAATTATTTTTTAAAACCAAGAAAATAAATGGTTCATCAAACATAGGCTAGATATGGAATTACCTACCTCAAACTTGGGTTCACATGGAAACAAAAATGGGATCTACAACTAAAAAGAACTAAGTCTATCAACATAAGTAAGAGAAGTTAATAGACCAAGGATCCCACATAAAGAAACCACGCCCCAATAGAAAACCCAAAAAACAATCCTTAGAAGATAAGAACATGAAGAACCACTGAACTCTAGTTCGATCACATGGCTAGAACTCGACCGTGTTGATCAAAATCCAAGAAAAAACACCCAAGAACAAATCTTGAGAACATAAAATATTTTCCTATGTAAGATATAAAAATGTATGAATTTTTATCAAGGAATACCCTAAAAATCATCCAAGCCTATAGATCCATGTAAATATTGTAGGATGACCAATTTATACACTTAAATTCAAGTAAAAAAACCTAGAAATTGACCTGTAAAAGATACCTGATTTTCTATAAATGAGTGTAATGATTTCCAAAAAAATAGGTGGCTAAATAATCCATTTAAAGTTTAAAAACTGGTGATACCATGACATAGTGGATACTCACTATGTTAATGGTGGCCTCTTTGGAGCCTCACCACATTGCCTAACACTTCCTATATCCACACTCTACAACCAAAGGCTTGGGTGTTTTGGAATGTACATGGCCTCCAGCACACCCATGGTGGGGCATGTTGGACATGGCACAT
This sequence comes from Viscum album, assembly GCA_963277665.1. Classification (NCBI taxonomy): domain Eukaryota; kingdom Viridiplantae; phylum Streptophyta; class Magnoliopsida; order Santalales; family Viscaceae; genus Viscum; species Viscum album. Next base: position 1,791,851,478 of record OY728138.1, read on the forward strand.
AGGTTGGCCATAAGAGAGCCACATCCTAGACCATTACCTTATATGTGCATGATGGATCTACTCATGGAACATAGGAGACACCAAGGGGTGAAACCTCTTAATTCATGTCATAGACCAGCCTTTTTTCACTAGGAAAATCCAAAACCTCTTAAAAAGAAATAAATCCATAAAAAACATTCATAAACTAGAAAGAACCATATCAAAGATCAAAAAGGAAGATAACTCAAGTTGGGATGATACAACCACCCTATCATATCACATTTTATACCTATAAATTCACGTATAATAAGGAAGGTCCATGAAGATATGAGGCCACTTATCCCTCACTAATGATTCACCCTCCCAAGTCTCGTGAGAATCTAATCCATGTCGTTATAATGATTTGATAAATGTAATTAAATTCCCATGTAGAAATTTCAATGGAGATTAAGTCATCTCCAATGGTTATTCTACAACTGAAATATCTAGATCCAATTCAACTTCCTCCCAATTCAGAACATGGGAAGGACTGGGATGATAATTATTGAGATGAGATATGTGGAAAACATCATGGATACCTATAAAATGAGCTGATAATTTCAAATAATAATCAACCTAATCAAGATACTTAGTGATCAAACAATCAATATTTTTATGAAAATGGTATTTTTAAGAAATTTTTGAAAATATTGATTGTTTGATGAATAGTAAAAAAATACTAATTTTTATTGAAAATGGTATTTTTTTTCTTAAAGAATTTTAAATTTTAAATTTTGTTTTAAAATGATTTAAAAGTAATATTAGTTATATTATATTACTATAAATACAATTAAGTTCATTGGAATCGATTTTATGATTTAATTTGATATAAAAACATTTTTATACTTAAAAATGCATTTTTCTGAAAAACTATTTTTTTCATTATGTTATAGGGTTTTCTATTAAATTAATATCTACCAATTAGATTAATTGAATATTAAAAAAATTGATTCTATATTTTTAATCATAAGGTTTAAATTTTGTAAATAGGCATTTTTAATTTTTTTTTTTAATATGATTAGTAGCCATAGTAAATTTTTATCACCTCGGTAAGGGTAAAATGGGTAAAATAGGGTTAAAATTTTAGGTTAAAGATTTAAAAAAATTATAAAAATTTTATTTATAATATTTTATGGGTGTATTTCAGAATATTTTATCCAAATATTTAATATATGGCCACATGGTGCCATATTTCTTTGATTGGGATGTTTATATTAATTTAAAAAATGAATAAATACAAAATATCCCTCTCAGGACTTTAATATCTCTAACATTTTACCATAAGTCTAAAAATAGGTTATGTTTTGTTATAAATGTTAATTTGAAATATAAATTAATTTCATTTATCATAGTAATATATTTTAAATTTTCAGTGATTTAATAATTATCCTAAATGCTTATACAATGCTGACACAATATTTATTCAATTAATAGAAAAAATAAAATAAATGAATTTAAAAATATTAAAAGTAATAAAATTTGGATGAATTGTTGTATTATAATAATTTTGTAGATAAATAAACATTTATATATGTGTAAAATATCTTGATTCTAATTCTATTTCTATCATGTTGTGTTCAAAGTCAAATTATGTGAATAGTGTCAAAATGACATAAATAATATTTTATGAAAAATAATATTTTATTAAATTATTTAAAAATCATATAAATATTGAAATAGGAAAATTAGGATGCTAAATGTTTTATATTTTCATCCCATTTTCATTTATAATTCAATTTTTACCTTATAAGTAAAATTATAACCCTTTAAGAGTGAAAAAGATGTTACCACAGTTAAGGTTAAAATAGATTAACTAAGGGGTTAAACCAAAATATAAGGTTTAAGACACAACTTAAACCAATAAAAATTTAATTGATTGATGGTATTTAAATAAAATAATACCTTATATTCAAATATCTATCCATTTGGAAGCATTTATCTGGATAATGACTTTATTGTATTTTAATATTTTAATAGATTCCAAGAGTGCCCCTCCACTCACTTATAAAAGGGCACCCAACCTTTCTCTTATTTACACCAATTTGAGCCTTATATCTTGAAAAAAACCCTACCAAATTATCTTCTAAACTTTTCTATACATGAATTATAGGTTTTGGTATTTTTTAAATACCATTTTGAGTGTCCTTGTGAAAGGATCTAAAGAAGTCCTTCCAAAGAATAGGTAATCATATTACCCAACCTCTTTTAGTTTTTTCTTCTTCTATATCATATAAATACATGGTATTCATCATAAAATAATTAATTCAGTATCATAAATATACTAAAATGTTATTATATTTATGATACCACCTTTATTCACCCTCTTTTCCATCAAATGGGAAGTGAATGTATCATTTGTGCCAACTTTTAGCTTACCGCCATCACATAGCAATACAATTAATTTTCCATCACCATATTTCATGGATGAATATTATTATGGATTTAATGTATATAAATGATATTTATGACATAATTATTCTTCTATAATTATAATTTCATATCTACCTTCTTACCTTCTAATTTTTTGGAAAACGATAATGTCGCTCGTGTGTACGTGTGGACTGCCACCTCCCCAAAGTGATGCGATTTTTTTCATTTATACTTTACATATATAGTAATAAAGATAAATTTAATAAATATATATGATATATATGATATTATAATTATTCCATAATGTTTAATTATTATTTATCTTTATTTCATTTCATTCATCAAAAAGTGAAACTACATTCATGCGTACGTATGGCCTGCCGTCTCCATGAACAATGTAATTAATTTTTATATATCTACATTTTATGGATGAATATAAATATAAATATAAATATATAATTAATTTATATTATATTAATATCATTATTAACATTATGTAGATGATTTATCCATGATTAAAGTATAAGTATTGGGACTGCCAAACTAAAACATGCATGAAAAACGACGCAGTTACCACCTAGAACAGTGGTTTTAATAAAGAATTATTAATAAATGGGTGATAAGATGTTATAATTGAATCATATATGGTAATATATATATATATATTATGGTTTTTTAATACATGTGCAATAAATATATATTTATTATAAAGTATGTTCGAATGTGTGCAAAGAAAGATGAGACTTGAGGTAAGGGATTTATGTTTCAATCCTATTTTAATTGGGATTAGTTATGATTGAATTTATATTAAGGAAATTATATGATAATAATCTTATAAATACCTTTAATTTTTATTCTCCTCTATTTATTTATAGATAATAAATTTTTCCTTTAATTTTTCTCACTGTAAGAACTCAGATACCGGAAGAGTGTTTTTAAGGAAAACTAACTATGTTTTATTATTTGGTCGGGAATATTTTTCTTCAATGTCCATGTTTTCTTTAAAAAAATCTAGAATGTTTTAATATTACCCAAAAATTGTTTAAAGTAATTTTTACCCATGATTTACTTTTTAAAAAATTATTTAAAAGGAATCTTATTTTCATTTTCTGAATGAGGTACTTTTGACTTTTTACCAAAAAATGTGAAAGAAATATTTGTTTTAACGTATATGACATGAAAAAAAATTAAAACATCATGAATGCTCAATGATTTAAATATTCTACTAAAATTTTGCAAGGATATTTTAAAATAAAATGTTTTCTATAATTTTTTTAAAATTATTAGATTTTAAAGAAGTGATTTCAAAATGAAAAGTTTATTTTTATTAAGAAATATTCTAGTGATCATTTAAAGGAATTTTCTTCTATGATAACATCCTTTGATGTTAATTATGATTTACTAGGGATATTTTCCAATGATACCATCATTATTCTTTCTTTTTTTGGTTTATTATTATGATTATGATATACTTATGAAATATGTTCATTTTCCATGGGTTATACTATGATAAAATGATGAAATGTTTATAAAACTCATATTATTTACATGGGTTATGTTATGATTATATGATTAATGTTTAATGTTATTGTGTATCACATATTTATAGTTTTAATTATGTAATGGGTGGGTATGAAATTATATATCCCTCTAATATATTGGGTAAAGTCTTATATCTCATGAGATAACTATGAGAAACAAGTCAATGTGCTTGATTCACTCTGATAAATAAGTTGATGTACTTGATACACTATGGGAAACAAGTTGATGTGTTTGGTCCTCTATAGGAAAAAAGTATATGTGCTTGATCCATTATGGGAAAAAAGTTTATGGGATTGATCCATTATGAGAAACAAGTCGATGTGCTTGATCCTCTATGGGAAACAGGTGGTGATGCCTAGTCTGTTGTGATATGGGAAAATAGTTTTGATTCATGATCTGTTATGACTTTATAGTTTTGATAGTTAACCTTGACATATGAAATGGTTTCTATGCTTATGATGGTTTCACACTTTTATGACATGTTTTCATTCTTACGAAGTGAACTTTTAGTTCATGATTGATTTATGAAGATTCCTCACTAATATGATTCATGTCTTATGAAATGCTATAGTTTTATGACAAAACACTTATTTATGATCTATAAAAGATTGGGTATGAACTTTATAGTCATTATATAATACCCTTATACTTATCTTATGATTTTATATTATTTTTTATTGATATATCTCATTTTTACCCTTACTAATAATTTGAGCTCACCCATTATTATATTTCCTTTCCATAGGTTATGAAGAAAGTATTAAATAGGATGTGCCTAAGAAGAGTACTATGTGGGAATATCTTTGTGGGATATATTGAATATCTTTTATGAAATAAGATGAATGTGTATCTAGTATCAAAATAAACTAAACCTTTATCGTTCTGGTGTAGATCATAATGTTATGTATTGAATATTCATATAAAAAGATATAATATTTATATATGAAAATTTTGGGTTGTTATAGTTGGTATCAGAGTAGGGTTTAGTTAATCTTCATAGATTAGGATGTGAAAAAATTTGTGAAAACCCTATAGATAAGTCTAAGTATAGTATAAAATTGTAAAGTTTTAATAAGGAAGATATTATGTGGTTCCTAGAAATACATCTCTATCTAGATACAATTAGTGGGATTATTTTTGGCATAGATGCATCTAGGGGTCTTAACCTTAAAAAAATTGGTTAGGTACATCTCATCCATCATTCTAGTGAAAGGTGAGTGTTCCCTTATTATGAACCTTGTTTGACACTCTCAGGGGATATTCTTGGGTTAATTCCTATTTTTATAGGAACCATTATGAAGAATTTGAATAGATGATAACTAAGGATAGCCTAGGTTATACTTAAGGTATCATAGATTAAAAAGAAGGTGTCAATATATAAACATCCTATGAACGATTTTTCATGATTATATGATTTATGACTATGACTATTTTTTCTCACTTTGTGTGTTTTGGTTTTAGCTAATGGATGGAACTGGGAGGAATTGTTTTAATGCTAAATGTGAAGAACAATGGAATGATTTTCCATATAAGAAACCAAGTGAAACCAGAGTTGGAATTTGAAACCTTGTGATTATTCCCAATCAGTTAGCTCATTATATAGCTAATAATCTCAACTTGTGTGAGTTTCCTAACACACATAAAAAGAGAAAAATGGAGTTTCATGAAGACTATAGAGGGAAGTAGATTTAGTTTCCTACATGTCAAGTATATTGGAATAATCGCCCAAGGAAATGTATCAAGGAAACTAGAATATGTTTTGGGTGTGGAAAAGAAGGACATAGAGTAAGTAATTATCAAGGAAAAATGAAGAGATTGGTTAATGCAATGGAAGAGAATAATGGTCTCTCTAAGGTATCTTCAAGGGTTAAATTTTTTAAATATGGAAGATATGGGAATTATGTGAATCAACTTCTTAAGGGGAAATCTGAAAAATAGGATTGGTAAGTTTATATGAGTAAAGGTTTTATTATTGATGGTGAAGAGATTATAAATGACACATGAAATGAAGGAGGTGTTAAGGAATAAGATGATGAGTCCTAGTTAATGGTTTAAGAAGTGGAATGATTGAAGTTTTTATGTATTGGAATTTGAGAATTATTTTATTAGATTATTTTTATCAATGGTACTATGGTTATAAGAATCGTGAAACATTTAAGGATTATTCTACAGCAATTTTTCCTTAAGGATGTGTAATAATATGTTTAATTCCACTAATGACCTAGAAAAATGATTTAATGGAAAGGTGATATTTTATGAGAATATATGTTATTTAGGGAAAGATAACCATTAATATTTTCCTGATGTTACAATAATAATTTTTAGTTGAGATAAAGAGATTATTGATCAATTAAATTGGATAGTATTGATAGCCTTAGAACTAATTACTGATTTGATGACAGATTAGTTTATGTTATCTTTGATGGAGTTTACAATATCTTTGGACTTATGGAATATATTTTATAATTTATTATTTTATTTAAGGAATGAGGAGAGAGTTAATTTTTTGAGGTTTTATAGTAATTCAGGTTATTACCATGTTTCATAAGAATATATGATCAAATTATTCACATATTTGGTTTGTGGCATTTAGGGTTACTTTATATTTTTTGGGGGATAAATGTTAATATGATTTTGGAAATTTAGTGAAATTATTTCAAAAAAATTGGATTTTGAATTTAGTCAGACATATTTTGTAAGGGTTTTAAGGTTAAGTACATATGGAATGGTTTAATTTTAACTTTGGGTGTTATTTTTTGAGTTTAAAGTATGATTTATCATATTGGATAACTTGTTATATTCATTTTGGTTTTGGTAAATATTTAGAGATAGAAGAAATGACCTATCATTCTTTTATGGATCTTATGATCTATTAAAAGTTAATTTTACTATTTCATACATAAAAAATTCATCTCTAATATTCAATTATTGGAGTAATAGATAAAGTGGAAATTGATCAAATCATAACCAAAGGATGAAATTATTCTTATGATATGGAAATAAATCAAGTAAGTATATAGTCTCATGTTCTCTATCTTGATAGTTGAAGAATTCTTTAACTCTGGGAAAGTATCTTAAAAACTATTATCCTATTACAATAATTTCTAATGAATTGATGTCCTTTTTCACGCCTCTTTAATTTATGGTTTTTTGGTTATTAACTTTCTTAATATCATTCACTTTCTTGTGATAAATGTCCTATGTCACCCTCCATCATTATTCAGACATTATTTTTTTCTCTATGTTCATATTTTTACCTCCCAATAATTATCTTTTATTTGGAAACCTAGTTATGTATTATTCCAAATGACCTACATGTTTCTATTTCCCACTTTTCAAGTAGGGGTTTTATTAACCCTTTTTACAATGTGAGTTTTAAATAAATGAATTTTAAAATAAAACCATTTATTACCAAGAACAAGCTAAAATTTCATGGAAGTGATTTATTAAAGGGGATAGAATGTAACACCCTGATATTTTAAAATAATAAAATTATGTTTGATAGTGTATACAACATGAAACAACATGCTTAAACAAACCATGAAATGTTATTATTTAAATATGACTATTATAACATAATTGTTGAATTTGTGTGTATAAATAGGAATAACCATATTATGAAATATATATAAAGTTTGTGATCAATAAAAATGTGTTGATTAACACTTAGGAAATAAAAAATAATTTTTTTAGTAAAGTCGTATTATGCTTCAAAAATACATTTCCTTCAAACATGATTTGTATTGCTTTTTGTGATAAAATATTATATTTAATTTTTAAAACTTTATAAAATTTACTTTATAAAATTAAATTAATTTTTTAAATCAACATTCCAAAATTATTTTAGACTGAATTTTTAAGAATTTTCTGAAAAGATTGATTTTTCGATGAATAGTAAAAAATAATAATTTTTTATTGAAAACTGTATTTTTGTTTCAAGAATTTACAAATAACAATTTTGTTTTAAAATGGGTTATAATTAAAATTAGTTACATTATATTATGAATAATCCAATTGAGTTTATTGGAATCAATTTTATGATTGAATTTAGTGTAAAAACATTTTTATACTTAAAAAGGCATTTTTTTTAAAAACTATTTTTTGTTACGTTATGCAGTTTTATTTTAAATAAATTTCGATCACGTTTGTGAATTGAATCTTTAAAAATAGATTCCTTATTTTTAATCAATAGGTTCAAATTTTTTAAATAGTTCCCTTTTATTTTTTACAATATGATTAGTAACCATAGTAAAATTTTGTCACCTTATTAAGGGTAAAATGAATAAAATAGGGTTAAAAATTTGGGATGAGACTTTAAAATTTCTATAAAACTTTCCTTTATCCTATTATATGGTTTTAATTTGTCCATTTCCATACAATTATAAAATATATGCCTACTTTGTGCAATATTTCATTGATTATGACCATTTATATTAATTTAAGAAAAAAATAAATACAAAATGTCACTCACTTGACTTTAATATATCTAATAATTTTTAATAAGGTTAAAATGAGGTTATTTTAATTTATAAATGTTTATTTTAAATATAAATTAATTATATATATCATGATAATTTTTTTGAAATTTTTAGTGATTCAATAATTACCCTAAATTCTTACGCAACACTAACATAGTATTTATTCAATAAATAGAAAAATAAAATAAATGGTTTTAAAAATATTAAAAGTAACACAATTTGGATGAATTGTTTTATTCAAATAATTTTTTAGATAAATATAACATATTATATGTGTGTGAAAAGTCTTGATTCTAATTCCATTTTTGTCATTTTGTGTTCAAAGTCAAATTATGTGAATAGTATCAAAAATGACATTAATAATATTTTATTAAATCATTTAAAAACATATAAATATTGAAATAATACAAGTAGTAAATGGTATAAATTATAATATCTTGTCTATTTATTATCCAATTTTTATCTTATAAGTAAAATTATAACCCTTTAAGAGTGAAAAGTATGTTACCACAGTTAAGGTTAAAATTAGTTAACTAAGGGGTTAAATCAAAAGATAAGGATTAAAACATCACTTAAATCTATACAAATTTTATTTTTAATGGTATTTCAACCACATACTACCTTATCTTAAAATATCTTTCCATTTTTAATCATTTAGATAGATAATTAATTTATTATATTTTAATATTTTAAGAAATTCTAAGACTGCCCCTCCCCTCACTTAAAAAGGTCACCCCTACTTTCTATTATTTACACCACTTTGATCCTTATATATGAGAAAAAACCTACAAAATTATCTTATAAACTTTAACATCCATGAATTATATGAGTTGGTATTCTTAAGATACCATTCCAAGAGTCCTTAATAAATGATCTAAAGGATGACTACCAAAGAAGAGGTAATCATCTTACCCAACCTCTTTCAATTTTTTTATTATTATATCTCCTTTAAATATATGATATTAAAAATAAAATAATAAATTAAATATAATAAATATATTTAAATTGTTTTATGATTATGAAACTTCCTTTATTCACCCTCTTTTCCAACAAATGGGGAGTGAAAGTATTACTCGTGTGTGTGTACGGCTTACCGTCTCCACGCAATGATACAATTCATTTTCCATAACCATATTTCATGGATGGATATTATAATGGGTTTAATATATATAAATTATATTTATAAAATAATTGTTCTTCTATAATTATAATATCATGTCTACTTTATTACTTTCCAATCCATTGTCAAATGATAACGTCGCTCGTGCGTATGTGTGGACTATAACCTCCATGAAGTGATGTGATTCATTTTTCATTTCTGATTTATATGGATAGTAATAAGGATATATTTAATGAATATATATTATATATATGATATAATAATTATTCTTTAAATTTGAATTATTATTTACCTTTATTTCATCCCATCTATCAAAAAGTGAAAACAATGTTCATACATACTTATGGCCTACCATCTCCATGAATGATGTAATTCATTTTTCTATCTATAAATTTTATGGATGAATCTATATATATATAATGAATATATATGATATTAATATCATTATTTCCTTTCTATATATTATTTAACCATGATCAAAGTATAAGGACTGGGACTGCCGAACCGAAACATGCATGAAAAACAAAGCAGTTATCACTCGGAACAGTGATTTTAATAAATAATTATTAATAAATAGGTGATAAGATTCTATAATAAAATAATAAATGGTAATATATATAGGATTGTGATTTTATGATACATTAATAACAAATCTATATTTATTATACATGATGATCGAATGTGTACAAATAAATATGAGACTTGAGGTAAGAGATTTATGTTTCAATCCCATTTTAATCGGGATTGTTTATTCTTGAATTTATGTTAAGGAAATTATATGATCCTTATTTGAAAAATACCTTTAATTTTTATTCTCATATTTTTATTCATAGAGTATACATGTTTTTTTTTCATTTTCCACACTTTAAGTACTCAAGAGACCGAAAGAATGTTTTTAAGTAAAACCGACTAAAATTTACTATTCGGTTAGGAATATTTTTTTTCGTGTCAATTTTTTCTTTAAAATGTTTTATATAATATTTTAATATCACCCAATGATTATTTAAATTTATTTTTACCCATTTTTTTCTTTTTAAAAATGGTTAAAAATGAATCTTCTTGTTATTTTCCAAACTAGGTACTTTTGAATTTTTACTGAAAATGTGAAAGGAATATTTATTTTAATATATATGGCATGAAAAAAATTTATCACCATCATGACCACTCAATGATTTTAAACTTCCATTAAAATATTCCAAGGTTATTTTCTAATAAAATGTTTTTCATAATATTTTATAAATTTTTATATTTTTAAAAAGTTATTTCAAAATGAAAAGGGTATTTTTCTCAAGAAATATTCTAGTGATATTTTAAAGGGATTTTCGTCTATGATAACATCCTTTGATATTAATTATACATTACTGGGGACATGATCCAATGATATCATCCTTATTATTTCTATATATTGTTTATTATTATTATTATGAGATTTCTAAAAAAATCATTTATTTTTTATGGGTTTTTCTATGGTGAAATAATGAAACTTTTATAAAACAAATATTATTTCTATGAGTTATGTTATGATAATATGATGAATGTTATATGATATTGTGGCTCACATATGTATGATTTTCATTATTTGATGGGTGGGACTAAAATTATATCTCCCTCTAATGCATTCGGTAAAGTTTTATATAGCATGATATGACTATGGGAAACAAGTTGATGTGATTAATCAATTATGGAAAAAAAGTTGTTGTGCATGATCCACTATGAGAAAAAAGTTGATGTTCTTGAATAGATATAGGAAATAAGTGGTGATTTTTGAACCGTTATGAAATGGGAAATAGGTGTTGATGGTTGATCCGTTATGATTTGATAATCTCAGTAGTTAACCTTGACATGTGAAATGGTTTCTATGCCTATGATGGTGCCACACTTTTATGACATGTTTTCATTATTATGAAGTGAACTTTTGGTTCATGGTTGATTTATCTAGATTTCTCACTCTTATGACTCATGCCTTATGAAATTATAAAGTTTTATTCCTTTTCTATGATCTATGATGGACTAGGTATGAACTTTATGGTCATTATTTAGTACCCTTATTCTTATCTTATGATTTCATATGATATTTGATTAGGATCTCCTATGTTTACCCTTATTAGGAATATGATATCACCCTTTCTTGTATTTTCTTTTCCCAGGTTATGAAGAAATGTATTAAATAGGTAATTTCTAAGAAGATTACTATGTGGGATGATATTTTTGGAATATGTTGAATATATTTCATGTAATACAAATATTTTGTATATATTCTCTAAATATAATAAACTTTTATGGTTCTATCATGGATAGTAATTTAATGTATTGAATATTAATATAAAAATGTGTGATATTTATGTGTGAAAAGTTTGGGTTGTTATATAATCATCAACATCATGCTTCATACATGACCACCAAAAACAACATATTATGTCATAGTACATCTTCATAGTGATAGGATTAATGACCAATGAAAAACTATGGAAATCATTGTAAAGACCCAGAAATTTCAAGGAAATTTTTTTTCTTAATTTATTTGGAATTTTACGAGTCTGTAGTTTCTGACAGTTCCTGATTCTGAGGCTCGGTGTGACCGAAATAATTTTTTGAAGTTTTTTTCAAGTATGTTCAGTGAAGGAACGGGTGGGTTTTTCTATCTTTTGAACCGGTGCTTGGAATTGAAATCTAAGGGCACCGATGAACTCGTAGCGCCGGTATTCGCTTAAGGTGACCTTTACCGCAGTTGAGTTTTCTCAGGAGGAGAAGTTAATTTTTGGGAATTTGTATTAAAATAAATAAAATTGTTGTACACAATTTTATTATTTAAAAGTTGGTTAATTCCTACAATGGGGAGTTAGAGGTGGGACCCACACCCATATAACCTCCCATGAGAGGATTTAGTGTGGTGGGGCCCACAAGAACTCCCTAACCATTCATCTTCCCTTAACTCCCCTTAAATCACCCATTAATCTTCCCTTTATTTATTATGTGGAGCCTCTCCACTTTCCACCCATTAATTGTGCCACCCCACCTAATGGATTAATTAATCTCTTAATTAATTAATCTATGTGTCAACAATTAATTTTTGTATTGTTTTGAAATTGTGGGAAATTATTTTAAAAAGAGGGGAAATACTTTTCATTATTTTGTTTGGAAAATTGGTGGGAGAGCTCTTGAGAGGATTTAGAAGGAAGTGTTCTTCTCTGACGAAGAACACCAACCTTCAACAAAGGACAACTCCGACGGATAACGCGAAGTCACTAATGAAGTGTCTTATCTTCTTCTTCCTCCGTGTCAAGGGAGGAGACATTGCCACAGGGAACATCACCAACGACGATGGCTTTTCCTCTGACGTCGACGGAATCGACACCGTTCTTCCGTGAAGTTGTTCTATCGCGATGCTTGCCTCTTTCTGCGGCTCGATGACGTGCAACGTCATAATCAAGGTAGGTGGATTTCGTATATTTTTTTATATATGTGATTTATACCCTCGAGCATGGGTGTTTAATTGTAGGGTGTTTGTATAATTTATTTTGAATAAATTATACCTTTTTTATTGATGAATTATGGATTGTGCCTCTAATGCGGAGGGCACAGGTTAACGAACAAGTCTGGACCCTCCGCTGGTTGTTCGTCTGTGCGCGGATTGACGGGCGATGAAGAAACAGGGCCGCAACGGCGATTTGGATCCTTCACAGTAAATTTCAAGACCAGAGATGATCATAGGCGCAGACAGTGGGCGAAACGGACCATCGGAGTGCGTCTGGTGGTCCGTAGAAGGCGATGACGGCGCGCCGCGCCGGCGCGGCGGCGCCGACGTCCGGTGCCGGTGGAAGAAAACCAGAACGGCAAAGCAGTTCTGGAAAGTTTTAGAGGCACGGATTAATGTTGTGCCAGCTATCCGAGCTAGCGCCCCCCCCCCCCCCCTCCCCCCTGCCGGGCCGGGGCGAGCCACGCGGGTCGGGCAGCGCTGGCCGGGCCAGACCGCGCCAGTCGGGCCGGACCGCGCCGGCCGGGGCGGACCACGCCGGTCGGGCCGGACCGCGACGGCTGGGGAGGACCACACCGGCCAGTCTAGGCTATTCTCTACTGGGCCAGACCTAGACCCGGATAGGTTCGACTCGGTTCGGGCCGATCCGGGGTGGGTTGGGTCGGGTCGGACCGGGCCCAGACCCCCCTTTTTCGGACCAGATTTGTATAAACACTCATAACTTGAGCTACGGACCTCCGATAGACACACCATTAGTTTCATAGGATTCCTTTGATAGAGATAGTTTTTTCAGTATATTACACTCGAGGTTTAGGTGAAGTTTGGGTATGGCCGGGTTGGTTTGAACCTGAAACCAACCGGGCCCTCAAAGTAGAAACGCTTATAACTTAAGGACCAGACGTCTGATTGACGTGACGTCAATTACGTTGGATTCCTTATGATGATACGGTTCTTTTGGCATACTCCACTTGAGGTTTGGACATAGTTGGAGTATGGTTGGGTTGGTTTACCTTAGAAACCAACCGGCCCCTGGAACGGAAAAGCCAATAACTCTCAGATCGGACGTTCATTTGACGAACCGTCAGCGGAGTTGGTAATCTCGTTGAGAAATGATTCCTTTGAGTGTACCCCATGGGATTTCGGGGTACATTTGAGATACAGTCGGGTTGGTTCATACACGAAACCAACCGGGCCCCCGGGATAAAAAGGCTAATAACTCACAGACTGGGCGTCCGATTGACGCGTCGGTTGTTGCGTTGACACCCCTATGATGAGGCGGTCCTTTGAGATACTTCCACGTGAGATTACGTGACACTTGTAGTATCAACTAGTAGCTCGTTGAGAGGATCCTCTTGAAGACGAGCATACGGAGTTCAGAGACCTTGTAGTTGGCTGAGACCTGATGACTGCTTGTCTGATACATTTTGGAGTGACTTGATTAGCCCAGTGGGGAGCACTACTACGTTGGGGAGTAGAACCATGGCGGAGGAGCACTACTGTGTTGGGGTGGAAAACCCGCAGTACTCGACAACAGGAGTACCTCTGTAGGCTATTAGGGGGAGAGCTACTGTGTTGGGGCGGCAGACCCATGGCGGGGAGCACTACTGTGTTGGGGTGGCAGACCCGCGGTACTCGGCAGGAGGAGTACCTCAGCAGTCTAAGGTTAGTGAGTAGCACCTCAGAGTCGCGACAAGACTACTGTGCTCGACAGAGGAGGAGTTCTCTTGTATCTGTGTTTTCTATATCATGAATAAAATCCCGGTTTGAGCTGATTCAATGTCCTTTGTGTTTTTCTCATGATTGAGATAGGTTACTTGATAACTTAGGTATATGTATGGTCATATACCTAAGTAAAGATTATCTGTTGAGATCTCTCTTTGTGGTTTATCCTTGTTGGATTTAGTGAGACCTTGAGGGTCTCGAGGTCCCTACTGAGTATCGTTATACTCACCCCTGCACGGGCTATGCCCGCACCTCGTTGTGTTGGATGCAGACGACGGACAGCGCTGACCGAGGCAGAGTGTACGAGGAATATACGGTACCCAGAGATGGACACTCAGCGTGAATGCACACAGAACGGACCGATAGACACGGAGTGATGAGGAGGACATATGTACCTACCCTTCAGGTAGGAACCCGGAGGACGATCCAGGAGCTGCTTCCATCTTCCAATTGTTTATCTTTTCAGTTGTACTTTCTTTCAGTTGTAGTTGTACCTTTCTGTTGGGATTGTATTCCAACCCCTTTTACTTCCAGCACTTGTTATACTAATTTAATTAGTGTTTTCTTCCGCTTGTACTCTGGTTGTGTGTGTGTTTACGTTTTATAAAGGCAATGTGTTCCCAGTTTATTGGGAGTTACGCCTTTGGTACTAGTCGCCAGCCCCAGACCTATGGAAGGAGGGCTTGGGGTAGTCACGGCATGGGCCCCGAGGATGGGTCGTGACAAATTGGTATCAAAGGATTCAGTTCTACCGTAGAACTTAGGACTCTGATAATTCTTTTCTCTGAATCAATAGTGTTAAAAGTATTGGGTGTGGTTTTCAGTTCAGGGAGTCCAGTGTTGGTGTGGCGGCCGACATATCCATACATTAGGACCCTGACTACTGATTTCCGACTCAGTGCACGAAAACACTGATTGTGTTTGTTTCCAAATGTTTTCTTTAAAGTCATCTCAAACCAGGTCAGCTTACCAGGTATAATCTTTTGACCGTGTCGCATCTGTTCAGGATGCCTCTACGCAGGCTAACATTTGGAGTACTGAGAGAGTACCCGATGACGGCCCACCAAGCGATGAGGCTTCGGTACAGGGCCCACTTTCTATGATGGCACATTCGAGTGGTGTACCAGTAGCACCACCACCCATTGGGAATCAGATGCCACCAGCTGTACTAGCATACAGTGTACGCTGACAGAGCGCGTTGCATGAGTTCCAGCAGCAGAGGCCTCCGAGTTTACGAGTCGAGGCAGATTCCCAGGCAGTAGTGGATTGTCCGGAGGTGATTTCTAGAGTTATACACTTAGTTTAGACACTATTAGATCATATGTTGATCTTAGCTAGTGGTGTTTTCCAGTGAGTGGCCATGAGGTTGGTCCACATAGTGATGAGGCTTCCAGTACGTGGACCGATGCCTGAGATAGTACCTTCGGGTAGTGTTCCAGCTATATCACTACCTGTTGGTCAGTAGTTTCAACTAGAAGTATTGGTAGATGACACATGTAGGATTAGTGTCTTACACGTGTCTCAGAATCAGATACCCCTCAGGTTCTGAGGTGAGCCCGACTCACATACGGCTGAGGACTGGCTTGAGGAGGTGGTTGAGAGTCTTCTAGAGCTTATACAGCTTCAGCAGGATGACATGTCGGTAGCTGAGTACTCATCAAGGCGTACCGAATGTTCCTGGTACTTGATGACTATGATACGATCAGTGCTTTAGAGCTCGTACCTCAGATCAAGTTGTGTTTTAAAAACATCTGAGCCAACACTTTTTTTCTATGAATTCCTACTTATGTTAGGGTGCTAGAGAGAACCTCTGTGGTTGAATGTTCTATGGCTGAGTGGATACAGCCAGTGAATGTTAGAAGTGGGAAAGTAGGGAACTGTCACTAGTCTCAGAGACTTGGGCATGAGAAATGTTTTAAGAAGAGGAAGTGTTAAGGACAGATGAATCTGCAGGGCAGTAGACATGGAAGCAGAGCTAAGAGAGCAGCATGCGGTGGTGTACTTTTCGACATGTTACAACCACCCACCTTGGTAGTCCCCGGCAGGGTCAGGGATAAGGAGGGCAGGGGAAGAGAGTAGCTACATGCGGTCAAGGAGTGTGACCGAAGGGATCTAGGAATGATTCGAGGTACATTCTATGTCTACTACTAGCTTCCGTAACAACAGACACTGATATGAATCATTCCTTCCTTCCACGAATCTTGTCCCAGACCTAGAGTTTCCGGTTAATTCGTTGAATTGACCATCACATCTAGAGATACTTTTGAGAGGAGACTCGATAATCACGCTTACGTCGATGGTGTGATCTGACCCTTGAGGAGAGAGTTTTGGTTGGAACCTCTTGGTGGCAGCGTAGGGGCCTTACGAGGTTAGTTTGGGTATGGACTGGGCAACCACAGTTCATACACAGATTGACTGTATTAGGAAAAAAGGTTTTGTTTTACCTACAACGTTGGGATGGGTTTTCCTTGGTCGGTGAAAAGGAAACCCTAGGCATCATAGGATGGAATCATGCATAAGTGGGTTCAGTCGATCACTCTTGGGTCAGCCATACTTAGATTTGTGCCAGACTTCACCAGAGTTGTTGCACCGCTTTTAGCTTTGACGAACAAGGGGAAAACCCTTCGTGTGGTCAGAGAGATTCCAGCAGAGCTTTTCATGATCTAAGGCAGAGGTTGACCAGTGTTCTCATTTTAAGGCCACTAAAGAAGGTACATATCATCCAGGAGCGGATAAAGACTGCACAGAGCAGACAGTAGTCCTATGCCGATAAAATATGGAGACCACTGGAGTTTGAGGATGGTGACCAAGTCTTCCTACGGGTCTAACCTCGATGAGGTCTACGGAGTTTTGGCCGAGGTGGAAAGTTATCTCTATGTTTCATCGGACCTTTTCAGGTCATCAGCAGAGTAGGTGAGGTGTCTTATCGCCTGGCCCTTCCACCTTAGTTGCACCAGGTTCATGAAGTCTTCCACGTATCTCAGCTGAGGAGATATGTGCAAAACCTGTCCCACATCATCGACCACGGGGAGCTAGACATCGATGAAGGGTTAAAATTCACGGAGGTTCTAGTGGAGATTCAGGATCGACTGGAGTGGGTCCTACATGGATGGTTGATTCCTCTAGTGCGCATTCGCTGGCAGCACAAGAACCTCCAGGGAAGCACATGGGATCAAGAGGCTCAGATTCATGCTCAGTACCCCTTTAGTTTTTCTAGTGTGTGTTGTATCTTTACGGGGACGTAAAGCCCAGAGATGGGAGTAATTTAAAGACCTGTAAATTTCAAGGAAAATTTTTTTCTTAATTTGTTTGGATTTTTACGAGTCCGTATATTCTGACGGCGCTTGATTCCGATGCCCGGTGTGCCTGGAATAATTTTTCTGAAGTTTTGTTCAGGTACGTTCAGTGAACGAATGAGTGGGTTTTTCTATCTTTTGAACCGGTGCTCAGAATTGAAATCTGAGGGCACTGATGAACTCGCAGCACCGGTATTTTCTTAAGGGGACTTTTACCACAGTTGCATTTTCTTGGGAGGAGAAGTTAATTTTTGGGAATTTGTATTAAAATAAATAAAATTGTTGTACACAATTTTATTATATAAAAGTTGGTCAATTCCTACAATGGGGAGTTAGAGGTGGGGCCCACACCCACATAACCTCCCATGAGAGAATTTAGTGTGGTGGGTCCCACACAAACCCCCTAACCATTCATCTTCCCTTAACTCCCCTTAAACCCCCCATTAATCTTCCCTTCATTTATTATGTGGAGCCTCTCCACCTTCCACCCATTAATTGTGCCACCCCACCTAATGGATTAATTAATCTCTTAATTAATTAATCGATGTGTCAACAATTCATTTTTGTATTGTTTTGAAATTTTTGGCAATTCTTTTAAAAAGAGGGAAAAGCCTTTTCATTATTTTGGTTGGAAAATTAGTGGGAGAGCTCTTGAGAGGATTTAGAAGGAAGTGTTCTTCTCCGACGAAGAACACCAACCTTCAACAAAGGACGACTTTGATGGACAACACGAAGTCACTGAAGACGTTCCTTCTCTTTTTATTCCTCCGCGTTAAGGGAGGAGACCCCTACACGGGGAATGTCGCCCACGACGATGACTTTTCCTCCGACGTCGACTGAATTGACATCGTTCTTCCGCAACGCCGTCCTATCGCGACGCTTGCCTCTTTCCGCGACTCGACGATGTGCAATGTCATAATCAAGGTAGGGGATTTTGTATATTTTTTTTATATATGTGATTTATACGCTCAAGCATGGGTGTTTAATTGTAGGGTGTTTGTATAATTTATTTTGAATAAATTATACCCTTGTCGTTGATGAATTATGGATTGAGCCTCTAATGCGAAGGGCACAGGATAACGAACAAGTCCAAACCCTTCGCTGGTTGTTCTTGTATGCGCAGATTGACGGGCAATGACGAAACAGGGCCGCAACAGCGATTTGGATCCTTCGTAGTAAAGTTCGGGACCCAATACGAGTATAGGCGCAGACGGTGGGCGAAACAGACCACCGAAGCGCATACGGTGGTCCGCAGAAGGCGGCGGCGCGCGCGCCCCGCCAGTGAGGCGGTGCCGGTGCACCGCTGGAACAATCCGCCGCGACGGCGGAAGAAAACCGGAATGGCAAAGCCGTTCTGGAAAGTTGGAGAGGCGCGGCTTAACGCCGCGCCAGCTGGCCGAGCCAGCACCCCCCCCCCCCCCCCCCCGGCCAGACTGGGGTGGGCCACACGTGTCGGGCCACGACGGCCGGGCTGGACCTGGACCCAGGTCGGGTTGACCCGGTTCGGGCCGACCCAGGGTGGGTTGGGCTGGGTCGGACCGGGCCCAGACCCCCCCTTTTTCAGACCAGATTCGTTTAAATGCCCATAAATTGATATACAGACCTCCGATCAACACACCGTTAGTTTCTTAGGATTTCTTGGATCGAGACGGTCGTTTCGGTATATTACACTCAAGGTTTCGGCAAATTTTGGGTATGTCCGGGTTGGTTCGAACCCAAAACCAACCGGGCCCTCAGAGCGGAAACGCTTATAACTTAAGGACCAGACGTCTGATTGATGTGACATCAATTATGTTGGATTCCTTATGATGGGACGGTTCTTTTGACATACTCCACTTGAGGTTTGGACGAAGTTGGAGTATGTTCGGGTTGGTTTACCTTAGAAACCAACCGGGCCCCTGGAACAAAAAAGCCAATAACTCTCAGACCGGACGTCCGTTGGACGAACCGTCAGCAGTGTTGGTAATCTCGTTGAGAAATAGTTCCTTTGAGTATACCCCATGGGAGTTTGAGATACAGTTGAGATACGGTCGGGTTGGTTCGTACATGAAACCAACCGGGCCCCCAGGATAAAAAGGCTAATAACTCACAGATCGGGCGTCCGATTGACGCGCCGTCTATTGAGTTGAGACCCCTATGACGAGGCGGTCCTTTGAGATACTTCCAAATGAGATTACGTGAAAATTAGATTATCGACCATTAGCTCATGGAGAGGATCCTCCCGGAGATGAGCATACGGAGTTCGGAGACCTTGTAGCTGGCTGAGACCTGATAACTACTTGCCCGATACATTTTGGAGTGACTTGATTAGCCCAGTGGGGAGTGCTACTGTGTTGGGGCATAGACCCATGGCGGAGGAGCACTACTATGTTGGGGAGGCAGACCCGCGGTACTCGATAGGAGGAGTACCTCTGTAGGCTATTATGGGGAGCGCTACTATGTTGGGGTGGCAGACCCATGGCAGGGAGCACTATTGTGTTGGGGTGGTAGACCCGCGGTACTCGGCAGGAGGAGTACCTCAGCAGCCTAAGGTTAGTGAGTATCAACTCAGATTCGTGATAGGACTACTGTGATCGATAGAGGAGGAGTTCTCTAGTAGCCTTGTTTTCGACATCATGAATAAAATCCTGGTTTGAGCTGAGTCAATGACCTTTGTGTTTTTCTCATGATTGAGATGGGTTACTTGATAACTTAGGTATATGTATGGGCATATACCTAAGTAAAGGTTATCTGTTGAGATATTTCTTTTTGGTTTATCCTTGTTGGATTTAGTGAGACCTTGAGAGTCTCGGGGTCCCTACTGAGTATCGTTATACTCACCCCTACACGGGCTATGCCCGCACCTTGTTGTGTTGGATGCAGACGACGGACAGTGCTGACCGAGGCAGAGTGTACGAGGACTAGAAGGTACCTGGAGATGGAAACTTAGTGTGATGGCACACGGAACAGACCGATAGACGCGGAGTGCTGAGGATGACATCTCTACCTACTCTTCAGGTAGGAACCCAGAGGATGATCCAGGAGCTGCTTCCATCTTCTAGCTGTTTGTCTTTTCAGTTGTACTTTCTTTCAGTTGTAGTTGTACCTTTATGTTGGGCTTGTATTCCCACCCTTTGTACTTCCAGCACTTTTTATACTGCTTTACTTAGTGTTTGCTTCCTCTTGTACTCTGGTTGTGTGTGTGTTTACGTTTTATAAAGCAATGACTTCCCAGTTTATATGGAGTTACGCCTTTGGTACTAGTCGCCAGCCCCTAGCCTGTGGAAGGCAGGCTTGGGGTAGTCATGGCACGGGCCCTGAGGATGGGTCCTGACAATTATTAAACATATAATTCCTAATAGATAATGTAATGAAAAACTGACTCCTAAAGAGAATAATTCCATCAATGGGTAGTGATCAACCTTAAATAATCTCCCTAACATATAAGTATTTTCCAACTCCTCTAAACTCATCATCTTGCTACTGGTACTATAGAATAGACACAAGGAGAGATGATAAAAAATGAAAATTTGTCATAACCATACCTAAATTATCTCCTTGTATGTCTAGATTAAATTGAGTGAAAATTATCATATGTTTCCACTCCGTTTTCTATTCCAGGAAAACCAAAGAAGGGAATTTCATACTCATATCATTAACAACAATTCCCATTCCCTAAGGTGTAAGCGATGTCGAAGTCAAATGTCTAAAGGTGATTCACCCACCACCTCTGCTTGAGGTTTATGTCAATATAAAAAAAGATGTAACTTAGGATCTTATGATCAGAAGAGACTGTGAACCTCTCCCCAAAGAGATAGTTTCTCCACTGCTTAAGATCATACATAACAGTGGCAAGCTCCAAGTCATGAGTGGTGTAATTATTCTCATGAATATTAATATTTCTAGAATCGTACACCGCAACATGGTAATTATGTATAATCACTCACCCCAAATTAGCACTGAAAGAATCAAAATATACCACATAGCCCTACTGGGTTCCTAAAATATCATGATAGGATCCAATGTCAGACGTTGTTTCAACTCATAGAAAGAGTCCTAACACTTAGCATCCCAAGAAAATTTTTTCCCCTTTCTTAGTAAGAGTATCCTATGGTGATTTCAACTTTGATAAATCCTTAACAAACCACTTATAGTATCCAACTAGACCTAGGAATCTTTGTATCTCAAAGATGCTCCATGGATCTTCCCATGAAAAAACATACTTTTCCTATTTAGGATCAACTAAGAGTACATATTCCAAAATCACATACCCTAATAACTTTAATCTCAGATCTATAAATTTCACTTTGATATCTTTCTTTAAATTTGGTGAATCCTCAAGGTTTCCAAAACCATATTAATATGGTGTAAGATCCTAACCTTTTTTGGAGTTGTCTCAGGTTCTATTTTAGGTAAAAAAAAATTTACTTAAGTAACTTTGATTAGAGTTTTGACTTGGGGTCTTTTTGGGTGGAGTCTAATAAAATTTTGGAGGAAAATGGGATGTTTGTGGTTAGTGCACAGTTGGTGCATGTTTTTTACAAACCATGCAGCTAACTAGGAGAAATCTTATGCTCTCTAGTCTTTTTAGGTAGTAGCTTCGGCATGGTTAAAGCACGATTTGAGAGGTCGTGCAAGGTAGTTGTGTGAAGTTCCCCCTTGAAGAATTGGCTAATGCACAGTTAGCGCACGGTTTGTCTAACCATGTGACTAAACCATGTGGGGCCGACAGTGTGGTCCTAAAATTGTGGATCTCACTAATTTTCAACTTTTAATAACCTTTTTCACCTCTTATATAGCCCTAACTTGGGATTTTACTTTCCTAATGGTAAAGGAAGGTTCTCCTATCGACCTGGAGGGATTCCAAGTCCTTACGAACATTTTTCTTTGAGATCAAAATCCCAAATTGAAGATATGCTCTTCTCCTAGTAAGTGTATTTCATCCTGATGATTCTCCCATTCTTTATTCTATCTTTCCTTAATCTTTTCATGGAATATATCGTTTGTTTACTTGGATCTAAACCTATTTGGTGAGATCTAGATCTAAGATTGTATATCTAGATCTAGTTTGATTATATCTTGATATCATGATCTTGATTTAGGGATTTAGATTCAAAACTCATATCTATGTCGTTGTGCTGCTGGGATTTTGGGAATTTATGTTAAGAAAACATCCATCAATGAATTGAGTTATGTGGTCTAAATATAATTCCCATAGTCATGGATTTGATATGTATATGGAAAATTGTAGAATTTCTAGCATCTTTAAGCAATTTATTTTCTTGAATTGGGTTAATTAGATTGACCAATTGATTTAACGAATATTTATTGAAATAGGTGATTAATTGGGGAATTAATCATGAGACTAAGGGGTTTTTCTATTAGATAATTAATTTAGGGAAATTGATTATAATATGTAGGGTTTGTAATCTAGATAATTAATCAGGGGATTAATTATGATATTTTGAAATGGCTAAGTTTAGATAATTAATCATGGATTAATTATGTGCCTTTGATAATATGATCTAGATAATTAATTGTGGGATTAATGATAGAAATTTGAAAATAGAATGAGATAATTAATTCTGGAAAATTAATTATGGAATATGAATTGTTATATTGATTAATTAATTGATGAATTAATTAATGGTTTGAATCACTTAGTTAATTGTTGAGTTAACTAATGGAATGGATGTGTTTAAATAATTGTTGAATTAGTAATTATATTGAGGTGGATAATTAAATGATAAATTAATTATGTGATAAAGAATGGGAACATGTTCATTCTAAATTGAGAAGTACAAATGGTAACATGTTCATCATACTTGTGATTAAAGAGAATTGGAACATGGACATTCTAAATTGAGAAGTATACATGGTAACATGGTCATTATACTTATGAGTAAAGATAATGGGAACATGGTCATTATATTAAAGATTAAGCATGGTAACATGGTCATATTACTTACATTGTGATATTGGTAAATTTGGCAATGTGTCTTTTAAATGTGAAACTAAATAATGGAAATAATGGTACTCCGAGTTATGGCCTCACATGAGTATATTAGAACTCCAGCATGAGTCGAATCAGATAATGAGATATCATATCACCTTTGAATACTTAGAGATTTGACGAGAAGTAGGTTTTAAGATATGATATTACCTAGGGAACACTTCGGTATCTGGCATGAGATGAAGATAGTATTGGGGTATGAGTGTCCTTGGGAACCCTAGATTTAATATAGTTAGATAAGAATAAATGAAAATGTGATAAACTGTTTATTATTTCATTGTACTTATTTCATTACAAAACCACATGCACTATATTTTGACCAGACTTGTTTTATACATTGTTGGTGGTGGCCTACTGAGTTATAATCACACCCTATTTAGGATACTTGATTAGTACTCGAATAGATTATATTTTTGCGGGACTGGATAAGTGAAAAGACCCTGGTATAGGTGGCTGATTGGGGATGGAGCTTGGAGGAGGGAACCAAACATGGTTCTGGACTCACTTAGGGAGTAGTATTATCTTTATTGTTAGTTGATTTGTAGACACTTGACACTTATATTGGCATATCATGTTTTCCCGTTCAGTTGAGTATTGTTTTCCTGTTTGATTATCTTATGACACGAGTATTGTTCTGATTATATATGCTTCCGATATTGCTTATTTACTTATAATAATGTTTTAATTTGATAAATGAGGGTATAGGCTCCCCATGAATGACTTACCAAACCCCCACTACTAGTCGGTATCCTCTATAGTACAGGGAGGGCACCTGAGGTCATGTGGAGAACCGACTTGAGGCACCATCACATGGAACCTGGGTTGGGACATTACAAAAATGTTATCAGATCTTCAATTTTCTTTCTTCTTCTTTTGTCTTACTATTTTGGAAAAGTTAAAACAGAGACTAGGAAGGGTCAAGGTTTGGTAATGATCTCATTCATGGGAGGTGAAAACCCATGTGTGGGGGGGAAACCCAATTACTCTTTGTGGGATTGTTGTTATTGTTTTTTGTTGTTACAGTTGAATATTATTTCACCTTGGGTGGAGCACATGTGGTGTGATGTGATTATTGTTTCTGAGAATTTTTTAGTATTGATTTTTGACCCATAATGGAATGAGAGTTGAGTTTGCATGCATCATTCTAGGAACTCAGGGTTATTGTGGAATGCATCCTTTTAGGCACTCATGGGAAAACGGGTTATGGGTAAGTTTCTAAACTTGAACTGTTTTCCTTGTTTGTGAGATTAAAATGAAAAATAGTGCCTAACATGAATTGATAAAGATTTTAAAATAATGAAAAATGAGAATAATTGGGTGTATAAAAGAGAAACTTGATTATGATAGTGTGTTTAACCTTATTAACTAAAACCTAGGAGTATTATGGTTAAGGTTAGTGATAGCGCCTCGATTTTTACAGTGTGGAGAGGTGGGGGGAAATAATTGTTGTGATTATTTTCTCTTATGTAAATGTTATAAGGTTGTGTTATGAGACCTGATACATGCTTTTGGAATTTTAGATAGTATTCCTCCACTATGCTTGTTGAGGGGATGACCGAGGGGTGTGACAAGGAATCTTTTTCATGTTAGGGAACTTGAGGCACCAATCATTCTAGCTGAAGATGAAGGGGATAAATTTTGATAAAACTTCTCTCGCTTCATGCACTTCATGGAAAGATACCCAGGGTGAGTTATGAAAAGTATGTTTGATTTGATAAGGGAGTTTCAGTTGCAGCACCCTCTGACTTTTACTAGAGAGGGTGGACCTAAGGGAGCCGAATTCTGGGTTTATTCCATAGAGACAATGCTTTACCATTTAGAGACTCCAGCTAAGAGGAGGGTCAATTTATCCGTTTATATACTATGGGGGTCATTGAAGCGTTGGTGGGACATTCAAGAGTGAACTGGAGAGACTGACAGTATTTTATGGAAGAAATTCTTGGAGAGGTTCTTGGAACACTTTTATCTAGAGACACTAAGAAAAGAGAAAGCTGTTGAGTTCATGCATCTGGCACAAGGGAGAATGTTGGTGATAGACTATGCTAGATGCTACACAGATTTTCAATGCTTTGCTCCAATGTTAGTAGGGGATTAGGCAGCTATGTAGAAACATTTTTAGGATGTACTTAAGTGTGAGATTAAGTCCTAGGTGAATATCTTCAGACTGAAGAAGTTTAAAAAATTGGTGGGTCAGCCTCTCATAGTTGAAGGGAACCTAAGGGAGGATTACAATTCTAGATAGTTAGTTGTTACTAGAAGATCAGGAGGTGTGAATTCCGAGAGCAGTAAGCGCTGTTATGATAAATTTATCCAAGGAAGTGGGAAGCATAGTACGAATATAGGAGGGTCATTTGGATAGGACCTTACTGGGGTTATCTATCATTAGTGTGGTAGCTTGGGACATTATCATCGACATTGTTCCCGACGACCAGTAGAGTGTCGATCTTGCAGAAATATGGGACATATATAGAAATTATGCAGGTCACAATGACATATTGGTACTAAAGGAGCAGCTGGGTAGAGTCAAAGTATGGAAATAAGATCTTCTACACCATATCAGGCTGGCATTTGGATTTCTACTGGATGAGGTGGTAGAGGTAGTGGACATGGTGCTTCTGGGCAGGAGCACCTGAATCAGTAGAGTGGTGCTACTTAGGGGATTCAGAGAGCATCACAAGGAAGAGGGGAAGCACAATTACATGCAGTATATCCTATACTTGTGGATAGTGATGTTGGACCATTGATAGTGAGAGGTACTATTCTAGTAGATTCTACTTTAGCTAGTGTATTTTTTGATACTGGTTCCTCTCATTCCTTTATATATGAAAAACTTGTTAATGGTTTGATCATGGCGGTGGATTTTGTGATCGGGGTTGTGATTATAGATACACCATTGGGAGTGTGTTCTAGAAATATCTATATATGAAAGGGATATTCACTATAGATCAAGGAATATCGTTTCCTATGGGATCTCTATATTCTTGATATATCAGGATTCGACATAATTATGGTTATGGATTGGCTAGTTCCATACTGATCCCACATCAATTGTTACCATATATCACCTAAGGGTGACCAGTATATTCATTATGGGTACTGGGATATCCAAGAAGGCTGAGAAAGGATAATTACTCAGCAACTGGGAGATCACACAGCCCAAGTTTCTAGTATATTATTGGATGATAGGGGTGTTAAGCAATATTTCCTTCCACCGGTAGTGGAACTATTTTTGGATGTCTTTTTTGAAGTCTTATTAGGGCCACCACCTAAGAGAGATGTGGAATTCACTATTGACCTTATGCCAAGGTCTAAGCCAGTATCTATTCCACTGTACAGAATGGAACCGACTGAGCTTCAAGATATTAAAACTCAGTTGGAGGAGTCAAATGGTAAGGTATTTATCCATCCAAGAACATCACCTTGGGGATCACCTATTTTGTTTGCAAAGAAGGCTGATAGAATTTTATGTTTGTGTGTGAATTACCAAAAGTTGAACAAAATGACTATGAATAATTGAAATCCTCTTCCACATATCGATGATCTATCTGACCAATTGAAGGGAGTTTGTGGGTTCTCAAATATTGATTTGAGATCAGGGTATCATCATTTGATAGTACAGACTTATGATATACTGAGGACTAATTTTAAAATAAGGTATGACCTTTATGAGTTTTTATTGATTCCATTTGGGTTTACAAATACACCAGTAGTGTTTATGGATTTTATGAACAGGATCTTTCATCCATATCTAGATCAGTTTGTGGTGGTGTTTGTGGAAGACATCTTGGTGTACTCCAATACTCGTGACGATCATGCCAACATCTTGACATCATCCTAGGTGCACTGAGAGAGCATCAGTTATACGCCAGTCTATCTATGTGTCAGTTTTGGATTGACCAGGTATACTTCTTGGGGCACATCATCTCAGAGGAAGGTGTGTCAATGGACCCGGAGAAGGTTCATGTAGTGGTTTCTTGGGAGCATCCCAAGAATGTTTTTGATATCTGAAGCTTCTTGGGATTAGCTGGATAATACAAGAGATTCATCCAAGAATTTTCCCATTTGGCATCGCTACTTTCAATCTTGTCCAAAAAGGGACTAAATTTTAATGGTCATAGTTTTGTGAGAGAGATTTTTAGAAGTTAAATAATCACTTAACATCGGTGCCAATTTTGATCCTACCTAACTCATATGAGGAGTATATGGTTTATTGTGATGCTTCTGGGATCGGACTTGGAGATATACTGATGTAGGGAGATCGAGTTATGGTGTATGGGTCTCGGTATTTGAGGACTCATGAATGAAATTACCCTAAGCATGACCTCAAGTTAGAAGTATTGGTTTATGATCTTAAGTGTTGGTGACACTATCTTTTGGCAAAAAAGTTTACAGTCTATACAAATCACAATATCTTGAAGTATATATTTTCATAGCGTGATTTGAATCTTTAGAAACGGAGATGGGTTGAGTATATGAAGTCTTTCGATTTTGAATAGGAATATATTCTTGAGAAGGGAAATAGTGTGGTTGGTTCCTTGATTTGGAAAACTCAGACTAAGATGGTAAAAGAGTTGAGTGTAGAGTGGAAGATGATGACCTTGCTGGCTGAAATTCATGTGGTGGTTCAGGAGAGTCAGAAGTAGATGACTCTAGTTTCAGTTGTAGTGGGGTATATGCTTTTGAGACAGATTATGGATAGATAGTATGAGGATCTAGAGTGCTTATCCTTGAGTAAAATCTTTGAAGGTGGGGAGACATCTTCGTATTGGTTGATAGATGAAGATGAGATCATATATGTGATGAATCGATTCGCAGTACCTACCAGCCTATGAGAGGAGATCATATGGGAATTTAATTCCTTGAAATGGGAGGTGCATCTAGGTGTGACCAAAATGTACCATGACTTACGATGATAGTTTTTGTGTCTAGGAATGAAAAAGGAGATAGCAGGGTTTGTGACAAGATGCTTCACTTGTCAGTAGATGAAGGCGGAGCATCAATGACTTGGAGGTTTACTACAATCATTGCCTATTCTGGAATGGAAGTGGGATGAAGTGACCATGGATTTTGGGGTGGGTCTCCCAAAGATGATTAGGAAGAATGATTCTATTTGGTTCATTGTGGATTGACTGCCAAAGGTAGTACATTTCTTGTCTATAAGTGAAACCTTTACAGCAAAACATTTGGGAGGACTGTACGTTCAGGAGATAGTCTATCTGCATGGATTGCCACGAAATAAAATTTCAGATCATGATTCACACTTTAATCCATGCTTCTAGTAGGGCTTGCAGAAAGAACTTGGCACATAGGTATTATTGACTATGGCTTTCCACCCATAGATAGATAGGTAGTCGGAACGTACTATACATGTGCTTGAGGATATGCTACGAGCATGTGTTCTTGACTTCGGTGGATCTTGGGAAAATCGCTTGGATTTAGTGGAGTTCACCTATAACAATAGTTATCAGAAAAATATATAGATGGAACCATATGAGGCTCTTTATGATAGGCCATGTAGATCACTACTATGCTAGATGGAGGTTGGTGAATCAAAGTTGTTGGGACTGAGTCTCATGCAGTAGACATCTGAACAGGTACAGTTGATTCAGAAACATATAGATACGGATCAGAGTAGACAGAATCCATATGTTGATAGATGGGGATGACCCCTAGAGTTTATATAGGGTGATCATGTGTTTCTTTAGGTTTCTCATAGGTTGGGTCACAGTAGGATACGGTGGAAGGGAAAGTTGGCACCCAAGTTTGTTAAACCGTTTGAGATAGTGGAGAGAACCGAGCTAGTGGCATACCAATTGGATCTTCCACATAGATACAGAGTTATGCATGATGTTTTCCATGTATCACAACTTTGGCAGTATCACACTAACCCTTCTCACGTGATTGATGTGGATGAGGTTAGCCTTGAGATATATGTGTCCTTTAAGGAGCATCTGATATGTGTGTTGGATCTTGGGGAGAAAGTATTGCGGGGAAAGATTGTTCCGATAGTTTGTGTATTATGGAAACATGGACATGTTCAAGATTAAACATTGGAAAGATAATAAAATATGAGGGCTCAATGGCCTGATCTTTTTGGATTAGAATCTTAGAAAGGCTTGGAGGTACAGCTCAAGGATGAGCTGTTATAAGGTGGAGAGATTGTAAGATCATGACATTTTCTAGAGTTGTCTTAAGCAGGATTTTAGGAATTTTTTGTTTTTAATTAAGTACCTTTTATTGGATTTGTGACTTGGGTGTGTTTGGATGGAGTCTAAGAAAATTTTTGAGAAAATGGGGTTTTGCATGTTTGGAGCATGGTTTTTACAAACCGTGCGGCTACGTAGGAGAAACTATGTTCTCTCTAATTTTTTGAGGCAGTAGATTTGGAACGATTAAAGAACGGTTTGAGAGATCGTGTGAAGTTCCCCCTTGAAGTAGAGGCTAACACACCATTAGCACATGGTTTTTTTAACCGTGTGACTAAACTATGCAGGGTCCAACAGTGAGATCCTAGAATTGTAAATCTCACTCATTTTCATCTTTTAATGACCTATTTCACCTCCTATGTATCCCTAACTCATGATTTTACTTTCCTAATGGTAAAGGAAGGTTCTCTCATCGACCCGGAGATATTACAAGACCTTAAGAATACCGTTCTTTGAGATCAAAATCCTGAATTGAATATCCTCTCTTCTCCTGGTAAGTAGATTTCATCCTGATGCTTCTCTCGTTCTTTCTTCTAACTTTCCTTGATCTTTTCATAGAAGATATCATTTGTTTACTTGTATCTAAACCTATGTGGTGAGATCTAGATCTAGTATTTGAGATCTATATCTAGTTTGATTATATCTTGATATTGTGATCTTGATTTTTGAGATTTAGATCCAAAACTCATATCTATGTCATTGTGTTACTCAGATTTTCAGAATTTCCATTGAGCAAACATTCATCAGCGAATCAAGGTAGATGGTCTAAATATAATTCCCATATTCATATATTTTATATGTATATGAAAAATTGTAGAATTTATAGCATCTTTTAGAAATTGATTTTCTTGTATTGGGTTAATTAGATTGACCAATTGTGTAACACCCCGAGCTTCCACGATACGCCTCTCTTTCAATAATGCAATAGCTTGTGTTGTACGCAAGTTCGAGTTCTAACACACCGCAACTAATCAAAGTAGCCGTTATGAATAGTAATAACCACCTTTTAAATTTATAGAAATTTTATATTTCAAAATGGACTTCATTTTTTTATTCCTAATATTGAAATTAGCCTATGTTGAATTTTTTGTAATTTTCCGAGAACTTCCAAATTTTTATGAATAGTGAAAAATACATAAAACAACCTTTTTAATAAAAATAATTTATAGTGATAAGTTATACTATTGAGTGGTTTTAAAGTATAATTAGAATATATTTTTACCATTTTATCCAATGGTGATCATTATAATTAATTTAACATTGAAATTGGACATAAACAATTGCCAATCTTTTGATATAAATTGTTTCTTAAAAACACGCTATTTGTTGTGACAGCGGGAATTAATTATAAAATTAATTAATGCAACTTATATGTTTGGAATTTTGTAAAATAGACATCATTTTTGAATTTGGAATATCAATTATAGCTTAGGGTGAAATTTTGGCATTGTTCTGAAAAACTTCAATTTTTGATGAATAGTGAAACCACTAAGTGGTAGTTAAATAACTGATTTTTCGTTTAAATGAAATATTACCACTTCTGTGATTTTATTTTCAAAAATCTGACATACATGGTTGTCATTGATAAGTAAAATGTGGTTCAATGATATTAAAATAATTTTTTGGTGAATAGTAATTTTTAAGTTCTTAATCGCGATTAGAGATAATTAGTGTAGTTTAAGGTACAAATAATGTTTTAATAATGTGAGATGAGCATGACACTTGTCATACTCCTATTGGATGAGTCATGTCCGACCAAGACAACCCATGGGTCAACTTGGGGACCCCATGGAGCCACTTTAGTTGGAAAATGACATTAATATATATTTATTTAATGTTAAAATTAAATTGACACAAACATGAGTTGTTTTACTAAAACAGTTTTTAAGTGGGGTTACACAAGTCCAAATTTTGACTATAAATATTAATTATAAATATAAAAAGCTTTACTACATCATAGTATTTTTTTTATAATTTTTAGACATTAAATAAATTAAATTATTTATGACATCATTATGATGCAGCGATGACCTCATTATTTAACGATTTAAATAAAATGAGAAGATAATGAAAAATCCAAGGCTTACACTTGTCCAAAGCCTATTGGATGAGGAGATTTAGAAACCTTATCACCTTATCCTCGAATTATATAAGTGTGGGACCTTTAGAATCCGAAAAGCATTGTGAAATAATGTAACATTTCAATCTTTCCAAAAGTGCCCCTCCTCTCCACTTATAAAAGCCCCCACCTCTCCCACCTCATTTACACTTTCAAGCCATTTGGCTTGGCCAACCTCTGCCCAAATACTCTCCCAACTTCCCCCTATTACTCCTAGAAGCCTAACTTTGGGCAGAACTCTTCCCAAGGAAGCCTTTGGCTCAAATCAAAAAGAGTTACCCGATTTTGAGGTAATGTCTTCTCTAATGTTGTTTTGTTTTATTTTTCTTCTCCAACCCCCTAAACTCTTTTTATTCATTTCTTTTTTAACAACACCAGTATCCTCAATATACTAGGATGTTGTTATAAGAAGTATTCAAGCTACACTTACACACACCTACATCTAATGGTTAAAGAACATACGGTTTCTGTGGATGGCGAATTTCTGCCTCACGAAACGATGATTGTTCAACACTCATATAACACCTTAAAAGGTGGCCATTAAGATGTCACTATTTTTATATATGATATATAATATGTTTATGTTTTACTTATGCTTCTGTAAATCTCATTTATGGCATACTTTATGATTTCCATTATGGGTAAAACGCGATAATTTCATTTTAGGAAGTGCGGACTACCGCCCCCTCAAAGTGATGTGAATCGTTAATGCCATATGTGGGATGTATAAAGGATGGAGTAAATGATATTATATATGATATTATACTGGAACTATATTATACCTTTATATAATTATGATTTCATTACATTAAATATGAAATAGAAATGAAAGTAGCGTTCATGCGTACGTACGGCTTACCGTCTCCATGAACGGTGCATTTCATTTCTTACCTCTAAATGTTACGTAATATTATGAATGAATGTATATACTGTATATATATGATATATATGATATCTACATCATGAATATAATTCTGGATATAATGGATATTTCACCACATGAATAACTTGTAATTATAAGAAGTTTATTTTTGACTCAAGTACCAAAGATCGACAAAACGACCGTTATTAACTTAAATAATTAAATAATGTTCATAACATGGTAATAAGGGATATAAAAGGAATAATGAACATGAAAAAGGTTCTTAAGTAAATATAAATTAACTCTAGTTTATTATTCAGGAGGTTAAAGAACGGTCGAGTCAGGACAGGACGCAAGGTAAGGGAATTTCTTAACCCAACTTCCATTCTTTGGGTTAATCTCCTACTTTCAAATTATGTCGATATTATTATGTCCTATTTTGTATTTTTAATTTCTTCATGTGTACCTATAGTGAATACACATAATAGATCTATTTTATTTTAAAAATGATCTTTTTAAGGACTTCGTCTCAATCTCCTTTCATTGAGGCATATTTGGCTTTATACACAACTTTCTTTTATACGGTGTATAAACCCCTTTGACTTTTATGTTTATTCAAAAGGAATCTTTTTTATACGAAGCGTTTTACTAAACGACAAAAAGGGAATGTTTTTATTTCTGTACTTATGCGGCGACAACGACTTCTCCGCCGCCGTGACCATTATTTGAGTTTCGGCTTCCTCTACAAGCCATCATTTTTTTAATGAAAAATAAATACAAAGTTTTAACTTTCTTTTATTTTGGTATTGAAAATGGTTTTGAAAGCGTTTTTATTATATCAATGTGTTGTATTGATATCTTGTGATTGAAATATGGAAATGTTATGTTTCCTTTATGCATGTTTTATGTGATACGATTATGTTATGGTTCATGATATGTTTAAACCTATTCATATGAGGAATGCATTGGACTTAATAAGTGACGGGTGGAGCCCGCTATAGCTCCTCGATGCATCGGCAGGTCTCATGAGACAAACTAGTGTCTTGGCACGAGGCCTTGACAAAATCTTATTTGTGGTCTTGGCACGAGGCCTTGACTGCGTGGTTATGATAGTCTGGAATTATGCATTCCATCATTATGAAAGTGGTTATTGATATTGCATGTGATTATTCGACCAGTAGAATATCCATGTGAAGAAGTGAATGGCATTATCTCATTTTACTTTTGCCATATTATGTTGATGTTCAAGTTTAAAATGCTTTTGTTTTAGTTATACATTGCCTTAAATTTTTATGTTTATTTATGAAAACTTCCGCAATATTGTTATCCTTACTGAGAATATGAGCTCACCCCTTTCAATGTTTTAATATTTTCCAGGATGTGAAGAAGTATTTTATGAATGACCTGCAGGGATATTCAGAAGAGGATATGAGTGTGGACTATGAATACTTTGTTATTAGTTTTTCACTTTATGATGTAATGTAAGACTTATGAATGTATCTAGTGTTTCCAAGGCTACTAAACTAATCGGTCTTTTGAGACTTGATCTTTTGTGATCATTCCAATGTTACGAAGTAATGCACCGACTCTGGGTAGCTGGGGTCGGGGCGTTACAGTTGGTATCAGAGGCAGTTTAGTACTAACCTTGGAAGCTAGATGTAGATAAACTCTGATTAGAGCACATAGCCCAAAGATAGACTTTGAGGATTAGTATAGAAGAACTTCCTAGAATTTTGGTATTATAGAGATGTTATGAGTTTTCCGAGCAATACATCCCTGCCTGGATACGAGCAGGTAGAGGCGGCTCTGGCACAGATGTACCTAGGGGTAAAACCCGAAAACACCACTTTGAGCTAGACTCGAACGGGAACTGGTGCACAACAACGGGCCTTGCTGCACTCTTGGTTACGACACTCCCGGGGGATATTCTTAGGATAATTCTCATTTTATTTACAAACCACTATAAAGGGTTATGAGTACATACTTCCTCAAAGAAAACATTTCTTTTTATGATTATGGATTATATCCATAAATAGTTCAATTTATGTTAAGTAAGTATGGAATTATGTATTTCGATTCATAAACTAACCTAGTTTATGGCATTGTATAGAAATGGCGCCCAGTAGAAGGAATGTGAACTCCATCAATACGTATGATCCAAAGAGTAAGAAGGATCATATCTTTCATGGTATTAAGCCAAAATTTAGAAGGGAAATATTCTCCCATGTGTTATCAACATATAAAGAAATAGTATCATGTGTTAGTAAGATAAGTAGAGAATTCTCTGAGTCTTATGGATTTGAAGGGATGAAAGAGAAGAAAAGGATGGAAGAGAGAATGATGGATAAAGGGACGAGGGAAAAGAAGAATTTTCCAATATGTGATAAATGTGGGAAGAAACACCTTGGAATTTGCCTGAAGGGAATGGGAGTTTGTTATAAGTGTGGAGAAAAAGGACACCGAGTGCGTGACTGCAAGGGTAAGAAAAAGGTTTCAAATGTACAATGCTTCATCTGCAAGGAGTGGGGACACTACGCAAACCAATGTTCAAATCATCAGAGTATGCCCCAAATGATGTTATTGGATAATAATCAAGTTATGATACTACCACGGATGAGGAGGAATGATTAGAGTTCTTATGTTGTTATTAAAGAATTTTGTAATTTGAGTGTTGTATCAATGATGTACTTGTTATAATAATTATGGAGTATATAAGGATTGTACTGCAGTACTATTTCATCAAGGACTTGAGATTGTGTGGAACCAAAAAAAGTGACTCCACAGTAGGTTAAATTTTTGGAAAATATATGGTTGAGAGAAAGATAAACCATAATATGGTTCTGATACAGAGATTGTGATTTTGGAATAAGACGTGATTGATTTGGATAAATTATATTGGATATACTTAACTTCATTGAAACTGATTGATGTTTTGTATACATTTTTGGATAGAAGGAGTATATCTAGTATTCTATAAGGAATAAGGGATCATGGTAATTCAGTATGTTTAAAAAGAATACATGATGAAGTTGTTCACATGTTGTTACATGGGAAAAAGGATCTTCATTATGTTTACCTTCCTTATAAAATTTGGACTGTGAGTTGGACAGAAGTATTTTGGATAACTATAATGGTTGGAATGGATTAAGTTGAACCATGGATAGTATTGTTTAAGGTTAAAGCATTTATGAAGATTATTTTTGGAATATTATGATACTATAGTTTAGGAAAAGGACAACCTGCAGGGTGGGGCATAACCCGTCGCGTCGGACAAAGCTGCAGGAATCGAACCCACAACCATAGTGTGACAGGCCTTTATTTCCTACCACTAGCCTACAGGAAGTCCCTGGTTATTACAAAATAGTTTTACTAATCTAAGTGGTATGTGTTAACATTTTGAACCTTATACAATTAGGATAAATAGAATATTTTTGAGTTCCGTTACCATTTGGAGTAAAAGATGGGTTTGTGGTAAAAATTTATTAACGAATGAAAGTATACATAACAAGTATGTATATTCCCTTACGTTCTTAGTAAATCTCCTAAATAAATTCCTCAACATTATAAAAGGTAACTTAAAACAAAAATGTTGTCGGTTAACTTTTCCAACTGGGGATTGAATGACCGTTTAACCAATCACAAGTTTGTGATTTTCTTGTGGTTAAACTTTCTCCTAATCCTGTTTTCTATAACTCTCCATCAGACCTTGATGGTTTGTTTCTCCTCCATATCCATATTTTCATATAATCCTAGAATGGGCTATATCGGGTGACCTTTGTACTTATCTTGCTTTCTTTTAATGTTATATATTTATTAACCTTATTTCCGATGTGGGTTTTCCTCAAAGGTATTTTCTCTTTTCAACCTTTTATTTTCAAAGAAAAATTTCAAATTGCGAGGACGCAATTTATTGAAGGAGAGGAGAATGTAACACCCCGAGCTTCCACGATACGCCTCTCTTTCAATAATGCAATAGCCTGCATTGTACGCAAGTTTGAGTTCTAACACACCGCAACTAATCAAAGTAGCCGTTATGAATAGTAATAACCACCTTTTAAATTTATAGAAATTTTATATTTTAAAATGGACTTCATTTTTGTATTCCTAATATTGAAATTAGCCTATGTTGAATTTTTTGTAATTTTCCGAGAACTTCCAAATTTTTATGAATAGTGAAAAATACATAAAACAACCTTTTTAATCAAAATAATTTATAGTGATAAGTTATACTATTGAGTGGTTTTAAAGTATAATTAGAATATATTTTTACCATTTTATCCAATGGTGGTCATTAGAATTAATTTAACATTGAAATTGGACATAAACAATTGCCAATATTTTGATATAAAATGTTTCTTAAAAACACGTTATTTGTTGTGACAACGGGAATTAATTATAAAATTAATTAATGCAACTTATATGTTTGGAATTTTGTAAAATAGACATCATTTTTGAATTCGGAATATCAATTATAGCTTAGGGTGAAATTTTGGCATTGTTCTGAAAAACTTCAATTTTTGATGAATAGTGAAACCACTAAGTGGTAGTTAAATAACTGATTTTTCGTTTAAATGAAATATTACCACTTCTGTGATTTGATTTTCAAAAATCCGACATACATGGTTGTCATTAAGAAGTAAAATGTGGTTCAATGAGATTAAAATAATTTTTTGGTGAATAGTAACTTTTAAGTTCTTAATCGCGATTAGAGGTAATTAGTGTAGTTTAAGGTACAAATAATGTTTTAATAATGTGAGATGAGAATGACACTTGTCCTACTCCTATTGGATGAGTCATGTCCGACCAAGACAACCCATGGGTCAACTTGGGGACCCCATGGAGCCACTTTAGTTGGAAAATGACATTAATATATATTTATTTAATGTTAAAATTAAATTGACACAAACATGAGTTGTTTTACTAAAACAGTTTTTAAGTGGGGTTAAACAAGTAAAAATTTTGACTATAAATATTCATTAGAAAGCTAAAAAGATTTCCTACATCATATTATTTTTTTTATAATTTTTAGACATTAAATAAATTAAATTATTTATGACATCATTATGATGCAGCGATGACCTCATTATTTAACGATTTAAATAAAATGAGAAGATAATGCCCAATCAAAGGCTTACACTTGTCCAAAGCCTATTGGATGAGGAGATTTCGAAACCTTATCACCTTAGCCTCGAATTATATAAGTTTGGGACCTTTAGAATCCGAAAAGCATTGTGAAATAATGTAACATTTCAATCTTTCCAAAAGTGCCCCTCCTCTCCACTTATAAAAGGCCCCCACCTCTCCCACCTCATTTACACTTTCAAGCCCTTTGGATCGGCCAACCTCTGCCCAAATACTCTCACAACTTCCCCCTCTTACTCCTAGAAGCCTAACTTTGGGCAGAACTCTTCCCAAGGAAGCCTTTGGCTCAAATCAAAAAGAGTTACCCGATTTTGTGGTAATGTCTTCTCTAATGTTGTTTTGTTTTATTTTTCTTCTCCAACCCCCTAAACTCTTTTTATTCATTTCTTTTGTAACAACACCAGTATCCTCAATATACTAGGATGTTGTTATAAGAAGTATTAGAGCTACACTTACACACACCTACATCTAATGGTTAAAGAACATACGGTTTCTGTGGATGGCGAATTTCTGCCTCACGAAACGATGATTGTTCAACACTCATATAACACCTTCAAATGTGGCCATTAAGATGTCACTATTTTTATATATGATATATAATATGTTTATGTTTTACTTATGCTTCTGTATTTTTCATTTATGGCATACTTTATGATTTCCATTATGGGTAAAACGCGATAATTTCATTTTAGGAAGTGCGGACTACCGCCCCCTCAAAGTGATGTGAATCGTTAATGCCATATGTGGGATGTATAAAGGATGGAGTAAATGATATTATATATGATATTATACTGGAACTATATTATACCTTTATATAATTATGATTTCATTACATTAAATATGAAATATAAATGAAAGTAGCGTTCATGCGTACGTACGGCTTACCGTCTCCATGAACGGTGCATTTCATTTCTTACCTCTAAATGTTACGTAATATTATGAATGAATGTATATACTTTATATATATGATATATATGATATCTACATCATGAATATAATTCTGTATATAATGGATATTTCACCACATGAACAACTTGTAATTATAAGAAGTTTATTTTTGACTCAAGTACCAAAGATCGAAAAAACGACCGTTATTAACTTAAATAATTAAATAATGTTCATAACATGGTAATAAGGGATATAAAAGGAATAATGAACATGAAAAAGGTTCTTAAGTAAATATAAATTAACTCTAGTTTATTATTCAGGAGGTTAAAGAACGGTCGAGTCAGGACAGGACGCAAGGTAAGGAAATTTCTTAACCCAACTTCCATTCTTTGGGTTAATCTCCTACTTTCAAATTATGTCGATATTATTATGTCCTATTTTGTATTTTTACTTTCTTCATGTGTACCTATAGTTAATACACATAATAGATCTATTTTATTTTAAAAATGATCTTTTTAAGGACTTCGTCTCAATCTCCTTTCATTGAGGCATATTTGGCTTTATACACAACTTTCTTTTATACGGTGTATAAACCCCTTTGAATTTTATGTTTATTAAAAAGGAATCTTTTTTATACGAAGCGTTTTACTAAAGGACAAAAAGGGAATGTTTTTCTTTCTGTACTTATGCGGAGACAACGACTTCTCTGCCGCCGTGACCATTATTTGAGTTTCGGCTTCCTCTACAAGCCATCATTTTTTTAATGAAAAATAAATACAAAGTTTTAACTTTCTTTTATTTTGGTATTGAAAATGGTTTTGAAAGAGTTTTTATTATATCAATGTGTTGTATTGATATCTTGTGATTGAAATATGGAAATGTTATGTTTCCTTTATGCATGTTTTATGTGATACGATTATGTTATGGTTCATGATATGTTTAAACCTATTCATATGAGGAATGCATTGGACTTTATAAGTGACGGGTGGAGCCCGCTATAGCTCCTCGATGCATCGGCAGGTCTCATGAGACAAACTAGTGTCTTGGCACGAGGCCTTGACAAAATCTTATTTGTGGTCTTGGCACGAGGCCTTGACTACGTGGTTATGATAGTCTGGCATTATGCATTCCATCATTATGAAAGTGGTTATTGATATTGCATGTGATTTTTCGACCAGTAGAATATCCATGTGAAGAAGTGAATGGCATTATCTCATTTTACTTTTTCCATATTATGTTGATGTTCAAGTTTAAAAGGCTTTTGTTTTAGTTATACATTACCTTAAATTTTTATGTTTATTTATGAAAACTTCCGCAATATTGTTATCCTTACTGAGCATCTGAGCTCACCCCTTTCAATTTTTTAATATTTTCCAGGATGTGAAGAATTATTTTATGAATGACCTGCAGGGATAGTCAGAAGAGGATATGAGTGTGGACTATGAAGACTTTGTTATTAGTTTTTCACTTTATGATGTAATGTAAGACTTATGAATGTATCTAGTGTTTCCAAGGCTACTAAACTAATCGGTCTTTCAAGACTTGATCTTTTGTGATCATGCCAATGTTACGAAGTAATGCACCGACTCTGGGTAGCTGGGGTCGGGGCGTTACAAATTGATTTATCAAAGCTTTGTTCAAATAGGTGATTAATTGGGGAATTAATCATTAGACTAAGGGGATTCCCTATTAGATAATTAATTTTGGGAAATTTATTATAATATATAGGGGTTTTAATCTATATAATTAATCGGGGGATTGATTATGATATTTTTAAATAG
Organism: Viscum album; assembly: GCA_963277665.1. Classification (NCBI taxonomy): domain Eukaryota; kingdom Viridiplantae; phylum Streptophyta; class Magnoliopsida; order Santalales; family Viscaceae; genus Viscum; species Viscum album. Next base: position 1,791,892,489 of record OY728138.1, read on the forward strand.
CTAAGTTGAGATAATTAATTGTAGATTATTTGTGTGCCTTTGATAATATGATCTAGATAATTAATTATGGGATTAATTATAGAATATTGATATTATAATGAGATGGTTGATTCTAGAAAATTAATTATGGAATATGAATTTTGATATTGATTAATTCATTGATGAATTAATTAATGGTTTGAAGCACTTAGTTAATTGTTGAGTTAACTAATGGAATGGATGTGTTTAACTAATTGTTGAATTAGTAATGAAATTGAGGTGGATAATTAATTGATAAATTAATTATGTGATAAAGAATGGGAGCATGGTCATTATAAATTGAGAAGTAAAAATGGAAACATGGTCATAATAATTATGAGTAAAGATAATGGGAATATGGTCATTATAAATTGAGAAGTATACATGGTAACATGGCCATTATACTTATGAGTAAAGAGAATGGGAACATGGTCATTCTATTAAGGATTAATCATGGTAACATGGTCATATTACTTACATTGTGATATTGGTAACTTTGGCAATGTGGATTTTAAATGTGAAACTAAAGATTGGAAATAATGGCACTCTGAGTTATGGACTCACACAAGAATATTCGAACTTCGACATGAGTCAAATCAGGTATTGAGATATCATAGCACCTGTGAATACTTTGAGCTTCGGCAATAATAAGTTATTAAGATATGATATTACCTAGGGAACACTTTGGGATCCAGCATAAGACGAAGCTATTATTGGGGTAGAGGTCTCCTTGGGAACCCTGGGGTTAATGTAGTTAGATAAGAATAAATGAAAATGTGATAAGCTGTTTATTAGTGCATTGTAATTATTTCTTTATAGAACCGCATGCACTATCTTTTGACTGGACTTGTTATAGAAATCATTGGTGGTGGCCTACTGATTTGTAATCACACCCTATTTGTGATGCCTGATTGGTACCTAAATAGATTATATTATTACAGGATTGGATAAGGGAAAGGTCCCTAGTATAGGTGGATGATTGGGGATGGAGCTCGGAGGAGGGAACCGGACATGGTTTGGGACCCTCTTAGGGAGTCGTAGTGTCTTTATTTTTATTTTATTTATAGAAACTTGACACTTATATTGTCATAGAATGTTTTCCCTTTTAGTTGAGTATTATTTTCCTGTTTGATTATCTTATGGAATGAGTATTGTTTTAGGTATATATGCTTCCATTATTGCTTATTTACTTCTGCTGGTGTTTTACTCTGATAAATGAGGGTATAGTATCCCCATGAATGAATTACTAGACCCTCAATTCTATTTGGAATTATCTAGCATATGGGGAGTTGTGCTTGAGGTCATGTGGTGAATTGGATCACGTTACCATCACGTGGCACCCGGGTCGGGACGTTACAAGATAGTGCTCATGATCACACTTAGATCTAAAATAAACCAAAATATCATCCATAAATACCACCGAAAAGTTATCAAGATACCGGTATAATATATAGTTCAACAAAGGCATAAACACTGTAGGAGAATTAGTTAAGATAAAAGTAATCACAATATATTTATAGTATCCATACCTGATTCTAAAAGTATTCTTTGGGATATCTGATTCCTTAACTTAGAGCTGATGATAATCCGATCGAAGATTGATTTTTGAAAACCATTTTTCCCCTTTAACTAATCAAATGGTTAATTGATATGGGGTAAAGGGTAATTGTTCTTCATTGTTACCCAATTCAGATTTTGATAATATATGCAAAAATAAAGAGTATTATCAGCCTTCTTGGAAAAGAGCATGGGGGCCACCCATGAAAAACAATAGGATGAAAAAATCATTTCTTCATCAGGCCATCCAATTGGATCTTGAGGTCTTTTAGCTTATTAAGTTTCATACGGTGATATGGTATTGAGATTGGTTGCACACCCAACACCAAATCAATAGAAAACTCTACCTCCCTATCTAGAGGAAGATTAGAGAAGTCTTCTGGGAAGACCTTGGGGAAGTCTTGAACAACCAAGGGAAGATCAAAAAGATAGGAAACATTATCAGGGTCAACTATAATGAGAGAAAATAGACTCTTGAGCTCTAGGTGAAAAGGTCCTACATGAGTGGACCTCAAATCTCACTCTCCCTGAAACACCAAAAAGATCTCATCAGTAGTAGAGAATGATACAAACCAATGAAAACAATCAATCTCAACTCGATGAGTGAGAATCCAATAAATCCTAATGATGATGTCAAAAATATCCAGATCAAGAACCAAGAAGTCTTAGAATAACTCTGCATCAACTATCGAAAGAGAACATGAAGAAAAATGAAACCCCTTCTCTTTCCCCTCACGAAGAGGTGTTTCCATATCCATAAAAAAGATATGATCTCTATTATAAGTTTTAACATATTTATGAAATGGGAAGATATAAAATATTGTGAGGGACCTATATAAAATAGAGAAATTTATATATAATATACAAAAAATGGTAACTCTCACTGTAGTTGGGCCCATATCAACTTCTGCTAGAAACTCATCCGGCACATGAAGATGCTTCACTCCTAAGTCCTGTGGTTGGAGCTCTATTGAAATTTAATATTTAGACTACATTATAGTGGACTTTGGAGATGAATATCCCTAACTATAATGGGGTTTATATAGAGCCTGGAAGAATCTATGAATATTACCTCGATGGCCACAAGCACTACAATCCTTCAGAAGTGCAGGGAAATTTTATCAACTGTGCCCGACCTTGCCACACTGCTACCAAGTCAATGGCACAATGTTAGATACTATTGATAGAGTATAAATGGAATGATTATGAGAACCACCTCCATCACTCTTGCGACAATCATGTCACTTCATATTCTTCCCATGTGTGCCGCTAGAACTACCACTGGGTGGAGGGGAAGATCCAAAAAAGTCAGTCATGCCTGTCATATCTATCTTTTCCATCATAGCCATGTTGACTGTCTCAGTATAAGTGGTAAGATTCAGCATATATACCTGTGATTAGATGTCGGAATGTATGCCTTTTAGGTATTTTTGAGCCTTCAGCTGATCATTCATCACCACCTCTAGAGTAAAATGAATCAACTTCATAAAACAGTTGGTGTACTCTGTCACTGAATGATTCCCCTATTATAGAGAGAGTAACTCCATAGACTTTTTCATCATCAATTATTCTAGGAATAACTACTAAAAGAAGGAGGTCTTGAAGCCTTTCCACTCTAATCCCACATATTAATTCACATAGACCCTAGAATCCCACCACCTTTTATTAAGACCCTTGAGATTAAATGTTGCACACTTCACCATAATAGATTTAGATGTCCATAGGAAATCAAAGTCTTTATTGATCTTGTCCATCCAGTCCTCTGCCTATTGAGGTTCATCAGTACCCTTAAAAGGTCAGGGCCTATATAGTAGAAACTCATGTGCTCGATCCTTATCTCCTCCAGCTCCTAGTTGTGCCTCAAAAAATTGGTTCAGAATGGGTGGTACGTTCTAGTCCATAGAATAAACTTCCCTCATGATAACCTCTAATATATTTTGATCAAGAGGAGGATTCCATCAAGAAGAATTATTTGTTTCACCCTCCTATGGAACCCTTGGAAGATGTCTTGGAGGAATGTTTCTTCATACCAAAAACAAAATAAAATGATCATATAATAAAACAACCTCAATTTAAACTCAAGATAACACAGTCATAAACTAAGATTTAGATTAAAACCCAAAACAGGAGACACACAACCCAATATATCGTGGTGACTTGAGGTTCATCATGGAAAGAGCTAGCCAGGCACTCACCTCAACCCACCTTTCAAGTCCCAAAAATCCTATATCTTTTCTACCAACTTACCAAGACTGAGAACAACCTTCTCTAATAACAAATTATCACAACTTGTATCTAACAACCCATCTATCTAGGCTTCAAACCAGACCATATAAATTCCCCAATGGCATTCCTAATTCCCACATTCTAGCGACTAGAACCCGAGAAACCAACAACTACCAGAGGGAACTATTCACCCAACTTGAAAAAATATACATGGCATACAAAAGAGAAAGATGACCAAGAATAAATATTCTATAAACAAAAGAGTAAAAATGGTAACTATGAAACCAAAATTAGTGTGATAAATAACCAAAGTACTGAAGGTTACAAGTGTAGTAGAAGCTCCTTTATGGCCGTTATATTTAAATTTTCGTTTAACATAGAGTTTCTTGAAACCCCAATAGAAGATCTTTTAACATTAAATTTATAATTAATTTATTTAATATTGGAAGAAATGATTTAAATTGTCTTAGAATCCTTTATTTGATGCAGATTTTGATCATCCAAAAAAAATTTCTAGATTACCTTTGTTACGCTGTAAGGATTCAAATGTAAAATCTCTCTAGTAGTGATCCACACATTCACCTTTAATCTATGAGCAATGATAATTGATTTCTAAATACTAGTGGGGTGAATCAATTATCTTACACCATTTATGTGGATTTTTTGTTCTTCTATATTAAAGGAGTCTCTCTTGTGTTTCTTGTTCTTGAGAGGGAGATAGAAAGAGGAATTTGAGAGAAAAATATGTTATGTGGAACGATTCTCTATTTCTCAATTTTAGATTAACCCTACACAATAAACATAATAATATATTTATAGATCTAGAGTTTAAATTAAAATTTATTCTTTAAATAATATTATAATCTTTTAACAAACCCCATGACATATAAAAATAATATCATTATTATTATTTTATGGGGTGTGCTAACTTGAGTGTTGAAAAATATTATTTTATGATCTTGTAAATTAATATTCATCGCCAGATATGATCTTGGTCCACTCAAAATCCTCATAATTTATTTAATACCTAAATAAATATTTTATTCATTTAAATAAATATTTTATTTTCAATCTAGTGAATAAATATTTATTAAATATTCAATAAATAAAATAAATATTTTTTTCACAAACCAGCAAATAAATATTTATTATATATATTCACATAATAAAATAATTTTTTATTAATAAATAAATAAATATTTATTATCTTTTGAATATTAATTATTGATAAAAATTGAATAAAATTATTCCTCAGTCTTGATAATAATATTTATTCCATTAATTAAATTCAAATAGAAGTTAATTGAGATCAATGGAAACACTTAGTGAGTGACCCTCTAGGATTCTTTCTCGTTGGCATTAGGCGGGTATGCCTAAAGTACAAGATTACTATTTAGAAATGGGTCAAGGCATCCAAGATAAAGAACATAATGTCACAACATCAATAATCACATATGAATGTTCATTGTGTAATATAATCTCTTTTTCTCAATATCTCATCAAAAAGGTTGCACATTTATGCCATTAACCTATATGTTTGATACATCTTTCTTTAATTATCTAAAATAAACATGTCATTATACCATGACTGTGGAATTTAATGTAATGGTTTTATTCCAATAAAAGGGTTGAGGTATCAACTTCCATAAATATGGAAGGGATAAATCCTTCCTTGACTTATCCATTAATGACATGCCAATCATGACGCACCCAACGTACCCTACCTCTTCACAAACATATGGAATCATGGTTTTCATCATAAAATATAATTATGCAAGTCATGGAACACATTAATGATAATATTAAAGTTTAAACACCATTACACATGTTCACAGATAGGAATATTTGATGACACCAAAACATATGAAATTTATACTGGTGGGTATGTTCTCATAATCTCCTATCTTGGAGATCACTAATTGTGAAATTCATGAGAATAATCCTCTTCTGCTTATGAGAACTCACACTTGATGGTCTACATAATATGTTCCCTATTATAGTATATTATCCAACCATAGAACTATATTTAAGAATATTTTCATAACACTTTAAGGTTCACATCATAGTGGGGAACTGCTATGACCTTATTAATACTACAGATACTCTAGGACATTATCACATCAATGTTATTCAGAATAACAATCAATATGTGATAATATATTTATATTAATATTCACTCCTTTGAATATCATGTAAGTACAAAGTAGTTGGTTCTAAGGAAACAACCCCAACAAACTCCCACATGAACTAGAGCCAACTGCTAACGACAGATTAGTTATCACATGTTGAACATGCTTCCACTAAGAATGGATATATATGTTGGGTCTATCATGTTTCCATAATTAGAGTTAGTAAATCCATGGGCCTTTTTGGTTAATCTTCATACTTTAAAATCAATACTTTGATAAAATCCCCTAATTAGTGATAAAGCTGAGTGTCCACCTCTTGTTACCATGTTAGAATCCTAACATCTTAACTAAATCCATAGTCAAAGCTTATAAAAAGATAAGACTCTTTCTTTTAGTGTAACATAAACTCATATTAGGATATTTCTAAGCCACTTATTAAGTTCAAATAGAAGCCTCAAATTACTCGGATACTGTATATATGGAAACCATTGGATATAATAAGTTTTTCTTGCATATTACCTTATACTTTTTCTATGATTCTAGATTAAATTGAATTAAGTGAATAAAATTGTTCAATTCTCTTCATGTAACACCCCAAGCTTCCACGGTATGTTTCCTTTCAAATAATACAATGGTATGCATTATACGCAACTTCGAGATTTTAACACACCATAACCAATCAAACTAGCCGTTATGAATAGTAATACCTACTTTTTGAAATTTTATAAATTATATATCTCAAAATGGACTTCATTTTTTGGATTCGGAATATCGAAATTATCCTAGGGTGAAATTTTGGTACTTTTCGGATAACTTTCATATTTTGATGAATAGTGAAAATTACTAAATTTTAATTAAAAACAACTTTTTTAATCAAATTAATTAATAGTGATAAATTATGAATTTGAGTGGTTTTAAAGTATATTTAGAATATATTTTTACCATGTAATATAATGTGGGTCATTAAACATAATTTCACATTTAAACAAGACATAAACAAGTGATAATCTTTTGATAGTTATTATCTCTTAAAAACACGCTTTTTGTTTTAACAACGGGAATTAATTTTAAATTAATTTATGCCACTTCTGTGTTTTGAATTTGGAAAAACGGATTCCATATTTGGAATCATGATGTTAAAATTGTGTAAATAGGTAACTTTTATTTTTTTTGGATAATTACTTCGGTAAATATTTTATTTACCATGGTTAAAGGGTAAATCCGGTAAACAAGGGTTAAAAAATAATATTATAATAATACTAAATTACCCTAAAACGTGTCTTAAACCTATTGGTTGATACATGGTCGACCATGGTAATCTTTGGGTAAATTTTGGGACCCCATGGATCCACTTGTAAGTGATAATGACACTTTATTTTAATTAAGTTAAAATAAATACAAAAATGACACAAGCATATATCTTTTAGAAAAACAATTGTTACATAGGGTTATATATGTTGGATTTTAGACTATAAATATTCATTAGAAAGATAAAAAGATTTCCTACATAATTATATTTTATTTATAATTTTTTAGACATTAAATAAGTTAATTTATTTATGACACAATGGTGACGCAGTAATTACCATAATAGTGAAAAATTAGAATAATTGATATTATAAATACCCAAATAAATATAATTTGAACTTTTATTGAATTAAACTAATTTTATAGGTTAATATGACATATTAGTATTGATTTAATTAACGTTTTTTTAAGTAATCATTCTGTTATGTGTTTCACAAAAATCAACTATTGAATAGTGTCAAAATTGACATAAAAGAGTTTTTAAAACAAATATTATATTATTAATTGATATTAAATTCCTAAAAATATAAGGTTTGTCCAAGAGACTTATATCATGATAGGTATATCATTAATGGACCACTTTGGGGTCTCTTGGATGTATATAGTAAGTTTATTAACCATATAATATAAAAATACAAAGAGACATTGTAAAAGTGAAACTAATTAACTAAGAGTTAATACTTAAAGATAAGGTTAATATAATGACCCAAACCTGTATAAATTCTGTTGGTTGAGTTTTTTTCGACCCATCCCCATATTAAAATTTAAATAATAAACTTTTGAGCCATTATAAACCTAATATTAATTTATTATAAATTAATATTTCTAGCTTTTCCAAAGGTGCCCCTCACCCCTCTTATAAAAGGGCACTCCTCCTTCTCATTTCTTCACACCTTCAAAGCCTTTTGGTTCGGAAAAACCCTGCCCAAATACTCTCTAAACTTCCCTCACTAAAACCTAGAGGCCTTATTTTGATCAGAAAGCCAACCTAATGATCCCTTTTGATCAAATCAAAAGGAAGAACCCGAAGAAGAGGTAATGTTTTCACCACCCCTTTTCAAGTTCCTTTCTTCTTCCACTTCTTCTTTATTTGTTATTACCATTATAAAATAATAACTCCAGTATCATATATATACTATGATGTTATTATAAATATGGTACAACCATATTCAGTATTATATCCATCCTTTGAATAACATGTCACCATACGTGCGTACGTACGGCTTACCGTCTCCACGTCGTGGTGTAATTGTTATTCAATATATTATTATTTGGATGGGTATAATAATGATGTGTAACTCATGTAAATAATAAATATAACATGATAATGATTCTGTATATATGATATACCATCCAATTATATATTATTTTAATATCAAAAGAATGATATTGTCGCTCGTGCGTAGGTACGGACTACCGTCTCCACGAACGCGATGAGATTCATTCTCCATCATATCCATTCAAGTATAATTATAATTTGATGATTTAAAAATAGTATCTAATGACTTGATATCATTCTGTATATGAATAATATGCATCCCATTAATAACGAATATGGCTCACATAACAAAGAATATAAAGTAAAATGAACCCGTTAACACCCGAAATGACGATAATTATAAGATATTATTAACAAATCAATGTTAAAAGATCATATATGATATCATATTAAAGTAAATTATTATTGTATAATTAAATAACAATTATTTCACCATTATACAGGAGGTAAACCTACAGTTGACCAAGGAAAAAGTACAAAGTAAGGGGTTTCTTATCTCACTTTTAATTCTGTGAGAATTTCATTGTTCACCACTTAATTATTGCAAGTGGTGTACGTGTACTGACCATGATTGTATTCATTGTTTAATATAATTTAATTTATGGGTATTTACATCATCATGGTATGATCCTTCTTTCATGGGTGTATGTTTCATAAGTTACCTAATCGATAAGGGAGTTTGAAATTTCAATTTCCACTCATTTGGCTTTACGCATATTTCATTGATTATATTACTCCAAGATTATGTGTGGAATCACTATTCATTTGATTATGTCATAATTTCCACTCCCCTTACTATGGATATACTTTTTATACACATAATCACTCCATTGATAATTTCTCAAGTCATCGATAAGAATTTGATAAGAGTAATTTTAACTCATTCTCCATTTGTTGAGTTAAACATCAAATTCATTGGTGTTGTTTTTACAAGATTATGTGTGAATGTCCTTTGATTGTTTTACACTAAATATCCAATCATATTTAGTGTATTTATATTTTTCACACATAACTATATCGTTGTTCTATCCTTAACCTAAGGATACATCTTTATGAGAGACTTCATCTCAATTTACATTCCATTGAGACTTCTTTGTTGTTATACACCAAATCACTTTTATGTAGTGTATATAATGTACTTTGAAATAGTATATAATGAATCCCTTTATTCTCATGATATTACAAAGTTTTGATTACCTCAATTATTTGTATTCATGTGTCTCTCTTTTGGTTAGAAACTCTAACTAAAATACCATTTTTAAAATGTTTTAAAGACTTAATCTTATAAATCTTTCTCATTAATGTCCATGTTTTAAAAATGGTTTTAAAGATTTATTTATATGGACATTAACATTTTAAAATCAAAAATTCCTTTTAAAAGATTCAAAGTGGTATGGGACACTTTGATTCTAAAATCTATTTTAAATGTATTCTTGATAAATAGTGTGATTTTTAAATTATTTCAAGAAAAATGGGGATATTTCTCTCAAATAGTTTTGATGATTATTTTCATCTATGTCAACATCCTTCATTATTCTTGATTGAGGTTAATGTGATATAATACAATCTTCCATATTGTATCAAATGAGTTATGTTTGACTGTGGATGTGCTATTTTTATACCATTCATGGTTTGTATTGACATTTCATATGCTAGTTTTAATATGAATGTTTATGTTATGTTTAAACCTGTTCATATGAGGAATGCATTAGACTTAATAAGTGACGGGTGGAGCCCGCTATAGCTCCTTGATGCATCGGTAGGTCTCATGAGACAAACTAGTGTCTTGGCACAAGGCCTTGGCAAAATCTTATTTGTAGTCTTGGCACGAGGCCTTGGCTATGTGGTTATGATAGTCTGGAATTATGCATTCCATCATTATGAAAGTGGTTATTGATATTGCATGGGATTGTTCGACTAGTAGAATATCCATGTGAGTAAGTAAATGGCATTATTTTATTTTATCTTTTCCATTTTATGCTGAAGTTCAAGTTTAAAAGACTTTTGTTTTAGTTATAATCTGCCTTAAGTGTTTATGCTTATCTATGAAAGCTTCTGCTATAATGTTATCCTTACTGAGCATCTGAGCTCACCCCTTTCAATGTTTTATTTTTTCCAGGATTATGAAGAAGTAATTTATGAATGACCTGCAGGGATAGTATGAGGGGATATGAAGACAAGATGTTTTTTTTATGATGTAATGTAAAACTTATGGATGTATCTAGTTATTCCAAGGCTACTAAACTAATCGGCCTTTCGAGACTTGATCTTTCTCATGATCATGCCAATGTTATGTAATAATGCACCGACTCTAGGTAACTGGGGTCGGGGCGTTACAGTTGGTATCAGAGGAAGTTTAGTACAAACCTTGGAAGCTATATTTAGATAAACTCTGATTAGAGCACGTAGACCTAAGATGAACTTTGAGGATTAGTATAGAAGAACTTCCTAGAATTTTGGTATTGTAGAGATTTTGTGAGTTTTCTGAGCAATACATCCCTGTCTGGATACGAGTAGGTAGAGGTTGCTCTGGCACAGATGTACCTAGGGGTAAAACCCGAAAACACCACTTTGAGCTAGACTCGAACGAGAACTGGTGCACGACAACGGGCCTTGCTGCACTCTTGGTTACGACACTCCCGGGGGATATGCTTAGGATAATTTACATTTTCTTTACAAACTGGTTTAAGTAATATATATATATATAAGATGAGAGTAAATGACCTTGGTTAATCCTAATATGTTTCAAATTAAGAATATGGTGACATTTTAATCTCTAAATGATTTTACGACTACTGTTACTCACACAATGCTTTCTGGTTTTAGTCAATGGCTGGATTCCAAGGAAGTCATAGTGACTTTGAGAATGATGTAAAAGGTGGGAACGGTGGTGGCAATGAGCAACAAAATGGAATGTTGATAGGCGTAAAAGATATCATCTTTATGCCAAATTAGTTTTCCAAAAATATGATCAACAACATATATATTAACCAACTCCCAGACTCAACAAGGAAGAGAAAGGTGATAAATGATAAGAGCTCCAGCAATGGAGACCATAGAGAAAAGAACCCTCAATTTTCATCATGCAGGAAATGTGGAAGGAGACACCCAGGAAAGTGTATCAATGGGACAACGAAATGCTTTACGTGTGGGAAGGAAGGACATAAAGTGAAGAATTGCTGAAGAAAAATGAAGAGTACTATGGAAGAAGATAAAAATGGTCCCAAGAGTCCATTTACAGTCATTTTCCGTAAATGTAGGGGACCTGGCCATTACCCGAGTGAATGTCCTATTCTATAGGATATTTTCTTGGTCAAAGAAGAAGCTATGTGGAAATAAATGGTTAGAGAAATGTTTAAAAAGTATTAGCGCTCCTTGTTGATGGGTTTACTTTGTAATAATTTTCTCTTGTATTTGTAACCCCGCAGTTTTCCATGTGAGAATGATATTTGAGGAAGAATTGTCTCTTCTCTTGTGGATATAGGTATAAATAACCATTTGGTTTTATATGATCATTGGGGTTTGAGAAAATTATAAGTTATTATAATTTGGGATGAAAATGCAAGGTATGATATAACATTTGTGGTTAAATTATGTTATTTTGAGGAATTTATCTCATTTTGGTAATATTATAAAATATAGTTTTTGAAAATGGACAACACGTAGACCGTGTGACAACCCGTCGCGTCGGACAAAGCTGTGGGAATCAAACCCACAACCAAAGTGCGATTGGGATTTATCACCTACCACTGGACTAAGTGAATTCCCTGGTTAGTGTGACTATTTTCTTTAGTTAAATGATTTTATTGATCAATAATATGTTGATTTGGGTTCTTATGTCTTATCAAATGAATACCCTTAGTATAGGAAAATGATTTGGTGATTAAGTGAAAAATGTTATTTTGGAAGATGTTCACTTTGTTGGGAACACTATATGTCCAAGGAAAATAGAATACTATGGGATGTCATTAGAGGAGTAATGGTGGATTTTTATCTATGTTTTTATTGTGGATCTATAGTGATTTGGGTTATTTATGGAAATGATTAACCTATAATAAAGAATATGTGATTAGGTTAATTACTTTTAAGTATGTGACTTTAAGAGTAGATGATGTCATTTGGATATACAATTTAACGTGGAAGACTACATTCTTATAAGTTTTGGGTTTAAATATTATTTTGGATTATATTGAAGGATTTTAAGGAGAATTTATTATTGAATGGTATTTATTTAACTTTGGGGTATTGTTGGTTTAATTTTAGAAATTAAGATTAGTATTTTTTTTCTAATGGAATATACATTTGGGGGATCATCAGATCTTATACTAACCATTTTGGTTTTGATTAATCTCTAAATAAAATTTAAATATATAGTTTATCCTACATGGATCATGTATTTCTATAGAAGTTTATTCTAGCTCTTTTATTGTGACCAACTCTTCTTGAATACTCATTGTTCAAAAAAAATAAGTTAGTGGTAAAAAATTATTAAATAATGAAAATATAATTAAAAAGTAAGTATATCTCTTTATGTTTTTAGTCAATATCATAAATGAATTCCTCGTCCTTATGTAATGTAACTTAAAACAAAAAAAAATGTTGTTCGTTTACTTTCCCACTAGGAGACTAATGGCCGTTTGTCCCAACACAAGTTTGTGGTTTTCTTATTGTTAACTTTATCCTGATAATGATTTCTATCCCTCTCCATCAGAACTTGAAACTTAGTTTATCATCCATATCCATGTTTTCCTACATGGAATCCGAGTATGGGTTATCTTGGATGACCTTTATACCTCTCTTTCTTTCTTTTAAAATGATAGTTTTATTGACTCTTTTTCCGATGTGGGACTTTCCATTATATTCCCAAGCACAATTTTAAAAATTACGAGGACACAATTTATTGAAGGAGGGGAGAATGTAACACCCCAAGCTTCCACGGTACGTTTCCTTTCGAATAATGCAATGGTGTGCATTGTACGCAACTTCGAGATTTTAACACACCATAACCAATCAAACTAGCCGTTATGAATAGTAATACCTACTTTTTGAAATTTTATAAATTCTATCTCTCAAAATGGACTTCATTTTTGGATTCATAATATCGAAATTAGCCTAGGGTGAAATTTTGGTACTTTTCGGATAACTTTCATATTTTGATGAATAGTGAAAATTACTAAATTTTAATTAAAAACAACTTTTTTAATCAAAATAATTAATAGTGATAAATTATAAATTTGAGTGGTTTTAAAGTATATTTAGAATATATTTTTACCATGTAATACAATGTGGGTCATTGAACATAATTTCACATTTAAACCAGACATAAACAAGTGACAATCTTTTGATAATTATTATCTCTTAAAAACACGCTTTTTGTTTTAACAATGGGAATTAATTTTAAATTAATTTATGCCACTTATGTGTTTTGAATTTGGAAAAATGGATTCCATATTTGGAATCAGGATGTTAAAATTGTGTAAATAGGTAACTTTTATTTTATTTTTTTGGATAATTACTTCGGTAAATATTTTATTTACCATGGTTAAAGGGTAAATCCGGTAAACAAGGGTTAAAAATAATATTATAATAATACTAAATTACCCTAAAACGTGTCTTAACCATATTGTTTGATACATGGTCGACCATGGGCATCTTTGGGTCGATTTTGGGACCCCAGGGATCCACTTGTAAGTGATAATGACACTTTATTTTAATTAAGTTAAAATAAATACAAAAATGACACAAGCATATATCTTTTAGAAAAACAATTGTTACATAGGGTTATATATGTTGGATTTTAGACTATAAATATTCATTATAAATATAAAAATATTTCCTACATAATTATATTTTATTTATAATTTTTTAGACATTAAATAAGTTAATTTATTTATGACACAATGGTGACGCAGTAATTACCATTATGGTGAAAAATTAGAATAATTGATATTATAAATACCCAAATAAATATAATTTGAGACTTTTATTGAATTAAACTAATTTTCTAGGTTAATATGACATATTAGGATTGATTTAATTAACTTTTTTTGAAGTAATAATTCTGTTATGTGTTTCACAAAAATCAACTATTGAATAGTGTCAAAATTGAAATAAAAGAGTTTTTAAAACAAATATTATATTATTAATTGATATTAAATTCCTAAAAATCTAAGTTTCGGAAAAGAGACTTATATAATGATATTTATATCATTAATGGACCACTTGGGGGTCTCTTGGATGTATATAGTAAGTTTATTAACCATATAATATAAAAATACAAAGAGACATTGTAAAAGTGAAACTAATTAACTAAGAGTTAATACTTAAAGATAAGGTTAATATAATGACCCAAAACTATCTAAATTCTATTGGTTGAGTTTTTTTAGACCCATAACCACCTTAACATTTAAATAATAAACTTTTGAGCCATTATAAACCGAATATGAATTTATTATAAATTAATATTTCTAGCTTTTCCAAAGGTGCCCCTAACCCCTCTTATAAAAGGGAACTCCTCCTTATCATTTCTTCACACCTTAAAAGCCTTTTGGTTCGGACAAACCCTGCCCAAATACTCTCTCAACTTCCCTCACTACAACATAGAGGCCTTAGTTTGATCATAAATCCAACTTAAGGAGCCCTTTTGATCAAATCAAAAGGAAGAACCCGAAGAAGAAGTAATGTTTTTACCACCCCTTTTCAAGTTTCTTTCTTCTTCCACTTCTTCTTTCTTTGTTATTACCATTATAAAATAATAACTTCAGTATAATATATATACTTTGATGTTATTATAAATATGGTACAACCATATTCAGTATTCTATCCATCCTTTGTATAACATGTCACCATACGTGCGTACGTACGGCTTACCGTCTCCACGTCGTGGTGTAATTGTTATTCAATATATTATTATTTGGATGGGTATAATAATGATGTGTAACTCATGTAAATAATAAATATAACATGATAATGATTCTTTATATATGATATACCATCCAATTATATATTATTTTAATATCAAAAGAATGATATTGTCGCTCGTGCGTACGTACGGACTACCGTCTCCACGAACGCGATGAGATTCATTCTCCATCATATCCATTCAAGTATAATTATAATTTGATGATTTAAAAATAGTATCTAAGTACTTGATATAATTCTGGATATGAATAATATACATCCCATTAATAATGAATATGGCTCACATAACAAAGAATATAAAGTAAAATGAACCCGTTAACACCCGAAATGACGATAATTCTAAGATATTATTAACAAATCAATGTTAAAAGATCATATATGATATCATATTAAAGTAAATGATTCTTTTATAATTAAATAACAATTATTTCACCATTATATAGGAGGTAAACCTACCGTCGACCAAGGAAAAAGTACAAAGTAAGGAGTTTCTTATCTCACTTTTAATTCCGTGAGAATTTCATTGTTCACCACTTAATTATTGCAAGTAGTGTATGTGTACTGCCCATGATTGTATTCATTGTGTAATATACTTTAATTTATGGGTATTTACATCATCATGGTATGATCCTTCTTTCATGGGTGTATGTTTCGTAAGTTACCTAATCGATAAGGGAGTTTGAAATTTCAATTTCCACTCATTTGGCTTTACGCATATTTCATTGATTATATTACTCCAAGATTATGTGTGGAATCACTATTCATTTGATTATGTCATAATTTCCACTCCCCTTCATGTGGATATAATTTTGATACACATAATCACTCCATTGATAATTTCTCAAGTCATCAATAAGAATTTGATAAGAGTAATTTTAACTCATTCTCCATTTGTTGAGTTAAACATCCAATTCATTGGTGTTGTTTTTACAAGATTATGTGTGAATGTCTTTTGATTGTTTTACACTAAATATCCAATCATATTTATTGTATTTATATTTGTCACACATAACTATGTCGTTGATCTATCCTTAACCTAAGGATACAGCTTTATGAGAGATTTCATCTCAATTTACATTCCATTGAGACTTCTTTGTTGTTATACACCAAATCACTTTTATGTGGTGTATATATTGTACTCTGACATAGTATATAATGAATCCCTTTATTCTCATGATATTACAAAGTTTTGATTACCTCAATTATTTGTATTCATGTGTCTCTCTTTTGGTTAGAAACTCTAACTAAAATACCATTTTTTAAATGTTTTAAAGACTTAATCTTCTAAATCTTTCTCATTAATGTCCATGTTTTAAAAATGGTTTTAAAGATTTATTTATATGGACATTAACGTTTTAAAATCAAAAATTCATTTTAAAAGTTTCAAAGTGGTATGGGACACTTTGATTATAAAATCTATTTTAAATGTATTCTTGATAAATAGTGTGATTTTTAAATGATTTCAAGAAAAAGGGGGATATTTCTCTCAAATAGTTTTGATGATTATTTTCATCTATGTCAACATCCTTAATTATTCTTGATTGAGGTTAATGTGATACAATACAATCTTCCATATTGTATCAAATGAGTTATGTTTGACTGTGGATGTGCTATTTTTATACCATTCATGGTTTGTATTGACATTTCGTATGCTAGTTTTAATATGAATGTTTATGTTATGTTTAAACCTGTTCATATGAGGAATGCATTGGACTTAATAAGTGATGGGTGGAGCCCGCTATAGCTCCTCGATGCATCGGTAGGTCTCATGAGACAAACTAGTGTCTTGGCACAAGGCCTTGGAAAAATCTTATTTGTAGTCTTGGCACGAGGCCTTGGCTATGTGGTTATGATAGTTTGGCATTATGCATTCCATCATTATGAAAGTGGTTATTGATATTGCATGGGATTGTTCGACTAGTAGAATATCTATGTGAGTAAGTAAATGGAATTATTTTATTTTATCTTTGCCATTTTATGCTGAAGTTCAAGTTTAAAAGGATTTTGTTTTAGTTATAAACTGCCTTAAGTGTTTATGCTTATCTATGAAAGCTTCTGCTATAATGTTATCCTTACTGAGCATCTGAGCTCACCCCTTTCAATGTTTTATTTTTCCCAGGATTATGAAGAAGTAATTTATGAATGACCTGTAGGGATAGTATGAGGGGATATGAAGACAAGATGTTTTTTTTATGATGTAATGTAAAACTTTATGGATGTATCTAGTTATTCCAAGGCTACTAAACTAATCGGTCTTTAGAGACTTGATCTTTCTCGTGATCATGACAATGTTATGTAATAATGCACCGACTCTAGGTAACTGGGGTCAGGGCGTTACACTTCATCACTAGAATTACCTCTTCTCTAGACACCATGAACTCATCTGGTTTTACTTTTCCAAGTATTTTCTGGTAATTCTAACTGCAAGTCGATGTAATTATGTTGTATCTATTTGATATTCACCTATTATGATTTATGAATCAGTAATATCAAACATCAGTACATTTTATGGAATATGAAATGAATTCTTATCACTTGATCTTATGAAATTATTTCAATCTCCATAATCTCTATATATTCCCATGTATGTATTATTGGAAGGATTATATGCCAACAACAACTCATTCTTGAATTATTTCAACTTTTATTTTTCAATACTTTCTAAATATATGTACTATGACTAGATTTAGAAAACCCATGGATCTATTTTGTAGATTTTATTCCCTAGAACATAGTTAATACTTTAAGTAATACTTAGAGAAATATCATCCCTTAGTCCTAACAAACTAGTAAGACACAACATTTTTTTCATATGTTATGAACATATCTATCTTGAAAACTTATAGTGCTTCCACTGACCATATAGAGACACATTTCACTCATTCATTTCCAAATGAATATTTTATAATCACTATGCATGATTTATTCATAAATGAATTTATACAATTTGTATATCTTATTGGCATTTATTTATGTCACTAAACCTTTTAAGATATTCCTAGTAGACATATACAATAGGGTCTCCTTTTGGTCGTGTTTTATAGACATCTACCATAAGTTTTCTTCTAAGTGAGTTGGCCTTGAAAATCAATATCTCAATATAATGATCATAGAAATGTGATTTTAAAAAGTATAATTTAAGAATTATTTTATTCATGATAATTGGTGTATGGGTTTTTTTCATAGACTATACATTTCAAAAATCAATCATGCTTTATTGGGACCATATTTTACCATCCATCTCTAGTTTCTCTTGAATACTCACTAGTAGTATCAAGTCTTACAAACATTCAAAATATGTAATCCCCAAATTTTGATACATGATATCCATCAATTGAATTTATACATACTTTTCAATAGTAGAATATTACCATTTACTACTTCTTTGTAGGAATGTTTATTCTTAAAGAATAATATATGTATCACCCACCAGTGTAAACATAAACCACCTATTTGGTTATGAATTATTACATAGTATGTGTCCAGGAACTACTCATCCCACTAATCTCAATGGAGTTTGGTATCATTATGTCAACCCATGTGCATCCAGGGTCTTAAATCAGAAAAGTTAATTATTCTCCCACTATATTTAAATAGAAATTATTCCTTTATATAAATATATTTGATCTTGACTATATTTCAATATCCTTAGTGGTTATAGGATTATTAACTTAGATTCACCTTAGTGGTTTGATGTGTGTTTGTAGCTAAGGACAACTTTTAACAAACAGTTTTCAACAAACACTTATGGTAGTGTCCAAATATATTATTATCATATCTCAATTGATATGATATCCATTAGAAAATATGGTTTTCATATGGTTAGTGGTTGAACTGCTATTTGTAAAACATGTCTTGGAAGGAATAATGTAAAATTTTCAATATATATAAGACTCGTTATTGATCTTCCTTTTTATACCATAATAATATTGTTGAATATAAGGAAATGTGAGTTTTTTATTACCTTTACTCCACATATATAATCAATTAATAATTGGATAAGATGTTCTCCAATAATCCATCTCAGAGGTTCTTTAATTTTTACCAAGCTCACTCATTTACTTCACTGATAATTTCTAAAATTTCTTAAAGAAATATAATGAGATATATGAAGTTACCTTTAGATTTAGAATAATTAAAATGGACATATTGAATTAAATTTGAATGTTTTGTTATTTCCTTTATTTATAAAGGTTTATTAATCTAAAACATGATAAGTTCTTTGTTTGTATATCTAGTATCTTAGCTCAATTGAGAATAAAATACTTTTATGGGTATAAACAACTAAACTAATTTCAATTTTTATTTGACAAAGAATTATCTTTCCAAAATCAGGTAAGAGTCTTATATTTTTATATTCATCATTCATTATAATGAATACTTGTGATTCAAGAGTTATTAAACTATTAGTTTAGTATTTAAGTACCATAAAAAAAATTATTCTAAAAATTAAATAATGTATCATTTTTTCAAGATGAACACTTAGATAAATGTCTTGTTGAAACTTATTGCAAACTTTAATCAATCCATTTGGTAATGAGAAATGTTGATCTCCCCTTTGATGACATAGGAAGCACCCTTTCTCAGCTCCTTTTGAGTTCACTTTATAACCTTTAAATTCTTTCTTGTTTATTGTATTTAAATACATGTATGTTGTAAGCATATTGTATTTAACACAAAAGCGATGAATACAAACTTGATGAATATACCTGAAGTGGATAAAACTCCTTGCTTCTTCAAATCATTGTGATTTCTTTTCTAGTGTTCATTCTTTCCATATAAGAATAAAATAACCTTTTGTTCATTCCTATACCTTTGAATATTTTATCTCTTTGAAGGACTTCATAAAGGATATTTTGGATTTATATTATACATGGGATCTTCAACCTTGTCTTTCAAAATTTTCACTACAAGGGGTAGAGAAATAGGTTTCATCCGATCCTTATCCACCTGGTGATGTATGGAAAAAAAATTATTGAGTGACTTACCCATTTATTTTATCTATTCTTGGACAAATAAGGAAAATATTAGTGGTAAGGATAATAATATAAGATTAAAGGATAATTTCTTATCCAAGAAGAGGCCTGATTTCACTGATTGATCAATATACCCCATCATTTTGAAAGCATGATCTCTATCTATATTTTATTCTTCCATTTTACACTGATATAGTGCATCAACAATACTATTTATTTATAGCCTTTCCTTCTCTTTATCAAGAGAATAGAGATGTGATATTATGGTGTATGAATCCAGGTATTTATGTTATATCCTAAACTATCCGGACATAGTTGATAATATAATACAACCGACATAGGAAGCATCCTTAACATATATCTGGTAGGTATCCTTTTCACCTTCTATCACCTGCTAGGGTGGTGGAATAGGAATAGAGGATTCCAACACATAATAAAAACTTTATAATAATAATGCATTGCATAAATGATTATACCCTATTTGAAAATTTGTATTTGTAAGGACATACCATAAGGTAAGAAGTGGTCGCATTGGTTTCATGGTTTTACTTTCCATTTTCTATAATAATTAAAATATATTATTAGTACTTTACTTTATTAACAAATTGTATGATAAATAATAATATAAAATTTTATTAAATTCCCCACTATTTTATCAAGTCCCAATATCCCTCACCATTGAATTAGAAATGTAAAGTTTCTATGACATTATAGTGGAAAGGATCCATATTCCCCTTTGCATAACCCCAATGAGGGTTGGACAAGCTAGGTAGTTCTTTTCCAACTATGGGATTACTAGTCCTTGATCCATAGAATATACTCCCCAATCCTAAAATCCAGACTTGAATTTTCTCAACACTTACCTCCAAATTACATCAAGTCTAGTGAGGGATACTTCTCTTGATGTAAGATGGTTAATTCATCCCATAACCTTCATAAGAACTCCACGTTCAAAGTAAGTTACCCAATGAGGGTTATTAAAATACTTAGTTATAAGGATTCTATTCCTAATCAAGTAATGAAAGTCCAAGTCTAACTTTATATATAGTTTATGGGTTTTATTTATTATGCATAAATTTTATATTTTTTTATATTTCACATGACTTGTTAATATTAAGTGGATTTTACTTAATTAAATAACCATGTTGGATAAAACATTTATGCATAATCCATTTATTTAAATTCTATCTTTGCACATTAATTCATTTATTTATGTGATCGTAGTCTTAAATACATAAAATAAATGATGCATAGACAAAAATAAATATATAAATGACCCGGTCATGAGCATATCTAATGGTTAATTTATTGATTGGATAATAAATCAACCTTTGACCTAGGGGAAATAACTCATTGTTTCGGTCATGGTATGAGTTATAGAATTCCACCTATCCACCCATGTATCTCCTGAGTTGGTATCACAATGAATTTTTCTTGAACTGCCTCCACACGCATTGGGATACTCTATTAATTACAAGTATATATAACTCACATGAAGCTGAGGGAAACCAAAGGATTGGTTAATGGAGATTACATAAATAACCATGGATATGTAGGTCCTACATAATAATGGAAGGATAGATAATACATAGGCCCTCAAATTTAATTTAATATTAAATAATTTCATATCCATGAAAAAAAAATTAATTAAAACATCCAACACATACACAGGTCTTGGTCAAGCTGATGAACGGTTATGCATGCAACGCATATGCAAAAGTAAATAGATTAAAATTCATTTCTATTCGTTCTTTATTATTAAGATAAACATGATTGAACTAATTAATTAATTAAATTTTTAATTAATTAATTAATTAATTCTCTTTCATCTTAATGGCCATTTGAATTCATTTGGAGATACCCATCATTAATAGAATTCATAGAAAATAAACACAGAACCAATAATCACAAATTTATTACAATAAATTAATTGAGAATTTAGAATTATTTAAAACAATTATTAAATTTCAAAACACAAATAATAATATTATAATATGTTAACAAACCCCATGTCATATAATAATAATAATAATAATATGATTATTATTTTATGGCATGTACTAACTTGAGCACTCACAAATATTATCTTACAGGCTTGTAAGTTAATATTCATCATTGGATGTGATCTTGGTCTACTTGAACTCCTCATCATTTATTGAATACCTGAATAAATATTTTATTCACTTAAATAAATATTTTATTCATTATCTAGTGTATAAATATTTATTAAATATTCAATAAATAAAATAAATATTTTATTCACAAACCAATAGATAAATCTTTATTATATATATTCACATAATCAAATAATTTATTTAGTAATAAATAATTATTTATTTATTACCTTGTGAATATTAGTGATCAGTAAAACTTGAATAGATTATTCCTCGGTCTTGATAATAATATTTATTTCATTAATTAAATTCAAATAGAATTAAATCGATATCAACAGAAACACTTAGTGTGTGACTCTATAGGATTATTTCTCATTAGCATTAGAAGGATACACCTAAATTCCAAGATTACTATCTAGTAATGAGTTGGGAAACCTAATATAAATAACTTAATGTTGCAATGTCAAAAACCACATATGAACGCTCACTGTGTATAATCCCTTTGTCTCAATATCTCATCAATCAGGTTGCACATCTGTGTCATCAACCTATATGCTTGATACATATTTTTTTGACTATCTAAAATAAACATGTTGTTACACCATGTCCATGAAATTTAATGTGATGGTTCTACTCTAATAAAATGGAAAATATATCAAATTTTATAAATATGGAAGGTACAAGTCCTTCCTCAACTTATCCATTAATGACATGTCAATCGTGACTCACCCAACGCACCCTACCTCTCCACGACCATATGGCGTCACAATTTTAATTAAAAAATTTAATTATGTGAGTCATGAACTTCATTAATGATAATCTTAAATTCTAAGATCCATTACACACATTCGTATATAGTAATATTTGATGACACTAAAACATGCAGTATTCCTACTAGTGGGTCTATTCTCAAAATCTATCATCTTATATACCACCAAGTACGAACTTCATGAGAAGAATCCCCATCCTCTTATAATCACTCGCACTTTATGGTCTACATAATATGTTCCCTATAATATTATGTTATCCAAATATAGAATTATATTTAAGAATATTTTTATACCACTTCAAGGTTCTCATCATAGCGAGGAACTATTATAACCTTATCAATGCAAAAAATACTCTAGAACATTATCACATTAATGTTGTGTAAAATAAAAATCAATATGTTATAATATATTTATATTAATATTCACTCCTTTGAATATTCATGTAATATAAAGTACAAAGTAGTTGGTTCTAGGGAACCAAATCCAATAAGTACATATCTAGAAACATCTAAAAATGAAAACTATAATTGCCAAAATCTACTCTAAACCCAGCATATATATACCTCATCACCTCATTGTGGTGCCTTTCCCTATCCTACATTAGAAAAAAAATGTTTTCACACCCCCAAGAGAGTGTAGAAGGTGTGAGTTAAATAGGCTCAGCAGTATCCCACCTAGGTGTTCCATAACAAGTCTCTATCAAACAATCCCAATATACTCAATTTAAAAGAAAACATGGAATGATAAATAGCTTCCACATTTATTTAAAAACCATGGTAAAACAATTCCTCATTTTTATAGTTCTAAAACAAAGTCAAAAACACTGTTTCAAAGCATATTTTAAATAATTCATTTACATGTATCAAAACATGCATCATATCATATCAAAGCCAAAGTAGTACAATCCAATCATAATAGAGATCACTCTAAGGATATCATAGATCAGGCTAGATAGGTCACTCATACCCCAATAACAATCATGAATAGTGTGCACTATACAAGTTCCCTATAAAAAAGATCATGGGAATAGGGGAACACCCCATGAGTGAACCCCCTACAATTTCAAGGTCAAGTACCTAGGTCTAATGGATATATGATCTAAGAACATAGGAACACCCCATAAACTGAACCCCTATGATGTCAAAGGACATGGCCCAATACTAAACCCTAAACCTAGGTACCCAAGGCTCCCATGTTCTGCATATGTCATATCATTTTAAAAGGGACCATCACATTTCACAATACAATGCCAAAAACCCCTTTTTACCCAAATTCATTCTTTGAAAACCAATTTCACAAACCATTTCATAATGATTTGAAAACAAATTTTTGCTTACCAAAAAAGGGTGAAACTGTCTTTTATCAAAAACTCATTTACATTATCATATCAAAAAATTAAATGATTGTTCCAATTATCATTTAGAAACCCATTTATATAACCAAGAACGTCAATATTTTATCAATCATAGGGTAGATACGGAACCACTTACCAACAAGAACATGGAACCACCTACCAAAGAGAATGTGGGCTCTCAAAAATAGCAAGATAAGTTCCTAACCTAAGAAATAAAAATAAGAAAACCACACCCCATAAAAAATCCTTATAAGACAATAATATGAAAAACTACTAACCTTTGTCTCAATCACATAGTGGAACTCAAATGGGCTAATCAAAACCCATGGAAAATGTTCTGAATGAATATTGAGAGGAAAAAGGGTTACCTATGAAAAATGCAAGGAGGTGTGAAGGGTATTATGGGAATACCCTATAAATTTTCTAAATTTATAGATCTAAGTGAAGATCAAGAAATTAAGGGTTTATAGACTTAAATATGAGTAAAAATGAATAGAAATCGACCCTTAAAAGATCGCTGAGTTTCCACAAACAATCATAAAACTCTATAGAAAAAATTGGTAGAAAAATAATCTATTTTAAATTCCAAAACTAGAAGAACCATGATATAGTGGTTTATCACTACACCCATGGTGGATTTAGTGTCACCTCACCATGATGCCCGACATGCCCTATGGTCACGCCTTAGTGCCAAAGGCATGGGCGTTTTGGACTGGCCATAGCATCCACTATGCCTGTGGTGGGGCGTATTGGTCATGGTGCATAGGGCCATGAGGGATCGATGCCTTGGACCACACTCTTCCCTGGGCATTGTGGATTTTTTCATGTCATATAGGAGACACCAAGTGGTGAAATGGCTTGGTTTAGGCTATAACATCTCATTACCTGCTTTCAGGTAATTCCCTTCTCTTTACTTGTCTTCCTCTTTAATTGGGTGTGTCTTGGGAATCCTGAGGATGAAGAACATTTTCTAATTAAAATGACCTAAATTTTAGGGATGTGTGTTTATTTGGATTAATGGAGTCTAGGTATAAACATGTAATGGCTTACCATAGTTGGTTCCCTAGAAACCAACTTCTTTGTAATTTATGATAAACCTATATTCATTGAATGAATATTAATAAACTACTTATCACATCATGATTGTTCTTTTGCATGACATAGAATGTGATAATGTCCTAAGAATAAATGTTGCATTAAAAGGTAATACTAGATCTCTTCTATGATGAGAACCCATAAGTTCCATGAAACTATTCTTGAATATATGTTTTATGGCCGGATGATATCATTTGAAGGGACACAAATGATACAGGCTATCAGGGGTGGGGACTCATGAAACTTTAAGGTACCTTCTCATGGTGTGCACCCTTGGTAATATCTTGGAGGATATTATGAGAACAAGACCCTCCAGTAGGAAATCCATATTCATAAGTGTCATTGGATGTTCCTATATGTGGATGTGTGTATTGGTCCTTAGAATTTAAGATTATTATTAATGGGTATTATGACTCGTGCACTTAGATGTATTGAAAAAAACCATGATAACAGATTTTTGTGACAAGGTAGGATATGTTGGGTGCGTCATAAGTAATATTTCATTAATGAATAATGTGAGAAAGGATTTGTCACTTCTATGAAAGTAGATATCTTTGTCCCTTTTATAGAAATGATCTAGCCTAACTAAATCCATGTCCATGGTGTTCTCTAGGCAAGTTAAATTTTAAGGGGTCAAAGAATGATAAATCAAGCACATGGGTTGATGTCACTTTCATGAAACCCGCTTGATTGGAGATATTGTGATAAAGGAATTATATTACACTGTAAGTGTTTGTATGAGGCGACATGTTGTTGCAGCATCAACTTCTTTCTCTTGGGTGCCTTAACCCATTTCTAGACAATAACCTTGGACTTTAGTCAATACTTATTAATGACAACGAGAAAGAGTCCTATAGGGTCACACACTAAGTGAAGCCAGTATCTCAATTAAATAATTTATTTATTTAACAAGTTGAATAAATATTATTCCTAGTTGTGGTTTAATAATTATTCAAGTATGCCTGATCGTATTTATTTCATCACTAGTTATTTGAGATAATATATTGTGGATGAAATATTTATTTATCGATGAATAATGAAGTTATATTTATTTAATAAATAAATAGTCATTATTCAAGGACTGGTAAATATTGAGGAGGATTGGCGGACCAAGTTATGGGTCCAGTGAGAAATAATATTAAATATTATTTGGTTAAATAATATTTAAATATAACGTGCAAGTTAAGCACATCTCATGGAAATAATATAATTGCTATTATTATTTGACATGGGGTTTCACATGGAATAATAAATTAAGTAATGGAACCTGTACTAATTATTTATTATTACCTAGTAAATTAAATTCCCCATTATGTTATTATTCTCTATATTATCCAAGGGTCATTCGACCGGCTAACCCAACCGTTGTGTGCAAAACATCCTTTTAGAAAAGCTCTCAATCCTATAGAACTCTTCCCTCTCCAAGAATGCTCTCAATAATGAGAGAGATCCTCCTCCTCTCGATCAAGGATAACGCTTTGGAAGTGATTCTCAAGGTGATCAAAGTTGGACATTGCAAGTGAAAGTATCTTCCACACTAGTACCCAGAGACTCCTTCAGCAACGTCTGGAGATACATGGAGCACATGTGGATCACCACTATAGGATTATTATCCTTGGATTCTACATCACAATGAAGCTACACCTCAGACCTTTGGTCAGACACATCAATGAAAAAAGAATCACCTTGGAGGTAATTCTATAATTTAATTAAATTAATTATAAACAAATATTTCGATACTCTCTTCTCTGTTCCGGGTTCTCTCCTTTATCTTTTATCTTTGATTAAATTCCATGGATACTGGAATTCATTATCATATTGATCCCGTATTAATCATCGATTATGAAAATTTTTAAATTTAGGTAAACGCCCATCCTGTGCTTCAACTGCACCCGAAACCTACAAGTAGTATCAAATAGGTTCATATTTTTGTTTATAATTATTTAAATAATTCGTTAATGATTTACACTTTAATAATTTAGTTTTTAAAATCATGTTTAATCATTCTTATAATCTAAATTTCAAGATTCATTTCACCCTTATTTTTTCTCGCTGATCTAACAGAAATGAATACTTTTATGATTAAAATTAAATCGAGGATCTCATCAGGAGGCACTGATGATTATTTCCAAATAAAATAAGAGTAAACATCATGTAGTCAGATCTATACTATTTGTATTTGTGTTCAATGTATCAAAAGTAATTCGTAAATTACTCAATCTGTGTTCATTAATGACACGTGGTGTAGTTAATTATTACATCGCGTGTTGACCAGGACAGACTGGTGCATGGTTAGTTAGACTACACACCTTGTGACCCACTGGACATGGCATGTAGTCCCTTCGGGTCATGTTTGAGTCATGTATCCTATACACAACTTGCCCAACTGGTGACCATGTAACGCAGAGTCTACATGAAATGTGTCCCACTGGACACGCTGTGTACTCCGACGATTTCTGAAGTACACCTCACACACTATTTCCCCAGGCATGTACTTCAGATGGACAATGAGGAGGGTATACACCGTGTAGTTAGATCTACACACCATGTACTATTTCCATATTATGAATATTTGAAACTTTATTATTATATTATGTAAACCCTTGAGACATGTACCTCCATGTGGGCGTAAAGCTGGGACACAACATGTGATGGGTGTTTGATAAATATATATGTGTGTGTGTGTGTGTGTGTTTAATTAACATCTACGTAATGTTCAAAGATCTGAACATCATGTATGAGTTTTATAACAATTATAATTCTGTGTGCATGCTACATGTCACAAAGAATAAAGTGTATATAAGTATAAATACATGATGGGTGGTTTTGGACGGGTATTCACTGGGTTGCCTCTAAGTTACAAGTTATGTCCAAGTTTACAGATGATAATCTCAAGGAAATTCAAAAAAGGATTAAGATAAAAAGGGATTGATTAATTAAATATAATGATTAATCAATTCAAGTGTAATTTATCTTAATAATAACTATTAAAGAATTTAATTCTAGTTTTATTTAATGTGTAATTAGTTGCATGTATGTGGATGATCATGAGATAGATCAAACCTTTGTATGTGATTGGTTCCATTTTAATTTATTTATTAATTTAAAATTATTGGCATTCATTCCTTCTCCTCATTAATATGTAGGGTCTACATTCCCATGGTTTCTTTTATGTAAACCTCCTTTTACCCCTCACCTATGTGTAAGTTAAAATCATATGTAATGGATGGAGCTTCCAAGCTAGTAGAGGCAGTTCAAGTTAGGAGATGAGGCCAAACCAATCCAAGAAGATACAAAGGTTGACAGGTGGAAATATGTAAACACGAACCTTAAATGATTCAAGGTGTTTCTCCCCTAGGTTAGGGTTAGTTTATCAACTGCTAGATAAAATAACCAATAGTAAAGTT
This sequence comes from Viscum album, assembly GCA_963277665.1. Classification (NCBI taxonomy): domain Eukaryota; kingdom Viridiplantae; phylum Streptophyta; class Magnoliopsida; order Santalales; family Viscaceae; genus Viscum; species Viscum album. Next base: position 1,791,921,643 of record OY728138.1, read on the forward strand.
CATGATCATACCCTTTATTTATTTCTGTCATTTGTATGGTTATTCATTATGGATGTTTGATGCGGTCACATAATTAATGAACTAACAAGCATACAAGATGGAACTAAAATAAAATGGATCATGCGTAAATATTATCTTATACATGGTTAATCACTTAAATATATCCCACTTAATATTAAAAAGCATGTGAAAAGATAATAAGTGGAAATTTACTCATAAAGGATAAAATCCCTCAATTAAATATTAAGTCGGTATAGCCTTCCATTACTTCAGTTAGAATCAAACCATATTTCAAAGTGCTTGACCAACCCTAGTTGGGGTGCTTTCAATTATCAGGGAATTCTAATTTGAGGTTTTGGGTTGAATTAACTTAGATCACATCAAGGGTTGACTGCCCTAGCAGGACTTGGTGTAATTGAGAGTAAAAGGTAAGGAAATCCAAAATTAAGGATTTCAGGATTGGGGAGTCCACTCAACAGATCAAGGAGATATGAGTTAATGCATTTGTCATTTGGAATGCCTACTTAAAACCATTAAAGTTTATTGACCAACCCTATTTGGGGTAATGTGAAGGTAAATATGGATCTTTTCCACTAGAATGTCCAAGAAACAAGATATTCTGAACCCAAAGGTGGGGGCTATTGGATTTCGACAAAATAGTGGTATAATAATAAATATTAATTTATTTATTTGTCTATATTTATCAAGATAAAGTAATAAAACTATGCTCATATTAATTTGTATAAATAACAATCAAAATGACATCAAACATGTCATTGCGATCCATACTCGAGAAGGAAAACCTTCTCACCAGCACTAATTTCCAGGAGTGGAAAAGGCACCTTCGGGTTATCCTTCACTATAAAATGAAACTTTATGTGATGAAAAATCCTTTACCGGTTGCACCTATAAATGAGGTGAGTGATAAGGAACTCTATATATATGAGAAACATTTGAATGATGCTATAGATGTTCAGTGCCTCATGCTATCATCCATGACCAATGAGCTCTTAAAGAAACATGTGGAAATGGATGCTTATATCATGATGTATCACCTTTAGGATCTTTATCAAGAGAAGGAGATATAGGAGAGGTATGAGATCTCCAATGCTTTGTTCACTATTAATCTTGGAGAGTTTGCACCAGCTGGACCACATGTAGTCAAGCTTATTGGCTATATTGAGCATATGGACATCTTAGGTATTAAATTCCTAGATCAGTTGCATATAGATCTCATATTATAATCATTGCCTATGACCTTCTCTAGTTTTATTGTGAATTATAATATGAGAAATAATTAGAAGATTCTATCGGAGCTTCTTACCCTGATTTTACAAGTTGTTAAGGACATGGGGTGTGAAAAAACCCGCAGTCCTTATGGTGAATAGAAAGAGGAAGGAAAAGGAAAAGGGGTCTAAGATTTATAAAAAAATCTAAAGCCTCTGAGCACCATTCAACCAAGAAGAAGAAGATCTGGAGGTAGGGCAAGGAAAAGGAGGCAGTATGCTTTTCATGTGGCAAGTCAGGCCACTGAAAGAGAAAATGCACCCAGAGACAAGGGAAGCCAAAGGTGTATTTGTTATTGAGTGAAATCATTCCATTTATACACATTGGGTATTATATACAGCTTGTGGAGCTCACATATATATTCAAATGCAGAAACCAAGTAGATTTTGAAAAAATTTCAGAGGATAGGTTGGTCTGTGAGCTGCTAATGGTGTGAGGTTGGATGCTCTTTCCATTGGTAACTACCGCCTCACATTGCTGACAGGAATGATTTTTGTTTTACATGTCTATTATTATAAGGCCCCAGCCTTAAACCTTACTTAATCTTGAGTTATTACAAGATTACACATTGAGGATCTTTTCAGGTTTAGAGTTTTAGAGAATTAGATCATAAAACTTCCATTACTTTCCACATTTAAACAAAGTGGTTACATAAAAGATAGTATTCATTTTTTCCATCAACGGAAACATATTTAAAATAAAACATGGATTCTTTCTTGACACTTCCTTGACACTATCATCATATCATGTACCCTTCCCTTGACCTGTGAAAAACATTTCAAAAACTTGGGATGAGCATAAAAATCTCAGTAAGGGCTATAAAAATATGGAAAGGAAACATGAGTACATGTATACATAATAATGAAATCATACTTTACCCATAAAACATAAGCACTTTAACATACCTCATAAAATCATGAATAAATCATAGAAATCATAGGACATAAAGGTAACTTGAGGCATTCATAACATTCTTACGTAGGGAGTAACCCTCTTGGTTACGTTTGGAATACCCATCACAGTATATTCCCTAAATCTCTTCAGAGAAACCTTAACGTTTAACCCCTTCGTGTTACCCAATGCATTGGAGAGCTATATCGGGCTCACCCGCCCTTATTTTATCACGGAACCACCCATCTTCATAATAATTCCCAAGAACCATAACATAATCGTATCACATAAAACATGCATAAATGAAACATAACATTTCCACTTTTCAATCACAAGATATCAATACAACACATTGATATAAAAACATTATGAAAACCATTTTCAATACCAAAATAAAAGAAAAGTAAAACATGGTATTTATTTTTATTTTAAAAAAAAGGTATGGCTTGTAGAGGAAGCCGAAACTCAAATAATGGTCATGGCGGTGGAGAAGTCGTTGTCGCCGCATACATACGACAAAAACATTCCCTTTTGTCGTTTAGTAAAATGCTTTGTATAAAAAATATTCCTTTTGGATAAATGTAAAAGTCAAAGGTGTTTATACACCGTATAAAATAAAGTTGTGTATAAAACAAAATATGCCTCAATGAAAGGAGATTGAGACGAAGTCCCATACAAAGACGGTATCCTTGGATTAAGGATAAATCAATTACATAATTATGTGTGACAAACTAATACACCAAATATAAGTGGATATTAAGTGTAAAACAATCAGAGGTTATTCACACATATTCATAGAACGACATATTCAAGTAGTATAAGCTTATCCCAAAGAATCAAAATTGGGTTAAGAAGTTCCCTTGCAAAAATTTGACAGCCTAACGGCGTCACTACAAAATTCAGAAAATGAGTTTATGAGAGATAAAAAGGGTATCTCATCACTTGGACATAAAATTTAAGTCACTAATTATATATAATAACATATCCCAACATAATTTTATGTGAATTAAAAGACATAACAAAAGAAGTCTTTTAAAAATAGGAGGGTGAAAGGTTCCCTTACCGACATGGGTATCTTTCGAAACATACACCCCGTGAAAGAAGGACAATACAACATTGATGTAAATACTCATAAATGAAAGTATATTACACAATGAGTAAAATAATGGGCAGTACATACACCACTCAAAGGAAATTGTGTCAAATTTAGCATAAATCTCACGGGAATAAAAGTGAGATGAAAAATCCCTTACGAAAACTCGGCAGCCTAACGGCGCCACTTAAAACTTACAAAAAATGGATTTATGAGATCAAATAGGGTCTCTCATCATATTAACATAAAGTTTACAGCAAGAGGAATATAAAATAACATCCCCCAACATAACAAAGATGAGCTTAAAAGAAGTGACATAAAGGAGAGTACTTAAAAAGAAAGAGAGGAGTAGGATCCCTTACCTCGGGTCCGACTTGACTCGATCGTTCTTTAACATCCTGAATAATAAACTTGAGTTAATTTCCACCTTATTAAGAACCTTTTTCAAGTTCATTATTTTTTTATATCACTTATTTCCATGTTATAAACATTATGTAATCATTTAAGTTAATAATGTTTGTTTTGTCGATATTTGGTTCTTAAGTCGAAAGTGGACTTCTTACAATTACATGTTGTTCGTGTGGTCAAAGGTTCATTATATCCAGAATCATATTCATGATTTGGATATCATATATATCATATATATCTAGAATATACATTTATTTATAATATTACATAATCATTTAGAGGTAAGAAATGAAATTCACCGTTCATGGAGACGGTAAGCCGTACGCACGCATGAACGCTACTTTCATTTCTATGTCATATTAATGGAATTAAAACCAAATGAGAGGTATGTATGTTTTAATTCCAGAATTATATTCATCATTTATATGTAACATACATCATATATAATAACTTTAAATCCATCCTTTATACATCCCACATATGGCATTAACGAATCAAATCACTTTGAGGGGGCGGTAGTCCGCACTTCCTAAAATGAAATTATCGTGTTTACCCACAATGGAAACCATAAAGGTATGCCACAAAAGAAAAATATAGAAACATAAACATATTATATATCATATATAAATATAGTGACATCTTAATGGCCACCTTTTAAGGTGTTATATGAGTGTTGAACAATCATCGTTTCGTGAGGCAGAAATTTGTCATCCACAAAAACAGTATGTTATTTAACCATTTGATGTAGGTGTGTGTAAGTTTAGCTCGAATTATTCTTATAAAAACATCCTAGTATATTTAAGATACTGAAGTTGTTACAAAAAAATGAATAAAAAGAGTTTAGGGTGTTGGAGAAGAAAAATAAAACAAAAGAACACAAGTGAAGACATTACCTTAAAATCGGGTAACTCTTTTTGATTTGAGCTCAAAGGCTTCCTTGGGAAGACTTCTGCCCAAAGTGAGGCTTCTAGGAGTAATAGAGGGATGTGGATAGACAAAATGGGTAGGTTTTGTCCAAGACAAAGGCTTTGGAAGTGTGGGTAAGGAGGTAGAGGTGGGGGCCTTTTATAAGAGGAGAGGAGGGGAACTCTTGGAAAGTAAAGAAATGTTACTTTATTTGAAAATGAGTTTCGGAATTTAAAAGGTCCCAGATTGATATAATTATAGGATAAGGTTATAAGGTTTCTAAATCCACCAATACAATAGGTTTTGGACATGTGTAGGTCATAGATTTTACATTATCTTTTCATTTTATTTAAATCCTTTATTAATGAGGTAATCGCTGCATCATTATGATGTCATAAATAATTTTATTTATTTAATGTCTACAAATTATAAAAAAACTATCATAATGTAGGAAATCTTTTTAGATTTCTAATGACTATTTATAGTCAAAAATCTGACTTGTATAACCCCATGTAAAAATTGTTTTAGTAAAACAACTCATGTTTGTGTCATTTTTACTTTTACATTAAATAAAAAGTTATTTATGTCATTTCCCAACCAAAGTGGCTCCATGGGGTCCCCAAGTTGACCCATGGATTTTCTTGGTCGGCCATGACACTTCCAATAAGGGTAGGATATGTGTCAAGCTCGTCTCATATTATTAAAACATTATTTTTACCTTAAACTACACTAATTACCTCTAATCACGATTAAGAACTTAAAAGTTACTATTCACCAAAAAATTATTTTGATTCCATTGAATGAAATTTTACTTCTTAATGAAAACCATGTATTTCGGATTTTTGAAATTCAAAACACAGAGGTGGTAAAATTTCATTTAAATGGAAAATCAGTTTTTATAAGTACCACTTAGTGGTTTCACTATTCATCAAAAATTGAAGTTCTTCAGAAAAATACCAAAACTTCACCCTAATCTATATTTGATATTCCAAATTCAAAAATAAAGTCTATTTTACAAAATTCAAAAAATATAAGTTTCATTAATTAATTTAATAATTAATTCCCGCTGTCAGAGCAAATAGCGTGTTTTTATGAAACAATAAGTATCAAAAGATTGACACTAGTTTAAGTCCGATTTCAAAGGGAAATTAATTACAATGACCACAATTGGATTAAATGGTAAAAATATATTCTAATTGAACTTTAAAACCAACCCAAAATATAATCTAATCATATAAATAAATTATATTAAAAAGTGGTTTTGAATTAAAATACAACATTTTTCACTATTCATTAAAAAAAATGAACTTTATCGGAAAAATACCAAAAATTTACAAAAAGTAAATTTTGATGTCCCGATTCTAAAGAAGAATTTTATTTTGTCAAATATAACACATAAAATTGTTAAAAAGTGTATTTAAAATAGGTTTTCCATCGAAAGGCAATTAATCAACCTTTTAAAGAATATTAGAATGTTTATGCTTAAAATTTGGATTCATTCGCATTTTTAATCCTCTAACATTTATTGTAAAGAGTAAAAATATTTGACAAACATATATAATCATTTTTTAGTTAGTTCTGTTCATTCCCGCCATTACAACGGCAAGGCATTAACTACCATTTAAAATAATATTATTTTATTATTAGAGTGCAACGTAAGATTCCCAAGAAACTTGTTGTTGCGTATTGGGTACGCCATCGAATATAGAATCCACTTTAAAGTAATATTAATATTTTATTCACAAATATGGATAAATATAAAAACGTCATATTCTTTATTTACCTGGGGTGTTACAATTATTGTGTACCTAGTGTTAACAAGAACATAATTTTGGTATCTATTTTAGATACAGATGGATTTATTTTCAAGTTCAGAAATAAATGTTGTTACTTTTATAAGGACAACATATGTTATGGTATGGTGCATTTAAATAATGGTTTGTATGTATTAAATTATGAGAACCAAGTGTTGGAAATTGTTAACAAACCAAGTTCACATGACTCATACAACACTCAGTTGTGGCATCACCACCTTGGTCATGTAAACGAGAAGCACCTGAAAAAGCACTATCAAGATGGTTATTTATACTCTTCCGAGCTAAAACCAATTGATAGAATTCACGTTTGTTTAAAAGGGAAAATGACCAAACCACCATTTGGTGGATAGGATGAAAGGGCTACAGATCCTCTAGGATTTTTACACATTAATGTGTGTAGACCATTTCTAGTAGAAGCAAGAGGTGGATATTCTTACTTCATTACTTTTTATGATGACTTTATTAGATATGGATATGTATACATAATGAGGTATAAGTCTGAGTACTTTGAAAATTTCAAGGAGTTCAAGAATGAATTAGAGAATCATAATGGTAATAAGATAAAGACGCTTCAATTAGATCGAGGTGGAGAATATCTTAACCAATATTTCATTGACCTTTTACGGGAGTTCAGGATTCTATCTCAACTCACTCCACCTTATACACCACATTGTAATGATGTTAGTGAAAGGAGGAACCGTACCTTATTGAACATGGTAAGGTCGATGATGAGTCATGCAGATCTTTCATTATCCTTTTGAGGATATTCATTGCAAACTGTGGCATACACATTAAACCAAGTACTAACTAAGGTGGAAAATGGTATTCCCTTCGAGCTATGGAGTGGAAAGAAACCCACTTTGTCACATACACGTGTATGGGAATGCGAGGTGTTTGTTAAGGCTTTATCAGGAAAAAACCAGCACCCTAGGGCACAAAGTGTATCTTTATAGGGTATCTCAAGGAAACAAAGGTATACTACCTATACAACCCCTCAAATAAGAAAGTGACTATTTGAAAACAGGTTGTTTTTCTTGAGAGGGAGAACATCCTCAAAAAGTATAGTAGGAGAAAGATTAACTTCAATGAAGTTGGTTCTTAAGATACATAGGAGTTGGTACAGGAACAAGTTTCACTATTCCCTATAAAAGAGGTAGTTCCTGAAACACAAGTACTATGTAGGAGTATAAGAGAGGTAAGGGAACCAGAGAGATATGGTTTTCTTGTCATCGAGGAAGTAAACTCATTATTGTTAAAAAATGATGAACCTCTCTCATAAAAGGAAATAGTAGAGAGCTCAGAAGCTGCAAGATGGCTAGAAGCTATGAATTCTGAGATAGATTCCTTATATCAGAACCAAGTTTTATTTCTGGTCGATGTTCCAGTTGATGTAAATCCTGTTGGGTGTAAATGAGTATTCAAAAAGAAACTGGACATAGAAGGTCAAGTTAGTACCTATAAATCAAGGATAGTGGATAAAGGTTTTAAAAAGCATCAAGAAACTGACTATAATGAAACATTTTCACCATTTTCCATGTTTAAATCCATAAGAATCATACTTTTCGTAGCATATTTTCATGACTATGATATTTGGTAAATGGATGTCAAAATTGCATTCCTTAATGGGAACCTTCAGGAAGATGTCTATATCACACAACCAGAAGGGTTTGTGACACCAAGTGATTCTAAAAGGGTATGAAAGTTGTAAATATCCATTTATAGATTAAAGTAGGCATCCAGATCATGGAACATTCGATTCGATGAATCCATAAGAGAATTTGGTTTTATTAAGAATGAATGTGATCCATGTGTTTACAATCGGTTTAATGGGAATGCGGTCTTTATCCTAGTAGTGTATGTTGACTAAATATTTCTTATTAGAAACAACATACTAATCTTGCATTCAGTCAAGGAATGGTTGAACAAGTGCTTCTCCATGAAGGACTTAGGCAAAGCATCCTATATTCTAGGAATCAAGATCATTCGTGATAGATCTAAGAGGCAGCTTGGACTAAGTCAAAGTACATACATTAACCACATACTAAAGAGATTTATTATGGAACAATCCAAGAGGGGATTGGTTCCAGTGTCACATGGTATACATATTTCCAAGAAAATTTGTCCCCAGAAACAACATAAGAAAGATCGGATGAGTAATATTACATATGTTTCAGTGATATAATCTATCATGTATTCCATTTTATGTACCAGACTTGATGTTTCCTATTCACTGAGCATGGTAGAAATATATCAAGCAGATTCAAGAGAACAACATTGGAATACTATCAAGAATATCCTTAAGTATCTAATATGAACTAAGGATATGTTCTTGGTGTATGGAGGAGATGAGGATCTTTTCATCAGAGGGTATGATGATGCTGGTTTTTAGACAGATCATAATGATCTGAAGTTGAAATCAGGATATGTTTTCTGTCTCAACAGAGGAGTTGTGAGCTGGAAGAGTTCAAAGTAGCTAGTTTTTGATGATTCTACAGTAGAGTCTGAATATATAGAGTCTTCTGATACAACCAAGGAAGCCACCTGGATTCATAACTTTGTCCAAGATCTTGATGTGGTGTCTGGTATTAAACATCCCATTATATTGTATTGTGATAATACTACAGTGGTAGCTCTTACAAAAGATTCAAGGTCACATCAACGGACAAATAACATACTCTGAAAGTATCACCTGTTGAGGGATTTATATCAAAGGGGTGAAGTTGTAGTGAGTAGAGTTTCCATGGAAGATAACGTGGCATACCCCTTGACTAAATTCATATCTCAGTAGAAGCATGAATATCATGTGAGAGCTAGTGGACTGAAGTTTGTTAGCATTTGGATCTAGTGAAAGTGGGAGTCTGTTGGAGTTAGTTCCCTAGAAACCAACTTATTTTTACTTTATAATAAACCTTTATTCATTGGATTAATATTAATAAACTACTTATCACGTCATGGTTAGTCTTATGCATGACATAGTATTTGATAATGTCCTAAGAATAATTGTCGCGTTAAAAGGTCATAGCAGATCTATGCTATCATGAGAACCTATAAGTTCCATGACACTATTATTGAATATATGTTCTATAGTTAGATGATATAATTTTAAGGGACATAGATGATACAGGCTGTCAAGTTTGGGGACTTATGAAACTTTGAGATACCTTCTCATGGTGTGTGCCCTTGGTAATATCCAGGAGGATATTATGAGAACAAGACCCGTTAGTAGAAAATCCACATTCATAAGTGTCATTTTATGTTCCTATCTATATACATGTTTATTGGTCCTTAGACTTTAAGATTATTATTAATGGGTATTATGACTCATACACTTAGATGTATTTACGAAAATCGTGATGACAAATGTTCGCAGCGAGGTAGGATATGTTGGGTGTATCATGAGTAATACTGAATTAATGAATAATATGAGAAAGGATTTGTCACTTCTATAGAAGTATATATCTCAATCTATTTGATGGAAATGATATAGCCTAACTAAATCCATGATCATGGTGTTCTCTAGGCAAGTTCAATTCCAAGAAGTCAAAGAATGAGAAATCAATCACATGGGTTGATGGAACTTTCATACAACCCGCTTGATTGGAGATATTGGGATAAAGGGATTATATTACATGGTAATCATTCGTATGAGGTGACATGTAGTTGCGACATCAACTTCTTTCTCTTGGGTTCCTTGACCCGTTGCTAAACAGTAACCTTGGACTTTAGGCAAGCCCGCCTAATTCCAATGAGAAAGAGGCCTAGAGGGTCACACACTAAGTATAGCCAGTATCTCAGTTAAATAATTTATTTATATAACAAGTTGAATAAATATTATTTCTAGTTTTGGTTTAATGATTATTTAATTATGTCTGGTCACATTTATTTCATCACTAGTTATTTAAGAGAATATATTGCGGATGGAATATTTATTTATCGGTGAATAATGAAGTTAAATTTATTTAAGAAATAAATAGTCATTATTCAAGGCCTGGTAAATATTGAGGAGTATTGGAGGACCAAGTTATAGGTATAGTGATAAATAATATTAAATATTATTTGGTTAAATAATATTTAAATATAAGATGCAAGTTAAGCACATGTCATAGAAATAATAGCATTGATATTATTATTTGACATGGAGTTTCACATGGAATAATAAATTAAGTAATGGAACCTATGCTAATTATTTATTATTACATGGTGAATTAAATTCTCTATTATGTTATTATTCTCTATATTATCCAAGGGGTCATTCGACTAGCTAACCCAACAATTGTGTACACAACATCATTGGAGAAAAGCTCTTGATCCTAGAGAACTCCTCCCTCACCAATAATTATCTCAAGAATGAGAGAGATCCTCCTCTACTAAATCAAGGAGAATGCTTTGGAAGTGATTCTCAAGTCGATTTAAGGCATACATCACAAGTGCAAGGAACATACGTGCTAGCACCCAGAGACTCATTCGATGACATCTGGAGATACGTAGAGCATGTATGGAACACCGCTAGAGGATTCCTATCCTGAATTCTACATCGCAACGAATCCGAACCTTGAATCTGTGGTAGGACACATCAACGAAGAAAGAATCACCTTAGAGGTAATTCTATAATTTAATTAAATTAATTATAAATAAAATATGCCAATCCTCACTTATCAGTTCCAAGTTCTCTCCTTTGTCTTTTTTCATTGATTCAATTGTGTGGATACTGGAATTCATCATCGCATTGATCCCAAATTAATCATCGATTATGAAAATTTGCAAAGTTGGGTACACGCCCATATTTCACTTCCACTATGCCTGGAACCTATAGTCTGGGTATAAACATGTAATGGCTTAGTGAGGGTACTCCCTGAGTTCAGATAATGCCCAAGGTGGTTTGGGTTTTTGTGTAAGAATCTATAGTTTTTGTTGTCTTCTAAGAATTTACACATCATATAATGGAAATACACAGCATGTAATGTTTGGCAGGCTCATTTCGTGACCTAAATACACATTATGAAAGAATACACATCACGTAATGCTGAAAATTGGTTTCTTGATAAAAAGACGATGGTTTTTTTGGAATATATGGACCCTGTGTATTACATGACATTTAAAGGGATTAAACATCGTGTAAATGTCACGAGTAGGTATTTTAAGGTGCTACACAGATGATATGTCATTCATTCTTCTGTAACCATCCTTTCTATAGACCTAGAACTCCTCTTTAACAATTTTGGATACCTCCAACCCTATCAAATCATTTCATTTGATGATTGATCATTGTTGCAGTTTCGGTATGTTTCTCTAGGTGACTAATCATTTCTATTTATTCATTGTATTTTATCACAGTAGCACCATTACATTTCACTATTGTATTTTTTTATCTATGGTGGTAATTATCTTGATTATTTTCTGGATATTTTGTGTGATCTTATCCCGAAGGTCGATCCTTTGTCGGTTGTGGTGCGGTGGGTGTGCATTCTTTAGTTATGTTGTGATCTTTCCTCTTTGTCAACCTTTTTTTTAAATTGAATCAATTATAAGATTTTTATATTGATTATAGGGCATCTTTTTTCATTATTGTGTTCTTCATGTTGGTGGATCCCATTACGAACGTGTACAACCAGATTTTTTAGGTAGTTTGTTCTGTCTCTAGCTTGTGTTGGTGAACTGTATTTCTACAGTTTCTATAAATTGTTTAATAAATGAGATGTAATGATTGAATAATTTAATTTGTGTGTGTGGAAATATTTTTTTTTATAAAATATGTTTTTCCCCTTATTTTGGTAAATAAAAGGGGGTTTTCAAAGCATTGTGAAATGGTTTTATGAAATGGTTTTCAAATAATGATATGATGAAATTATTTGGAAAATATAAAACATGTGAAGCCTTGGGTACTTATGTGGAAGGTATAGTAATAGGACTCATCCACTATCTAGGGGTTTTATCATGGGGATTTCCTCTTCTCCCTGGGCATGTTGTTCTGATAAATTGTTAGACTCTTTGGGGGGTTCACTTTCTGGGATGTTCCTCTACTATTTAGACTCGGTGCATATGTTTAGAGGCCTGATGAATGCATGATTGTTTATGATAGGTACAATTTTCCTAGATATACATACCTAGTGTGATCCTTGGTGTGATGTTATTTGTTCTTTTTGGTCGGTATGGGCTGTTTTGGTTTGTACTATTTTGATTGTATTTCCATGGATATAATATGATATGTGATTCATGCTTTAGTTTAACATGACATATCTATTTTGATATATGCATATTAAATGATTTAAAACTAATTTACCTACTTTATTTGGAAATTTTGAAAAGGGGGGAATTAAATTTTTTTCCCATGCTTTTTGAGATAAAAATTGCTAAACTGTATATCATGCCTTATTTTCTTTAAAGTTGAGCATGCTTGTATTATTATTCAGATACTTGATATGGAACACCTGGGTGGGACCCTACTAAGCCTGTTAGCTCACACCCTACATACCCTTTCTATAGTGCATAGACCTAGTTATGTCTTTCGATATAGAGAAAGTAAAGGCATCGTAGTGAGGTGGTGTGGTTCTCTGTCATCTAGGTTTTGGGTAGCTGGATGGTGAGATAGTGAGAGTTTTCCCATGCTATCACATGGAGACTGTTAGAGTAAATGTTTAACTTTTTCATCCTTTTCAGTTGGACTTGTCTCTTGGAGATTTTTTTTACCTTTTCAGTTGTATCGCTTTCATTGTTCTCTTTCTATTATGACATATATATGTATTCGTGTTTTCATCTGATGTTTCATTCAATACATGTATATATATGTAATTTTTTTGCTTCAGGTCAAAAAAAATTGTTCCCTCTATATTAATTGTTGTTTCCTGAGTCCTAAACGCCAGCTTGTGGGGATCAGAAATGCCCTTCGGGTATATGGAAATACGACCCAGGTACCAGTTTGAGAGGGTATTCGAATCGGGTTCATCATAGTTTGGTATCAAAAGATATTTTTCCTCAATATTCCTTATCTTGGGATGTTTAGTAGACTAGAAATAGTATTTTCAAGACTTGAGAGGTAGGCTGCAGTGAGTGCTTGACCAGCTCTTTTTGTGACAAGACTCAAGTTACCATGGGATGTTGAGATATGTGTCTCATGTCTTGAGTTATTGACATTAATCTCAGTTTTTCTTATGGGTTTTATGGTTTGAACTGAGATTTTTCTATTGTTTGGTCATTTCTTTTGTTTCATTATACATTAGTATGCCTCCAAGATGTGTTTTGTGAGTTCCTTAGGAGGGTGTAGCTGATTATCATTAATTGAATCCTCCAATGGATCAAAATTTTATCGAGGCTATCATGTGGGAAGATCATGTTGTCGACTAGAATGCATAGTAAGCTCAGAATGCAGTCGTTGAGGTATAGCTAGGAGCTTTAGGTGACAGAGATTGATCATGAAAGTTCTTTCAAGAGAATCCACCATCCTTTAAAGATACAAATGAACCTCAATAGGCAGAGGATTGGCTTAACAATATTGATCAAAACTTTGACTTCCTGGATACACTTGAGAGTATCAAGGTGAAGTGTATAGCGTTTAGACATGAGGATCCCAGCAAGCGATAGTGGTATTCCATAGTATAGGTGGATAGGTACATGGTCTTGGACTGAAATGGTTTCAAGGCTCTCTTATTCAATAGTTTTTTCTAGATTTTTTTATGATGGTAAAGTCTCTAGAGTTCCTCTCTTTGTGGTAGGGAGATCATTCGGTTTTAGCGTACACCAATCGGTTTGCAGAGATGGTTTTTTTTTGCACCAAAGGTTGTAAATAATAACTAACTGAAATCTCAGAAGTACCTGTAGGATTTTATCTCAAATATAAAATCACATGTATTTATGCTAAATCATTCAACCTATGTGAAGACAATGGACAGGGTTGTGATGATAGAGATGAATATGACTATAAATCCCCAACCTTAAATTTTACATAATCTTGAGTTAATTCAAGAATTCACATTGAGGATCTTTTTACGTTTAGATCTTTAGAAAATTAGGCCATAACTATTACATAAAAAAACATATAAATACAAAGTGGACACTTCCAACAATATTTTTTTCTTCCGCAACATAAAATTTTTTAAAAAGAAACATGGTTTCTTTTCATGTTTAATCATAATAAATTTTCCATGATTTTATCCTTGACTCTACTCTCCCTTAAATTCTGTGAAAACATTTAAAAACTTGGGATGAGCACAAAAATCTCAGTAAGGGACATAAAAATAAATAAAAACCATTAGTCTAGTTAAAACATGATAACCCATTCAATGTTCTTTGAGAGAATGAAACAAAACATTTTCACATGAATAACACTCATACTTTTTACTCAATGAAAAAAAATAAAACCAATAGCAAGAAATTAAAACTTCTTTCAGTGACTTAGATCATCATATACATAAAACCCTTTCAAACATATTCCAATTGGAATAACCATATGGTTGACTTCCAAATTAGAGATCTATAATGGGGATCACCCTTCGTATAAGCTATATCGAGCTCACCCGTGATCTATAATGGGTATAAACCCTTTGTATAAGATATATCGGGCTCACCCGTGATCTATAATGGGGCCCAAACCATCATATAATATATATCGAGCTCACTCATTTCATATAATGCTCATTTACCATTTCATGAATAAAACATGTTCATCACAAAACCCCTTTTTTGAAATCTTCTTCTAATCCCATATGAAAAACATTTCCATATAAAAATAAAATTTTCATTTAAGAACCAATTTTCAAAACCAAGATACCCAAATAAAGTAATAAGGGATTTATTTTCATTTTAAAAGACATTAAGACTTATAGAGGAATACAAATATCAAATAACAGTAACGGTGGTGGAGAAGTCATTGTCGCCATTAAAAAAACATTCCTTTTGTAGTTTTGTAAAGAAATAAAAATGATTTGTACAAAAAGATTATTTTTGAAAACTTTGAATGAAATTCAATATTAACATAAAATTTCCTTTATATAAATATGTAATTTAATACCAGGAAGAAAAATATTTTATAATTAAATATTTAAATGTTCAAGGTGTCCCATACCACTTTGAACATTTAAATATTAATCTTCATGATTTAATAAATAACATTAGTATAGATAAAATATGGATATGAAATGTCATATTGGTTTTATATACACCTTATAAAAGAATAAAGGTGCATATTATCAATAAATGCCTCAATGAAAAGAGATTGAGATGAAGTCTCTTACTTTGAGTCTGACTTGTCTCGTTCATTATTTAATTTCTGGAATAATAAACTTAGGTTAATTTATACTTAATTTATAACCTTTTTTAAAGTTTATTATTCATTTTATATTACTTATTACCATTTTATAGCAATTATTTAATTATTTGAGTTAATATCGGACATTTTGTCTATGTTCGGTATTTGAGTCAAAAATGAACTTGTTTTGATACAAATTATCCATGTGTTCATAAGTCCATTATATCCAGAATATTATTAATGATTTAAATATCATATATATACAGTATATATATATGTATTTATAATATTTCATAGCATTTGGATATAATAAATGAAATGCACCGTTCATGGAGATGGTAGACCATACGTACGTGTGAACGCTACTTTCATTTCTTTGTCATATTAAAGGAATAAAAAATAAAAGATACATAGGTATATTATAATTATAGTATAATATATATGTTATGTATGTTACATAATTTCATTAATTCCATCCTTTATACATTCCATTTATGTCATGAACAAGTCATATCACGTTGAAGGGATGGTAGTCCACACTTTCTCAAATGAAATTATCGTATTTACACATTATGGAAAGCATAAAGGTATATTGTAAATAAAAATTATAGAAGAATAGAGAAAATATAAATATAATATATATCATATATAAATACATTTCCATCATAATGTCCACCATGAGTGGTGGTAGGATAAAATTGAACAATTATCATTTCGTGAGGCAGTAGTTCGTCGTACACAGAAACAGTATGTTCTATATCCATTAGATGGAGGTGTGTGTAATTATAAGTCTAACCCTAATCATAAAAAAGTCCTATTATATTGATTATACTTTTTTTATAAATTAATGGAATAAATATAGGTTTGGGGGTTGGATGAGGAAAATAGACGTTACCTCTAAATCAGGAAACTCCTTTTGATTTTAGCCAAAAGGCTTTCTTGAATTGTCTTCTTCCTAAGGTAAGGCTTATAGAAGTAAGTTATGGATGTTGGGAGCTTATTTTAGCATAATTTTGATGATCCAAGGGGATTTAGAGGTGTGAGTAGGTGGGTAGAGGTGGTGGCCTTTAATAAGAGGGAGGAGGGGCACTTTAGGAAAGTCTTGAAATATTATTTTATTATAAATTGATTTTAGAATTATAAAAGTTCCAAAGTGATAAATTTAGAGAATAATATGATTATGGGTCTAAATCCTCTAAACCAATAGGTTTTAGACAAGTTTAGGTCAAAAAATTGACCTTATCTTTTATCTTTAACCCTTTGTTAAAAACATTAACTCTTACCATGTCTTCTTGTATTTTCATAATATATGGTTACTATAGTTACTATAAAATTCCAATCAAACAAAAAGTTGATAATTGATGAAATTTTTAACATTATATAAGTTATTTTTCCGAATATTATATTTTTAGGACTATAACATCATTTAATAAAATAGTATTTGTTTTAAAAACTCATTTATGTCAATTTTGACACTATTTAGATATTGGTTTTTTAAGTCATAAAAACTTGATTCCTTAGACAAAAAGGCATTAAATAATCCCTCACATGTCAATGTAATCCAAAAAAATAATTAATGGAATAAAAATGTTCAAATTACATTATTTTAATATTTATAATATCATTTATTTGAATATTTCATTAATAAGATAATTATTGCATCATCATTGTGTCATAAATATATTTATTTATTTAATGTCTAAAAATGATAAATAAAAAACCATGATGTAGAAAATATTTTTAGATTTATATTTACTATTTATAGTTTAATATATCATTTATATAAACCAAATTAAAAAAAATTAGTTACGAGATACATGTTTATGTTATATTTCCCTTTTCTTTAAATTAAATATTATAAAAGGTCATTATCACACCCAAGTGGATCCATGGGGTCCTAAATTCGACCCAAAGATGACCATGGTTGGCCATATCTCATAAAATAGGATTATGACACGTGTTAGAGTAGTATTATATTATTATAATATTATTTTTTTACCCTTATTTACTATATTTACCCTTTAACCATGGTAAATAAAAATAATTACTGAAGTTGCTATTTATAATGTCCAAAAATAAAAGGTACCTATTTACACAATTTGGATATTATGATTCCAAATATTTAATTCATTTTTCCAAATTCAAAACATATAATTTTCAGTAATTAATTTAAAATTAATTCCCATTGTCAAAACCAGAAAGCACGTTTTTAAGAAGTAAAAACTATCAAAAGATTGACATGTGTTTATGTCTAATTTAAATGTGAAATTACTCAAAATGGCCATAATTTGATTAAATGATAAAAAATAAATCCAATTATACTTTAAAACCAATTAAAAGGACAATATAACTATATAAATAAATTATATGAAAAGGTAGTTTTGAATTAAAATGCAGTATTTTTCACTATTCATAAAAATATGGATTTTATTAGAAAAAATACCAAAATTTCAACTAAAGTAAATTTTTATGTCCCACTTCTAAATAATAAGTTTATTTTATCAAATATAATATATTAAAGTTACAATAACTATTTTTAAAAAGGTTTCTCCATTAAAAGGCGGTAAAATGACCTTTTAAAAATATTAGATTATTTTTTGCTTTAAATTGAATTTATTCTCATTTTAAGCCTCTATAATTCATTGGATAAATGGAAAAACATTTAACAAATAAGTAAAATAATAATGTAGTTAATTTTGTTCATTCTTTCTAATACAATGGCTAGGCGTTAACTACCATTTAAAATAATAATAATATTATTGTATTATTTTTCGATATAACTCGGTGTTGTGTGAAACATAAGATTTTGGAGAAACATGTCATTATGTGCTGGGTATACTATCATACATAGTGTTCCCTTTAAACTAAAATTAATATTAAATTCAAAAATATTAATAGATATGAAAATTTATTATTTTATAAATACTTAGGATGTTACATCATTCCCCTCTTTTGGAAATTGTGTCCTCACAATTTTAAAATTGAGCTTGGAAACTTCATTGAAAATCTCACATCTGAAAAAGAGTCCATAAAACTATCACTTTAAAATAAATAAAGAGAAGTAAAAAGGTCACCCAGGATAATACATACTAATATTTCATGTAGTAAAACATGTATATGGAAGAAAAACTAACCATATTGTTCTGATGGAGAGTGATAGAAAACATGATCAAGAGAAAGTTAATAACCAGAAAACCATAAACTTGTGATAGGTTAAACAGTCTTTGATTTCCCAATAGGAAAAGTAAATGGAAAAAGTTTTTATTTTAATATCCTTTTCATAATGTTAAGGAATTTATTTATGAGCTTTACTAAGAACATAAGTAAATATAATTATTTTTCAAGTAGAGTTTTTTTCACGACCTGTCCTCTAGGGCCCATGCCGTAAATATCCCAAGTCCGCCTCCTGAAGGCCAAGGGCTGGCGACTAGCACCGAAGGCGTCAACCTGCAAGTGGGAGGTATTTTCCTGAGTACCTGTACGCACACACATGACCAACCACATCCCAACACACTGAAAGGGGAAAAAAAGTATACTAAAATTGGACTGAGTACAAAATACAACTAAAATCAAGTGGGCCAGAATACAAACGCAACAAAAAGAACTGAAACAATAATGTACAAAAAGGAGCTCAGATTGCCATCCGCAGAAAGCCCTGCCTGATTGTAAGAGTAGTGAAACTACTGGAATCCAAAGTAGTATGTCATGTACGCCTATTCCTACTAGGCCCCACCAGGTCCTAGGCCACCAAGTTTGCCATCGAAGCATCAATCGGTCCTGTCTCACTAGGCTTCACATCGATCGTCTACACGGGACACGACATGCACCAGCAGGGCCTGTGCAGGGGTGAGTAACATGAAACTTAGTAGGCACGCCAAAACAAAGGAAAGACCAAACAACAATCCTCAAAGTGAATCAAAAAGTACAAGATATATCACACTAGGTATGCATTTAGGGTAGTGATAGTAGCATCATCAGTCATATCATCGAACTCCTCGGCTGCTGGAGAACTCCTCCTCTATTAAGTACAGTGGGTATTCCAAGTCACACATAATCGCTTCCCAATAACCTTGTACTGGTATGGTACTCATCCCTGATGAGTGCCATGGGTATGCTAGGTCACACAGAGCCACTCCCCATTGTGCGTCTGTCGGGTCACACAGAGTCGCTTCACACCTTGGTCGAACTAAGTTACTCCTCCTGTCAAGTATCGTGGTTCTGTCAGGTCACACAGAGCTTCTCCCCACCATGGGAATTCTAGGTCACACAGAGTTTCTTCCCACTAGTCCGTCGTCGAGAAGTCTTCAGGTCTCAGCCAACTGCAAGGTTCTGTACATAGCGTGCTTGGGAGAACCGATCCTCAAGCCATTCGTCATATCTCTATATCCATGAAAGTCACCACAAAGTATTCCAAAAGATCTAACACATCAAGAGGGTTCCAAATCCACAAACGGATCATCAATCGGATGTGTGGTTTGCAAGATACAAGAGTTTTAGTAAACAGAGGATCAGTTGTGATGGGGCCCGATCCGACCTGGTCGGACCGACCTGACCAACTCGGCCCAGGGGTCCCACATACCTCGGTTTAATTAGAGGAACTCGACCTAACCTGGTTCAGGTCAGGGTCATTTTAGTCAGGCCTGGCCAGTGGGCCAAGCCCAATAGGCCTCACTGGACCTGGCTCAATTTGGCCAAGGGTCCAGCCCGCTGGGTCACCCGGCGACCCAGTCTAGTCTGGCCCGGCCTGAAGGGTACGGGTCTGGCTTGCTGGCATGGGTCCATCCCACTGGGTGCGGGTCTGGCCTGTTGGAGCGGGGCCGACTTGGCCCACTGGGATGGGGGTGTGGCCCACCAGCCCTAGCCCAGTCCGCCAGGGGGCAGACCGGTGGTGCGCCGCCCGGCTGGGATGCAGCAACCAGCCGCATCCAGTCTCCTCTACCCCGCAGGACCCCGCGGGGCCTCCTCCTCCAACTGCGGTCGACGGTCTGTGGCTCTCCTAGCCGATCCGGGTGACCCAGATGTGGGCCTCCCCCCTTCACATGACACCCTCCTGGCACCGTGATTCTTGCCACTGCATCCGGTTCGTCATGGCCTCTTTCCGCTGACGGGCGCGCTTCCATACTCTAGCACGGTCGGTGAGGGCCGGCCAACTTCGTTGCTACTATGGTGTCGGTTGGTGCTACCCCCTTCACGCGGCCGGTGTGGGCTGGCTACCGGTCACCGGCATCGTCGCGCCGACGACACCTTTCACGGGCCACCGGAGTTGCTCTGCTGGTCCGTTTTCTGATCTGTTTACGCCTATGAGCCTCTATGGTTGCCTCCATCCTTGCTCGAGTCTCAGAATCAAATTACTGATACTTTGAGATTGCAACCACCAGGAACGCACGAGCGAAGGCGCTTGGGCCTTGTTTGTGTCGGCCCGGGCCCTCCGCGTTAGAGGTTTAAATCAAGGGGGGAGGTTTAGGGATTGAAGTTCAATCATTTCATGCAAGGTTTAAGTCCTGAATAATAAATCCCCAAGAAAACCCATGCTCTTACACAAATGCACGAATCACGGATCAACTTGTTTGTGAGTTGATCTATGTTCGTTGTTTCTAGAAAAAGAAGAGCAGGGAAGAACTTTGAAATAAAAATCAAACCCTTGCCTCTTTGATGTTTGATGCTGAAGCATTTGTCCTCAAGGATTCAAGATGTCGACGTCGTCACTTCCAGCTCTTATGTTTGAGGTATGTCAAAGACGATGAAGATATGTCTGCATTCATCATTCTTCATTGTAAAGGATATTCTCCATAGTTTCATCAGAGAATCCTCCATTTTTTAATTCTTCGTCCACCAACGTGTTATACAATAAAAAAGGAATTCACACTGTAGCGTTTCAGTTACGTTGCGACATCGTGTCATTTCACTGTTTCATTTATGAAACAGCATCATTGTTACACTTACTTTATTGAATTGTTACACTGTGTGATATGGGCCATTAATGAGCCTCATTAATGCGCCCTGTCACTGCTTCATCCATTCACCGCAGTGTCTCCATGTCGCTGCTCGTTGGATGACAAAAGAAAATAAACTAAATTTTTAAAGTTATGTTATTACTTTCTGAAAATTCTGAAAATAAACTTTTCCATTCAGACCTTTCCAGACAAAGTTAAGTTCTTTATAGGTGAATCACAGCATTTTGAGTTCAACAGTGTCCTCAGATTTTTGATCCGAGCACTGGTTCAAAATTTAGAAAAACCTGATCGTGCGTTTACTGAACGTACCTTAAAAAAGTTCAAAATTCTTATTATGGGATCTCTGGGCCTTGGAATCAAGTGTCTTCAGAGCGCATGGTCTCAGAATAATTCCATATAATTAAAAAAATACATGGAATTTTCGAGATATTACATTCTACCCACCTTAGGGATTTACGTCCATGAAATCCAAAACAAAAACTAATCAAACAGATGGGGGTACTGAGCACAAATCTGAGCCTCCCGCTCCCATGTGCTCTCCTAGAGATTCCTGTGATGCCACCAAACTTGCACCAGAGGAATCAACCACCCACGTAGAACCCACTCCTTTCGATCATCTATCTCCATCAGGAACTATGCAAACGTCGCCTCATCGTCAATATCCAGCTCGCCCCAGTCTATGACGTGTGATGGATCATGCACGTACCTCCTCAGCTACGACACGCGGAAAACATCATGCACCCAGTGAGTCTATGGGGGAAGGGCTAGGTGGTACACCACCTCGCTAACTCTTCTTAGGATCTAAAAGGGTCCGATGAACCTCAGAGATAGCTTGTCACTCTGGCCAAATCTATGTAACCCTCTTCAGGGTGAGACCCGAAGGAACACATGGTCTCCCTCATCAAACTCCAAGGGTCTATGTATCATATTGATATAAGACTTCTACCTGCTCTGTACAGTACTCATACACTCCTGGATAATCTGCACTTTCTCGGTGGTAGCTCATACCAACTTTGGACCCATGAGTGCCAATTCCCTTGGGTCTGTCCAGCATATGGGTGATCTGCAAGGCCACCAGTACAAGGCCTCGAACGGTGTCATGAAAATGGTGGAGTGGTAGATATTTTTGTACAAAAAATCCACCAGTGGTAGGTGTACCTCCCAACTACGAACAAAGTCAAGTACACAAGCATGAAGCATGTCCTCTAGTTTCTGTATGGTTCGCTCTGTTTGGCCATCCGTCTGGGGATGAAAAGTTGTTCTCAAGCATAGCTAAGTGTCGAATGCCTCTTGTAATCCCTTCCACATCCAGGATGTAAAGTGTGCACCATGGCCTAAGAAAATCATCGAAGTCTCCCCTTGGAGTCGCACTATCTTCTGAACATAGAGGATTCTCAAGCCCTCTACTAGTCTCTACTCTCTGATGGGTAGGAAGTGAACTGACTTGGTGAGTTAGTCAACTATCACCCAAATAGAATCATGGCCTCTAGATTTATGTGGTAACCCCATCACAAATTCCACTGAGATACTGTTCCATATACAATTTAGTACCTTGAGTGGCTGGGGCAAGCCTGCTGGAACCTGATGCTCGGCCTTCACTTGCTGATAAGTGAGGCATCGTGAAATGAACTCGGCCACTACTCTCTTCATCCCCAGCCACCAGTACTAACATCGGAGGTCCTGGTACATCTTCACCACTCCAAGATGTACCACCAAAGGGGGTGTATAGAACTCCCTCAACACCTCCCCCCACAATGTCACTGGTACTATGATGCACCCTTTGAAAAGGATAATGTTCTCCCCACATATCGAAAATACATCAGGAGCCCGTCCTGAGGATAAATGAGCACGTCGGGCCTCGCAGTCAACATCCACCAACTGTGCCTCTATGACTCGCTATAAGAGTGGAGGGGTAACAGTCATCAAATTAAGGTAAGATCCTCCATCATCATCCACAAATTATATCTGCATCGCGACTAACTGCTTTATCTCCTCACTCAGAAGCTGCAAACTGATCCCCCTGCTAAGTGTGTCCACCACCACGTTCCCCTTCCCAGGAGTATAGACTATCTTAAAGTCATAGTACTAGAGGAACTCTATCCATCGTCATTGTATTAGGTTCAGGTCCTTCTGGGAGAAGATATACCTTAGACTATTGTGGTCAGAGTAAACTATAAATCGCTCACCCATCAAGTAGTGTCTCCACATCTTTAGGGAAAAGACCACTACTACTAAATCTAGGTCATGGGTCGCGTAGTTCTGCTCATGTTTTCTCAACTTTCATGAGCCATAGGTGATCACTGCTCTCTCCTGCATCAGGACACAACCCATTCTGGCCCCTGATGCATTGTAGAAAACTACGTACTCAACACCCTCCTCTTGTAGTCTCAATATGGGGGCACTAGTCAGTCTCCACCTCAGCTCCTGAAAACTCTGCTGGAATTTCTCCATCCATGCGAAGGGTTTTCACTTCTATGTCAAAGCCGATAAGGGTGATGCTACCCTGGAAAAGTCAAGCATGAACCTCCGATAGTAACCAGCCAACCCCAAGAAGCTCTGCACCTCAGTCACGCTCCTAGGGGTCTCCTAACCAATCACTTCCTCTATCTTCACCGGATCCACTGAAACTCCATCCTCTGAGATGATGTGTCTCAAAAAGTGGACCTCCCGTATCCCAAACTGACACTTCGAGAGATTACCATAAATTTGGTTCTCTCAGAGTGTGTCCAGGACTATCTGCAGGTGTGTAGTGTGCTCCTCCTCTGATGCTGAGTACACCAAGATGCCATCGATGAAGACCATGGTGAACGAGTCAAGATAAGGCTGGAAGATCCTATTCATGAGACCCATGAACATTTATGGGGAATTAGTTATGCCAAAAGGTGTCACAGAAACTCATAGTGGTCGTACGTGCATCTGAAGGCTATCTTCGTTACATCCTCATCCCATACCCAAAGCTAGTGATATCATGATCTAAGTTCTATCTTTGAGAACCACTTCTCTCCCTTCAGCTGGTCGAAGAGGTCATCAATTCTCAGCAATGGAAACTAGTTCTTCATGGTCACCTGGTTCAGGCGTCGGAAGTCCACGTACAACCTCAAACTCCTGTCTTCTTTCTTGGAAAAAAGAACCGGGGATGCCTATGGTGAAACATTGGCCCTTACGAACCCCTTCTCCTGCAAGTCTTCTAGTTGTACCCTCATCTCGTGAAGCTCCGTGGGATCCATCTGATATGCCGGTGTGGATATCAGTGTCGTCCTGGGGTACAGGTCGATGAAAAATTATACCTCTCTGTGAGGAGGTAGTCCCGAAACATCCTCAGGAAAAACATCCTCGTACTCATCCACCACTACAGTAAATCTTGGACTCCTCTCATATACTGCACTGAGGGTGAGGCTAGACAACCGGTGAGTGATCGACTACACCCTCCTCTGAATAAGTATGTCCTGCGCTGCAAGGGTTTCCTTTTCACTGGTGAAGGAAAACCTAGTCCCATCTCCACGGACACATCGCACTTTATGTCTAAAATAGTCGATATGATCAGGGACTGTAGATAACCATTTCATACCCAAGATGACATCGTAAGGCCTTGATGCCACTACTAAGAGATCTCAGTTGAAGATCTCGCCTCCTAGAGTAAGATCACACTGCCGGCACCAGTGTGTAATCGTCAAATCGTCTCCTGTAGGAGTCTCTAGCCATAAGAATCGAGCCAATGGATCCACCAGAATCTCTGAGATCCGAATGAGATTCATGGAAAGGAAAGAGTGATTAGAACTTGTGTCTATAAGAACAATAGCTAGGGTGGATAAGACACAGATCATACCTCGGATAATATCTGGAGTGTCGTGGTCATAAGCCTCTGCTGCCTGGAGCTAATCTCACCCATGCCCGCCTGCTCCCTGAGGTTAGGGTGGACCACCTGGGGGTGGTGGCGGTAACACCTCAAACCATCACCCACCGCATTCCACTCGTCCAGCTCCCCTGCCACATTCGCTACCCTGCAAACCTCCTCACTCAAACTGATGCCTCCACCTTGGAGGTCCCTCGACCGTCTGCTAGTCATTCGTATGGCGGGTCGGGAAGTCACATGCCATGTGTCCTTGCCCGTCGCACGTGAAGCACTGTCTGGCTCCATACTGACTCCCCCTGAACTGGGATCCCCACACTACCGACCCTGATTCATGGGTTTGGCCTATGAAAGACCTGGCCCGTTTGGGCCCACGTGTCTGTTGTCTGCTACCTGCTGAAGACTCTGTTACCTGGGATTTGCTAGTGGTTCTAGCTATCGAGGCCTACTTTGCTAAGAATATCTCCACAAGGACTCGCTCCAGTACCCCATCATAGGTAGGGATGTTGAGAGACAACACTGATGACCTGATCTCCCACCTAAGTCCCTGATCAAAGTCTCGATACTTGAAGAAAAGGTCTCGCACCATGTTTGTGGAGTATCGAGATAGCTCGGTGAACCTCACTGAGTACTCAGCCACCATCATGCTACCCTGCTGTAGGTGAAGCAGCTCTTGAATGCGCACAAAGCGCAAGGTCGTGGGAAAAATTCCTCCCAAAAAAGCCTCTTGAAGTTTGCCTAGGTAAGGGTCACCTAATAGTATGTCTAGGTGGTTAAGATTCACCATCTCTCTGTCGATCCCTATAGAAGGCTCACTGCCAAGATCACCATCTGGTCAGGCAATGTCCTCACTAAGCGGAAGACACGTGCCACAGCCTCCATTCAGTCCTTAGCGACCTAAGGATCCGTATCTCCACTGAACCTGAGAGGTCTATGTCTCTGAAACTTATGTAGGGCACTGATCTTACAAACTTCCTCTACCAGAACCGCTGGCAGTAGATGCTGACCATCGGGTGGTGGTAGCATTGGTGCATCACCCGGTGGGGGCATCTCAAGAACTGGTCCCTGAATGGACGCCTCGTTTCTAGGCAGGCTGTCCTCATGACCTGGTATCGGGATCCTAACTGGTCGTCCACATGAAGGCATCCTTAAATAGATCAATATGTACCACGGTCAGAAGTTTATACCTGGTGAGCTGAATTTTATTAAAAATAACATAAGGAGACACTTATGAAGACAATGTTTTCATTTATTAATCCAAAAAGCAGAATTCAAGGTCCTTGTATATGGATACGTCAGCCGCCGCACCAACACTGAACTCCCCAAATCTAAAATTCAGAATCATGATACTTAACACTATTTCCCAAAAATAAAACACAGACTCCCGGTCTTTGTGGTAGGACCAACCTCCCTTTGATGACACTTTGTCATGACCCATCCCCCGGGTCCCGTGCTGTGATTACCCCAAGCCTTCCTCCTGAAGGCCAGGGGATGGCGACTAGCACCGAAGGCATCAACCTGCAAGTGGGAGGCATTTTTCTGAGTACCTGTACGTGCACACATGCCCAACCACATCCCAACACAATTAAAGGGGAAAACAAGTATACTAAAACAGGACTGCATACAAAATACAACTGAAAGCAAGTGGTCCAGAATACAAACCCAACAAAAAGAACTGAAACAGTAAAGTACAAAAAAGAGCTCTGATGGTCATCTGCAGAAAACCCCACATGATCGTAAGAGTAGTGAAGCTACTGGAGGCTGAAGTAGTATGTCTCATCCGCCTATTCCTACTGGGACCCACCTGGTCCTGGGCCACCAAGTACACCGTCGAAGCATCGATCGGTCCTATCTTACTAGGCTCTACCAGGTCCCAGTCCACCAAGGTCTCTATCAAAGCATCTATCATCTTCATGGGACACGACACGCAGGGGTGGGGGCCATGTAGGGGTGAGTAACACGAAATTTAGTAGGGACCCCAAAACAAAGGAAAGACCACACAAAAATCCTCAAAGTGAAGCATGAAGTACAAGATAACTCACACTAGGTATACATTTAGGGTAGTGATAGTAGCATCATCATTTATATCATCGAACTCCTCGGCTGCTGGAGAACTCCTCCTCTATCGAGTACAGTGGGTCTTCCGAGTCACAAAAAGCTACTTCCCACTAACCTTGTACTGCTATGGTACTCATACGTGATGAGTACTGTGGGTATGCTGGGTCACACAGAGCCGCTCCCCACCGTGGGCCTGTCGGGTCATACAGATTCGCTTCCCACCTTGGCCGAACTGAGGTACTTCTCATGTTGAGTATCATGGGTCTTCTAAGTCACATAGAGTCGCTCCCCACCGTGGGCCTTCTGGATCACACGGAGCCGCTTCCCACTGGGCCTTCATCGAGCAATCTTCAGGTCTCAGTCAACCACAGGGTTCTGTATGTAACGCGCTTGGGAGAACTACTCCTCAAGACATTAATCGCATCTCAATGTCCATGAAATTCACCAAAATTATTCCAAAAGATCCTCCTCATCAAGATGGTCCCAACGCCCCAAACAGCTCGTCAATCGGACTCACAGTTTGCAAGATACATGCATTTTAGTAAACAGGGGACCGGTTACGACGGGCCCCGGTCCGAACCGGTTGGATCGACCAGACCAACCCGGCTCGGGGGTCCCACATACCTTAGTTTAATTAGACAGACTCGACCTAACCTGGTTCGGGTCGGGGTCGGTCTGGTCTGGCCTGGCCAGTGGGTCATGCCCAATAGGCCTTGTTGGACCTTGCCCGATTTGGCCGAGGGTTCAGCCCGCCGGATTGCCTGACGACCTTGTCTAGTTCGGTCCGGCTCAAAGGGTGTGGGTACGGCCTATCGGAACGGGTCTGGCCCACTGAGTGCAGGTCCGGCCTGCTGGCGCAGGTCCGACCCACTGGGCGCGAGATCGATCTGTTGGGCCGCGGGACCGACCTGGCTCGCTGGGCTGGGGGCGCGGCCCACCAGCCCAAGACCAGTCCACCAGGGGGTGGACCGGTGGTGCGCCGCCTAGATGGGACACGGAAACTATCCACGTCCGGTCTCCTCTACCCTTTGGGATGCCGCGAGGCCTCCTCCTCCAGCCGTAGTCGAAAGACTGCGACTCATCCAGCCGATCCGGGTGGCCCAGACACGGGCCACCCCCCCTTCACACAGTACCCGTCTGGCACCACGGTGCATCAATGGGCACACCACATTCTTCTATCATGGCCATCAAGGGTCGTTTTCCTCCGCTGTTGTCGCAGCGGCGGTTGGCATTGCCCCCTTCATGTGGTCGGCATGGGTCGGCGGCACCTTCCATGGGCCACTAGAGTTGTTCTGGTAGTCCGTTTCCCGATCTGTCTGTGCCTATGGGCCTCTCGGGTCGCTTTTATCCCTACTTAGGCCCCGGAATCAAATTGCCACTACTTTGAGATTGTGGCCACCAAGAATGAACGAGCATAGGCATTCGGGCCTTGTTTATGTCGGCCTGGGCCCTCCGCATTATAGGTTTAAATCAAGGGGGAGGTTCGAGGATTGAAGTTCAATCATTTCATGCAAGGTTTGAATCTCGAATAATAAATCCCCAAGAAAATTCACCCTCCCACATAAACACACGAATCACTGATCAACTTGTTCCTGTGTTAATCTGTGTTCATCATTTCTAGAAAAATAAGAGTGGAGAAGAACTTTGAAATAAGAATCAAACCCCTTCCTCTTTGATGTTCGGTGCCGAAGATTTCATCCTCGAGGATTCAAGATGTCAACATCGTCACTTTTGGTTCTGTTCTTCGAGGTACGTCGAAGATGATGAAGATCTGTCCGGCATTCATCATTCTTCGTTGGAGAGGTGATTCACTGGAGTTTCTTCAGAGAATCCTCCTAGTTTTAATTCTCTTTCCACCAATGTGTTAGAATATAAAAAAGGAAATCATGTCACAGTGTTTCAGTTACATTGTGACATCGCATCGTTATGTTGTTTCATTTATGAAACAGCATCACTATTACGCTTCCTTTATTGCATCGTTACGCTGCATGATATAGTCCATTAATGAGCTTCATCGCTACCTCGTCGTCGCACTGCAGCGTCACCGTGTCACCACTCGTCGGATGACAAAAGTAAATAAAATAAATTTTTAGAGTTATTTTATTATTTTCCAAAAAGTCTGAAAATAAACTTTTCCGTTCGACCCTTTTCGGCCGAAATGAAGTCCATTCTAGGAGAATTCCGGCGTTCTGAGTTCAATGGTGTCCTCATATTTTCAATACGGCCACTGGTTCAAAAGTTAGAAAAACTCGCTCGCATGTTTACTAAATCTACCTTAAAAAAAGTTCAAAATTCCATTCCAGGATCTCCGGGCCTCAGAATCATGTGTCGTAAGAGCGCACAATCTCAAAATAATTCCACATAATTAAAAAAATACACGGAATTTTTGAGACATTACAGTTTCATCCTTTAATAAATATCTACCACAAACTCATATTTTCTCCAAATGATGAGTATTCAAGATGACTTGGTCACACCTGAAGCGCTAGAATAAACTGTTAGAGAATCACACAATCCACAAAAGATGAACTATATATTTTTCTTATCTTTAGAAATTAACCAAAACCAAAATGGTTAGTACAAGATCAGATAACCCCAAAAAAATAATCCTTTATAAAAATAAATACTACTCTTAATCTCCAAAATTCAATAAACAATACCCAAAGTTCAACAAAGACCATTCAATAAACAATTGTCCTTAAAATTATTCAAAATAATCCAAACTAAGATTGAAACCCAAAATTCATAAGGATTTGATCACATAGTCTTCCACGATAAATCTTAATATTTATCTCCAAATAACATCGACTACTCTTAAAGTCTCATACTTAAAAGTAATTAACCTAATCATATTTTCTCCATGATAGGTTAATCATTTCCATAAATAACCCAAATATCCATATGTCCACAAAAAAAATATTATTCCAAAATAAAAGTAAACCATTACTCCTCAAATGAAATATCATAGTATTATATTTTCTTTAGGTATATAGTGTTCCCAAAAGAGTGAATGTCTTCCAAAATAATATTTATCACTTAATCACTGAATTATTTTCCTATACTAAGGATATCTATTTGATAAAACATAAGTTCCCAAAATCAAATTTTTCTTGATTCGTGAAATCATTTAACTAAAAAGAATAAGTCATACTAACCAGGGACTTCATGTAGTCCAGTGGTAGGCAATAAATCTCAGTCTCACTTTGGTTGTGGGTTCGATTCTCGGAGCTTTTTCTGACACGATGGGTTGTCACATGGTCTGCGTGTTTTCATTTTTCAAAAACTATATAATTATTATAACATTTCAAAAATAATATAAAGAACTAAAAAATAAACATAACATGTTTTAACCCCAAATGTTATTTCATACCTCACATTTTTCATTCCAAAAATTAATAACCCATAATTTCTCAAAAAATACCATTAGTTACCTTAATATTTCAAATCATAAAGCCTCAAAAGGGGTTTCTAAGATTTTTATCTTATGATCAACCTTAAAATTATAAACCCATGATGATATACCTAACTCTTAATAAAACATCCTAATCTCAAAATTTGTCTAAACCGACCTCTAATACTAACTATAAGGCCCCAACCTTAAAAGTTACATAATATTGAGTTAAGTCAAGAATTCACATTGAGGATCTTTTTAGGTTTAGATATTTAGATAATTAGGCCATAAATATTATATAAAAAACATATAAATATAAATTGGACACTTCCAACAGTATTTTTTACTTTCATAAAATAAAAACTTTTAAAAAGAAACATGGTTTCATTTCATGTTTAATCATTATAACATTTCCTTGATTCCATCTTTGACTCTACTCTCCCTTAAATCCTGTGAAAACATTTAAAACTTGGTATGAGAACAAAAATCTTAATAAGGGACATAAAAATAATAATAATAACCATTATTCTAGTTAAAACCTGATAACCCATTCATTGTTCTTTGAGTGAATGAAATAAAACATTTTCACATGAATAACACTCATACTTTTTTATCAATGAAAAACACTAAAACCAATATCAAACAATTAAAACTAATTTAGGTTACTTATAGCATCATATACATAAAACCCTTTCAAACATATTCCAATTATAATAACTATATGGTTGACTTCCAAATTGGAGATCTATAATGGAGATCACCCTTCGTATAAGCTATATTAGGCTCACCTGTGAGCTATAATGGGGTTCAACTTTTCGTATAAGCTATATCGAGCTCACCCATGAGCTATAATGGGGCTTAACCATTCTTATAATCTATATCAGGCTCACCTATTTTATATTATGCTTGTGTACTATTTCATAAATAAAACGCATTCATCACAAAAGCCCTTTTTTGAAAGCTTCTTCTAATCCCATATGAAAAACATTTCCGTATAAAAATACTATTTTCATTTAAGAACCCATTTTCAATACCAAGATACCCAAATAAAGTAATAAGGGGTTTATTTTCATTATAAAAAGACATTAAATCTTATAGAGGAAGCCAAATATCAAATAACGGTTACGGTGGTGAAGAAGTCATTGTCGCCGTTAAAAAAACAGTACTTTTTTCATTTTGTAAAGAAATTAAAATGATTCGTATAAAAATATTCATTTTGAAAACTTTTAATGAAATTCAATATTTACATAAAATTTCATGTATATAAATATTTAATTTAATATCAGCAAGAAAAAGATTTGATAATTAAATCTTTAAATGTTCAAGGTTTCTCATACCACTTTGAACATTTAAATATTAATCTCCATGATTTAATAAATAAAATTAGTATAGATAAAATATGTATATGAAATGTAATAGTGTCTGTATATACACCTTATAAAATAATAAAGGTTCATATTATCAAGAAATGCCTCAATGAAAGGAGATTGAGATGAATTCCCTTACCTTGAGTCTGACTTGTCTCGTTCATTCTTTAATTTCCTGAATAATAAACATAGGTTAATTTATACTTTATTTATAACCTTTTTTAATTTTTATTATTCATTTTATATCACTTATTACCATGTTATAGCAATTAGTTAATTATTTGAGTTCATATCGGACGTTTTGTCAATGTTTGGTATTTGAGTCAAAAATGAACTTGTTTTGATACAAATTATTCATGTGGCCATAAGTCCATTATCTCCCGAATGTTATCAATAATTTAAATATCATATATATCCATTATATATGTATTTATAATATTCCATAACATTTGGATATAATAAATGAAATGCACCATTCATGGAGATGGTAGGTCGTACGTGCGCATTAAACTACTTTCATTTCTCTGTCATATTAAAGGAGTAAAAAATAAAAGATACATAGGTATATTATAATTAAAGTATAATATATATGTTATATATGTTACATAATTTTATTAAATCCGTACTTTATATGTTCCATGTATGGCATGAATGAGTCATATCACTTTGAGGGGGTGGTAGTTCACACTTCCTCAAATGAAATTATCGTAATTACATATTATGGAAAGCATAAAGGTATATTGTAAATAAAAATTAAATAAGAATAAAGAGAATATAAATATAATATATATCATATATAAATATATTTCCATCATAATTGACACCATTAGTGGTGATAGGATAAAGTTTAACAATCATCATTTCGTGAGACAGTAGTTCATCGTACACAGAAACAGTATGTTCTATATCCATTATATGGAGGTGTGTGTAAGTGTAGGTTGAAACCTTAGCATAAAAACATCTTATTATATTGATAATATTTATTTTTTTATAAAATAATAGAATAAATATAGTTTTGTGGGTTGGATGAGGAAAATAAATGAAAGGAGCTTGAGAGAAGACGTTACCTCTAAATCAGGTAACTCCGTTTGATTTTGGCCAAAAGGGTTTCTTGAATTGCCTTATGCCCAAGTTAAGGCTTCTAAGAGGAAGTTAGGTATGGTGGGAGATTATTTTATCATAATTTGGATGATATAATGGGCTTGAGAGGTGTGAGTAAGTGGGTAGAGGTGGTGGCCTTTTATAAGAGGGAGGAGGGGCACTTTAGGAAAGTTTTGAAATATTATTTTATTATAAATTGATTTTAGAATTATAATAGTTTAAAAGTGATAAATTTTGAGAATAATATTATTATGGGTCTAAATCCTCTCAAAAAAATAGGTTTTAGACAAGTTTAGGTCACAAAATTAACCTTATCTTTTAGCTTTAACCCTTGGTTAAAACATTAACTCTTACCATGTCTTCTTTATTTTCATAAAATATGGTTACTATAGTTACTATAAAATTCCAAAAAAACAAAATTGGATCATTAATGACATTTTGAATATTATATAAGTAATTTGGATGAATATTAAATTTTTATGACTATTATATCATTTAATAAAATAGTATTTGTTTTTAAAAACTCATTTATGTCAATTTTGACACTATTTAGAAATTTATTTTTGTTAAAGTCATAAAAACTTGATTCATTCGAACTAAATGAATTATCTCATCCATCACATGTAAATATCTTCCAAAAAATCATTTATGGCATAAAAAATTTCAAATTACATTTATTTTAATATTTATAATATCATTTATTTTAATGTTTCATTAATAAGGTAATTGTTTCATCATCATTGTGTCATAAATATATTTATTTATTTAATATCTAAAAATGATAAATAAAATACCATGATGTAGGAAATATTTTTATATTTATAATTAATATTTATAGTCTAAGATATCATTTATATAAACCAAATTAAAATTGTTTAAGTTAGGAGATACATGTTTATGTTATATTTCTCTTTTCTTTAAATTAAATATTATAAAAGGTCATTATTACACCCAAGTGGCTCCATGGGGTCCTAAATTAGACCCAAGGATGACCATGGTCGATCATATATCATCCAATAGGATTATTACATGTTTTAGGGTGGTTTTATATTATTATAATATTATTTTTTACCCTTATTTACCTAATTTACCCTTTAACCATGGTAAATAAAAATAATTACTGAAATTACTATTCATAATGTCCAAAAATAAAAGGTACATATTTAAATAAATTTTACCTTATGATTATAAATATGGAATGAATTTTTCTAAATTCAAAACATAGAAGTTGTAGTAATTAATTTAAAATTAATTCTCGTTGTCAAAACTAGAAAGTGGGTTTTAAGAAATAAAAACTATCAAAAGATTGATATGTATTTGTATCCAATTTAAATGTGAAATTAATTCCAATGACTATAATTGGATTAAATGATAAAAACTTAATCCAATTAAACTTTAAAACCAATTAAAAGGATAATTTAACTATATAAATAAATTAGATGAAAAGGCAATTTTGAATTAAAATGCAGTATTTTTCACTATTCATAAAAATATGGATTTTATCATAAAAAAATACCAAAATTTCAATTGAAGTAAATTTTTATGTCCCACTTCTAAATAAAAAGTTTATTTTATCAAATAGAACATATTAAAGTGACAAAAACTATTTTTAAAAAGGGTTCTTCATCAAAAGGTGGTAAAACGAACTTTTAAAAATATTAGAGTATTTTATGCTTTAAATTGGATTCATTCTCATTTTAAGACTCTAAAATTCATTGTATAATTGTAAAAACATTTAAAAAATATGTAAAATAATAATATAATTAATTTTGTTCATTTTCGCCAATACAATGTCTATGCATTAACTACCATTTAAAATAATATTATTATTATTGTATTATTTTTCGGTATAACTCAATGTTGTGTTCAACATAAGATTTTGGAGAAATTCATTGTTACATGTTGGGTACACTATCATACATAGTGTCCCCTTTAAACTAAGATTAATATTAAATTCAAAAATATTAATAGATATGAAAGTGTATTATTCTATAAATACCTGGGGTGTTACAATGATAGGAAAGGTTATATATTTCGCCCCTTCTCTTCCACCTAGTGGTAGCTTCAATGGAATGCTATGGAAAAAAGAGGAAGTGGTAGGATCATCTTAGGAGCAGTAGAGGTAGTTCTCGATAGTAGTCTTCTTCAGAACCTCCAGTTGCAGCTAGAAGTGTGCCTATGACTTGATGTTAGTGTGGCAAGGTTAGACACACCATGAATTCTTTTCCTGCACCTGCAAAAATTTGTAACAGTTGTGGATGTTATGGTCATATGTAGTGCTTTTTATAGGCTATGTCTACACCTTGATATAATTAAGGATCGTCGACTCCAAAGGCTACTACAGTGCAGTCAAATGCTTCAAAGACTACAGGGATCCATCTGCAGGCCTTAAGAGTGAATCACTTTCACGCAGTAAATGAGTTTATGGCGGAGGTAGATGCATGTCCAGTAATAGTGATAGGTATCATCTTTATTGCATCTTCAGTAGAGATTTATTTATTTGATACTAGTGTTTCTCACTCATTTATATATGGTTATTTTGTTGATATTATTAAACTTCCAACGGAGCTCATGTCCTTTGTTATGAAGTTAGCGATACCTCTTAGAAAAAGGAAAGAGTAGGGGTTTCAATGTTCTTGTGCGTTATCAATAGCTAATACAAAGTTAGTATAGGATTTTTATCATTCTTGATCTGTATCTATTTGATTTCATCATAAGGATGGATTGGTTTGTTTCTCATCGTGTTGAGTTTGATTGTTATCATCGGTGTGTCTCGTTTCTTATGGTTGATGGGAGTTCACGAGTGTTTTAGGGAGAGTAGGATATGAGGTCTAGTTTTTTAGGACCTTCCCACCCAGAGCTCATGATTTTGTTATCTACTATAGCAATTGAACCTAATAGTGTTTCTTCTGTTATTGATTTTCCCACTATTTTCAGGATTTTCCTGACATTTTTCTAGATGATTTCTCCAGGCTTCCTCCAGAGAGGGAGGTGGAGTTTATGATTAACCTGGTTCCAGGTACACATCCCATTTTTATACCTTCCTATCATTAGAACCAACAAAGATGAAAGAGATCATGGTTCAGTTGGATGACCTGATGGGAAAGAGTTTTTCATCCTGGTGTTTTGCCATGGGCAATCCCAGTGCTCTTTGACAAGAAGTCAGATGGTTCACTCTGATTGTGTGTGGACTATCAGAAGTTGAACCGGGTAACAGTTAAGAACAAGTATCCTTTGACTTGTGTGGAAGATTTGTGTGATCAGTTAAAAGGTGAAAAGTGGTTTTCAAATATTGATCTTTGGTTAAGTTATCACCAACTCAGAGTTTGGGAGTCTGATATACCAAATACGGTTTTCAGGAGAAGGTATGGCCATTGCTAATATCTCATGATGTTGTTTGGTCTGACAAATGCTCCTGAAATTTTTATGTCTTTGATGAACCAGATATTCTATCAGTATCTCGAAACTTTTGTGGTGGTGTTTTTAGATGATATTTTTTTATTCAAGATCTGAGTGTGAGCACGAGCACCATTTGGGTTTGGTTTTTGAAATCTTGAGGAGTAACCATTTGTATGGAATGCTTTTGGAATGAAATTTCTGGATCCAAGAAGTGAATTTATTGGGGCATTTTATTTCTGAACATATCTTATTAGTTGATCCTAAGAAGGTAAAGGCTATATTTTTATAGGAAGAGCCATAGAATTTCTTTAATATTTGGATCTTCCTTGGTCTTCTTGGATACTACTGATGATTTTTCAAGGATTTCTCAAAGTTGGCATCACATTTGACTGTTTTTACCAGGAAAGGGGTGAAATTCACATGGGATGCACAGTTTAAATCTTCTTTCAATGAGCTGAAACGACGTATAACATCAAATACCATCTTGATCTTACCTGAGTGCGGTAATGGGTATGTGGTTTTTTATTATGCTTCTGGCACTGATTTGGGTTGTGTACTTATGCAGGATAATCATGTGGTATCTTATGACTCTCTTCAACTTCGACCGCATGAGAAGAATTACCCTACTCATGATTTAGAGCTTTTCGTAGTTATGTATGTGCTTAAGTGTTGGGGACACTATCTTTTAAGGCGAGGTTCACAGTCTTTCCTTTCCATAATATTTTGAGATATATATTTTCCCAAAAAGTCTTGGATCTCAGATAGAGATGATGAGTGGAATACCTTCAGACATTTGACTTTGATATCACCTACACTCTGGTGAAGGGGATTTTCATTACAGATGCTCTTAGCAGGAAAGTGTCATCGCATGCTATTCAGGAATCAAAGGATAAGTGGAACCATATAGGGATTTTCGTTTAGTTGCATCTGGATGTTCAGGTGGATGTTTCAGGCATGGTTCTAACCATTGTTTAGTAATCATCATATCTCATTGATTCTATTCTGTAGAGTAATCAATAGAATAACGAGTTCAGAGGAATTCAAGACACCCTATATGGTGGGGATACCATTTCTAGTTAGTCTCTCTCTTTAGATGGTATGTATAGTTTTGGGGATCGTTTTTTCATCCCAACATCTGTGAGGAGCTTGGTTTTTTTATTATTTTAGTTCTTTGTGGTTCATTCATCTGGGCACTATGAAGATTTATTATGACATGAGACGAAGATTCTAGTGGTTGAGTATGAAGCATCATATTGTGATTGTGTGTCCCACTATTACACCTGCCAGTAAATAAAGATAGATCAACTAAAACCTTTTGGTTTTCTTCGACCTCTCTTGGTGTCAGTTTGGAAATGGGATGAGGTATCCATGGACTTTGTCATTGGATTACCATGGACTCCCTGAGGAAGGAATGTTATCTAGGTGGTGGTTAATCGATTGAAAAAGTCAACTCATTTTATTTTGATTAAGGACACCACTAAAGTTAAATATTTGGGTAAGTTGTATATGCTAGAGATTGTGAGGTTACATGGGGTTCCTTTTTCCATTGTTTTAGATAGGGATCCTAGGTTTACTTTGAGGTTCTATAGGAGTCTCTAGGAGGTGATGGGGACTCAGGTTAGATTGATTAAAACTTACCATCCATAGATAGATGGTCAGACAGAGCGTGCAGTTTAGATTTTGGAGGATATGCTTCATGCCTGTGTCTTGGAATTTAGTGGTTCTTGGGATAGCCATCTGGTAATGGTCGAGTTTTCTTATAATAACAGTTACCAATCATCAATCATAATGGATCATTTAAAGGCTTTGTATGGTCACTCATGTAGGTCACCAATTTGTTTAGCAGAGGTGAGTGAAGCTTCTTTGGTGGGAACAAGTTTGGTTCAAAAGATATCTACAAGGATTCAGGATATACATTGGCATCTATTTACAGATCAGAGTCGAAAAAATCTTATGTGGATCAACGATGTTTTCCTTTAGAGTTTTTCGTAGGTAACTGAGTTTTCTTGAAAGTTTCTCCTCGGTTGTGTCACTGTCATCTTGTAAAATATGGAAAGTTGGCTATAAGATATGTTAGACCATTTGAGGTCACTGAGTGGCATGGGAAGTTTGTTTATCGGTCAGAATTTCTGGTTCAGTTGAAAGACATTCATGATGTTTTCCACATATCCTAGCTTGGGAAATGCCATCCTAATCCCTCTCACGTTCTGGGTTGGGAAGAAATTGAGTTAGATCCAGATATTTCTGTTGTGGAGCAGCCAGTAGAGATCATTAACTCTCAAGTGAAAGTTTTTCATGGGAAGTCAATTAAGTTGGTCATAGTGTTATGGCGGAAAAAATCAGATTCTCATGATACTTGGGAGCGTGAGTCATTGATGAGGGAGCAACAACCTCATCTCTTTACTGTAACACCCCGAGCTTCCATGATACGCCTCTCTTTCAATAATGCAATAGCTTGCATTGTACGCAAGTTCGAGTTCTAACACACCGAAACTAATCAAAGTAGCCGTTATGAATAGTAATAACCACCTTTTAAATTTATAGAAATTTTATATTTCAAAATGGACTTCATTTTTGTATTCATAATATTGAAATTAGCCTATGTTGAATTTTTTGTAATTTTCCGAGAACTTCCAAATTTTTATGAATAGTGAAAAATACTTAAAACAACTTTTTTAATCAAAATAATTTATAGTGATAAGTTATACTATTTAGTGGTTTTAAGGTATAATTAGAATATATTTTTACCATTTTATCCAATGGTGGTCATTAGAATTAATTTAACATTGAAATTGGACATAAACAATTGCCAATCTTTTGATATAAATTGTTTCTTAAAAACACGCTATTTGTCGTAACAGCGGGAATTAATTATAAAATTAATTAATGCAACTTATATTTTTGGAATTTTTTAAAATAGACATCATTTTTGAATTCGGAATATCAATTATAGCTTAGGGTGAAATTTTGGCCTTGTTCTGAAAAACTTCAATTTTTGATGAATAGTGAAACCACTAAGTGGTAGTTAAATAACTGATTTTTCGTTTAAATGAAATATTACCACTTCTGTGATTTGATTTTCAAAAATCCGACATACATGGTTGTCATTAAGAAGTAAAATGTGGTTAAATGAGATCAAAATAATTTTTTGGTGAATAGTAACTTTTAAGTTCTTAATCGCGATTAGAGGTAATTAGTGTAGTTTAAGGTACAAATAATGTTTTAATAATATGAGATGAGCATGACACTTGTCCTACTCCTATTGGATGAGTCATGGCCGACCAATACAACCCATGGGTCAACTTGGGGACCCCATGGAGCCACTTTAGTTGGAAAATGAGATTAATATATATTTATTTAATGTTAAAATTAAATTGACACAAACATGAGTTATTTTACTAAAACAGTTTTTAAGTGGGGTTAAACAAGTCCAAATTTTGACTATAAATATTCATTAGAAAGCTAAAAAGATTTCCTACATCATAGTATTTTTTTTATATAATTTTTAGACATTAAATAAATTAAATTACTTATGACATCATTATGATGCAGCGATGACCTCATTATTTAACGATTTAAATAAAATGAGAAGATAATGCAAAATCCAAGGCTTAAACTTGTCCAAAGCCTATTGTATGAGGATATTTCGAAACCTTATAACCTTATCCTCTAATTATATAAGTGTGGGACCTTTAGAATCCGAAAAGCATTGTGAAATAATGTAACATTTCAATCTTTCCAAAAGTGCCCCTCCTCTCCACTTATAAAAGGCCCCCACCTCTCCCACCTCATTTACACTTTCAAGCCATTTGGCTCGGCCAACCTCTGCCCAAATACTCTCCCAACTTCCCTCTCTTACTCCTAGAAGCCTCACTTTGGGCAGAACTCTTCTCAAGGAATCCTTTGGCTCAAATCAAAAAGAGTTACCCGATTTTGAGGTAATGTCTTCTCTAATGTTGTTTTGTTTTATTTTTCTTCTCCAACCCCCTAAACTCTTTTTATTCATTTCTTTTGTAACAACAACAGTATCCTCAATATACTAGGATGTTGTTATAAGAAGTATTCGAGCTACACTTACACACACCTACATCTAATGGTTAAAGAACATACGGTTTCTGTGGATGGTGAATTTCTGCCTCACGAAACGATGATTGTTCAACACTCATATAACACCTTCAAAGGTGGCCATTAAGATGTAACTATTTTTATATATAATATATAATATGTTTATGTTTTACTTATGCTTCTTTATTTCTCATTTATGGCATACTTTATGATTTCCATTATGGGTAAAACGCGATAATTTCATTTTAGGAAGTGCGGACTACCGCCCCCTCAAAGTGATTTGAATCGTTAATGCCATATGTGGGATGTATAAAGGATGAAGAAAATGGTATTATACACTATATTATACTGGAATTATATTATACATTTATATCATTATGATTTAGTTCCATTAAATATGAAATTGAAATGAAAGTAGCGTTCATGCGTACGTACGGCTTACCGTCTCCATGAAAGGTGCATTTCATTTCTTACCTCTAAATGTTACGTAATATTATAAATGAATGTATATACTGGATATATAAGATATATATGACATCTAAATCATGAATATAATTCTGGATATAATGGATATTCTACCACATGAACAACTTGTAATTATAAGAAGTTTATTGTTGACTCAAGTTACCAAAGATCGACAAAACGACCGTTATTAACATAAATAATTACATAATGTTCATAACATGGTAATAAGTGATATAAAAGGAATAATGAACATAAAAAAGGTTCTTAAGTAAATAGAAATTAACTCTAGTTTATTATTCAGGAGTTTAAATAACGGTCGAGTCAGGACAAGACGCAAGGTAAGGGAATTTCTTAACCCAATTTTCATTCTTTGGGTTAATCTTTTACTTTCAAATTATGTCATGATATTATTATGTCCTATTTTGTATTTTTACTTTCTTTATGTGTACCTATAGTGAATACACATAATAGATCTATTTTATTTTAAAAATGATCTTTTAAGGACTTCGTCTCAATCCCCTTTCATTGAGGCATATTTGGTTTTATACACAACTTTATTTTATACGGTGTATAAACCCCTTTGACTTTTACATTTATTCAAAAGGAATATTTTTTATATGAAGCGTTTTGCTAAACGACAAAAGGGAATGTTTTCTTTTCGTACTTATGCGGCGACAACGACTTCTCCTCCGTCGTGACCATTATTTGAGATTCGGCTTCCTC
Organism: Viscum album; assembly: GCA_963277665.1. Classification (NCBI taxonomy): domain Eukaryota; kingdom Viridiplantae; phylum Streptophyta; class Magnoliopsida; order Santalales; family Viscaceae; genus Viscum; species Viscum album. The sequence goes on from OY728138.1 coordinate 1,791,963,659, forward strand.
TACAAGCCATCATTTTTTTTAATGAAAAATAAATACAAAGTTTTAACTTTCTTTTATTTTGGTATTGAAAATGGTTTTGAAAGCATTTTTATTATATCAATGTGTTGTATTTATATCTTGTGATTGAAATGTGGAAATGTTATGTTTCCTTTATGCATGTTTTATATGATACGATTATGTTATGGTTTATGATATGTTTAAACCTATTCATATGAGGAATGCATTGGACTTAATATGTGACGGGTGGAGCCCGCTATAGCTCCTCGATGCATCGGCAGGTCTCATGAGACAAACTAGTGTCTTGGCACGAGGCCTTGACAAAATTTTATTTGTGGTCTTGGCACGAGGCCTTGGCTACGTGGTTATGATAGTCTGGCATTATGCATTCCATCATTATGAAAATGGTTATTGATGTTGCATGGGATTATTCGATTAGTAGAATATCCATGTGAGTAAGTAAATGGCATTATCTCATTTTATTTTTGCCATATTATGCTAAAGTTCAAGTTTAAAAAGGCTTTTGTTTTAGTTATACATTGCCTTATATGTTAATAATTATTTATGAAAGCTTCCGCAATATTGTTATCCTTACTGAGCATCTGAGCTCACCCCTTTCAATGTTTTAATATTTTCCAGGATGTGAAGAAGTATTTTATGAATGACCTGCAGGGATAGTCAGAAGAGGATATGAGTGTGGACTATGAAGACTTTGTTATTGTAGTTTTTCACTTTATGATGTAATGTAACGTTTATGAATGTATCTAGTGTTTCCAAGGCTACTAAACTAATCGGTCTTTCGAGACTTGATATTTTGTGATCATGCCAATGTTACGAAGTAATGCACCGACTCTGGGTAGCTGGGGTCGGGGCGTTACAGTTGGTATCAGAGGCAGTTTAGTACTAACCTTGGAAGCTAGATTTAGATAAACTCTGATTAGAGCACATAGCCCAAAGATAGACTTTGAGGATTAGTATAGAAGAACTTCCTATAATTTTGGTATTATAGAGATGTTATGAGTTTTCTGAGAAATACATCCCTGTCTGGATACGAGCAGGTAGAGGCGGCTCTGGCACAGATGTACCTAGGGGTAAAACCCGAAAACACCGCTTTGAACTAGACTCGAACGGGAACTGGTTCACGACAACGAGCCTTGCTGCACTCTTGGTTACGACACTCCCGGGGGATATGCTTAGGATAATTCTCATTTTCTTTACAAACCACTATGAATGGTTATGAGTATATACTTCCTCAATGAAAACCTTTTTATGATTATGGATTATATCCATAAATAGTTCAATTTATGTTAAGTATTTTATAAGTATGGAATTATGTATTTTGATTCATAAACTAATCTAGTTTATGCCATTGTATAGAAATGGCGCCTAGTGGAAGGAATGGAAACCGTATCAATGCACGAACTCCGTGTAGGGATTTCCCTCCTGCTCAAGATAATTATTGTGGATCTAGAGATACAACTGGTGCTGATCAACTTATTACCATACTGGGAAAACTCACTCAGGTTATGAATAATAACCTTACTCGTATGGAGCACCCTGATCCGCAACGTGGAGGATCAATGCTAGACCATTTCATGAGGCAACAACCACCAACCTTCAATGGGAGTACAAATCCTATAGTAGCTGAGCAATGGATAAATTCCTTAGAGAAAATATTCCATGCCTTGGGGAGTAGTGAAAGGGAGAAGGTTGTCATGGCAGTTTACCGCCTCACTGGAGATGCCGATCAGTGGTGGTCGCTAATTCAAAACACAAAGGAAGATGATGACGTATCGAATATGGAATGGAGGGAGTTCAAAGAGCTTTTCTTAGAAAAATACTTTCCTCGTGACCATCGAGCAGATATGGAAAGGCAATTTCTGAGTCTGAGGCAGAAGGAGGATGAGAATGTCGCAAAGTATGAGGCTAACTTTACAAGGTTAGTGAGGCATGTTGCCGATTATATACGTAACCCAAGGAGTAAGATTGATCGTTTCTTTGATGGGTTAAAACCATTTCTCCGTCGATCTTTGGTAGCACAATCCTTCTCATAATACGAAGATATTGTCTCGTGTGCTATCAAGATAGAAAAGGAATTCTCTAAGTCTTATGACAACAAAGTAAAGCAAGAGAAGAAGAGAACGGTGGAACAAGAGACAGATAAAGGGAAAAAGGGAAAGAAGGATTTTCCATTATGTGATAATTGTGGGAAGAATCACCCTGGTACGTGCCTAAAAGGAATGGGAGTTTGTTATAAATGTGGAGAAAAGGGTCATCAGGCTCGTGATTGTAAGGGAAAGAAAGAGGATATCAAAGTTGAATGCTACAATTGTAGAGAAATGGGTCATTATGCAAATGAATGTCCTAAGCGTCAGGGAAACTTACCTCAGAAAAGGCCAAGGGATCAAGGACAATCTTATGATGTTACTACAGTTGAAGCAGAATAACTAATGTATTGGTGCTTTTGGACTCATGGATTATATTCTGGTTATTAGAATAATGTGATATATATATATAAGGATTGTACTGCAGTACTTGTTGATTTCAGTAAGGTTTTAATATGATTAAGGTAATCATATTTTTAGTATGTGACAATAAGAGAAACTTTTCTTTGTTTGGGGAATCTGATAAATTGATTTTGGAATTAAGAGACCTTTTAGAGAAAGTCTGGACAGGGGTATTTTGGATAACTATAAAGGTTGGAGTGGATTAAGTTGATCTTTGGATAGTATTGTTTAAGGTTAAAAAAAATTATGAAGATTATTTTTGGAATATTATGATACTATAGTTTTAGGAAAAGGACAACCCGCACGGTGGGGCATAACCCGTCGCATCGGACAAAGCTGCAGGAATCGAACCCACAACCATAGTGCGACAAGCCTTTATTTCCTACCACTAGCCTACAGGAAGTCCCTGGTTATTACAAAATAATTTTACTAATCTAAATGGTATGTGTTAACATTTTGAACCTTATACAATTAGGATAAATAGAATATTTTTGAGTTCCGTTACCATTTGGAGTAAAAGTTGGGTTTGTGGTAAAAATTTATTAACGAATGAAAGTATACATAACAAGTATGTATATTCCCTTACGTTCTTATTAAATCTCCTAAATAAATTCCTCAACATTATAAAAGGTAACTTAAAACATAAATGTTGTCGGTTAACTTTTCCAACTGGGGATTCAATGACCGTTTAACCAATCACAAGTTTGTGATTTTCTTATGGTTAAACTTTCTCCTAATCCTGTTTTCTATAACTCTCCATCAGACCTTGATGGTTTGTTTCTCCTCCATATCCATATTTTCATATAATCCTAGAATGGGCTATATCGGGTGACCTTTGTACTTATCTTGCTTTCTTTTAATGTTATATATTTATTAACCTTATTTCTGATGTGGGTTTTCCTCAAAGGTATTTTCTCTTTTCAACCTTTTTTTTCAAAGAAAAATTTCAAATTGCGAGGACGCAATTTATTGAAGGAGGGGAGAATGTAACACCCCGAGCTTCCATGATACGCCTCTCTTTCAATAATGCAATAGCTTGCATTGTACGCAAGTTCGAGTTCTAACACACCGCAACTAATCAAAGTAGCCGTTATGAATAATAATAACCACCTTTTAAATTTATAGAAATTTTATATTTCAAAATGGACTTCATTTTTGTATTCCTAATATTGAAATTAGCCTATGTTGAATTTTTTGTAATTTTCCGAGAACTTCCAAATTTTTATGAATAGTGAAAAATACTTAAAACAACTTTTTTAATCAAAATAATTTATAGTGATAAGTTATACTATTTAGTGGTTTTAAGGTATAATTAGAATATATTTTTACCATTTTATCCAATGGTGGTCATTAGAATTAATTTAACATTGAAATTGGACATAAACAATTGTCAATCTTTTGATATAAATTGTTTCTTAAAAACACGCTATTTGTCGTAACAGCGGGAATTAATTATAAAATTAATTAATTCAACTTATATTTTTGGAATTTTTTAAAATAGACATCATTTTTGAATTCGGAATATCAATTATAGCTTAGGGTGAAATTTTGGCCTTGTTCTGAAAAATTTCAATTTTTGATGAATAGTGAAACCACTAAGTGGTAGTTAAATAACTGATTTTTCGTTTAAATGAAATATTACCACTTCTGTGATTTGATTTTCAAAAATCCGACATACATGGTTTTCATTAAGAAGTAAAATGTGGTTCAATGAGATCAAAATAATTTTTTGGTGAATAGTAACTTTTAAGTTCTTAATCGCGATTAGAGGTAATTAGTGTAGTTTAAGGTACAAATAATGTTTTAATAATATGAGATGAGCATGACACTTGTCCTACTCCTATTGTATGAGTCATGGCCGACCAAGACAACCCATGGGTCAACTTGGGGACCCCATGGAGCCACTTTAGTTGGAAAATGACATTAATATATATTTATTTAATGTTAAAATTAAATTGACACAAACATGAGTTATTTTACTAAAACAGTTTTTAAGTGGGGTTACACAAGTCCAAATTTTGACTATAAATATTCATTAGAAAGATAAAAAGATTTCCTACATCATAATATTTTTTTTATAATTTTTAGACATTAAATAAATTAAATTACTTATGACATCATTATGATGCAGCGATGACCTCATTATTTAACGATTTAAATAAAATGAGAATATAATGCAAAATCCAAGGCTTAAACTTGTCCAAAGCCTATTGGATGAGGAGATTTCGAAACCTTATCACCTTAGCCTCGAATTATATAAGTGTGGGACCTTTAGAATCCGAAAAGCATTGTGAAATAATGTAACATTTCAATATTTCCAAAAGTGCCCCTCCTCTCCACTTATAAAAGGCCCCCACCTCTCCCACCTCATTTACACTTTCAAGCCATTTGGCTCGGCCAACCTCTGCCCAAATACTCTCCCAACTTCCCTCTCTTACTCATAGAAGCCTCACTTTGGGCAGAACTCTTCTCAAGGAAGCCTTTGGCTCAAATCAAAAAGAGTTACCCGATTTTGAGGTAATGTCTTCTCTAATGTTGTTTTGTTTTATTTTTATTCTCCAACCCCCTAAACTCTTTTTATTCATTTCTTTTGTAACAACACCAGTATCCTCAATATACTAGGATGTTTTTATAAGAATTATTCGAGCTACACTTACACACACCTACATCTAATGGTTAAAGAACATACGGTTTCTGTGGATGGTGAATTTCTGCCTCACGAAACGATGATTGTTCAACACTCATATAACACCTTCAAAGGTGGTCATTAAGATGTCACTATTTTTATATATGATATATAATATGTTTATGTTTTAATTATGCTTCTGTATTTCTCATTTATGGCATACTTTATGATTTCCATTATGGGTAAAACGCGATAATTTCATTTTAGGAAGTGCGGACTACCGCCCCCTCAAAGTGATTTGAATCGTTAATGCCATATGTGGGATGTATAAAGGATTAAGAAAATGGTATTATACACTATATTATACTGGAATTATATTATACATTTATATCATTATGATTTAGTTCCATTAAATATGAAATTGAAATGAAAGTAGCGTTCATGCGTACGTACGGCTTACCGTCTCCATGAACGGTGCATTTCATTTCTTACCTCTAAATGTTACGTAATATTATAAATGAATGTATATACTGGATATATAAGATATATATGACATATAAATCATGAATATAATTCTGGATATAATGGATATTCTACCACATGAACAACTTGTAATTATAAGAAGTTTATTGTTGACTCAAGTTACCAAAGATCGACAAAACGACCGTTATTAACATAAATAATTACATAATGTTCATAACATGGTAATAAGTGATATAAAAGGAATAATGAACATAAAAAAGGTTCTTAAGTAAATAGAAATTAACTCTAGTTTATTATTCAGGAGTTTAAATAACGGTCGAGTCAGGACAAGACGCAAGGTAAGGGAATTTCTTAACCCAATTTTCATTCTTTGGGTTAATCTTTTACTTTCAAATTATGTCATGATATTATTATGTCCTATTTTGTATTTTTACTTTCTTTATGTGTACCTATAGTGAATACACATAATAGATCTATTTTATTTTAAAAATGATCTTTTAAGGACTTCGTCTCAATCCCCTTTCATTGAGGCATATTTGGTTTTATACACAACTTTATTTTATACGGTGTATAAACCCCTTTGACTTTTACATTTATTCAAAAGGAATCTTTTTTATATGAAGCGTTTTGCTAAACGACAAAAGGGAATGTTTTCTTTCCGTACTTATGCGGCGACAACGACTTCTCCGCCGCCGTGACCATTATTTGAGATTCGGCTTCCTCTACAAGCCATCATTTTTTTTAATGAAAAATAAATACAAAGTTTTAACTTTCTTTTATTTTGGTATTGAAAATGGTTTTGAAAGCATTTTTATTATATCAATGTGTTGTATTTATATCTTGTGATTGAAATGTGGAAATGTTATGTTTCCTTTATGCATATTTTATATGATACGATTATGTTATGGTTTATGATATGTTTAAACCTATTCATATGAGGAATGCATTGGACTTAATATGTGACGGGTGGAGCCCACTATAGCTCCTCGATGCATCGGCAGGTCTCATGAGACAAACTAGTGTCTTGGCATGAGGCCTTGACAAAATTTTATTTGTGGTCTTGGCACGAGGCCTTGGCTACGTGGTTATGATAGTCTGGCATTATGCATTCCATCATTATGAAAATGGTTATTGATGTTGCATGGGATTATTCGATTAGTAGAATATCCATGTGAGTAAGTAAATGGCATTATCTCATTTTATTTTTGTCATATTATGCTAAAGTTCAAGTTTAAAAAGGCTTTTGTTTTAGTTATACATTGCCTTAAATGTTAATGATTATTTATGAAAGCTGCCGCAATATTGTTATCCTTACTAAGCATCTGAGCTCACCCCTTTCAATGTTTTAATATTTTCCAGGATGTGAAGAAGTATTTTATGAATGACCTGTAGGGATAGTCAGAAGAGGATATGAGTGTGGACTATGAAGACTTTGTTATTGTAGTTTTTCACTTTATGATGTAATGTAACGTTTATGAATGTATCTAGTGTTTCCAAGGCTACTAAACTAATCGGTCTTTCGAGACTTGATCTTTTGTGATCATGCCAATGTTACGAAGTAATGCACCGACTCTGGGTAGCTGGGGTCGGGGCGTTACATTTACCAGATTTCATTCTTCCACATGACTACCTAAGGATGAAAAGTTTTATGGAGGGGATTTTGTAACATCATGTCACCATGTTTCAGGTAATTATCTTCTCTTTACTTTTTTTCCTCTTTAATTGGGTGTGTCTTGGGACTCCTGATGATGGAGAGCATTTGATGAGGAAAATGACATAATGTTTAGGGATGTATGTTTGTTTGAATTAATGGAGTCTGGTTATAAATGTGTAATGGATTAGCAAGGTTCCCCTCGAGTTCAGTGAATGCCCGAGGTGGTTTGGGTTTTCGTGTAAGAATCTACAGTTTTCACTATTTGTTGAGAATTTACATGCTGTGTAATGGAAGTACATGACATGTAATGTTCTCAAGGCTCATGTTGTGAGTTGAATACATAACGTGAATGAATACATGTTGTGTAAGGATCACACACTGCGTAATGTTGAAAATTGGGTTTTTAATAAAAAGGTGACAGGTTTTTCGGTATATATGGACCATGTGGATTACACGACATGTAAAGGGATTACACACTGTGTAAATGTTACGAGTTGGGATTTTAGGGCACTACACAACTGATATTTCATTCATTATTTTATATCTCTTCTTATTCTCAACCTAGAGTTCCTCTCTGGTGATTTTGGAGACCTCCAACCCTTCCGGATCATTTCGTTTGGTGATTGATTGTTGTTGTGGTTGTGGTGCATTTCTTTGAGTGAGTAATCATTTATGCTTCTTTGTTGCCTTTAATCGTGGTAGCACTGTTACGTTGTGCTATTGGATTCACTGATCTATGGTGGTAATTCTCTTGATTCTTTTCTAGATCCGTTGTGCGATTTTGTTCTAGAAGTTGATCCTTTATTGGTTGTGGTGCAGCGGGTGTGCGTTCTTGAGGTATGTTGTGATCATTCCTCTTCACCGTCCCTTTTTTTAAATTTAATCAATTCTAAGATGTGTAGATTGATTCTAGGGCCTCCGTTGTCGTTGTTGTGTTCTTCCTATTGGTGGATCTCGTTGCGGGTGTGTACGGCCCAAGTTTTAAGGTAGGTGGTTTCGTCTCTAGTTTATGTTGGTGAACTGCATTACTTCGGTTTCAATAAATTATTTTATAAATGAAATGGCATGATTGACTAATTTGATTTGTGTGTGTGGAAATGGGTTATTGATAAAAGATGGTTTCCCCCTGATTTTGGTAAATGAAAAGGGTTTTTCAAAACATTGTGAAATGGTTTTATGAAATGGTTTTCAAAGCATGATATGATGAAATGGTTTGAAAAATAGAGCACATGAGAAGCCTTGGGTACTTAGGTGGAAGGTGTAGTAATAGGTCTTTTCCGTTGTCGGGGGGTTTGCTCATGGGGCTTTCCTCTACTCCCTAGACCTGTTGTTCTAGGAACTTGTCAGATATGTTGGGGGTGTTACTTTTTGTGGTGTTCCTCTGCTCTTTAGACTCGTGCATATGTCTAGAGGCTTTATGCATGCGCAATTATCTATGTTAAGTACGAGTGTTCTGGCTATCCCGATCTAGTGTGATCCTTAGCGTGATGTTACCTGTGCTTTTTGGCTGATTTGGGCTTTTTTGGTTTGTATTGTTTTGATTGTACTGTCATGGATATGATATGATATGTGATGCATGCTTTGGTTTGACATGATATATATGTTTTGATATATGTATATGAAATGCTTTGAAACCGATTTACCTGCTTTATTTGGAAATGTGGAAGAGGAAATTAAATTGTTTTGGCATGCTTTTGAGATAAAAAATGTTGAACTATATATCATGTCTTGTTTTTCTTTAAAGTTGAGTATACTTGGATTATTGTTCCGAGACTTGATATGGAACGCCTGAGTGAGACCCTACTGAGCTCGTTAGCTCACACCCTGCATACCCCTTCGACGGTGCATAGACCTGGTTATATCTTTCGATGCAGAGAAAGGCGAAGCGCCGCAGTGAGGCGACAAGGTTCTCTGTCAGTTGAGTTTTGGGTAGCTGGATGGTGAGATGGTTGGAGTTTTCCCACGCTATCACATAGACTGTTGAAGTAGATGTTTAGCTTTGTCGTCATCTGTAGTTGAACTTGTCTTTTTTAGATTGTTTTGCTACATTTTCAATTGTATCGCTTCCATTGTTCTCTTATTGTTATGACATATATATGTATTCATGTTTTCTTATACTGCTTCGTTCTTTACATGTATATATATGTCATGTGTCTCCTTTAGGTTTGGCGAAATCATTCCCACTGTATTGATTGTTGTTTTCTGGGTACTAGACGTCACCTCATGGAGATTGGAGATGTCCTTCGGGTATGTGACAATTTAGGTTGAGTTCCAATTTGAGAGGGCATACGGGTTGGGTTTGTCACACACGCCATGGCCCAGCTCGTTTTGCACCTCGGGAAAAAACAAAACCTCTTAAAAAGCCACCAAGCCATAACAAAACATCCTGAACCAAAAAAAGAACCATTTCAAAGCTAAAAAAATGAATGTACCTCAAGTTAGGATAATACACACATGCTCAATGGTAATATAATTAACGATCTACATTGATCCACATATTTCAAAAATAATCTAATGATTAGGATTGTTGTCATGATATAGAGTTTGAGAGTTGAATGGTCACCCTAAAAAATCGCGACAATCTATAATTATTTTAGAACAAACCAATTAAAGTACAGATTTATATACGTAAAATAATCCTTACGTTTTAAAAAATCACGAACACCTTCAAAGATATACATGAAAAATAATTAAGAATATTATTTAAATACAATTAGATTCGTTAATTTTATTATTTATTATTACATTTTTAAAAAAATAATCAGAATTTTAATATTAATAAATGTCACATTTACTATGTAGATTGCATCCGCCACCGCGGAACACAACAAAAATAAGTAAATTGCATTAAATTGCAGGCTTGGGATTTGACCCCACAACCTGCCAACCTCTAAACCCTTACCACCCCACCACCAATGGTGGTGACACAAATTTATGTCACATTTCACCACTAATGAAGTTTATTTGTGAAAAAAAAATAAAAATAAAAACATTTTGTATTTTAAATAATAAAAAATGATAACTTGTTGCAACGTGAAACAAACTTCAACCTTACCGTTGGAGTGTGGCCTCCACTCGCGGGCGTTCGATGTGGGTGCCCTCCCCGGGTAATGAGGACCAGGTAGTTTTCAGCCATTTTATGTGACCGGCTGGTGGGATGCGTGTTCCACACGCACGCGTGCCGCAGCGCCGTTTCGTTGCCGTGAACCGCCCCGGGGCCGGGCTAAAATTACCGAAGGGGCCCCGTCTCGGAGTCGACGCGCGCGAGTCGTCTTAAAGGCGGGGGGCGAGTGAGGGCGAGGCTGTGCGTGCGCGGTGGGGTGGGGAACGGGGGTGGAGTTTGAAACCCTAATTCCGAAGGCTCCTCCACTCGCCGAGGTCCCTCGCGTGAGGATGATGGCGGGCTGCAGATCCAGCGTCCCTCTCTCTCCCATGATCAAATAGAGCACACTGTGCCACTCACATATCTACTGGTAAGCCTTAGCCTTCTCCCGCCGTTTCCTCCCCCCTCGCCCTCTCTCTCTAAATTTCCCCCCGTTCTCCCTCAGCACTCGCGTGTCTCTCGCTTTGCATCTGTATGGCTTCGGCAATGTCGGGCGTCGAAGCTGCTTCCATGGTTCCCTTGGGGAGAACATTATATATATTTCTAACTGTTGTTAACTGGAGATAATTTTAAATTTAATTCGCATTGGATGGGATTTATGCGTGGTTGGGCTGTTGGGGATCGTCGTATGGCTGCCGTAGCCATTTATCCGGAGAGGAGAGGTGCGATAACTGTCGTCAATATCGTCTGCTGTTTAGCATGGGTTGACTAGCATGCGCCATTAATGCCTAACAATTTTGCGTGGTCTTCTTCTTTCTTCTGATGCGAATGTGATTATGCGGTGTTTCATGGGAGGAGGAGGGTTATTAGTTTATTTTTGGGAAAGCTTTCCGATCATTGACCCACGCCGGTGGTTGCTGTTAACTTTTTCGCAACAACTGGAAAAGTTGGTAAAAATGAAAGACCGAGGGTTTCATCGAAGGATGGAGTGAAATGATATGAAACTGAGTGATATTATGAACTCTATCTATCCGTTAAATCCCACCGCAGATTCAAAAAATTGCAGCCTTCGATGCCTTTCAAAAATCCACTTCATTGGGCATAATAGTTTCAAATTCATGTGTGTTCCATCATGCATTTGTATTATACGGTTTATAATGCTTTTATTAAAAAAATATTCTCGAGTATATTCAAGACATTGAATGGTGTCAGTTCCTTAAACGTTGCTTTTCCAATTCTCAGATATTCCAAGAAAAACTCACGCTGCCAGCGATTTTTCATCATGGATTTCGATCTCAGATTACCTTCTGGGGAGCTTGATGACAAAGAAGAAGTGGAACCAATTGCAATTGATAATATGTTGTCGGGTGATGAAAAACTTCATAATGAAGAAGACACAGAGGATGGTGATATGTTGCCTGTTGATGAAGAAATACACGATGAGAATGGGAGGACCTTGATATCCCCTGCAGGTGAGATGATGGAGTTTAAAGTGGACACAAATCTCGAGCCACTTGCTGGTATGGAATTTGGATCTCATAGTGAAGCCTACTCTTTTTATCAAGAGTATGCTAGGTCCGTGGGATTCAGTACGGCAATTCAAAATAGTCGCCGTTCAAAGACATCCAGAGAATTTATTGATGCAAAATTTGCATGCTCCAGATATGGGACCAAAAGAGAGTATGACAAGAGCTTTGCTCGGCAACGTTCTAGACATGGAAGTAAGCTAGATGCTGATTATGCAACGGGGCGGAGATCATGTGCGAAGACGGATTGCAAAGCTAGCATGCATGTAAAGAGGAGGTCAGATGGAAAGTGGATAATACATAATTTTGTGAAAGAGCATAACCATGAGCTTTTACCAGCACAGGCTGTTAGCGAACAGACAAGAAGGATTTATGCTGCCATGGCCAGACAATTTGCTGAATATAAAAATGTCGTGGGACTCAAGACTGACCCTAAACATGCATTTGATAAAGGTCATAATTTGTTTCTGGAAGCTGCTGACACCAGAACTTTGCTAGACTTCCTTACACAGATGCAGACCATGAACCCGGACTTCTTTTATGCAGTTGATCTAGCCGAAGATCTGCGCTTGAATAATTTGTTCTGGATTGATGCTAAAAGCCGGCACGATTACACCAATTTCTGTGACGTTGTGTCTTTTGATACTACCTATGTTAGAAACAAATATAAAATGCCTCTTGCTCTTTTTGTTGGAGTGAATCAGCACTACCAATTCATGCTGCTTGGATGTGTTCTGCTGTCAGATGAAAGCATGCAGACATATTCTTGGCTAATGCAAACATGGCTGAAATCAGTGGGTGGACAGGCCCCAAAGGTTATACTATCCAACCAAGATGCTGTCTTAAAATCAGTAATTTCCGAGACTTTTCCAAATTCACGTCACTGCTTTTGTTTGTGGCATGTATGGGGGACGATCACAGAGAATCTAAGTCACATAATTAAATGCAATGAGAATTTTATATCTGAACTAGAGAAATGTATTTATAGGTCGTGGACGGCTGAAGAGTTTGAAAACAGGTGGCAGGTAATTCTTGATAGATTTGAATTGAGAGATTATGAATGGATTCATGCATTGTATGAAGATCGTGGACGATGGGTACCGGCATACATGAGGGGAGTTTTTTTGGCTGGAATGTCTACAGTTCAGAGATCTGAGAGTGTTAATTCTTTTTTCGATAAATATGTGCATAAGAGGACTACTCTGCAAGAATTTTTGAGACAATATGAGGCAATTCTTCAAGATAGGTATGAAGAAGAAGCCAAAGCTGATTCTGAAACATGGAACAAACAGCCTGCCTTAAAATCTCCATCGCCATTGGAGAAGCACGTTTCAAATCTGTACACGAATGCTGTCTTTAAGAAATTCCAAGTAGAGGTTTTGGGTGCTGTTGCTTGCCATCCTAAAAGAGAGAGTCAGGATGAAGTGTCTGTTAGATTTAAAGTCCAAGACTTTGAGAAGAATCAGGATTTTATTGTATCCTGGAATGAATTGAGGTCTGAACTCTTCTGTATATGTCACTTATTTGAGTATAAGGGTTTGATCTGCAGGCATGCAATGATTGTTCTTCAAATATGTGGCCATGGTGAGATACCATATCAGTACATATTGAGACGGTGGACAAAGGAGGCCAAGAGCCAGCATTTATCCGGAGAAGGATCAGAACAAATGCAAACTAGGGTGCAACGTTACAATGAATTATGCCAACGAGCGATGAAATTGGGTGAAGAAGGGTCTGTGTCCCCAGAGAGTTACAGCATTGTAGCAAGGGCTTTTGAAGAAGCTTTTGGGAATTGTGTGAATTTGAATAACTCCTGTAAACACCTTGTTGAAGCTGGGGCATCAGCATCTCCGAGTTTTCTCTGCATTGAAGAAGACAATCAAACTAGAAGTATAAGCAAAATGAACAAAAAGAAGAATCAACCCAAGAGGAAAAAGGTTAGCAGTTGACGACAGGTTGGATTCATAGAGTCGTGTTTGTGTTGTATGTCAATTCTTACTTTTTGTCTGCATTGTAGGTAAACCCAGAGCCAGATGCTGTTGCTGTCAGTATGCAGGACAGCCTGCAACAGATGGTGTGTATGTCATGTCCTTTTGATGCTCTCCTTGTAGTTGATGTATGATGATTCTGAAAACTCTTTTTTTTTTCCTTTTTTTTTTTGCTTGCAGGATAAATTAGGCTCGAGGCCGATAACCCTTGATGGCTATTACGGTGCACAACAAGGCATGGTATGGTTCACTTATCTGTTGCTTGTGTGTGACTGACACTCTTATGGATATGGAAAATTATTTTGACGGATCATGCCCGACTGTTCAAGGTACAATTGAACTTAATGGCACCCACTCGTGATAGTTACTATGGGGGGCAACAAACTGTCCAGGGCTTGGTATGTGATTTCTTAATTCAATCACACAGAAGGATGTTGAATTTCACTCTCCTGAGGTGTGGAAAGTAAATGATATCAATTGTAAATTTGTAGGGACAACTTAACTCTATAGCACCCAGTCATGATGGCTATTTTGGCGCTTCACAGAGCATACATGGGCTGGTGAGTTGCCTGCTATTTTGGTTATAATATTGTGTCAAGGTTCGATTCCAATGGCAATGGAGTGTGTGTGTCCTGTTAAGGTAATTTAATATGTGAGGTGTTCAACCAAATGCGGGACATGTATTGTATGACTACTGTTAAGCTAAAGTTGCGTTCTGCAACACACGATAAAAGGTTCTTGTAGCACTCATCACTAATAATAAGTGTTTTTCTTGAATTATTTTTTGATCGATTATTGAAAAAATGTTTTTTTCTCAATTACTATGTGGTTTTCTTTAAGAATTGAAGGCTCTGCTGAATGACAGTTACTGAAAAGTGTTTATAGCACTTGAAGTGGTGTTAGTTTTGTTCTTGAAAAAAATACTTGACACTTGTAAAAAGTGAGTGCTGTAAGCAGTGTTTAGCAAGTGTTGTCAAACAAAGCCTTAAATGATTAATAAACACTTTCAATAAGCAATCTGGAAACACTTGCAGAGAAGCACTCTTCACATCTTTGCATCATAAACAAAATACTTGACACTTGTAAAAAGTGAGTGCTGTAAGCAGTGTTTATTAAGTGTTGTCAAACAAAGCTTTAAATGACTAATAAACACTCTCAATAAGCAGTCTGGAAACACTTGCAGGGAAGCACTTCACATCTTTGCATCATAAACAGAACAGACGCCATTGATTTTTTTTTTCAAACTACCCATGATAAGTGTTTCTAAGCACATGCAGCCCCAAACATGACTGAACTCTAGTATCATAGGATACCGTATTGTTGAAACATTGAAGCTGTGTTCGTGCAGGGGCATATGGACTTCTTCCGGACAACTGGTTTTGCATATGGCATTCGGGTAAGTTGTTGGAATCCGACTCTCAAGTGCTTCAATTAGTTGATAGTTTTTTCATTTGGTGTTTTTTGTTTCACATCCCTTTTTGCCTTTTGACAACAGGATGAACCAAACGCAAGGTCCGCGCCATTACACGATGATTCATAAAGACACACGCATGGCGAGACAAGCATGCTCGTTGTCCAAATGGGTTGTCTTTTTGAATGGGAAAGAGCTTCCTGACAGTCAGTTTTGGTGAGGAAACAGGTGGTTTAAGGTATAGAATGCAAGCTTAGGGTTCAGCCTTGCTTGTTGTACAATAAGGGTGTAGGCTGTGCATATGTTTGAGCTCAACAGGCTCTGTTCTGTATACATAGTGAGTTTGTTTATACGTTACTGCCTTCCATTTAGATTCAATGGTGGTTTCACTATTGCAGTGCTTTGGAATCTTCTCCTCCCCATATGGTCCTCTCTTTGAATTCTTTAATTCTAAAAATGGGAGGCCATTTTGTTATTTGTAACTTGGAAAAATCACTTGAAAGATTGTAATGATGATGCATTTCATGTTTTACATTGTGTTTTGTTTTTTACATTGTGTTATTTTGATCATTGGTAATTGTATTTTTAAACCGAAAATCATATTGTTATTTTTATCATGTGATATTTAGCATGAACTTTCCTTCGCTAGAGATTTATTTTATCAGATAGGTATTATTTTTATGATGAATATTGGAAAATTTGGTTTCATTACTCTTAACATAACTAAGGGATCATCATCTTTGTCTTACATGATGCCAATCAATTGGGGTCATTTACAATTCCAAAATTTCTAGTAATCAAATATAATTATGTTATGTTTGAAATTATTTCACAATTTAAAGATATTATTAACATGGATATCTTATAAAAATTGATGATAAATCATGAAACCTGACAAAGTGGTTATGTTCTTTTTCATGAAGTGAATGCGGCTACTAGTGGTGACATCTCAAATGATTGTGGTCATGTGAATAATCAATGTGGTTAGGTGACAAAATTCATGCTCGAGGTATACATGACATCATATTTGATGATATGGGAATGTGAATAATCATAACTAGCCCAATGATGATCAATCACATTTAAAATAGTCTAAACTTGTTTGATAAGGCTGACAATTGTCATGCTAAGGCTCGTTGTTGGCAAGGAAATCAACAATCGCCCTCTCAATATGCTGTTAACTCTAACAATTCCATCTCGTTGAATGAAAAATCATTAACGTCTTTGATAAATGAGAAGGAATTTACTAAATATCAAGATAATACATATCGTCAAAGAAAAATGTTTTCTTATATGAGAATTATAGTTATGAGAACAAGATGCACAACCCACTTAGCCAGTTTGCAATTATCAATGCTAAATGTAACACTCCAAAAATTCACAAATAGATTTATTATAGAATGCATGAAACATTGAGTCTCTACAAAACACCACTTTGTTATAACCTAGTCAAGTAAACATAGTATTTTCATCTCTGTGATTTGAATTTTGAAAAACTGACATATACGGTTGCGTTCAGTAAGATATTTAGAGTCTTATAAGACAAACTTAATTTTTGGTGAATAGCAACATACCCTTACGAATAATGACATACCCTTATTAATAGTAATGAATAGTAATGAATATTAAATCATATAAAAAAATAGAAACTTCACCCATGAATGTATAAATACAATTTAGACATCTTAAAAGTGAAAAAAGGATCATAGTATAAGTATTAATATTTTTGTATGACATAAATATTTAAATTATATTTCTCTGATTAATTTAATAATTTAAAATGGAAATGTATTTTCATAAAATGTAATCACAAATTGTTACTTTATTGTCTTATGATTATAAGATAATTTTACAGGACCTTGATTAATTTCTCAAGGTCTTATAAAACGAGTTATAGTTTTAAAGTGTTTTTTTGGAATAAATTATGATTTTATTTAAAAATTAAATTAAAAATATTTAGAAATTTATTTTCAAAAAATGGAGTTAATTTTTGAATTCTACACGTCAGAAAATGGTTAGGGTGAATTTTTAAGATTTTTATAAAATACTAGAATTTTTTGTGAATAGTAAAAATACAATTTTGAGTTTTCGGTAGTTTAATGACATCATAATGACATAATAATTAAAATAAAAGGCTGGTCCACTTGTGTACAGTAACTTATGACATGAGGTGTCCCAAGTGGCTAAAACCATGGGCAAACCCATGGTTTTACAAAAACCATTAATGAGGTGTCTTTTTAAATTAATAAAAAATTCTCTCTTTTACTATAAATACCCACTCATCCATTCGTTTTCTTTCATTTCAAATCCCTCATCCTCGAATCTCTATTGGTTTTACCTCCCTAGGAGTCCTCCCAAGGTGTCCTTAAGCCCCCAAGGTCCCAACCTTCAAGTTCTAGGAGTTATTCTACAAGGTAAGAGAACCTTTCACCCTCATCTTTTAGCCAACACTTATTTTATGTTATCTCTTTGAATTTCCATTCTCATATGTTGGGGTTTGATATTATGTATTCCTCTTACTGTCCTTTTGATGTCATATGATGAGATCCCCCTTTTCTCTCATCAATTCATTTTATGAAATTTTAAGCGATGCCGTTAGACTGCTGAATTTTCATAAGGGATCTCTCAACTTTTCTTTTATTTTCAAGTTCATCTCTTTTATTTTTTTATCCTCACCTCCTCTGTCCAAATGACCATGATAACTCCAGTATCATCTATATACTAGAAGTATATCATGTGAATGGAAGAACCATCATCAATATTCTTACTCCATCCCTTTTATTTTTATAAACGAAATCAATGTCCATGAGATTCCAATTTATAACCTTTGTGAACGACGAAGTTTCGTTCTTCAATTTATCCTTCATTACTAGCCATGAAACCATTTTTATGGTTGAACCAAACTATAATATATGTATTATAACCTAATTAATATTCAGAAACTGGTATATGTACATATTATTAATTTTGTGACAATGCTAGTTCATAATAATCCAAATATCGCCAAATAATCGAAGTGGTTGTCATCTAATGATTCATCCTCATTCCATGTAACCAAAAGATTGAAATAACCATTAAAAATTATGGATGTTCATAAATAATATGTAATTTCAATTCTGGAGATTTACAACCATTCCACATGAACTCCATTACTTAAAAACAAGTGAACCGACTATGAAAATAAAGAAAATGAACACTCCAAAATGATGAAATTCGATATTATAACTTATCAATAAGGACATAAATGAACTAAAAATAATTATGATAAACTAAATACATGTCTAATAGGTTTTGAATTAAGTTATTAATGAGTATAATTTCATATTCCAGGACCTTAAGTTCAAGAGCGGAACACATTCAGACTTAAGGTAAGGGTTTCTTCATCTCACTTCCATTTTTGTGAGATTTTCCATATTCACTACCAATACCTGTGTATGGTGTATGTATACTGCCCATTGATGTAACATATCATGAAAATATTTATTTTCATGGTATTCAATGTATCATTTTAATATTATTAATTTTGGGGCATATGAATCGTTTGATTACAAATTGGTAAGAGTTTTCCACCCGAACTTCCATTTTCATTCGGGTTACTTTCATTGTCTAACTACCTCTATGAAATTATTATATATTATTATATACTCCTCATAAATTCTGCGTAAGTGTTTTATATATGTTTTTTAACTAGAATACTTCCTTATTTTATGGGGAGTTACACGTTTTAAAAGTAACTTTCAAAATTATTTCTGAAATACAAACCCGATTCATGGGATCTTTTCGAATTGTTATCCGTTTTCAAGTGTACACCAGAATCTGTTTTAATCCAACATTATTTTTTTATAAAAACTCTCATTTTATCAAGAAAAATGATCTTGGGTCATTTTTGGATTTAATAGGACAAACATGTCTTTCCACTTTAAAATTCTCTTTAATACATTCCTTAAAATGCTCTAAAATGATTTAGTTCTAAAGAATCTTAAGAACTCTTTTTACATGATGTCACTTCAGTGGGACATCATTTATGCCTAAAATATAATTTCAATGTCCTAGTATTTTATTTTTTGGGATATTCATGTTGACAAACTGATTTCACAGAAAATACAAAGGATTTTCCAAAAGAACTATTCTTTCCAAAGTAAAAAGGATTATTCTCATCTCACTTTATCTTTTATGAGATATATTCCTTGTTCACCACTTACTTCTTACTTGTGGTGTATGTAATTCCCTTTGGTATATCATATCAAGAGTCTCCTTATTCTTATAATATTCTAAGGGATTGTGATTTGAATGTTTCAAGGTGGTATGTGACACTTTAGAAGGTTTAAGGATTATTTCCTCAAGGATTTTTCAATGGTATCATTTAAAAGTATCCTCATCTATGTCAACATACTTTGTTGAATCTTGTACTTCATTGAGGTTTATCTCCCATGATATCTTATACCATATTTAATTGAATGGTCTATGATTAGTTTGACTGTGTTGATGTTATTAATATTTTCATGACTTATTATATTCCCCATTTACTGATTTTATATGAAATGTGCATAATTTGTGTGAAATATTTATGTTTTAATATTAAGTATAATTTTTGAGCATTTTTAGAAGTAGTCCAATTGAGTCAGTTTAATGTTTTAATAATAACTGTCACTATAATGATCCAAATTGTGTGGTTCTTGTTTTGTAGGATTCTCCTTTCAATACACAACATTTCATTATAAGGTACCATGAGCCAATTCTGCCATTTGAAGGGTCATATGGTCCTCACAAACAAGACCAAAGAATCTGTGAACAAACTGGACCAGCCTTGAAGATTGATTTACCGGGATCAATCCAGAAGTCCAAAAACATTAACTCTCCACCATAATTCGGGGGACACTACATGTCATCTTGGATAAAAATTTCAAGGCCCAAATCCAAGTACAAGGGTCCCAAATAAAGTTTTGAAGTCCAGCCCACCATTCTGGCCGAGAATTAAAATCAGTATAGTATGCATGACATATCTCATGATGTAAGCATCAAATAGAGCTGAGATTTTTCAGTGTGAAATAGGAGATATATGCGGACGACTTTTTTGAAGAAAACATTCGGATTGGAAGGCATCTTCATATTCAAAAACCCTTTCACATTATAGACTTCAAAAAGACTGGATTGAAATGGTCAGTTTAAGTTTGTTTAATCAACCGGACATAACTTTTTATCCTTACGTCCAAATGACTCCAAATTTTGAGAGTAGTCGGCCAAAATTATTTTCTAAAACTTTTAAGAAGGAGATATGTGAAGATTCGGCTGTCTGAATAGCCAAATTGGCGATGAAAGTGGAGGGACATATTGGGAATGCAAACAGTCCACTCCTTGGGCTATAAATACTCTCCCCTTCTCTCCTTGAGAGGGGTTGGCATTTCAGAAGAGAGGATATCATATTGGCACGACCAAAGCCTTGCCAAAGTCTTGGGAGGACCTTCCATACTCAAGTTTTCACTTGAGAGACCTTTTCTCCTCTCTTTGTTTTCACTTAATTTCGTGTTCTTCGTTTTTGTAATTTTGTAAGTCCTTTCTTTGTAATTCTGTTTTAATGCAAGTTACTTCTTCAATATCTCTTATTCTCATCCACCTTCTGTAGTTTAATTTTTATTTTCTTAAAATAGTTTAAATTCAGTTGAATCCCCTTCCCTTCTTTTGCTTCCTCATTCAATCGAAAATCCGTTTTTAATTATCATCATCGTTCGTGTGTGTGTGTCGACGTACCACTCTTTTCTAATCCCTTTCTTTTTCTTCTATTCTTAATTTGTCATCATAATTATTATAACCAAAATATTAAACACCCAAATGGATGAGTAAATATCTCATTGGGGTGAGTCAAAATTTAGGGATGTTAAGTGATTGAGAGTATTTGCTCGATGAGTATTCGTTAATTTAACATTGTGTATGTTGGACTTAATATGTCATGGATTAATGACATCTTTTGTTTAGAATGTGGTTTCCATGGATTATTGGAACCATAAATACACTACCATAAACAAGTACTAATTGATTTTAGAATCCTAGTTAAGTTAAGTCTTGGATTAAAGCTTTAACACTTAGGAATTCTAATCGACGCCAACTTGTGAAGTGGGTGTTAATTTAAATGCAATATAAAGCAAAGCTCAAGGATATCACAAGATTAACTCCCTAATAATGAACTCACCTCAATCTTTATCAATTTGTTGAATCAAACATCATCCATAAATTATTTCATAAGCTCTGCAAACAAACCCCCCAATTAGAATACAATTAACTAAAAACAAACGACTATTTCAAAGTATCATCGCTGAGGATTCGACCCGAGTGCTGCTATACACATTAGCAGAGCACTGGAACTTTGACCGGTCGATAGGCGACAATCGTCCGTGCGTTTCAAATGGCGCCGTTTCCGGGGATGTTTCTTTAAGTAGTCATTAGTTTCTGGTTATTGTAAAAAAAAAACAAAAAAAAAACAAATTTTTAAAAAAAAATTGAAAAAAAACACAAAGAAAAACCCGTCTTCCTCTTAAAAATCATAAACTGAAAAAATACAAAGAAAAACTCACCTTACTCATCCTTTCTAAATCTCTTTGAATGCCCCGCAGCCTCCCAAACAATCCCTCGGATTTGTTTGACACTGAAATTGATAGAACTCTTCGTCGACTTAGGAGGACCATTAGGGATAACCAAATCACCCAAGAACCAATCATTGCCCTACCAATTGAATTCGATATGGCCAATCCTAGGGAACAAACATTGAAAGAACTCGCTGCCCCTGATATGAATTACCAACCTCTTGGTATTCAATATCCAAATATAGAGGCTGACTTTGAACTCAAATCAGGTTTGATTCATCTTCTCCCTCATTTCCACAGGCTAGCCGGTGAGGATCCACATCTCCACCTTAAAGAGTTCCAAGTAGTGTGCTCTACCATGAATCCTCAAGGGGTTTCTGAAGAACAAATCAAACTCCGAGCATTCCTTTTTTCCCTAGCTAACACTGCTAAGTCATGGCTCTACTACCTTCCTCCTGATTTCATAACTACATGGAATGACATGAAGCGACTCTTCTTAGAGAAATTCTTTCCTGCTTCTCTTACTACTTCTATCCGAAAGGAAATAAGTGGTATACGTCAATTCCCAAGTGAATCACTCCATGAGTACTGGGAGAGGTTCAAAAATCTTGTTGCAACTTTCCCACATTATCAAATCCCCGACCAACTCTTGATCCAATAATTCTATGAGGGGTTATTGGCTATGGAGAGAAATCTCATAGATGCCGCAAGTGGTGGTGCTCTTGTTGATAAAACTCCTGCAGCTGCAAGAGATCTCATAAGTAACATGGCTGCAAACACACAACAATTCCATACTCGAGCACATGCTCAAGTCAAACAAGCCCAAGATAATCAATCAATTGAGCCGAACAAAATGACTGAGTGGATGAGTGAACTTACAGGTCTTGTGCGTCAACTAGCGGTGGCTACCAAATCCCCAACCTCGTCTTCTCCGCAATCAATGTTTCCTGGACCTGTCAAAAACTGTGGAATCTGCAACTCTTCATCTCATCCAACTGACACATGTCCACAACTTCAAGAGGATCAATCCGATTCATCTGGACCAATGGATCTCAATGCAGCATATGCTCAGCGGAACCCCAATCCTCAACTATCAGGTCAGTTTGTTAGAAACTTCAACCAACCTCACTCCGAGCCTTTCTCTTCTTCCTATAACCAAGGCCTTAGGTATGGTAATCCCATATCTCACCCCCCTCAATTCCCTCCTCAAAACCCAAACCAGTTCCAATATGGTCAAGGTGGTGGTAACTTCCATCAACCTTATCCTTTTGCTCCTCAACCTCAAAGGAACAATCCTCCTCCTGGATTCCACTATCTGAATGAGCCTTCCCAATTCCCAACTCAATACAATCGCTTTCCCAAGAACCAAAATCAAGGAAATCCCAACCAGGGACAAGCCTCTTATTCCAAGCAACCATGGGAAAGTGCAGTGGAAGATCTTGCCTCCTTCACCTGTTCTAGACTTAAAAACATTGAAACTCAAATAGGTCAACTTGCATCCCACCTAAGCCAGCAACAACAATCAAATTCTTCCCAACTCCCAGCTCAACCATTACCCAACCCCAAGGGTAATGTAAGTGCAATTGCACTTAGATCAGGAAAACAACTTGCTATGCCTCAAGATAAATCCTCAAACCCTCCTTTGAATGTTGACCTAGAAAATGAAAAGAAAAATAAAATTGAAAAGGAATCTGAATCCATTCCATCACCTCCTTCCATTCCACTTAGGAATCCAATTCCTTTTCCTCAAGCCGTTTCTAAACCAAGGAAGTCCTTTGAACCTGATCCTGAAATGATCGACATGTTTAGACGTGTTGAAGTCAACATTCCCCTCTTAGATGCCATAAAAAAATTCCTAAGTATGCCAAGTTTCTTAAGGAGTTGTGTACCCACAAGAGGCAACTTAGGACCTTTGAAAATATTTCCACCCAGCAGTCCATACCCATTAAGTGCAAAGATCCAGGTACCTTTACAGTCCCATGCCAAATTGGAAGTTCCAACTTTGATGATGCACTCATAGACCTAGGAGCCTCAATTAATATCATGCCCAAATACATATTCTCCAACCTTGGTCTAGGTCCCTTACACCCAACGGGTGTTGTCATTCAGTTAGCCAATCAAAGCACAACCAGTCCTGAGGGAATAATTGAGGATGTCCTTGTCCGAGTCAATGATCTTATCTTCCCTGCTGATTTCTATATCCTTGAAATGGAAGGTGAGACGAACTCTTCTCGATCTCCCCTAATTCTAGGAAGACCATTCCTTATGACATCTAAAACCAAAATTGATGTCCATGCTGGAATCTTATCCATGGAATTTGGAGACCAACTGGTCAAGTTCAACATTTTCCAAGCCATGCGATACCCATTAGAGAATCAATCTTTATTCTCTATCCATGTTTCTGAAACTCCCTCTGAGAGTGTGTTGAATCCTAATCCGTCATGTTCTTCATGTTCTACTAATAGAGGAGTTTGTGAATATTGCATCCTCATTAACCAAGTGATTAATGGTGAAATTGATGTTGTCATTACAAATGAAAACTCCATTGATCTAAAGGATCTTGAAAACTCTTTGGAATCTCATCTCACCTCTGACCTCCAATGCTCCAACATGGATGGTAATGAGGAAAATGAACTAGAATGCTCATTTGTTGATTCAGATCAGATTATCCCACATTCATCCTTTCATATCCATGATTCTGAAAATTCTATTATATGTGAAGTGAACCTTGAACCAATGTGTTTATATTGTCCTGATGGTAGTGATGTTTGTGATATTTGTACCCTAATTAATAAAGTGATCACTGATGAGGTTGAAATTGACCATTCTTTGGCGAACAACATTGAAATAAAGGATATTGAAAATTTTATTCAGTATTATGACTCCACTGATCCTCATTACTCTACATCGGTAAGTGATGAAATAAATGAGTCAAAAACAATTGGGATCTCATACTGTAGTTCTGTGTTATCTGATCCTCACAAAAATGAACCATCAGAATTGAACCATATTCCTGAATTTCCAAGCATAGAAAACCAGAACATTGTGGATAACATCATTCCTCAGGTTGAAGACCAAAGTGAGGATAGAAATATTCTCTTTCCACCCCCATTGAATTTCAAGCACACCAACAAGGATGGGAAGAAATTATCCAATGAATCATCAGGCCTCCCAAAGAAAAAGTTTTTCTGGAAGCACACTGGAGTTGAGAAAATACGATGGCCACCGTCAGACTATGGGTAGTCCACTGCAATTGTCCAGCTGTAGACAGATAAATGCAGCACTTCTTGGGAGGCAACCCATGTTTTCTTTTACTTTTATGAAATTTCAATTTCTTTTTAGTTTTTCATTATATGAATAATGAATTTTCTTTTTTAGGTAACATCCCACAATCTTGGATCAACCTCGAATTCCACCGAATCCCCAAATTATCTAGCTGACCTACCACTGGATGGAGAAGGCGACCTGCCAAATCCAAACCAGGGGGCACCTCTTTACCTTTAACTCTCTCTCTATCTCTTCATCTCTCTACCTCTTTCTTCTTCTTCCTCCCTCTTTCATTTTTTTACCACTTTATTCATCAAACCCTTTCTTTTTATCTTTCTTGTGTGGGTGTGTATCTAAAAAAAACCTTAAAAACTAAAAAAAAACCAAAAAAACACAATTACTTAAAAAATTACAAAAAAAGAGTCATGCTTACTCACCATCGAGTTTTGAAATTTTGTCCAACCATTTTGGGGAGTTAACAGATATATTTTTTCTCAAAATTTTTGTATTTTCATCATGACTTTGGATAAAGAATTTTGTGTCAAAACCAACACATTTTGAATGCTCAATTTTTGATTTGGAAAATGCTTTTCCCAAACCGTGAGAACAAAAAATTGATTTCATGCCAAGGCCACCTATGGCCATCTTTTCAAAATGTGTGTTTTCACTCCCATTTGTGAGTCTTGAGTTTGTGGACCTTCGAGCTGAATTTCCTGCCTTAGTGTGCATTAATATGATAGAGGCATTTTCTGAACCACATGAAAATCACAATAGCCAAATAGACTCCCATAACCCTTACATTAATCATCCTTTTGAAATCCCCTTCAATACTATGAAAACATTTTCTTTGATAGCCACATTACAAGCCCAATACCCTATCCCACCTAATATCAACATGGATTTTCATTGCATAAGTTTTTGAAATTTAAGTGTGGGGGGGGAATGAATTTCATTTTTGGGTATCATTTCCTTACTTTCTGGTGTGTTATCATATGCTTGAGCACAAGCATCCATTTTAGTGTGGGAGGGAGGTTGTCATTCAGTGAATGTATTGTACAAATTATATTGAAAAGTGTTAAAAAAAATCAAAAAAAAAAAAATCAAAAAAAAAAAAATCAAAAAAAAAAAAATGAAACAAATGGGTTGTGTCTTGGGTAGGTCAAAAATCACTCTTCCTCAACCTTTGATCTTGTTATAACTATTACAATTAGTGTCGTGAGGAGATCAAACATGGGTTGGGATATGAGTGTGAGATCTGTCTCAAGGTCAACTTTCGAAAAAACAAAGAAAAAAAAAGGAAGAAAAGAACACTTGCATTATATTCTTATATCATTGGGAGATGTTTGGTGGTTTGTAAATATTTCATCTTCTCATCCCCTTAATATTTTCTTCCTCTATTGTGTCTTTCTTCACACAATAATTCCCTTGTAAATATGTGTTTTCATTTCCTTCCATGTTTTATTTCAAAAAAATGTGTATTGTTTTTCTATGTTGGTATTTTAACCCTCTTATTCTCTCTCTAGGACATTATATTCCTACCGTCCCATAGCCACAGAAAAACCCCTTAAAAAGACCTCTTGATTATTGTGCAATTTGGATAGGGATTGGAAGCTGAGAGCTCTTTTCAAACTCTAAGATTTTCACTTTTGGTTGGTGAAAGAGTGAACCTCCACAAATAAATTTTATCATCTTGAGAGGTGTGAGTTTTGAGTGTCCACATTCTCCATTTCTAAATTTGAGCATGGAAAAATGAATTATTTTTGGAACATTGTTTCTGTAACAACTTGTGGTGGATTTCAAAATGGATGAGTGAAATAGTCTAAACCTCCCCTGATTGGAGAAAACAAAATTTTAATATTTGTTGGTGAGTGGAAATGATTTTGTCATGTTTTTATATTTGTTGCACATGAGGACATGCACAAAACTAAGTGTGGGGGAGTTGATGTTATTAATATTTTCATGAATTATTATATTCCCCCTTTACTTATTTTATATGAAATGTGCATAATTTGTGTGAAATATTAATGTTTTAATATTAAGTATAATTTTTGAGCATTTTTAGAAGTAGTCCAATTGAGTCAGTTTAATGTTTTAATAATAACTGTCACTATAATGATCCAAATTGTGTGGTTCTTGTTTTGTATGATTCTCCTTTCAATATAAAACATTTCATTAGAAGGTACCATGAGCCAATTCTTTCATTTGAAGGGTCATATGGTCCTCACAAACAAGACCAAAGAATCTGTGAACAAACTGGACCAGCTTTGAAGATTTATTTACTAGGATCAATCCAGAAGTCCAAAAACATTAAATCTCCACCATAATTAGGGGGACACTACATTTCATCTTGTATAAAAATTTCAAGGCCTAAATCTAAGTACAAGGGGCCCAAATAAAGCTTTTAAGTCCAGCCCACCATTCTGGACGAGAATTAAAATCAGTATAGTATGCATAACATATATCATGATGTAAGAATCAAATAGAGCTGAGATTTTTCAGTGTGAAAGAGGAGATATATGTGGCCGACTTTGTTGAATAAACCATTCGGTTTTGAAGGCATATTCATATTAAAAAACCCTTTCACATTATGGACTTCAAAAAGACTGGATTGAAATGAACAGTTTAAGTTTGTTTAATCAACCAGCCATAACTTTTGATCCTTACGTCCAAATGACTCCAAATTTTGAGATTAGTCTTCCAACATTATTTTATACAAATTTTAAGAAGGAGATATTTGAAGATTTGTCTGTCTGAATAGCCAAATTGGCGATGAAAGTGAAGGGACATATTGGGAATGCAAACAGTCTACTCCTTGGGCTATAAATACTCTCCCCTTCTCTCCTTGAGAGGGGTTGGTATTTCAGAAGAGAGGATATCATATTGGCACGACCAAAGCCTTTAAAAAGGATTGAGAGGACCTTCCATACTCAAGTTTTCACTTGAGATACCTTTCCTCCTCTCTTTGTTTTCACTTAATTTCGTGTTCTTCGTTTTTGTAATTTTGTAAGTCCTTTATTTGTAATTCTGTTTTAATGCAAGTTACTTCTTCAATATCTCTTATTCTCATCCACCTTATGTATTTTAATTTTTATGTTCTTAAAATAGTTTAAATTTATTTGAATCCCCTTCCCTTCTTTTGCTTCCTCATTCAATCGAAAATCCGTTTTTAATTATCATCATCGTTCGTGTGTGTGTGTCGACGTACCACTCTTTTATAATCCCTTTCTTTTTCTTCTATTCTTAATTTATCATCATAATTATTATAACCAGAATATTAAACACCCAAATGTCTGAGTAAATATCTCATTGGGGTGAGTCAAAATTTAGGGATGTTAAGTGATTGAGAGTATTTGCTCGATGAGTATTCGTTAATTTAACATTGTGTATGTTGGACTTAATATGTCATGGATTAATGACATCTTTTGTTTAGAATGTGGTTTCCATGGATTATTGGAAAAATAAATACACTAACATAAACAAGTACTAATTGATTTTAGAATCCTAATTAAGTTAAGGCTTGGATTAAAGCTTTAACACTTAGGAATTCTAATCGACGTTAACTTGTGAAGTGGGTGTTAATTTAAATGAAATATAAAGCAAAACTCAAGGATATCACAAGCTTAACTCCCTAATAATGAACTCACCCCAATCTTTATCAATTTGTTGAATCAAACATCATCCATAAATTATTTCATAAGCTCTGTAAACAAACCCCCCAATCAGAATACAATTAACTAAAAACAAACGACTATTTCAAAGTATCATCGCCGAGGATTCGACCCGAGTGCTACTATACACATTAGCAGATCACCGGAACTTTGACCGGTCGATAGGCGATAATAGGCCGTGCGTTTCATGTGTATGTTCCATCTTAAAACCATTCACCAATTTACTCAGAATGGTTAGTGTTTAAGCTTAATGTTTGGGGAAAGTTAGTTACATTTCATATGATAGTTTCAATATGAATGTATATATTATTTATGTTTATCCCTGCTCATATAAAGAATGAATTAGACTTATTATGTGACGGGTGAGGCCCGCTATAGCCCCTCGATGCATCTGTAGGTCTCATGAGACAAATAAATGTGGAATTGGACAAGGCATTTCCCAATGTGATATATGGATATGGCCAAGGCCTAAATCATTTTTAGACGTCTTGGCCGATGCCTTGACAAAATATTTCAGAATGTCTGGCATATGAACTTCCCTCATTATGAAGCTTGTAATTTAAAGTTCATGTGGTTATTCGACTAGTAGAATACCCATGATTATGTTTTATTTATAAAATTATTTACTCATCTCATATTCCTACCATAATGTGTTCAAGTTTATTATTTTTAAATCCATGTTATTTCAATTATTCACCATGTCTTATGTTTATGCTATCTTCCGCTGTATTTCTTACCCTTACTGAGCATTTAAGCTCACCCCTTTCTTATGTTTAATTTTCCCAGGATATGAAGAAGTAAATTATGAATGACTTTCAGGCTTAATCTAGAAGGCTTGGATGTTTTCTAATGAAAAAAATTAGTGTTGTATTTCCCTTTTAAGATGTAATGTTAAACTTATATTTATGTATCTTGTTTCCAAAATCTACTAAACTAATTGGTCCTTCAGGATGCATATTCCTTATTTATATGCCAATGTAATAAAATAAGGCATCGACTCTGGATAACTAGGGTCGGGTCCTTATAGTTGGTATAAGAGGAAGTTTAGTAGCAAACTTGGAAACTAGATTTAGAAAATGTTGATTAGGGAAAAAATCCCTAAGATAGTCTTTGAGGATAAGCATACAAGAACATCCTAGTATTTTGTTAAGGAATAGATTATGTGGATCATTCTAGAAAATACATCCTTGTCTGGATACAAATAGGTAGAGGTGGATCTGGAACAGATGTACCTAGGAGTGAAAACTCTAACAAGGAGTTTCGGGCTTGACATGAGGTATCCTGGTACACAAAAATGGGCCTTGCTGCACTCTTGGTATTAACACTCCCGGGGGATATGCTTAGGATAATTCACATTTTATTTACCAACCATTATAAAGTATTTATTCCCCCAAAGTAACAAAAGTATATGGTTCTAGTATTTACGATGTATAAATTTATGCTATGTGCTATACCATGTTTAGATTCATAGAGAGTTCATAATGTTACCAACTAATATATAATATGGAATTGATTAGAAATGAAACCTAGAAGAAGAAATGAGAACTTCACCAATGCAAGAGATGCGAAGAGTAAGAAGGATCATATCTCTGATGGTCTTAAGACATCATTTCAAAGGAAGATTGTCTCCCAAGTATCCTCATCACATGAGGAAATAATATCATGTGTTGAAAAGGTATGTAAAGACTTCTTTGAGTCCTATGGATTTTAAGGGAAGAAAAAGAAGAAGAGGATGGAAGGGAAAAACATGGATAAAGGGAAGAAGAGAAAGATGTATTTTCCCACATGTGATAATTTTGGAAGGAAACACCTTGGTATATGCTTGAGAGGAAAAGGAGTTATCTTCAAGTGTGGAGAAAAATGACACCATGCTCGTAATTGTAAGATAAGGAAATAATTTCCCTATAATCAATGCATCAACTGTAAGGAGATAGGACACTATTCGAATCAATGTCCCAATTGCCAAAAGAATATACCCCAAATAATGATTTTGGATAATGATAAAGTTATGATGCTACCGAAGATGAAGTAGAATGATTAATATTCCTAGTCAAGAATCATGTCATTTGAATATTTTGTCAGTATTGTACTGGTTGTAATAATTATGAGATTTATAAGGATTGCACTGTAGTACTATTTCATTAAGGATTTGAGGTCATATGGTGAATGGTACAAAGGAAAAGTGATTCAGTAGAAAGTTAAACTTTTTAGAAAAACACATTATTGAGGGAAAGACCACCCTTAATATATATATATATATATATATATATATATATATCTCATGTTGAGATAATGATAAAGATATGATTGATTCAGATAAGTACTGACTACCTTGGAACTAATTATTGAATTGTCGAGAAGTGGTCTATGCCATCATCGATGAAGTTTACAACACTTTTGGATTTAAGGAATATATCCAATAACATGTATCTTACTTAAGGACTACAGAGGAATGCATGTTTCCAATATGGTTTTTATGGTAATTCAAGTTATTACCATATTTCAAGAGGACACATGATGATTTTATTCACATGTTTAGAATGTGAATTTTAGAGTTGATTCTTTTTGATTAAGGGTTAATGATAAGTTCATATTGGAAATTTAGAGGCCTTCATTGTAATGTTTTGAGTAATTATATTTTGGAATTTTTAACCATTTACGAAATGGTTTTAGTTGATCATTGTATGGGTTTTAGAGTTTAATGTCGCTACACGATGGTTTGGTTATTCTTCATTGACCATGTTTTCCAATTAGAATGCATTGTTTTTTAGTAACCAATGCTTTTCCATTTCCTCTTATTAATAGAATATTTTAACTATATTCTTGATGTGGTTTTACCATAAGGTAATTTTCAAGTATCAACCATTAACTTTTGAAGTTCAATTTCAAATTTCGAGGATGAAATTTTTGTAAGGAGGGAATAATGTAACACCCCAAGAATTCAAAAATAGATTTATTATAGAATGCATGAAACACTGAGTCTCTACAAAACACCACTTTGTTATAACCTAGTAAAGTAAACATAATATTTATACCTTTGTGATTTGAATTTTGAAAACCTGACATACACGCTTGCATTCAGTAAGATATATAGAGTCTGATAAGACAAACTTATTTTTTGATGAATAGTAACACACCCCTACGAATAGTGACATACCCTTATGAATAGTAATGAATAGTAAATCATATGAAAAAAATATAAACTTCACCCATGAATGTATAAATACAATTTAGACATCTTAAAAGTGAAAAAAGGATCATAGTATAAGTATTGGTATTTTTGTATGACATAAATACTTAAATTACAATTTTCTGATTAATTTAATAATTTAAAATGGAAATGTATTTTCATAAAATGTAATCACAAATTTTTACTTTATTGTCTTATGATTATAATATAATTTTATAGGACTTTGATTAATTTCTCAAGGTCTTATAAAACGAGTTATAGTTTTAAAGTGGTTTTTTTGGAATAATTTATGATTTTATTAAAAAATTAAATTAAAATTATTTAGAAAATTATTTTTAAAAAATGGAGTTAATTTTTGAATTCTACATGTTGAAAAATGGTTAGGGTGAATTTTTGGGATTTTTCTAAAATACTTGAATTTTTTGTGAATAGTAAAAATACAGTTTTGAGTTTTTGGTAGTTTAATGACATCACAATGACATAATAATTAAAATAAAAGGCTGGTAGACTTATGTACAGTAACTTATGACATGAGGTGTCCCAAGTGGATAAAACCATGGGTAAATACCATGGTCAAGCCCATGGTTTTACAAAAACCACTAATGATGTGTCTTTTTAAATTAATAAAAAATTCTCTCTCTTTTACTATAATACCCTCTCATCCATTATTTTTATTTCATTCAAAATCCCTCATCCTAGAATATATGGTGGTTTTACCTCCTTAGGAGTACTCCCAAGGTGTTATTAATCCCCCAAGGTCCCAAACTTCAAGTTCTAGGAGTTACTCTACAAGGTAAGGGAACCTTTCACCCTGCTATTTTAGTCAACACTTCTTTTATGTTATCTCTTTGAATTTACATTATCATATTTTGGGGTTTGATATTATGTATTCATATTACTGTAATTTTTATGTCCATATTATTAGATCCCATTTTTATCTCATCAGTTAATTTTATGAAATTTTAAGCGACGCCTTTAGGCTGCCGAATTTTCATAAGGGATCTCTCAACTTTTCTTTTGTCTTCAAGTTCATCTCTTTTCTTTTTCTATCCTCACCTCCTCTATCCAAATGACCATGATAACTCTAGTATCATCTATATACTATAATTATATAATTTTAATGGATGAACTATCATCAATATTCTTACTCCCTCCCTTTTATTTTTATAAACGAAATCAACGTCCATGAGGTTCCAATTTATAACCTTTATGGATGATGAAGTTTTGTTCTTCAATTTATCCTTCATTACTGGTAATGAAACCATTTTTATGGTTAAACCAGACTATAATATATGTATTATAACCTAATTAATATTCAAGAACTAGTATATGTACATATTATTAATTTTATGACAATACTAGTTCATAATAATCCAAATATCGCCAAATAATCGAAGTGGTTGTCATCTAATGATTCATCCTCATTCCATGTAAACAAATGATTGAAATGACCATTAAAAATTCAGGATATTAATAAATAATATATAATTTAAATTCTGTAGATTTACAACCATTCCACATGAACTCCATTACTTAAAAACAAATGAACTGATTATGAAAATCAAGAAAATGAACACTCCAGAACGACGAAATTCAATATTTTAACTTATCAATAAGGATATAAACGAACTAAATAGAATTATGATAAACTAAATAAATGTATAATAGGTTCTGAATTAAGTTATTAATGAGTATAATTTTATATTTCAGGACCTTAAGTTCAAGAAC
The DNA here is from genome assembly GCA_963277665.1 of Viscum album. NCBI lineage: Eukaryota > Viridiplantae > Streptophyta > Magnoliopsida > Santalales > Viscaceae > Viscum > Viscum album. The sequence goes on from OY728138.1 coordinate 1,791,997,325, forward strand.
AGAACACATTCGGACTTAAGGTAAGAGTTTCTTCATCTCACTTCCATTTTTGTAAGATTTTCCACATTCGCTACTAATACTTGTGTATGGTGCATGTATGATGCCCATGATGTAACATATTATGAAAATATTTATTTTCATGGTATTAAATGCATCATTTTAATATTATTAATTTTGGTTCATATGGATCGTTTGATTACAAAGTGTTAAGGGTTTTCCACCTGAACTTGTATTTTCATTCAAGTTACTTTCATTGTCTAATTAACTCTATGAAACTCTTATGTATTATTATGTACTCCTCATAAATTCTGTGTGAGTGTTTTATATATGTTTTCCAACCATAATACTTCCTTATTTTATGGGGAGTTACACGTTTTAAAAGGAACTTTCAAAATTATTTCTGAAATACAAACCCAATTCAAGGGATCTTTTCGAATTGTTACCCGTTTTCAAGTGTAAACCAGAATATGTTTTAGGCCACCATTATTTTTATAAAAACTCTCATTTTATCATGAAAAAATGATCTTGTTTAATTTCTGGATTTAATAGAACAAATGTGTATTTACACTTTAAAATTCTCTTTAATACTTTCCTTAAAATGCTCTAAAATGATTTAGTTATAAAGAATCTTAAAAAATATTTTTTCATGATATCACTTCAGTGGGACATCATTTATGCCTAAAATATAATTTCAATGTCCTAGTATTTTATTTTCTGGGATATTCATGTTTACAAACTTATTTCACGGAAAATACAAAGGATTTCCAAAAGAACTCTTCTTTCCAAAGTAAAAAGGATTATTCTCATCTCACTTTATCTTTTATGAGATATATTCCTTGTTCACCACTTAATTCATACTTGTGGTGTATGTATTTCCCTTTGGTATATCATATCAAGAGTATCCTTATTCTCATAATATTCTAAGGGATTATGATTTGAATGTTTCAAGGTGGTATGGGACACTTTGGAAAGGATAATTTCCTCAAGGATTTTTCAATGGACTCATTTAAAACTATCCTCATCCATGTCAACATCCTTTGTTGAATCTTGTAATTAATTGAGGTTTATCTCATATGATATCATATACCATATTTAATTTAATGTTTTATGATTAGTTTTACTGTGGATGTTCTATCTTAAAACCATTCACCAATTTACTCGGAATGGTTAGTGTTTAAGATTAATGTTTGGGAAAAGTTAGTTACATTTCATATGATAGTTTCAATATAAATGTATATGTTGTTTATGTTTATCCCCAATCATATAAGGAATTCATTGGACTTATTATGTGATGGGTGGGGCCTGTTATATCCCCTCGATGCATCAGTAGGTCTCATAAGACAAATAGACATGGAATTGGCCAATGACTTTCCTAATGTGATATATGGATTTGGCCGAGGCCTAAATAATTTTTAGACATCTTGGATGAGGCCTTGAAAAAATATTTCATAATGTCCGGCATATTCACTTCCCTCATTATGAAGTTAGTAATTGAAATTTCATGTGGTTATTTGACTAGTAGAATACCCATTATTATGTTTTATTTATGACATTATTTACTCAGCTCATATTCCTACCATAATGTGTTCAAGTTTATTATTTTTAAAGGCATGTGGTTTCAATTATTCACCATGTCTTTTGTTTATGCTATATTATGCTATATTTCTTACCCTTACTAAGCATTTGAGCTCACCCCTTTCTTATATTTCATTTTCACAGGATATGAAGAATTAAGTTATGAATGACTTGCAGGCTTAATCTAGGAGGCTTGGATGTTTCTAATGGAACAAATTAGTGTTGTATTTCCATTCATGATGTAATGTTAAACTTATATTCATGTATATTGTTTCCAAAATCTACTAAACTACTTGGTCCTTCGAGATGCATATTCCTTGTTTATATGAAAATGTAATAAAATAAGACACCGACTCCGGGCAACTGGGGTCGGGTCCTTACACTAAATGCTTACAAATGTTTTGATAACTTCTTTAAAGATGAATGCTTGCATGTTTCCCATATAAAAGTTACCTAATAAAGATAGAAAGTGATGAACTATCATCAATTCCCCATGATGAGTTTTATTTAGGAGTAACCTTGAATTCTAGATCAAGTTGGTGTAATTTTTTATGAATGATATTGGAAAAAATATCTTTAGATGAATATTTTCATGTCATTCTGTTCATTTTTTCAAAGATTGGCAAATCATGTTCATAGAGATCCTTCTGAATGTCTGCTGGAGCTCAAATGGAAGTAGTTATTTTGCATGTTGACAGTTGAGGCTCTTAGATAGCCTTCATATTTTTATTTTTTGTCTTTCATGTATCAAGGTTTTCCTCCATCAAAAGTGAGGCCTTTAATATTTTTTTACTTTTCACTCAATAATGTTTTTGATAAGATATAAAAAAGGCGTTGGTTGCATACGCGTCACACACCAAAAAAGCTTTGCAGATATTTATAAATAATCAATAAAAAGAGAGGATACATCCATCAACCCACATTTTTCTAACCTAATAATGAATCATAATGATAACATGATGAATTTTGACATAACCTTGTTTTTTGGAAACTTTGTGCATTTTGAGCATATTGATGAAATGTGAATACTTGTAAAAGAAATTATCCACATTTTTGTAATATTTCAAAATAGTATAAGAAATATTGTATATATTGTATATATTTTTTTATTTACTTCTTATATGAATTTAATTTTATTTTATGATCTTCATCAGATTTAATATCCATGTTAAAGATATTTTTCTCATTGATAGTATCATGAAATATACGATTCTCATGAAAAATTAATCAGTAATGAAAAAATTAATTATACGATTCTCGTTGATAGTATCATGAAATATACGATTCTCATGTATGAAAAATATTTTACTAATCTTGAAATGATGAGTGATCATGTAAGTTGTTTAATCAGTAATGAAAAATTAATTATAGGTTTTGAAGGATAAGATATACGTTTGTCTGGTGCTACACAATTTTTGATAAATAATGCACCATTTTTTCCAAATTTTAAATAAAGTTTATTATGATTTAAATATATTTTTTAAAATGAATATCATATTGAAAAATGGATATCATATTTAATTATATATTAAGAATATGTTGAATTTAATTATATAATAAGGCTTAATAATGGAAAAAAATTGATTTAGAAGAAACTTTCAATATTTCCTTTTAGTTTGCACCATGTGAATATTAGTACAATATTACCAAATATGATAAATTAAAAATTTACCCATCTTGATACTTTAATTTCATGGAATGATTGATCAAACCATTTAAGATAAATTATGATGTGAAAGATTATTAAATGTAAAAATAAACATCCTTTAAATGACATCTTTTTAACCTAATGAATAATCACATGCTACTTGATTTCAAGGAAAAATAATTATAAGACCATCATAATAAAATATTGAGATGAAATATCCTATGTTTTTTGAAAGATTTAATAATGTTTTATGTCATCCAACGCATCCTCTGTGCATACCATCAAGATATTTTATGGTGTTTATTGACACAACTACCAAATTGTCTCATGTATATTTATTATCAACTTGCAACATGAAATTTATGAGATTACTTGCTCAAATAATCATATCAAGAGAACAATTTACAGATTAATCTATTTAACATATTTTGATTGATAATGCTTTTGCATATTCATCACATAATTTTATTAATAATTTCATGTTGATAACAATTAGTGCTGAACAACTTGTTGCCAATATTTATAATCAAAATGGTGTAGGCAAATTATTTATAAGAATTTATAGCTTGTAGCTATGAAATTGTTCATGAGGATCCAATTTTTATGTTTAGCTTGTGGACACACAATTTTACATGAAAAGACTTTGGTTCACACAAGACACCATTAGTTTCCATATATATTCAATTTTTCAATTAGATTTGGGTTATGAACTAAATATTTCACATTTAAGAACCTTTAATTATATCATATATGTGATTAAAAAACCTTTACAAAGAACTAAAATGGGATACCAAATATAGTTATGAATTTCTGTTTGAAATCAATCTCTTTAAATGATAAATTGTTTTGAGACAATGATTCACAAATAGGTTTTTTTTTATCATTTGGGATGAAAAAATTCCTATATTAAAGAGATAATATAAATCAACTATAGATAAAATATATTGGAAAATAAAACCATTAACCATGATAGATCCTCGTACAATTTTTAATGAACTAGAATTTCAAAAGATTATTCATTTTTAGATTTTTTAAATCAGTTTTTTCGATGCATTCACTGATTCTAAATGGTTACAAAGTATGATGCACCTGCTACAAATTCACTAACTAGAATAGATTGTTGGAGAATGTGTCCTAGAATACAATCATGAGATGATGGTTTGGTAAAATGTTTATATCTTGAATAAAATTATTAATATAATCCAATCTTCCATTATCAATATATTTTTCATGGTGAAAAATATATATTGTAAGCTTTCTGTCTTGATACCACTCACCAATGTTTGGACTATAGGTGTTACATGACCTTAGGTGCACCTCCCCATATGCTAGAGACTGTCAACTAATAATGAGGGTCTAGGGTGTTATTGTGGAAAGACTATACCCTCAAATCTGAGTAAAACAACATCATAAAAATAACTAAAATACATCCATAATAATAACTAGGGTATGCATAATAAATAAAAAATAATCATTCCATAATAGATGTAATGTAGAATCAGGAAGTCATACATCACAACCAATCACCCACCAGACCAATCACATATATAGATGATCAAAATAATAAAAATACTAGGATACTTTATTACTATAAGAGTTGGTGTCCTAGAACAAACTATTTGTACTTTGATTACATGAATATTTAATATATTTAAATATTAAACATCTTATTACATATTGTTTATTGTTCTGTATGACTATAGTGTAATAATGTCCTGGAGTATTTGTCTCATTTACAAGGTCATAAAATAGTTCTACGGTTGGATGACAGACTATAATGAGACACATAATATACAGACCATCAGGTGAGAGTACTCATAAGCAGATGAGACTTATTCTCACGAAGTTCACACTTGGTAATCTCCAAGATGAGAGATTATGAGAACAGACCCGCCAGTAGGAATTCCACATGTTTTGGTGTCATCAGATATTTCTATCTGTAAGTGTGTGTAATGATCCTTAGACTTTAAGATTATCATTAATACATTTCATGACTCGTGCACTTTGATTTTCTGACGAAAACCATCACACCATATGTTGGCGAGAAGTATAGTACATTGGGTGCGTCACAAGTGACATGTTATTAATGGATAAGTTGAGGAAGGATTTGTCCCTTCCATTTATAGAAGTTGATATCTCACCCCTTTGATTGAAATAGAACCGTCATGCAAAATTCCATGGCAATGGTTTAACAACGAGTTTATTTCAAGCAGTCAAAGAACGACGTATCGAGTATAAAGTTTGATGACACTATGATTCTCGCTCAAATTTACCCAAGATATGAAGGTAGAACAGTCCTTGTAGTCTAGCTTGGGTTGTCGAATCCATAGAGACCTAAGAAGTAACCTATAGACACGCACATTATAAGGACTGTTTTTGGCTATGAAGTGGCCAACTTGGGTTTATTTTAGATGGGTTTAAAGGAACTCTAATAGACTTAAGAGAATTAAATTTAAAAGGATGAGTTGATCCTAGGTTATCGCTCGGGGTGGATTGGACGTATTTCTTTTTTAATGATTTCAATTTCTTATATTTGAGATGGGTTCATTTAAGGAGATAAAACAACATCATCACTTACTGGTTTAATTCCTACAACATTTAATACTAATCACCTTTACACTTGAAGGATCAAAGTTTTGAGCACTTCAAGGTAAAGGTTCGTATTAGCACTTGAAGTGTGTGGCCTTAAATTCAACAAGGACGATGGAGTTTAAAAATCATCAAATAAAAATATCAATTGAAGAAGTGATTATACATTAATGAGGTGATAAATAAAATCCAATCCAGCCACTTTCTACTCCCTTGGATCAACCCATAAGTGGGTTATCCCTCCATTGGTCCCATGGTTTCAATGGAAGCAGAAAGTAGACTCATGAGGGAGGAAATTGAGAAGTAAAGAAAACAATAAAAATAAAATGATCACTCCACCGTTGTGTGAATAATTTCACAAGGTTTTGTGTGAATAAATTCACACCTTGATCCAATGGTATAAAATTGATATGAATAACAACAGAATAAGAGTAGAAGAAGAACTTTTATTAAGAAACTAAAGTGAATTGAACAACTTACATGTGAAAGACAAATTTGAGACAACAAAATTGCAGCATAACATTACAATTGAACAAAGCTTCCAAGATTAAAAAATACTTCACCTCCACTACCTTAAATAGGAATTTTGGGAGCCTTGGGTCGATCCTCCAACATTACAAAGTATCCCACTTGAGTATGGTAGGCCTAGGGTGGTGGAAAGTAAGGGAGAGGAGACTTTTCCACCCTTGACCCGAGTTGGCAGCCAGCTTGCTTCTACCGAACAGAATCGCTTGTAAGTCCTTATATATGTCCAAATAAGAGTGGTACATATAAGAATAAAATGGATCCCCTGATGTGTTCTAACCTACTGTAAAATTTGGGCCCATTTTGAGTTGTGGATTCCGAGATATGATCATATTAGTGGGATGTTTTTCTGGGCCGCAGAATCTGGCCCAAAATTTTGTCTCTAACTTGGGCCGCCTAAATGGGCACCATGGAGGCCGAATTAGCAGTGGATCCTGAAAGGTGATTTGTTCCTATACATGTATTATAGCATCCCACGAAATTTGGGGTTAATTGGGCCTGTATTTTGGGCCCCATAGTCTCATCAGTGGGATGATGTCCAATCTGCCTTCTCCAGAATTGCTTCCTTTCATTGCCAAATATCTCCATCATCCTCCATGAATTCTCCATTGATCCCTGTATCAAACATGTTCATATTTAAGTGAATATCAATTTAAAAAAATATAAAATTAAAATATGTATAATTATATTCCTTAAAATCATATGAATCATTGGGTACTTTAAATGATGTTAAAAAATGTACCACATAATAGTGCATTTTAAGAAGGTATTACGATCATAATGTGAAATGATGTTCAAAGTGTAAAATGCACTAAAATGGTGTTTATAAATAATAAAGAACATGGATATTATATATATTACCAATGGATATTATCCTCATTTAGTGTCTAATCACACCCCCCAACTTGAGTTTTTCTAGTCCCGAGCAAAATATATCTCAACAATATGAAATTCGAATTCTCTTTTCCAAAAAACATTTTAATACACAATGATCACCAAAAAACCTTATAACAAACAATCATGAAACCCATAAAAATATTTTAATACAAGATAGTTTCATAAGAAGATCCCAATCCCAAGCCCATTCCTTTGTTTAAATTCATTTCCATATTTCATCTAATATCAATTAAGTATGAGGATGTGTTGTGCGTCACAATAGAAATGGGGGTTCATCTTTATTCAAGGGGAAAATGATGGAAGCGCTAGGTGAAATCACATTTCAATATTAAAATTAGTATCCAATTTTTTTTGTATCATATTTTTTTGTTTTTTTTTGTTTTTTTTGCAATTTTTCCATAGTAATTGAAATTGCACTCAAAAGAGTCAACACCTGTAGTGAGACTTTGCCGATGAATCCCAGGCACAATGAAATTAGGGAACCAAGTGAAGCCCACATACTCAGGCATCATATCGATTTAACTCAGTCAAAAACAAATTCAAATTATCAAAAATATAGATAAAATTACTAACTTTGGGCCAGAAAACTATGGAGTCACGATTCCCAAGTGTCGAAAGCCTCGCATTAGGTCATTTCATTACTCTACGTACAATTTTTTTTATTGAATACTCATATTAAAACTAAAATGATCACCAAACCTATGCTATTTATTTGGGGGACCTCATGAACTCAAACTAATACCCCACTATCCAAAGGACGTGCATTGTGATCTTTTTTTATTTGGATGAAAATATAAACGATGAAATATCACATCGGACAACCACACTTTCCAAAATCTATGCTCATGAAATTATACAAGGATTAAAATCAGAATCAGGGCATGCTAAATTATTTGATATTCAGTTTCAAAGTGTGAAATGTGTATTACCATGTTCAAAGTTAAAGGAATTTTTCCTTCCATTTACACATTTTTTTTTTCAAATCATTCATTTTTTTGACACAAAAGCATTTTTTTTATTTGATCTCCCCCCCAAATTAAAATAACATTGTCCCCAGTGTTTAAAGAAAAGAAAATTTAGAAGGGTGTAGAGGTAGAGAATGAAATTTCAAAAAGGAAATTGAAAATGAGGATCATGGAATGAAGTCACCTGGTGGTTGAAGTTGAAATTCTTGCTACTCCAATTTAGTCCTTTGATATCCATGTCGCTTAAAGAGTTCCCTAGTGGAAAAAGGAAAACAAACAAACAAAAGAAAATAGTATATATATATATATATAATTAAAATATAAGTATATATATAAAATAAAATAAACTGATGATACATTTTCTTCTTTTTAAATTTCTGGGTAAGGTATTACTCAAGGATCACACCACATGACACAGATGAATATGGTGCTCCCCTTTCGTACCCATCCATACTCATAATAGAAGAACAGGTCAATAGTATATTTTTTTTATTTAATATAAACATTATTAATTAATCCTATTTAAAATATAAAGTTGATTAAAACAACAAAATGATTGGAAACTTGAAAACCATGGGTTGCCTCCCATGCAGCGCTTTGTTTAACGTCATTAGCTCGACTTGAACCCCACAACTTACCCAATACCGATTTTCAACATTTTAAGGACCACATGTTTCACCAATTCTACTAGGTTGAGATTGATTCTATTTTTATAATTTGTTTCATGCACAATCTTATGTTCTAAAACGAGTGGTAAAATCCAAGGAATATCACAAATGGTTGATCTAGTTTCCTCTATAGTATTTATGAAGACATCAATGATCATTCCAACTTTTTTGGTTTCTAGAGAAGAATGAATTCCAATTGAAAGGTCATGATTATAACTTATGAAGTGATTCTTTAGAGGTGAGGTAAGGACAATAATTTTGAGCTCAGGTTGGATAGGACATTTAGACACAAGTTGATATTTTAAATCCAGCTCAGTTTTATTTTCCAAATTTCTCAACAAAATTGGTTCCTTTTGAATAGAAGATTCAACCACCAAATTAGAAAGATCAGTTTCAGGAATGGGTATGGACTCAAAGTTTGTGATTTATCTTAATGGTTCAGTGATTTGTGTTTTTAAAAATTTATCAATGGAGTTATACTTAGGAGACTCAATCCATGATGTCAAATTCTCCACTTTTGAATCCAAAAATTCAATTTACTCCTGATTTAAAGACCCTTCAACAATTCCTTGATATTTTTCATCTATCCAAAATCCAAAGGTTGGTTCTTCAATAAATTCATGAGAGGTTTGTGGGAAACTAGACACTTCACATAAGGTTATGGAAGGGACAGTTTGTGTAGGGATGAGTTCCTCACAATTTTTAATGATTTTTAGTTCTAACCTCAATGATGAAACCTCAAAATTCATTATCTCTATTTGTTGACACAATTTTTCAAGTAATGTATGTGGATTAAGATGGATAAGGGGTTGAGACATATGGTCTATTCTAGGTGGATAATTAAGTTGTTGGAATTGCATAGGTGGGTGTTCAGATTGGCTTTGTAGGGATTGAAACTCATTATATGTTGGGATTTTTTGTGGATAATAGGAGTAAAAACATTGTGGTTCATTAGGTTTTTGATTATACCACCAGTAGAAACTAGGATGGTCATTGTACATCTCACTTGGTGTGGAGTGATCAAAGTAAGGAGAGGTTCCCCATGTTTGGATTTGTTCAAAAGGGTTTTCCATAGGAATGAAATTGGGGATGAGATAAGAGAAGTAGGATAAAAAAAGGATGATAGTGTCTAAGATAACTTACTTATGTCCCCGGAAATGGCGCCAAAATTTTATTCTCGCTCAAATTTACCCAAGAGATGCAGGTAGAACGGTCCTTGTAGTCTAGCTTGGGTTGTCGAATCCACAGAGACCTAAGAAGTAACCTATAGACACACACATTCTAAGGACTATTTTTGGCTATGAAGTGGCCAAATTGGGTTGATTTTAGATGGGTTTAAAGGAACTCTAAGATACTTAAGAGAATTCAGTTTAAAAGAATGAGTTGATCCTAGGTTATCGCTTGGGGTGTATTGGACGTATTTCATTTTTAATGATTTCAATTTCTTATATTTGAGATGGGTTCATTTAAGGAGATAATACAACATCATAAATTACTAGTTTAATTCCTACACCCTTTAATACTAATCACCTATACACTCGAAGGATCAAAGTTTTGAGCACTTCAAGGTAAAGGTTCGTATTAGCACTTGAAGTGTGTGGCCTTAAATTCAACAAGGACGATGGAGTTTAAAAATCATCAAATAAAAATCTCAATTGAAGAAGTGATTATATATTAATGAGGTGATAAATAACATCCAATACATCCCCTTGATACTCCCTTAGATCAACCCATAAGTGGGTTAGCCCTCCATTGGTCCCATGGTTTCAATGGAAGCGGAAAGTAGACTCATGAGGGAGGAAATGGAGAAGTAAAGAAAACAACAAAAATAAAATGATCACTCCACCGCTGTGTGAATAATTTCACAAGGTTTGGTGTGAATAAATTCACACCTTGATCCAACGGTATCAAAGTGATATGAAGAACAACAGAATAAGAGTAGAAGAAGAACTTTTATTAAGAAACTAAAGTGAATTGAATAACTTGCATGTGAAAGACAAATTTGAGACAACAAAATTGCAGCATAACATTACAATTGAACAAAGCATCCAAGATTAAAAACCCCTTCACCTCCACTGCCTTAAATAGTAATTTTGGGAGCCTTGGGTCGAGCCTCCAATAGTAAAAAGGATACCACTTGAGTATGGTAGGCCTAGGGTGGTGGAAAGTAAGGGAGAGGAGACTTTTCCACCCTTGACCCGAGGTGACAGCCAGCTTGCTTCCACCGAACAGACGCGATTGTAAGTCCTTATAGATGGCCTAATCAGAGTAGTACATAGAATAATAAAATGAATCCTCGAATGTATTCTAACCTCCTGTAAAATTTGGGCCCATTTGGAGTTGTGGATTCTGAGATATGATCATATTAGTGGGATGTTTTTCTGGGCCGCAAAATCTGGCCCATAATTTTATCTCTAACTTGGGCAGCCTAAATGAACACTGTGGAGGCCGAATTAGCATTGTATCCTGAAGAGTTATTTGTTCCTATACATTTATTCTAGAATCCCACTAAATGTGGGGTTAATTGGGCATGTATTTGGGTCCCCACAGTCTCATCAGTGGGCTGGTGTCCAATCGGCCTTCTCCAAAATTGCTTCCTTTCATTGCCAAATATCTCCATCATCCTCCATGAATTCTCCATTGATCCCTGAATCAAATATGTTCATATTTAAGTGTAGATAAATTTTAAGAAGGTAGTACAATCATAATGTGAAATGATGTTCAAAGTTTAAAATGCACTAAAATGGTGTTTATGAATAATAAAGAATATGGATATTATATATATTACCAATGAATATTATCCTCATTTAGTGGCTAATCACACCCCCCAACTTGAGTTTTGCTAGTCCTGAGCAAAATATATCTCAACAATATGAAATTCGAATTCCCTTTTCCAAAAAACATTTTAATACACAATGATCACCAAAAAAACTTATACCAAACAATCATGAAACCCATAAAAATATTTTAATACAAGATAGTTTCATAAGCATATCCCAATCCCAAGCCCATTCCTTTGTTCAAATTCATTTCCATATTTCATCCAATATCAATTAAGTATGAGGATGTGTTGTGCATCACAATAGAAATGGGGGTTCATCTTTATTCAAGGGGGAAATGATGTAAGCACTAGGTGAAATCACATTTCAATATTAAAATGAGTATTCAAATTTTTTTTTGTATCATATTTTTTTTGTTTGTTTTTGTTTGTTTTGTTTTTTTTTGAAATTTTTCCATAGTAATTGAAATTTCACTCAAAAGAGTCAACACCTGTAGTGAGACTTTGCCGATGACTCCCAGGCTCAAAGACCTTAGGGAACCAAGTGAAGCCCACATACTCGGGCATCATCTCGAGTTAACTCAGTCAAAAACAAATTCAAATTACCAAAAATAGAGATAAAATTACTAACTCTGGGCCAGACAACTATGGATTCATGATCCCCAAGTGCCGAAAGCCTCGCATTAGGTCATTTCATTACTCTACGTGCAATTTTTTTTATTGAATACTCATATTAAAACTAAAATGATCACCAAACCTATAATATTTATTTGGGGGACCTCATGAACTCAAACTAATACCCCACTATCCAAAGGACGTGCATTGTGATCTTTTTTTATTTGGATGAAAATATAAATGATGAAATATCACATTGGACAACCACACTTTCCAAAATCTATGCTCATGAAATTATACAAGGATTAAAATCAGAATCAGGGCATGCTAAATTATTTGATATTCAGTTTCAAAGTGTGCAATGTGTATTACCATGTTCAAAGTTAAAGGAATTTTTCCTTCCATTTACACATTTTTTTTCAAATCATTCATTTTTTTGACAAAAAAGCATTTTTTTTATTTTATCTCCCCCAACAACTTAAAATAACACTGTCCCCAGTGTTTAAAGAAAAGAAAATTTAGAAGGGTGTAGAGGTAGAGAATTAAAGTTCAAAAAGGAAATTGAAAATGAGGATCATGGAATGAAGTCACCTGGTGGTTGAAGTTGAAATTCTTGCTGCTCCAATTTAGTCCTTTGATATCCATGTCGCTTGAAGAGTTCCCTAGTGGAAAAAGGAAAAAAAAGTATATATATATATATATATAAGTAAAATATAAGTATATATATAAAATAAAATAAACTGATGATACATTGTCTTCTTTTTAAATTTCTGGGTAAGGTATTACTCAAGGATCAAACCACATGACACAGATGAAAATAGTGCTCCCCTTTCGTACCCATCCATACTAATAATAGAAGAACAGGTCAATAGTATATTTTTTTTATTTAATATAAAAATTATTAATTAATCCTATTTAAAATATAAAGTTGATTAAAACAACAAAATGATTGGAAACTTGAAAACCATGGGTTGCCTCCCATGCAACGCTTTGTTTAACATCATTAGCTCGACTTGAACCCCACAACTTACCCAATACCGATTTTCAACATTTTAAGGACAACATGTTTCACCAATTCTACTAGGTTGAGATTGATTCTATTTTTATAATTTGTTTCATGCACAAACCTATGTTCTAAAATGAGTGGTAAAATCCAAGGAATATCACAAATGGTTGATCTAGTTTCCTCTATAGTATTTCTGAAGACATCAATGATCATTCCAACTTTTTTGGTTTCAAGAGAAGAATGAATTCCAATTGAAAGGTCATGATTATAACTTATGAAGTCATTCTTTAGAGGTGAGGTAAGGAAAATAATTTTGAGCTCAGGTTGGATAGGACATTTAGACACAAGTTGATATTTTAAATCCAGCTCATTTTTATTTTCCAAATTTCTCAACAAAATTGGTTCCTTTTGAATAGAAGATTCAACCACCAAATTAGAAAGATCAGTTTCAGGAATGGGTATAGACTCAAATTTTGTGATTTCTCTTAATGGTTCAGTGGTTTGTGTTTTTGAAAATTTATCAATGGAGTTATACTTAGGAAACTCAATCCATGATGTCAAATTCTCCACTTTTGAATCCAAAAATTCAATTTCCTCCTGATTTAAAGACCCTTAAACAATTCCTTGATCTTCTTCATCTATCCAAAATCCAAAGGTTGGTTCTTCAATAAATTCATGAGAGGTTTGTGGGAAACTAAACACTTCACATAATGTTATGGAAGGGACAGTTTGTGTAGGGATGAGTTCCTCACAATTTTTAATGATTTGTAGTTCTAACCTCAATGATGAAACCTCAAAATTCATTACCTCCATTTATTGAAACAAATTTTCAAGTAATGGATGTGGATTAATATGGATAAGGGGTTGAGACATATGGTCTATTCTAGGTGGATAATTAAGTTGTTGGAATTGCACAGGTGGGTGTTTAGATTGGCTTTGTAGGGATTGGAACTCATTATATGTTGGGATGTTTTGTGGATCATATGAGTAAAAACATTTTGGTTCATTAGGTTTTTGATTATCCCATCAGTATAAACTAGGATGGTCATTGTACATCTCACTTGGTGTGGAGTGATCAAAGTAAGGAGACGTTCCCCATGTTTGGATTTGTTCAAAAGGGTTTTCCATAGGAATGAAATTGGGGATGAGATAAGAGAAGTAGGATGAAAAAAAGGATGATAGTGTCTAAGATAAATTACTTATGTCCCTGGAAACAGTGCCAAAATTTGATTCTTGCTCAAATTTACCCAAGAGATGAAGGTAGAACGGTCCTTGTAGTCTAGCTTGGGTTGTCGAATCCACAAAGACCTAAGAAGTAAACTATAGACACACACATTATAAGGACTGTTTTTGGCTGTGAAGTGGCCAAATTGGGTTGATTTTAGATGAGTTTAAAGGAACTCTAAGAGACTTAAGAGAATTCAATTTAAAAGAATGAGTTGATCCTAGGTTATCGCTCGGGGTGGATTGGACGTATTTCCTTTTTAATGATTTCAATTTCTTATATTTGAGATGAGTTCATTTAAGGAGATAAAACAACATCATCACTTACTAGTTTAATTCCTACAACCTTTAATACTAATCACCTATACACTTGAAGGATCAAAGTTTTGAGCACTTCAAGGTAAAGGTTCGTATTAGCACTTGAAGTGTGTGGCCTTAAATTTAACAAGGACGATGGAGTTTAAAAATCATAAAATAGAAATCTCAATTGAAGAAGTGATTATACATTAATGAGGTGATAAATAACATCCAATACATCCCCTTGCTACTCACTTGGATCAACCCATAAGTGGGTTAGCCCTCCATTGGTCCCATGGTTTCAATGGAAGCGGAAAGTAGACTCATGTGGGAGGAAATGGAGAAGTAAAGAAAACAACAAAAATAAAATGATCACTCCACCGTTGTGTGAATAATTTCACAAGGTTTGGTGTGAATAAATTCACACCTTGATCCAATGGTATCAAAGTAATATGAAGAAAAACAGAATAAGAGTATAAGAAGAACTTTTATTAAGAAACTAAAGTGAATTGAACAACTAACATGTGGAAGACAAATTTGAGACAACAAAATTGCAGCATAACATTACAATTGAACAAAGCATCCAAGATTAAAAAATCATTCACCTCCACTGTATTAAATAGGAATTTTGGGAGGTTTGGGTCGAGCCTCCAACTGTACAAAGGATCCCACTTGAGTATGCTAGGCCCAGGGTGGTGGAAAGTAAGGGAGAGGAGACTTTTCCACCCTTGACCCGAGGTGGCAGCCAGCTTGCTTCCACCGAACAGATGCGCTTGTAAGGCCTTCTAGATGGACGAATAAGAGTGGGAAATAGAATAATAAAATGTATCCCCTGATGTCTTATAACCTCCTGTAAAATTTGGTCCCATTTGGATTTGTGGATTCCGAGATATGATCATATTAGTGAGATGTTTTTCTGGGCCGCAGAATCTGGCCCAGAATTTTATCTCTAACTTGGGCCACCTAAATGGAGACTATGGAGGCCAAATTAGCATTGGATCATGAAGATTGATTTGTTACTATACATTTATTATAGAATACCACGAAAGTTGGGGTTAATTGGGCCTGTATTTGGGGCCCCATAGTCTCATCAGTGGGCTGGTGTCCAATCTGCCTTCTCCAGAATTGCTTCCTTTCATTGCCAAATATCTCCATCATACTCCATGAATTCTCCATTGATCCCTGAATAAAACATGTTCATATTTAAGTGCAGATAAATTTCAAAAAATATAAAATTAAAATATGTATAATTATATTCCTTAAAATCAGATGAATCATTGGGTACTTTAAATGATGTTCAAAAATGTACCACGTAATAGTGCATTTTAAGAAGGTATTACGATCATAATGTGAAATGATGTTAAAAGTGTAAAATGAACTAAAATGGTGTTTATGAATAATAAAGAACATGAATATTATATATATTACCAATTAATATTATCCTCATTTAGTGGGTAATGACACTATCATGAAACCTTCTTGATGAGATATTGAGACAAAAGGATTATATTATATAGTAAATGTTTGTATGTGGATTTCATTATTGCAACTTTAAGTTTTTTCTCTTGGGTGCCTTGACCCATTGCTTGACAATATTATTGGACTTTAGGAAATCACTCCTAATTCCAATGAAAAAGAATCTTAGAGGGTCACACACTAAGTGTTTCTGATGGTCTCGGTTAAATTCTATTTGAATTTAATTAATAGAATAAATAGTATTCTCAAGATAGTGAAATAGTTTTATTCCAGTTAAAATGATTTCATAAATTAAATAAATATTTACTCACTGAATTTTGGGTAAAATATATTTATTTATTTTATTGAACATTTAATAAATATTTATTTACAAGTTTGTAAATAAAATATTTATTTAATAGAATAAATTGTTTATTTATTTATTCGGGTGTTCAATAAATGGAAGTGGATTTCAAGAGAACCAAGGATAGTCTAGTAGTAAAATAATTATTTATAAGATGGTTAATAATTATTTATCTAGTTAGAACAAGTTAAAATAATAATAATGCTCCTATTATTTTGTAACACGAAATTTTATTTATAATTCTGTTTTGCGCATGTTGGCACACCATAAATAATGAAAAGGTATTATTATTAAAATCATAGGTTTTATATAAGGTTATAAATGTATTTAATTACTTTTATGCAATTAAATATTGCAACTGAAGATCCATGTCGATAAATAGACACGTACGACTATTGTGCCATGTACTGAACTGAACGCCTGATTAATTGAGAATTGTTGAGAAAAATGATTTCTCTCTCAAATCCTCTTCCAATCCCTCTCAAGAATAAGATATGTTCTTCAAGAACGAAGAACAAGTGGTCAAGAATGACCGACACAAGACACTCACTTAACCACACTAGCACCCAGAGAATGAGTGGTGTCGATCAGAGGCCATCAGAGCACATGTGGATCAATGCTAGAAGGATTCTGGTTTGGATCCTCACAAGCGCAACCAGAAAATCCAGAAGGGTTATTCTGAATGATCAACACCATAAAAAAAGAAAGTACCAAAGATCCATGTATTATTTTATTTATTAAATTAATTAAATTAATTATAAACATGATGTGCAAGATCCTCTCTAAAGGTTTCAGGCCTCTTCCTTCTTTATCTAAATCTTTGATTCTATTCCATGGAGACTGGCATTCATCATCATATTTATCCCAGAATAATCATTGATTATGATAAAAATTATAGTTGGGAACTGGACCAACCACACTTTCGCTGCGCCAGGAACCAAAAAGTGTTATCAGAGCGGTTACATCATAGCTTATAATTTTTTAAATAATTCGTTGATGATTTACAGTTTAATAATTTAGTTTTTCAATTCAAGTTTAATCATTCTTGTAATCTGGATTTTGAGATCTATTCTCTCTCTTTTCGTTTCTCATAGATTTCATAGAAACCAATGATTTTTTAATTTAAATTAAAATGGAGAACTCATCAGGAGGTTCCGACAATTCTTCCTAGGTGACACAAAAGTACACGTTGTGTGTTCGGACTTACACACCATGTTCTTTGCCATACATGCCATGTAATCTGAACTACATGCCGTGTATTCGTTTTTAGCACATCAGTAGTAATTTGGAAATTACTCAAGTCATGTGCATTTATTACATGCGCTGTAGTTAATTCTACACCGCGTATTAACCGGGACAGATAGGCACATGCTTACTGAATTACATGTCATGTGGCCCACTGCACACAATGTGTAGTCCCTTCAAGTCAGGGGGCCAAACCATGTATCCCATACACAGCTAAGACGACTATTAAATGTGTAATATAGAGACAACACTGCATGTATCCTACTATACACGCCGTGTACTTCGAAATTTTTGAAGTATGCTTCATATACTAAGCCCCTAGGCGTGTACTTCGGGATAGATGGTGAAGGAAATACATGCCATGTAGTTAGAACTACATGCTATGTACTTTACCAGATTACACAAAATTAAAACTTCAATGTTTGTGTAATGTTCAGTACTAGACATCATGTATAAATCGTACTACAAGTTTTTACTCTATGCATTGAAACATTTGTATTCCATATGTCATAAGAGTAAGACAATATGTGAATATAATACATGTTGGGTAGATTAGAATGGGTATTCTCCATGATATCTCCAAGGTTAATTTATGTACAAAGATTAGAATCTCAAGGAAATTCAAAAAAGGATTAAGATAAAAGGATTGATTAATTAAAGATAATAATTAATCGATTCAAGTAAAATTTATCTTAATAAATAACGATTAAAGAATTTAATACAAGTTTTATTAAATGTGTAACTCATTGCATGTATGTGGGTGATCATGAGATAGACCAAGACCTTTGTATGTGATTGGTTTCCTTTTAATTTATTTATTAAATTAATTATTGTCCTTCTAGCCATCTCTCCTCATTAAAATTTAGGGTTTATATGCCTATAATTTATTTTATATAAACCCCCATTTTACCCATCACCTGAATGTGAGTTAAAAAATCATATGTAATGGATGGAACTCCCAAGCTATTAGAGGTGGTTCAAGCTAGAGTTGAGACGAAACCAATCCCAAGAGATATAGAGGTGGATAGGTGGAAAGCTGTAAACATGAACCCAAAAGGTTTAAGGTGTTTCTCTCCTAGGTCAGGGTTAGTTTATCAACCTCTAGATAAACTAACCATTAGAAAATATCATGATCATGCTCTTTAATTTATTTTATTTCTGTCAGTTACATGGTTTATCATTATGGATGTGTTGTCGCGATCACATAATTAATGAACTAACAAGCATGCAATATGGAATTAAAATAAACTAGGCTTATGCGTAAATATTATCAAGACATGGTTAATCAATTAAGTAAGTTTCACTTAATATTAACAAGCATGCGATAATTATAATAAGTAATTCACTTATAAGAGATAAAAATCCCTCAAATAAAATATTAATTTATACCAAGCCTTCCGTTACTTGATTAAGGGGAAAACTCAATAAAACTATGTGTTTGACCAACCCTTGTTGGGATAATTACTTTTATACAGGAATCCCTTATGAAAGATTTTGGGTTGACTTAACCATATTACATCAAGAGGGGTATCCCTTGCTAGACTTGGTGTAATATTGGAGGAAAGAGTTGAGGAAATCCAAAGTTAGGATTTCAGGAGTGGGGAGTCCACTCAATAGATCAAGGAGCTGCAAGCCCGCAGTTGTAAAAGACCTTCCTACCTAAATACCTTCAAATATCTTGACCAACCCTTATTGGGGTTATGTGAAGGGGAATATAGATCCTTTCCACTAGATTGTCATGAAAACTGGACATTTCGAGTTCAATGGTGAGGGCCATTGGGACTTGATAAAATAGTGGGAGACTTAATAAAATTTATTTATTATTTCTCATAAAATGTAATCAATAAAGTACTAATGATATTCTATTTTATCATAGAATAAAAATTACAAGCTCTTCAACCATACTATCTCTGTGATCAATTATAGATAAATACAATATCTACACTGTAAGTAACTTACAGGAATGGTTTATACGCCTTCGGGTTATCCTATTCCATGAACGGAAGTCTTACGTGTTGGAGTCAGTATTACCTAATCTTCCTACCAAAGTGGAAAGTGATGAGGATTTCTTGGTCTATGAGAAACATATGAATGATGTGGTCGACGTTCAATGTTTGATTCTATCATCAATGTCTAGTGATCTCATGAAGTCTCACGAAAACATGGATGCTTATAGCATGACCGAGCACCTCCATGGTCTTTACTAGGATAGATAAAGATAAGAAAGGTTTAAGATATCCAAGGAAATATTTCAGAGTAAGCTTAGAGAGGGTTCCCCAGCTGAGCCTCATGTAGTCAACCCCATTGGCTACATTGAGCGCCTAGAGGTTCTAGGGTTTAAACTCCCCGAAGAACTGGGCACCTATCTCATTATCACATCACTCCCTCAGAGCTTCTACAACTTTTTTGTCAATTTAAATATGAACAACATTGAGAAGTCTCTATTTGATCTTCTTATCCTCATTCACCAAGTGGACAAAGATATGAAGTGTGAAAATCCTTCTGTCCTAATGATGAATAAGAGGAAAGGGAAGATGAAGAGATTTAATCCCAAAGCTTCTTCAAGACCTTCCAATAAAAGGAAGATCAAAGAGGAGTAAAGGGAATATAAATATTTTTATTTCACATGTGGAAAGAAGGGCCACTAGAAGAAGAACTTCACCCATCCTAAGAAGCAAGGGGAAGCTTCAGGTGTGTTTGTTATCGAATAAAATCTATCTGTTTATAAAAATTGGGTATTAGATACAACTTTTTGTGCTCACATATGTATCTAAATATAGGAACCAAGTAGATTTAGGAAGATTGAATGAGGGTAGGTAGATCTATGAGAAGCCAATGGAGCCAGACTTGCTATTGTATCTATTGGGGACCACCACCACACATTGCCAACTGGGATGATCTTGGTGTTAGAGGGTTGTTATTATGTGTCGTCTATTACTAAAAACATTATTTATGTATCCAGATTAGATACAAATGGATTTTTTTCAATTTTGGAAATGAATGTTGTTTCTTTTACAAAGATCACATTTGTTTCGGTAGGGCACATTTATAAATTGGTCTTTATGTGTTGGATTACACAAACCAAGTAATGGAAATTGATAACAAAGATACTTCACATGACTCATACCACACCCAAATTTGGCATCACCGACTAGGTCATGTAAACGATAAATGCTTGAAAAAGTTACATCAAGATGGATATTTAGATTCTTTCAAACTAAAACCAATTGGCTTATGTCATGCATGTTTACAAGGCAAAATTACCAAAGCCCTATTTAGTGGGAAAGGTGAAAGGGATAAAGAGCTTCTTGAATTGGTTCATACCGATGTGTGTGGACCATTTCTAGTTGATGAAAGGAAAGGTTACTCATACTTCATAACTTTTACTGATGATTTTAGTAGATATGGATATATCTACTTAATTAGGTATAAGTCAGATTATTTTAATAATTTAAAAGAATACAATAATGAATTTGAGAACCATATTGGTAAGAATATTAAGAAACAACACTCAGATTGAGGTGGAGAATATCTTAATCAAGACTTCATTGATTACTTATGGGATTTTGGGATCCTATCCCAACTCACTCCTCCATACACGCCCCAGTGGAATGGTGTGAGTGAAAGGAGAAACCACAACTTTTTGAACATGGTGAGATCAATGATGAGTCATGCGAGTCTTCCATTATACTTTTGGGGATATGCGTTACAAACAGCAGTGTACATACTAAACTAAGTACCAACTAAATCAATAAATGGTATTCCATATGAGTTCTGGAGTGAAAAAAAAGCCATGTTATCGAATTTACATGTGTGGGGAAGTGATGCATTTGTTAAGTCCTCTTCAGGTAAAACAATTGCACCCCAAGTCACAAAGTATACCTTTATAGGATACCCTAAGGAAATAAGGGGATATTACCTATATAACCCCTCAAACAAAAGGGTTATAGTGGAAATACACACTATATTCCTTGAGAGGGAGAACATCTCCAAAAGTGATAGTGGGGGAAAGATAGAATTTGATGAAGTCAAGGCTCAAGGTACACAAGAGTTGGTACAAGAACAAATTCCAAAAACCCATGTGGAAGAAAGAACTATTCCAGATACACAAGAACTGCGTAGGAGTGCAAGAGAGGTTAGAGAACCAGAATGGTATGATTTTCTAGTTACTGAGGATGGTGAATCATTTTTAGTTGATAATAATGATCCTATAACCTATAAGGAAGCAGTAAGTGGCATAGGCGTTGCCAAGTGGAAAGAATCCATGGATTTTGAAATGGATTCCATGTACCAAAACCAAGTCTGGATTTTGGTAGATCCTCTAGTTGATGTAAATTTTATTAGTTACAAATGGGTATTCAAGAAGAAACTGGACATGGAAGGACAAGTCAGTACCTGTAAGGCACTACTGGTTTCAAAAGGGTTTAAACAGTGTCAAGGCATTGACTAAGAAATTTTTTTCCACCAATTTCAATGATAAAATCCATCATAATTATATTGGACACTGCCACTTACCATGACTATGATATTTAGAAAATGGATGTCAAAACAGCCTTCCTTAATGGGAACCTTCAGGAAGATGTTTACGTGAAACAACTTGAAGGGTTTATGACTCCAAAGGATTCCAATAAGGTATGTAAGTTTCAGAAATTAATTTATGGATTAAAGTAAGAATCTAGGTCATGGAACATTCATTTTGATGAATCCATAATGAAATTTGGTTTTATCAATAACGAATGTGAGCCTTGTGTCTATAAACGGTTTAGTGGGAGTGTAGTCATTTTCCTAATAGTATATGTTGATGACATATTACTCATTGGAAAAGAAATACCAGTCTTACAGTCTGTTAAGGCATGGTTGAATCAATTATTCTACATGAAGGACTTGGGTGATGCAAAGTATATTCTTGGGATCAAGATTCATCATGATAGATCCAAGAGATTTTTGGGCCTAAGTCAAAGTACATACATTGATAAGATACTGAAGAGATTCAATATGGAACAATCCAATAGAAGATTGTTGCCAGCATCACATGGCATTCATATTTACAAGAAAATATTTCCTCATACACACAAGGAAAGAAAGATAATGTAAAAGACTCTATATGCATCAACGATTGGGTTGGTCATGTTTGTCGTGCTACGTACTAGGCTAGATTCCGTCTACGCATTGAGTGCAGTAGGTAGATATCAAGTTGACCCAGGTGACTACCATTGGATAGTAGTCAAGACTATCCTAAAGTATCTAAGGCATACTAAGGATATGTTCTTGGTTTATGGAGGAGATGATGAACTAGTCATCAGAGGATATGCAGATGCTAGTTTCCATACTGATCAAGATGAAATGAAGTTTCAAAAGGGATACATATTCACTTTTAATGGAGGTGTAGTGAGCTGGAAGATCTCAAAGCAGAGTGTGGTTGAAGATTATAAAGAAGAGTCTGAGTATATCGCAAATTCTAAGGTAGATAAAGAAGAAGTTTGGATGTGAAGCTTCATCCAAGAGTTGGATGTGATACCTAGCAGTAAAGATCCCATCACACTGTTTTTTGATAATACTGCAGAAGTGGCTATCATAAAAGAGCCAAGGTCGCATCAGTAGACGAAGCACATACTTTGGAAGTATCATCTCTTGAAGGATTTTTCTCAGAGAGGTGAAGTTTTAGTGAGTAGTATTTCCATGGAAGACAACCTGGCATACCCCTTGAATAAAGCCTTGACTCAGCAGAAACATGATCATCATGTGAGGTCTAGCGGACTAAAAGTCATAGGCAGTTGGATCTAGTCCAAGTGTGATTTTGTAAGAGTTAGTGTCCTAGAACCAACTATTTTTACTTTTATTACATGAATATTTAATATATTTAAATATTAAACATCTTATTACATATTGTTCATTGTTCTGTATGACTATAGTGTAATAATATTCTAGAGTATTTGTCACATTGACAAGGTCATAGCAGTTCCCCGCTATAATGAAAACCTTGAAGTGATATGAAGATATTATTAAATATAGTTCTACGGCTAGATGATATACTATAATGGGACACATAGTATATAGACCATCAGGTGAGAGTACTCGTAAGAAGATGAGACTTCTTCTCATAAAGTCCGCACTTGGTAATCTCCAAGATGGGAGATTATGAGAACAAACCCGCCAGTAGGAATTCCACATGTTTTGGTGTCATCGAATATTCCTATCGGCGAGCATGTGTAATGATCCTTATACTTTAATATTATCATTAATATGTGTCATGAATTGCACATTTTGATTTTCTGATGAAAACCGTCATGCCATATGTTGGAAGGAAGTAGGGTATGTTGTGTTCAACATGAGAGGCATGTTATTAATGGATAAGTCGAGGAAGGATTTTTCCCTTCCATTTATGGAAGTTGATATCTCAACCCTTTGATTGAAATAGAACTGTCATGCAAAATTCCATGTCCATGGTGTAACAACGAGTTTATTTCAGGTAGTCAAAGGATAATGTATCAAACAAAGGTTGATAACACTATCATGAAACCTTCTTGATGAGATATTGAGACAAAGGGATTATATTACATAGTGAACATTCATATGTGGATGTCATTGTTGCGACTTTAATTTCTTTCTCTTGGGTGGCTAGACCTGTTGCTAGATATTACTCTTGGACTTTAGGCAAGCCCGCCTAATGCCAACAAGAAATAATCCTAGAGGGTCACACACTAAGTGTTTTTGATGGCCTTGGTTAAATTATATTTTAAATTAATTAATAGAATAAATATTATTCTCAAGATAGTGAAATAGTTTTATTCAAGTTAAAATGATTACATAAATTAAATAAATATTTATTCATTGGATTGTGGGTAAAATATATTTATTTATTTTTATTGAAAATTTAATAAATATTTATTTACTAGTTTGTAATTAAAATATTTATTTAAGAGAATAAATTGTTTATTTATTTATTTGGGTGTTCAATAAATGGAAGTGGAGTTTGAGTGGACTAAGGCTGGTCCGGTAGTAAAAAAATTATTTGCAAGAAAATAAATAATTATTTAACTAGTTGAAACAAGTTAAAATAATAATAATCCTGCTATTATTTTGTGACGTGGAATTTTATTTATAATTCTGTTTTTCATAAGTTGGCACAACATAAATAATTACGTGGTATTATTATTAAAATCATGGGTTTTATCTAATGTTATAAATGCATTTAATTACTGTTACACAATTAAATATTATAACTGAAGCCCCATGTTGATAAATAGACATGTACGTCTATTGTGCCATGTGCCGAACTGCACACCTAGTGAATTGAGAATTTTTGAGCTAAATGATTTCTCTCTCAAATCCTCTTACCACCCCTCTCAAGAA
Organism: Viscum album; assembly: GCA_963277665.1. Lineage (NCBI taxonomy): Eukaryota > Viridiplantae > Streptophyta > Magnoliopsida > Santalales > Viscaceae > Viscum > Viscum album. The sequence continues at coordinate 1,792,022,530 of OY728138.1, forward strand.
TGAGATACATTCTTCAATACTGAAGAACAAGTGATCAAGAATGACCGACACAAGACACTCGCTTTGCTACGCTAGCACTCGGAGAATGAGTGATGTTGATCGGAGGCCATCCGAGCATGTGTGGATATCCGCTAGAGGGATTCTAGTTTGGATTCTCACAATCACAATGATACAATCCAGAAGGGTCATTCTGGATGATCAACATCATTAAAAAAGAAATTACCAAATATCCAAGTATTCTTTTATTTATAAAATTAATTATAAATATGATGTGCAAGATCCTATCTAAAGGTTTTGGGTCTCTTCCTTATTTATCCAAATCTTTGATTCTATTCTGTGGGGACTGGTGTTCATCATCGTATTGATCCTAGAATAACCATTGATCATGGTAAAAATTAAAGTTGGGTGCTGGCCCAACCGTGCTTCCACTGTGCTTGGAACCAACAACTAATACCCCGAGCCTTGTAACATCTAAAACTCCAAGTACCCATCAATATGATCCAACTCAACCATCCAACATTGTTCCTCTTCCACACTCGAACCTGTGAACAACGAGGTCTACTCGAGTACTCCAGTGTTATGGCCGCCCGAGAAAGGTGTGAGTGCAATTTAGTAGGCCACCACCAATGATGTCCCTAAAATATCTAGTAAGATGTGTATGCACACATGATATGTTCAACATAAATAAATAAATAATAGCATAAGAAACATAACATAACCACAATCAATCCATAGGTTCTAAGGTGACACCTAAGGCTGACCATACCTACTTCTACCAGCGAAAAATGTCTTTGATCATGTCAAAAAACATTGGGGGGATAAATTTCCTACCCTAGAACTCATGAATATGTATATAAGTATATATGATCACTTGAGGGTGAAAAAGTGGCCTTCCTAGATCATCCCATATATACAACAATCAAGGGTAAGAGTGGTCTACCCCAGATCTCATATCATACACTCAAGGGAAAAAACAAACCCACTCAAAATCTTAGGAATATAGTTAGGGGGAAGAGTGGCCTCACCTGAAATATCATATATAACATTTGGTGGGAGTGGGGTGGGGGAGAGACCTTCCCTGAAATCTTAGATAAATACAATCAGGGGGAAGAGAAACCCCACCATAAATCTTATATATATTATCAAGGGGAAGAGCAGTCCACCCTAGAATCTCAAATAAATGCAATAGAGGGGAAGAGTGGCCTACCTTGGAATCTCAAATAAATGCGATTGGGGGGGGGGGAGACCCCACCTAAAATTTTATATATAACATCAGGGAAAAAATAAGTCCACCCTATAATCTCAAATAAATACAATCAGGGGGGGCATCCCCACTTATAATTTCATATATAACACTGAGGGGAAAATAGAATCCACTCAGTAATATCTCATACAAACATCAAGGGACAACATCCACATGAAAATATCTCAAGTAATAAGAAAGGGGACAACATCCACCCCATAATCACAATCTACATTCATCAGAACATGTATGGAAGGATACCACTGGGCTAACAATCTATACTAGTCCTCCCTGGTGTCATCATAAGGTTAAGGAACCCACTGAGGCCCCCTAGGCCACAACATAGTTTTAAAACCCTACAGGGATCCTCTATCTCACTCCTAACTCTAGGGAAGAATCTCATCACTTAGAGGTAATAATTTCCCTAAAAATCATCATTTCTATATCACAACCTCATCAGACTTATAGGAAAGTCCACACTAGCATCACTAGATGAAATGATGCCCATATCCCTTCCCAAGTTATCCTAGGTCATCCCTATAATGAATAATCCTTTTATAAATGAAATTTCCTTCTAAATGAATATATTCCTTATTAAGTAATGTGGTTATATAAAACTCATTTCATTATTATTTTGGACCATTATAAAATATATCCATAGTATCATTGTTGGGTATATAGGCTGTTAAGCTTAATGATCATTGGTAATATAACCATTATACAATGACCATTAAGATTAGTATATATTAAGGGTTATAATAAAATATATTCGATTCAGAATAAAGAAATGATGTCCTCAACTAGTAGGACCATACATTATGAGGCTCATTTATCATATCTTCTAAGGGATATGACATTATTGGGATTCACCCTTGACCAAACCCAAGTCAGGATTCAACAAATGAAACTTAAGAGGAACCATTTACAGGAGAAGTTCAAGATTATAAAGATCACCATACAAAATATATTTGTCGAACCACCCCAATAAAGTACTACCATAAAAAATATTACCCTTAGGGTATACAATAGAGTAGTAAGGGGTCATATATTTAGACCCTAGAGTATAGATTGTGTGGTTTTCAAGAAAATACATCCCTATTTGGATACCAAAAAGTGGATGTTGTTGTTGAATATATGTACCTAGGAGTAATAACCCCTAAAGGGCTCATTAGGTATTAACTCAACCTATACCTAGTGCATGAAAAATATTCATAAGACTATACACTTAAACAAACACTATTGTGGGATATTCTTTAGTTAATTAAGTGCTTTTTATGAACCACTATTAAGGGGAAAAGAGGTAAAATGGTTATGAAATTTAATGGTAGGAAATAGACCATGGATAACCTAGATTAAATCCTATAAATTCATGAGTTAATGTGAATATGTTAGTTAAGAGTTATCCCTTTTATGTTCACAGTTTCCCTTTTTAAAATTCTCATCCCCAATTTTCTTTTATATTAGTCAATTGTTGGAAATAGGAGGAACCATGTAAACAACCAATGTGATGGGTGATATGATGATTGCCAAAAATATATTCCTAACCTAATGGGAGAAATATTTTAGAACTTCATGGAAGTGATTGATCAATTGAATCAAGTTTTGAACAATAACTTGAATTAGGCGGAACATCCACTCCCCCTTAAGAAAGAACAAGTTGAAGTTGATCCCTTTATGCAATAAAGGATTCCAAATTTTAGTGGATCTTATGACCCATTAATAATAAAACAACGGATTAACTCCATTGAGAATATATTCCTTTTCCTCCAATGTTCTAAGAAAGATAAGGTCATACTTCCTATTTATCTATTAAAGGGAGAAGCTGATCAGTGATGATCAATAATATAAACCTATAAAAAATGTCAAGGCTATGGATTGGGATAAATTCAAGAAAATATTTTTCAATAAATATTTTACTCACACTCTTCATCTCAAAATATAGAGGGAATTTCCTGGACTTAAGAAAAATTAGGATAACTCCATCAGTGCGCACAAGGAAAACTTCAAAAGGCTTGCACAATATTACTTTGGCTTTGTCATCAACCCTAAAAGTAAAATTGACCACTTCTTTAGTGGGTTAAATATAATTCTATGAAAATATTTAGTGATTTGATACTTTTATAGCTATGAAAAAATTGTCAGATGTGTCCTCAAATTCTAAATGGATATTGGTGAATCTTAAGGGTCTCACGAGACTAGAGATAAGAATTAGAGAATGGACTTAATTTATGGGAGAGAAATTGATAAATCCTTTGGTGGTAAAAAATAACAACTACCCATGTGTCAAAAGTTTGGGAGTAAGCATCCCAAAAATTTCCCAAAGGGGATAAAAAAATGCTTCAAGTATAGAAAGGAGGGGAATTACACTAATGAATACTGAAGGGAGAGGAATAATCCCATTGAAGTGATAGAATAAAAGAAGGTATGGTCAATACTCAACCCATGGTACAATGTTTCAATTGTAAGGAACATGAAAACTATTCAAAACAATACCCTAATCCAAGGGTTCTTGAAGATAACCAATGCCAACAACCTCCAAGGCCTAGAGATTAAGGATGACCATATGCTATCACAAATAGGGTGGTGGATCCTGAAAAAAAAGTGGTACCAAGTACGCTATTTATTAATTCAAGAATAGATAACATACTATTTGATTTTGGTTCTACACATTATTTCATATCACACATGTTTAGTTGAACTATTCAAACACCACCTCAAAACATGGAAGTTGAGTTATCGATGAAAATAGAAAATGGAGAAATTATTTTATCCCAATCATATAACTCCTACATAGTAAATATTCATGGTATGAATATCCTCATGAACCTTATAATCCCTCCTTTAGTGTATTTTGATACTATTATGGGCTTGTATTGGTTATCCTTGTATAGAGAAAATATAAATTGTTGGGAGAAGAAAATCACTTTTCATATCCTGAAGCGGCCTTCAATCCTATATGAGTGAAAGGATAAGGATGAGACTCCTTTTAAATACCCATATAAATCATTGATATTATTTCCCCCTGAGTGAGTATAACTATCTCAAATTATTAAGACCAAGGAAAAGATCATCCTTGTTGGAATTACCATTACAAGAGAGTTTACTGATGTGTTCCTTGAAGAGTTTCCTAATCTTCCTACTAATAGAGAGGTTGAGTTATCAATTAAACTTATAACCAATTCCCTTAAAATATCTAAGACTCTATATATAATGGAAACTATTGAACATGAAGAGATAAATACACAACTATAAGAGAATCTGGATAAAAGGGTTTATATGACCAAGTTCTTCACTATGGAGTGCATCAGTCCTCTTAGTAAAAAAAATGATGGGTTAATGCATCTATGTATAGAATATGATGAACTTAATAAGATTATGATAGTGAAAAAGTATCCCATACTATATATTGATTAATTATTCAACCAAATATGTAGATTTTAGTACTTATCTAAGGTGGATCTTCAGTCATGATATTATCAAGTAAAGGTGAAGAATGAGGATACCCCCAAGACTAATTTTCATACAAGATACAGACACTATGAGTACATATTAATTCCATTTAGACTCACTAATGCTCCAACAATCTTTATGGATTTAATGAATAGAGTCTCTAGAGATTACCTAGATAATTTTTTTATAGTATTTATAGATGATATTCTTATATACTCTAAAATAAAGGACGAACATGAATAATATTTGAATACCATGATGAATACTTTGAAAAAAGATAAGTAATATGTGAAGTATAATAAATGTGGTTTTTATATGGAGAAAGTAACATTATTGGGGCATGTTATCATTGATAAATGGATATCTATAGATCCTTTAAAGACAAAGACAATTTAGGAATAAACCAGAACAAAATGTTCAATGGATATCTATAGTTTCCTTGGATTATCTAGGTACTATCATAAATTTGTGAGAAACTTATCATGATTGTTAAACTACTAACCAAGCTAACCCTAAAGAGAGTAAAGTTTTTATGGATCGATGAAGGTGAGGATACCTTCAAAGAGTTAAAGAAGAGGATAATCACTGCACCTATACTCACACTACCTAAAATTGGGGAAGTATTTTTAATCTATAGTGATGTGTCCAAGAAAGGATTGAGTTGGGTACTCATGAAAAATAATAAAGTGATAGCCTATGTCTCCTGCTAATTAAAGACACATGAGTAGAAATACCAGACACATGATCTGGAGTTGGCTATAGTAATCTCAGTATTAACGATTTGGTGACATTATCTCTTTGGGGAGAATTATGATATATATATGGACCATAAGATCCTTAGGTATATATTCACACAAAAGGAGCTCAATATGCACCAATGAAGGTGGTTATAACTGATCAAGGATTTTGACTATTTAATCTATTACCATCCTAGGAAGGTTAATAAAGTGGAAGATTCTATAAGTAGAAAGGATCATACAACCATATCCATTTTTATGATTGATAGGGATATAATATTCTTGGACATGAAAAACATATACATGAGAATCATAAAAGGAACACTATCCAACCTTTCTTAAATAAATGCTCAACCATCTATTCTCGATAATATTAATGAGTCCTAAAAAGAAAATGTGAATTTATAGAGAATAATAGTGAATATTAATGACATTAACGTTTCTATATATAAATGTATAAGGTTTTTAACCTAGATATATATCCCATCAAAACCACAACTAAATAGGTAACTTTTGTATAATGCTCATAACTCATCATTCTCTAATCATCTAGGGAGAACTAAGGGAGATTTTGGAATTTGTATCTCAATGATTGGTATAACAACAAGTAAATGATAAATGAGAGAATTATAAGGGTATGATGCAACCATTTATCATATCAGTATAGAAATTGGAAAACATTACCATGAATTTTTTTATAGGACTCTCCAGAACATCTAAAGGTCATAACTCCATTTGGGCTGTGGTCGATCACCTTACTAAGTCAGCACATTTCATTACTATCAAGTAATATTTCTATCTTGATCAACTTTCCAAGATATACATAAGAGAAGTGTTAAGACTATATGGAGTACCACTCTCCATTGTATCTGATTGAGATCCAAGGTTTATCTTGAGGTTTTAGAAAATCATTCAATACACATTGAATATTAAGATAAGTTTCAAAACTTATTATCACCCTAAAACAAATGGAAACCATAATAGAACTATTAAAACTCTATAGAATATGATGATATCATGTTATATGGATTTCCAAGGATGTTGGGATCAACACCTTTCCCTAGTAGAGTTCATATATAACAAAAATTTCTATTTTAACATTCAAATGGAGGTTTATGAGGCTATTTATGGGAAGAGATATCAGGCTCCAATATGTTGGGATGAAATTGGAGAGAGGAAGGTGATAAGTCCTAATATTTTTGAATAGATGATATAAAAGGTTAAAAAAATTCAACATAATATGAAATACATTAAAATTCAATAGAAAATATATACAAACAATCATCAGTGAGACCTAGAGGTTGGAGAAACTACTTTGTATATTAACATGGAATAAAGTCATGAAGTTTGAGAATATAAAAATATTAGTCCTAGATACATAAAACCCTTTGAGATTAACATCAAAGAAATGGCCTATAAAATAGTGCCCTCATCTACCCTATCTCATGTAAATGATATGTTCCACATGTACCTATTAAGAAAGTAAATACCATACCCATCACATGTACTAATTCTAGAGATGGTACCATTAGAGAATGATCTTTCTTATGGGGAGTAACCAGTAGATATCTTAGATCATAGAGATAAAGTTCTATGAAACAAGACAACTCACTTGGTTATAGTACTGTAGTGGAACCACAAGTTTGAGGAGGAAACACATGAACCAAAATAAGAGAGGAAATAGAAGTATCTAAATCTATTTTAGGGCACGAAATGAAATTTCAAGGGTGAAATTTATGAAAGGCTAATAATGAAATGACCCAAACTTTTATAAATGAAATTTCATTCTAAATGAATATATGAATTATTAAGTAATGTGATTATATAAAACTCATTTAATTATTATTTTGGATCATTATAAAATATAGCCATAATATGATTACTGGGAATAGACTATTAAGTTTCATGACCATTGGTAATATAAGTGTTATACAGTGACTATTAAGATTAGTGTATATTAAGGGTTATAATAAAATATAATTAATATAGAAGGAATAATCGATGAACTCAACCAGTAGGATTATACCTTATGAGGACCATTTATCAAAGCTTATGAGGGATATGGAATCACTGTGCTTCTCCCTTGACCAAGTCCAAATCGAGATTAAACAACTGAAGCTTGAGTGGAACCATTTATGGGAGAAGTTCAAGCTTATATAAATCACCACCCAAACTATGTTTGCCGAACCACCCCAAGAAAGTATTACCATTGCACAATTTACCCTTAAGGAGTATTTTGTAGCAATAAGAGGTTATGCATCTAGACCTTAGTAGTATGAATATGTAAATTTCCTTTTTATAAATAAGATAATGGTTATAGTGATCCCTTTTTCATTATTATTTTATATAAACATGAGTTTAAAATAAATTTGATAAAAATAAGATTTTGATATAAAGAAACCAAAATTTTATTTTTGGTAAATATATATAATTTAAATTAAAACACTCTTTTGAGATAAATTTAAGAATTTAAAATAAAATTTATTTTCATGAAATAGTCTTATAAAACACTATTTATTTAAGTATGAATGATAATTTTATTTAATGAAGTCCCATATAATTTTTATAAGGGTTAGAAAGTTGTTGGTGACATTAAAACTAGTATTTTCCAAGATTTTTTTAATTTTAAAGAAGTAACTATCACATATATAAAATTATTTTGATAGTTTTTTTTGAAATTATGATATCAAAATTAGACAATGGTGAATTTTTCATAATTTTCCATGACAGTGGTTTTTTTTGGGGTAAAAATTTAATACAGTATAAATATACAATAGGTATTATGACATCATAATAACCCCAAAAAGTGATATAATAAATACCATTGAGGAATTATTGACTAAAAATGGGATTTCTCATTAAATGTGTTTTTAAAGTAATAAGATTAATTTTACAAACATATAATGAATATTACAAAACCTATAATATATTTTAATATTTTAAAAACAATTCTTTATAAACATGGATTACTTCCACATCATGAATCATATTATTTTAAGTATTTTGGATCTTAAACTAATAAGATATTAAAACCCCCTTGGAAAGGATAATGGTTTTTGGAACCATAGAAGTGTTAGTGGGGCATACTCAACTTGACCTTTTTTCATAATCAATGATTAACCCGAGATGTACATAGAAGAAGAACATCATGACTAAGGGACCGAATCCAGTATTAATTAACATGAGAATGTGGGAACCAAAAACAGGATCATCACATAATGATTTATAATTAATTTAAGCAGTTAAGAATTACCTTACAGTTAATTTTTTCTTCATTGATAAATTTGACAACATCTCTACATTTTTCTATCCTTGTGTCACATGAATCAAGTATATATTCCCTCTAGAAGTGATCTACACATGTGCCATGAACCTCTAAGCATCACTGTAGGAATCTTCGAGTGATATCATGGAATATCCTAACACTTGCATCACTCTTCTTTGGTTTCCATGAGAATCGCTCCTAAGAAGGATTATCCTTGATCTCTCTATAATTGAGAGGGGTGGTGGAGGAGGATCGCTCTCCATTCTTGAGGTAATTCATGGAGAGGTTATCTATAGATCTTGATAGGAATCTCTAGAGTCATTGTGCAAAAAAACATAATGATCAACATTAGGGTTGAAAATAATAGAATTGGGTTTAAATAGTGCTGGGGTAGAAAATAATAGTTGCACATGCACCCTTATTATTTCATTAATCCCCATAGAACCCCATGTCAATAATAATAATAATAATAATAATAATAATAATAATAATTCTTTACATCTACAAATCTAGTGAATTAATTAAATATACTTTCTTGAATTATTTGTTTTAAATTTATTCGAACAATATTTAATACATACATATATATATATATATATATATATTATTTCTCATTAGACCTCTAAACTCAGTCAATAATTCCTATAATATATTCATCTATCCTTGAATAATGACTATTAATTTAATAAATAAATATAATATTTTTATTCGCCAATAAATAAATAAATATTATATTCACTAAACAGAAAATAAATATTTATTAAATATTCAGCTCAAAAAATATCTTCTTGAATAACTAGTAACTGAATATATGTGACCAATATAATCATATATAATTATTAAAACACACATGAGAATAATATTTTTTCAATATGTTAAATGATAAATAATATTTAATATTTAACTGATGCTTTAGATACACTTAGTGCATGACCCTCTAGACCTCTTTCTCAGTGGCATTAGGAGGATCCATCCAAATTCTAAGGTTAAAATCTAAAAATAAGATAAGGAACCAATAGAGAAATAATTAAATGTAACAATTATATAAAACCTCATGAGGATGGTTACCGTGTAATATAATTCCTTTATTATGATATCTTTGATTAAACACGTTTCATGTTGGGGTTATCAACCCATGTGTTCAATGTTTCTTTATATGACATTTTATAAATGAAACACCATGACCATAGATTTATTTAGGATGTTTAATTCCCATTAAAGGTCTTGAGATATCAACTTCTATTAAATAATATAAGGACCAAATCATTTCTTACATTATTCATTAATACAATATTACTTATGATGCACCTAACATATCCCAATTTTCCATGAACATATGTAATCATGGTTTTCATCAATAAATAAAATTACATGACTAGTAATATCCATTAATAATAAAAATATTAAAGTTTAAGGATCAATACAAACATCCATATATAGAAACATCCAATGACACATAAATGTGGATTTCCTACTGGCGATTTGTGCTATCATAATCTCATGTATTGGAGATTAATAAGGGATTTCACCATGATAAAGTTCCTCAAATTACTATGAGTATCCACTCTTTATAGCCTATATCATTTTTTCTCAATAAATGATATAATCCCACTATATAAAATATATTTAAGAATACTATCATGGTACTTCTAAGTTATCATCATAGCAAGAAACTTCTACGATCTTTCAACGTGATAAAAAATCTTAGGAAATTATAATATACTATGTCACATATAAGAAAAATTATGTTGTGATAAGGAGTTTATTGATATTCAAGAAAATTAATACAATTAATCATAAAGTATATAGAAGTTGGTTGTAGGGCACCAACTCCAACAAACTCCCACTTTCACTAGAGCCAACTACTAAAAACCTATATTACTTTAGCCCTCACATGATACTCATGCTTCTATTGAGATAAATATTTAGTCAAGGTATCCAACATGTTTTCTTTCATAGAAAATCTACTCACCATAACTTCACCCCTCTGGGAAAAATTTCTCAAGAGGTGATACTTTCGAAGTATGTGCTTTATCTATTGGTGTGACCTTGGATCTTTTGAAAGATACACTAATACAATATTATCACTATATAATGTGATAAGGTATTTAATACTTGGTATGTGACATACCAAACTAGGTACCACTCGAGGGTACCCTGAGCCAGTGGACCACATGGACTTAAGCATGCCTCCTCATATACTAGAGGTTGCTGACTAACAGCGAGGGTCTAGGGTGTGTCCATGGAGAGAATATGCCCTCATGTAAGAGTGTATCACAACAGATATAATAAGAATATAAATAGATGAATTTTTATAATAATAGAATGATATAAAAATAAAATATAAACATCCAAATTGAATATAATAACCATAAGCTAGAAGCTAGACATATACAAAATGATGATGATATATGTCATGTCTCCATAAAATAGGAAAACATGGATAAAAAGTAGCAGGCATTACATATTGTACAAAAGAATAAAAAAAAATCAAAAAAAAATCCAATATCTTGAGTTTTGGATTAGTCATTTTCCACCAAGATATATCCTAAAGAAATAAAGCAAAATCAGGTGTCCAAAGTGGGACTCTTCCCCTTGTCATCACCTGCATACATGTAATCTACCAGAGTACCAGCGGATGCCTAGATATGGTGTGAGATAAATATCAGTAGGCCACCACCAATGATGTCTATATAATCTATTCTATGAATATAAACTAAAACAACATGCAAATATATATATATAAAATCAATACAATACAGTAATGTAAAATACCCAAAACTTGCTTCAGCCTCAGCTAATGTCTAAACATGTAATCATTTAATTAATTATGTTCTAGTTTATAATATGTGTTAACCATACTATATAATATATAGATAAAGTGGGAGGATCCAAGGTGTAACCAATGCATTCAATAATGATGATAATATTAAAGAGGATCTAAGGTAATAACCAAGGAATCATATAAGATGCTAATAGTAAAAGAGGATCCAAGGTAATAACCAAGGAATCATTGACCTCAGGGGTCGATCCAATTAGTAATAACATGATGTATTACTGTAAGGGATTTGAGTGTAATCCAAGGGGAATCTCCCATGGCATTCCACTATAAATTATTTTAACAGACTCCAAGAATCTTGTCTTAGGTAAGCAGAGGCTAAGATTGACTGGATGAAATGGGGTGAATCCATGGTGCCATGTGTCCAAATACATCAATTTGGATCCAAGGAGTATATCCATGGAATCCTAATATTTGGAAGATAGTGTAGGGATCCTATGGTGTCATCCCAAGAATCCACTAGTAGATAAGGACCATGTTACAAGGTGGGTATCTCCCTTGGAAACTGGCTCCTTGAATCGGAATGGTGTCCTCCGAGTGCTCAAGGAATTCCCTCAGGAATCCAAGGCTAGCTCAAGTATGAAAATACCTATAAAAGTGAAAAGTTCCATATATAATAGGCACCTTATAAATAATTCATTATTTAATTTAAGGCCATGTAATACTCATGCCTTTTAATAATTCAAAAGGTTTATTCTATCTCCTTTCATACCAGATAGTAAGGATAAATAGGACATGCAACCATCTAATACTTTAATTCCATATTCAATTATTATTTTCATTCCTTTACCTTTCATAACCATGAAAAGGTGGGTTAAGTACATGCATCCACATGAAATTCAATTTCATTTAACTAGGCCAAGTTATATATATATAGTATAATTTATATTTACATTTCAAATATTCATTAAATAATTAGAACACTTACCTTAGAAGGGTCAAGAAATAACTATAAAGGTGATATCCATTAATAATTCATAATTCATTTATTTTGAGGAGGATTACCATTAGCAAGGTCAATCCACACACCCGAATGATGTGTTAGATTAAACCACATGGGTTACTAAGGCATAATTAAGGAAGCAACCTACTTGGGGTGGAAGGTGTTGAGGTATCAACCTCCAACGATGTGGTGAACATGTATAGAATGGGATCTAATATATGAGAAAAATGATTATAAGCATGTAATATAAATTTAATAAGCAATTCCTAGTAAAACCGACGTGCACACAACAATGGAAGTTTATAAAAGATGAGACTTTTAGGAAAAATTCATATACCACCTACCTTATGCCTTTAATACTCTCCTCATTCAGTATCAACCCTTAGTTTGGACTGGATCAAAAGAAAACTGAATAATGGATAAACACCCTAAAAATAGGTCATATGAGCCTACATCAAGATAAATCCATTGAGGAGAATATAAACTATAAAATTCTTAAAAAGAATTAAGATCTTACTAGTGCGCATCCATCGAGATGAACTAAGGTCGAATCAAAGTATTAATCATGAAGATATCCAAGAAATAAGATTAGGGATTCAAGGAACCTCAAATGGAGGTCCTCCTATGTGTGGGAGAGAATGAAATAAATGAGGGGTGGGGAGAAAGAAAATATGGTCCACCCCTTTAAAATATTTTCTGACATTTTTCATGGTGTGTAAATTTTTTACACATCGTGTAATGCTCGGGGTCTCCTCTCCTATAAAAACCAAATACACATCATGAATTGGCCTACCGAGGAAATTACATGACTTGTATTGAATACATGCCATGTATTCCAAATAAACACTGTGTATTGGTCCCACAGGTAGCCTTCACCCCCTTCTTTATTGTTTACCTAAAACAACACAACTGGCCCACTGACCCGACTTTAGGGTTTAATCCAAAAAGAGAACTTAAACAAGGGATTAACTGAAAACTAAAATGATTCACACCTAATAGAAAAAACAAGGTTCTTACAGTCTTCCCCCTTAAAGGAACTCATCCCTGAGTTCTCTTATAAGGGTGGAGAAATGCTGTCTGAGAACAACTCTAACCACTGAGCACATATGTCAACCTCCCGCTCCCAACTCTCATCACATACCCAACCACGCTACCATAACACCCGCAATAAAGGGATAGAATAGATTTGGAGAGAATTTTTGCTTCAGTTGATGATTCATATGGGATACTCCTCAAAATAAGCATCAACATCTAACTCAACCTCCTCAGGATCAAAAGTATGAGACAAATCAACATGATAACGACAAATCTATGAATCATGGAAGATGTTGTGCATGGTACGATGCCTCTTAGGTAGTAGAAAATAATAGGATACCATCTAGACTCTATCCAAAATCTCAAAAATCCCAACATAACAAGGTGAAAAATTCCATTGCCTCCATATCCATCTATACTCAAGTCTGGGTGATACCCACATGAAAAAAATGATCCCCGAACTTGAACTCCATAGGTCATCGATAGTGATTGGAATAAGTATGACCTAGTAGCACTACCTATCCTACCTATAACCAATACAGGGGTGAACGACATGACCTACCATACAAGGCCTCATAGAGAGCCATCTGAATCGTTGCCTGAAATCTATTATTATAGGAGAAATAAATTAGAGGGATATGATTATCCCAAGACCCCATGAAATCAAGGATGCATTCTCAAAAAATTTAATCTAAAACTATTATCATATGTTTTGACTGGACATCAGTTCTAGGGCGAAAATATGTGCTTAGAATCATCTGTGTACCCATAGCTCTCTGTAACCCCAACTAGAACCTCGATGTGAAATGAGTTTCCCTATCTAAAATGATAGTACAAGGGACCCGATGTAGTTATATAATCTCTTGTACATATAGTATTACTATATCATTAACTAATAAAGTCTCATGGATAGGAAAGAAGTGGAATACTTTTTTCAGTCGATCCATGACTACCCAAACTACATCTCTACCTCGAGGAGACCTCAGTAAGATGATGAAAAAATCCATAAAAACATATTCCCATTTTCATTCTGAGACTAGAAATGATTATAAAAAGCTATCATGCCACTGGTTCTCCACCTTCACCTATTTTCAGGTGGAAAACCTAGTGATAAAACCTTCTATCCAATGTTTCATCCCAAGCCACCAATACTAGCATCGCATATCTTGATACATCTTGTAGATTCCTAGGTGAACTTCCCAATGAGAAGTGTGGGAATCTCACATCATTTCTTCTCTCATATCTATAGGAACCCATACATTCCCATGTATATGTAGTATGTCATATCCATTAACAGATCAATCTGGAGGTGGGTCCTCACCAGAAATACTCTCCCAGAGAACCAAACTTTTAGGATCTGAAAACCGTCCATTCTTCACCCTATCAAGGAGCTAGGAGGTAACTATCAAGTTTTTAAGGTTATAATGATCATTAATCTCATGAAAATTTAGATAAAACTCTAAAAAGATGGTCATCAATTTCTATTTAGCACTTCCTCCTTGAACGACCTGTGCTTGAGTTTTCTGAATCAGCACATCTACTACCACATTACCTTTTCCAGGTGTATATGCAAACTCAAAGTCAAAATACTATAGGTATTCGACCCATCTTTAATTTATAAGATTCAAGTCATGCTATGTAAAGATATATTTGAGGATCTTGTAGTCTGTATACACCCCGAAGTTCTCACCCATTAGATAACAACCCAAACAACGTAAGGTATGGACAAGAGATATTAACTCAAGGTTGTCACACCCTAACAATTAATATTGATTATTTTAATTATTTTAATTATTTTTAGTCTTTATTTTAAGTTTCATTAGTTGGTGAGTCTAATTATAAAATTTCTGAATCATTTTTACTGATTGTATGATTAGAAGTAACCGTGCAGTGCCCGTGTAGTAACCGTGCGAGTGCGCATGTGGGTCTGAGTTATGGTGCATGACTTGTGCATGGTTTATTAAACCATACGAAAGACGTTCAGTTTGGATCTATAGTGGGTAGTTCCAAGTGGCACATTTTGATCATGGTTTTATCAACCGTGCATCTGGATTTAGGTAACTGCGTGAGGGGTGTATGGACTTAGCAGTGGACAGCGCACGGTTTGGTAAATTGTGTTCGAGATGTGCAGTTACCTACTATTTAAAATAAATAAATTTAATGAAAATTAAATGAGAAAAAATAAAATAAAATAAAATTGGATAAAAATTAAAATAAAATTAAGAGAATGTTTTTCCCATAATAATAATAATATTATTATTATGGATAATAATAATATCATTAGGAGTATTATTATTATTATTATTATTGTTATATTTAAGTTTTTTTGTTGAAGCCCCAGGTCTCCCTCTTCCTCCCCCTTACCCCATACACAATGCCTCCCCCTTTCCTTCTCCCTCTCACGCAACCCCCAACGGCTGGGGGCCTTTGGTGCACCACCTCCTCTCCGCCGGCTACCTCATTGTGTGGAGATCTCCCCTCTTCCCCCTCTTTATATGTGAGACACCCTTGTATGAAGCACCTTACTCTTGCATAACCCCCTATCAATTGAGGCCCTCCGGAGAGCCACTCCCTCCCTCCAATGACCATTTCTTCTGCCGGTTTGGTGTGCGGTCCCCTCCGGTGAGTATCTTCCCCTTCCCCTTCCCCTATTTTGTGATTTTCTTTGATTTCATGGGGTTTGTAGGGTTTATCCAAACCCTAAATAATTTAGGGGGATTTTATGTTGATTGATTCTTACTATTTAGGGTTTTTTGGGTCTTATCAAGGCTGATTCTAGCCCCCTATGTTAAGGACAATGGATTCACCATGGTTTTGGGTAAAGGTTCTTCAATTTCTTAATTATGGCTTAACTTTAATTAGGGATTTTGTGGGTTTTGAGTTATTTGTAATTTTTTCTAGAGTGTGTTGGGTCCTGTTGATGTGGTTTTAGGCTATGGGTATCAATAATACCTATATGTACATACATATGTAAGGAATATATACATATATATATTCCCTATTTGTACATATTCCCTCATGGAGCGGGGAATATGTTAAATGTCTCTAGGGACATACATACATACATACATACATACATACATACATACATACATACATACATACATACATACATACATACATACATACATACATACATACATACATACATACATACATACATACATACATACATACATACATACATACATACATACATACATACATACATACATACATACATACATACATACATACATACATACATACATACATACATACATACATACATACATACATACATACATACATACATACATACATACATACATACATACATACATACATACATACATACATACATACATACATACATACATACATACATACATACATACATACATACATACATACATACATACATACATACATACATACATACATACATACATACATACATACATACATACATACATACATACATACATACATACATACATACATACATACATACATACATACATACATACATACATACATACATACATACATACATACATACATACATACATACATAAGTGCGAAGGGTCAGTTTGGGTGGTTTTCATTAAAGGGAGGCATGTTTGAGGTAGGTTCCATATGCCTAACCTTTTAATTTGAATTCCAAAATTGGTAAATTGTTTAAAAAAAATATGTTTTATATTTATGTAGTATAATTATAAGCTATGAAATCTTGTTGTTATTATTAGAAATGGTTCTGCATTTGTTTTGCATAATTTATCTAAGTTTTCAACGTGATATTTTCTTGTTGATATGTGATCTCAACCTTGTTTTGGAAAAATGCATGGGTTTTGGTATGAATTTGAGGTTAATTGTTAATTTTCCTTTCTTAAAAGGCTTTATTTGTTTTAATCATGGTTTCAAGATGTTTTTTTAAAAGTGTGGTGCATTGGTTATTTAATTAAGCTTTTAAAAGGTTTTGAGAATTGTTGGGTGATTATGCTTTTCTAAAATAAAAAAATTCCTTAAAAGGTAATGAGGCCCATTTGGAACTTCGAGAATGGTTTGAGAAAGTGGAAAACCCCTCTTTAGTAATTCCCCTTAATTTTATAAATGTTAATTTATGATTTGTGATATGTTTCTAGTGTTGAGTCTTGTGCATTGTTGTGTGATATAAAAAGGGGAATGCACTTAAGGAGGGAGATTAGTGTTGGGATGTTGAATGGGTTTTTGGATAAATAAAGTGATATGTTCATATATGTTTTCTTGATAAAAACTCACCACAATTTAAAATAGATCACATTGGAAACACTGGGTACCTAGGTGGGAAGACTAGGACTAGTATGTTAGATGATTCGAAAGTGGTTTGTCCTAGTTTCGTTTAGCAGGATTGACGCTACAACACTAACTAAACATTTGTGATGATTGGAGACCACTATAATTTTGTATGTTTCTCCTCTATAGTGGATCATGCATGAGAAATTTATTGGTTGTGGTTTCTATACTACATTTTACTGAGGTATGAGGATCCTAGGTCCCTAACTAACACTATCTTCTTAGGGATTACCCATAGTGCTCTTAATGTGATTTTCATTTCAGTTGTTTCATGCTTGTTCTCTATTTTGTGAAAACCATATTTTAATATAAATTGATTTATTTTCATTTCAAAATATTAATTCATGCTTGGAAACTATTTTGAAAATGTAGTGTAATAGAAACGTTTTTCTTAAAAATGTAAACTTGTGACTTGAAATTGAAGAGAATGAAATTATTATTTTATTATGTATTATTTTAAAACTAGTATGATTGGGTTTATTTTTAAAGGTAAGGGAATAGGGCGTCGTTTATCCTTGGAACTCCTAATGAGCATCTCAGTGCTCATTCCCAATATATCTTTTTAGTTTCAGGTTCCTCTAGTTTTGGATCGCTCTTGGAGAGAGTGTGGTTCTGTGTTTGGTGGTGATTCATGAGGTCACTTGGAGGTATGTTTAGCTGTGGAAATTTATTTTATTTATGCTTGTAGTGTTTTTTTATCTTGTTCAGTTTATATTTATTTATTTTTCTTTCGTTTATGGTCCAAATCATTCCCAATTGTCTTGTTTTGATGCTTAAAACTAGTTTCTAGCCTATGGGGATCAGGAACTTCCTTTGGGACTTGTCGCATAATGACTTGGGTGACTAGTTTAGGGTCAACCCGGGTTGGTTCATGACAAAATGGTATCAGAGGAGGCCCTTGTTATTTGGGGTTTCAGGTAGTTTGAAGATTAGATTGTCAGGAGTTGATAGGTAGGGGCGAGAAGGACATCATGAACCCTTTCTCGTCCTGAGCCTTGAATTTCTAGGGGTAGTCTGGGATTTTAACTTTTCTTTTGTTTAGTATGTGTGGATAAGTGATGACAAAGGGAGTGAGATGGTGTTAATCAATGATATTTCATAGAGTAGCAACCCATGTATAGCCCAAGTGCATAGTTCAAGATACTTTCTATGGTTAATGCTCTCTCAGATCATGGTCTGCTAAAACATGTTTCCCGGTTGGCATTGCCATTAACTTCTTATTTTTGGAAGTTTTGATGTGAGTTATGTTTGGCCTTCATTTTGGATGGTGTGAATGGATCTCAAAAATGAAAATGATTTTTAATAAAGGAGTTTTCAAATGGTTAAATGGTCTCTAGAGGGAAAAAATGGTTTTTCAAATTAACATGATTTTTGGAAATGGGTTTCTTTTAACAGAATGTGTGGTTTCAAAGGGAAAAATGGAATGTGTTTTGAAAATTGTTTTGGGGTTTTGGAAATAATTTTTGGATGGTGAAATGAAAGTTTCATAGGGATTTGGGATTTAAGTTGAATGATATATTTTGTAAATGAGAAATGTTTTGAATTGACCCTTGGTATTTCTATGAGTGATCAAATATATGAAGGTACGCATGTGGAAAGTGGAAAATTAGTGGTATGTGTGGATGGGTTCTTGAGCTAGAATATGGATATATATATATATATATATATATATATATATGAGACTTAATAAAATACCAATGGGGGGTATTTAATTTTTTTTCTTGCTGAAAAATAGTTTTCAAAAGGGGTGATTTCAATGTTTTTAAAATGAAGAAATAATTCAATGTTTTCTTTTCATGTTTGGTATCCTTTTTCATGGGATTTTGGTTTTGAAATACTGAATTGTGGTCGAAATGGTGATTTGAGTTTGGGTTTTGGTTTGTAATTGAAGTGTGGAATTTTTATTTATGATGTGTTTTGATTCAGGTTTGTGCCTCTTATTTTTGAGTATAACCCAAAAAAGTCCCAGTAAAAAGTGAACAATCAGACTCTAGGATACCTTTCTCCTTGTTTAGGCGAGGATACATTTTGGGAATCAGTGTTGGTCATAATTTAGTAGTTTGAACTTTTCAATACTGAGGGGTTTAGGGTTTTTTAGGAAATTTTGAATGAGTGTTTCTTTGAGTATTCTCATTGGAGACTATACCTAGACTCTAAATTGAGTGGTGGAGCCAGAGAATTTCTTGACCTTGGACCACACCCAATATTTCTTGGTTTTTCACCTACCTTCGTTAACTGTAAAAAAGAAGAATGTATCATTTGTAGATGAAAATATATTCTGTTTGGAATAGTTGCTTCGGTTATTTGAGGGGTTATGTGAGTCACACTACTGAAAGAGAAGTTTTAGTTGAGATCATCAGATCCTAACTATAGGGTTGAAGATGATTCAAGACATTAGAGCTCTAGCCATAGGTCTCAGAGTGAATCTTTTCATGCAGTTAAGAAATCATTGGGTGTGGAGACCTTGGTCCTGTTTTTATCTCCAGTATTATGGTTGAGACAATGTAAATTTTTCTACTATATCTTCATCATCTTTGAAGGTTCTATTTTGTTTTAAGAAGTGTAGAGGTCTTGTTTCCTCATTGTGTTATTTGTTCTTTGAATGCTCGAATTTGGTTATAAGAAGGTGTGGTGATCTCTTTTTCTTGTAATTCTAGTGGTTATGACTCAAATGTGAGTCTCTAAATGGTTGTATCTATTGTGTGGCTAGCCATTTTGTGGATCATTTTTATTTGACATCATGATCATCTTAGAGATATTTTTGTCTTGTGGAAATCGTGAATCATGGTTTGGTTCACTATTTGGTTTGAGCTCTTTCCATGGGTTTTCTCGTGTGTTAGGAGTTTCTGGTATGGGCTGAAAGTTCCTGTGTCAGTCTGTGTTGGTTGGCCTAAGCTAGTCTATTCTCAAATGGTGGGGATACCTACCATGGATCTTGTTATGGTTTCTTAGAGAGTTGGTTTGTGCAAGAGTTTTTGGTCTATATGGAGAATTCTTGGGTGGTCAAAGCCGATCAATTCCTAAATGGTGGGGAAACCCACTATAGATCTTATTTCGGTTACTTGTAGAGTGGTCAGTGTTAGTTGGTTTCTTGTGGTGGGGAGAAACATCCTATTTTCCTCATGATTATCCTCATTTCATTTTCCCTTAAAGATGGCCAGGTGTGACTAGTAGAGTGAAAGGTCACATCGAGTTTGTGATTTTATTGGCCCCGTTTAGTTTTGAACTTGAGTTTGATTCCTCATTTGGTTGGGTGACTTTCTGTGGGAAGAAATTTTTTATGGTGGGGATAATTTTCACACCCCGACCATTAATATTGATTATTTTAATTATTTTTAGTCTTTATTTTGAGTTTTGGTAGCTGTCAGATCGAATTTTAAAATTTTAGAAGCCTTTTACTGATTACACGGTTAGCCCACACGGTTAGGAGTAACTGTGCGGTGCCCGTGCAGGTGACCAGGTGGTTTTGATTTATGGTGCATGACTTTTGCATGGTTTATTAAACCATTTGACAAGAATGCGGTTTGTATTTATAGTGGGAAGTGCCGAGTGGAACAGTTTGAGCATTATTTTCTCAACCGTACATTTGGATACAACTAATCGTGTAAGGGGTGTCTGGCCTTGGCAGTGGCCAGAGCATGGTTTGGTAAACTGTGCATGAATGGTGCAGTTTCTCAGTATTTAAAATAAATAAATTTAATGAAAATTAAATAAGAAAAAAATAAAACCAAATAAAATGGGATAAAAAATAAAATAAAATTAAGAGAATGTTTTACCCATAATAATAATAATAATATTGTTATGGATAATAATAATATTATTAGGCTGATTTTTATTATTATTATTATATTTAAGTTTTTTTTATTGAAACCCTAGGTATCCCTCTTCCTCCCCTACCCCATATACAGTGCCTCCACCCTTTCCCTCTCCCTCTCATGTGACCCCCACCGGTCGAGGGTCTCCAGTGTGCCACCTCCTCTCCACCGACCACCTCCTTGCCTGGTGCCCTCCCCTCTTCCCTCTATCTGCCTGCGCGACACCCTCAACCGAAGCCCCTCCCTCTTGCGTGACCCCCTGCTGACCGAGGCTCTCCAGTGAGCCGCTCCCTCCCTTCGAAAACTATTTCTTTAGCCGGTTTGGTGTGCGGTATCCTCTAGTGAGTATCTTCTCCCTTCCCCTTCTCATATTTTTTGGTTTTCTTTGATTTCATGGGGTTCTTGGGGTTTGGCATAACCCTAATCCATTTAGGGGGATTTTCTTTTGATCGTTTTTTATTATTTAGAGTTCGTTAGGTCCCGTCAAGGTCAATTCTAGCTCACTATGTCAAGGGTAGTAGATTCACCATGGTTTTGGGTAAGGGTTCTTCAGTTTCTTCATTTTGGATTAACTTTAATTAGGGATTTTGTGGGTTTTGAGTTGTTGGTAAATTTTTCTAGAGTGTTTTGGGTCCCTTTGATGTGGTTTCGGGCTCCGGGTATCAAAAACACCTATGTGTAAATGCATAGGTAAGGTATATATATATATATATGTACTCTTTGTATATATTCCCTCATGCCATGGAGAATATGTGAAATGTAGTTAGAGGTATTTAAATATATATATATATATATATATATTTATAAATTCATGTGTGTGTAAGTGCGGAGGGTCGGTTCGAGTGGTCATCATCAAAGAGTGGCAAGTTTAAGGTAGTTTACCTATGACTAACCTTTTAATTTGAATTCCAAAATTGGTAGATTGTTAAAAAAAATATGTTTTATATTTATGTAGTATATGTATAATCTATGAAATATGGTTGTGATTGTTAGAAATGATTCTGCATTTGTTTTTCATAATTTATCTAATTTTCCAACGTGATATTTTCTTATTGATATGTGCTCTCAACCTTGTTTTGGAAAAATGAACAGGTTTTGGTATGAATTTGATGTTAATTGGTAATTTGAATTTCCTAAAAGGTTTGATTTATTTTAATCATGGTTTCAAGATGATTTTTTAAAAGTGTGGTGCATTGGTTGTTTAATTGGGATGTTAAAAGGTTTTGGGAAGTGTTGTGTGATTATTATTTTATAAAATAAAAATATTACTTGCAAGGTAATGAGGCCCATTTGGCACTTTGAGAATGGTTTACAAATGTGTAAAACCCCTCTTGAGGCATTCACCTTAATTACAGAAATGTGATGAAAGTGTTAATGCATGATTTTTGATATGTTCCTAGCTTTGAGGCTTGTGAATTTTTGTGTGATATAATAAGGGAAATGCACTTAAGGAGGGAGATCAGTGGTGGTATGTTTAATGGGGTTTTGGATAAAGAAATTGATATGTTAATATATGTTTTCTTGATAAAACCTCACCACCATTTGAAATAGAGAACATGGAAAACCATGGGTACCTAGGCGGGAAGACTAGGAATAGTACTCTAGATGATTCAGAAGTGGTTTGTCCCAGTTTTGTCTATCAAGACTGACACTACAACACTAAATAAACATTTTTGATGATTGAAGACCACTAGAATTTTGGATGTTTCTCATATCTAGTGGATCATGCAAAAGAACAATTTTTTTTGTAGTTTCTATACTATATTTTTCTAAGGTAAGAGTATCCTAGGTCCATAACTAACACTAGCTACTTAGGGATTACCCATGGTGCTTGTGATGTGATTTTTATTTCAGTTGTTTCATTATTGTTCTCTATTTTGTGAAAACCATATTTTAATTTAATTTTTTTTCTTTTCATTTTAAAATGTTAATGCATGCTTGGAAACTATTTTTAAAATGTAGTGGAATAGAAATGTTTTTCTTAAAAATGAAAACTTGTGACTTGAATTTGAAAAGAATGAAAAACATTATTTTATTATGTATTATTTTCAAACTAGCATGATTGGGTTTCTTTTTAAAGGTAAGGGAATATGGTGTTGTTTATTCTTGGCACTCTTACTAAGAATCTCGGTGCTTACACCTAAAATATCTTTTCAGTTTCAGGCTCCTCTAGTTTTGGATCACTGTTGGAGTGAGCTTGATTTTGTGTTTGGTGGTGACCCATGAGGTCACTTGGAGGTATGTTTAGCTGTGAAACTTTATTTTATTTCTACTATTAGTGTTTTTATGTATTGTTCAATTTATATTTATTTATTTGTCTTTTTTTATGGTCCAAATCATTCCCAAATGTCTTATTTTAATGCCCAGAACTAGTTTCTAGCCTGTGGGGATCAGGAAAGCCCTTCGGGCCTTGTCACAGGCCGATTTGGGTGACCAGTTCAGGGTCGACTCAGGTTGGTTCGTGACAAAGGTTTTGTGTCAAGTGGTTTTTATCATGAGACCTCAATAACTGAGATCTGTACACAACAAATTGATCCTCCTATATTAGCACCACTCCCAGCCTGATGTCAGATGCATCATAAAACACTCTATAACCTCTTCTAGGTTATGATAGAATCAGAATAGGTGTCAAGGTAAGCCTCTTGAAAGGTCTTATCATACGTTTCTGACCATAAGAACTTTACACCCTTCTTTTTAATACCATTAAGAGGTGAAATAAGGTGTGTAATTCCTATATGAAATGACAATAATATCCATCCATCCTTAAGAAACTTCATATGTAAAACACTTACTTAGGATCCTCCTAGGAAACCACAAAACTTACCTTCTATGGGTCAACTAATACTTCTAATTTTGAGATAATATGACCCAAGAATTGAACTTTATCGATCTAGAAGTGGAACTTAGAAATATTAAAATATAGCTGATTATCTCTCACTATATTCAAAATGATCTCAAGATGTCTAGAGTGGTCTCTACGAGTATGAGAATACACCAAGATATCTTCCACAAAAACCATGAAAAAACAATATAATTAGGAGTGGAATCCCCTATTCATCAAATCCATGAAAATGGCAGGTGCATTCGTAAGAACGAACGACATAACAAGATACTCATAAAGACCATACCTACTATGAAAACTATACAAGGTATGTCTGAAATCTTGACTTATACCTGATGATAACCCGATTTCAGGTCGATCTTTGAGAATACCCTAGATCCTTAGAGTTGGTCAAAGAGATCATCTATCTAAGGAAATGGATACTGGTTCTTAACTATAATCTGGTTCAACCATTGATAATCCATGCATAAACAAAGGGTAACATATGCCTTCTTGGTGAAAAGAATGGGTGAACCCCATGAACAAGTGCTAGTTGGGATAAAAACCTTGGCCTTTAGATCCTCCGACAGTCTCTTGAGCTTATAAAGCTCATTAGGAACCATCTTGTATGGAGGAATAGAAATAGGAGATACTCCTAGAATGAGATGAATCATAAAATCTACCTCTCTCTTAAGAGGTAATCATGAAAAATTATTGATTAAGATGAACCTAAAATGATCTAATACATGATGAAAATGTATTAGATGTATTCCATGATCCTCCAGGAAGTGACTAGAAATATGGGAGGTCACTACACCTATCCCAAGATTATATGATCTAGCTATACCACCTTAGACATTCTAATCACCATTTTTATGATAAATTCTTACCTTTGGTGACATAAACGATACCCAATAGAGATATCAGTCCACATAGGTGTGATATGGAACCAACCAATCCATTCTAAGAGAGACATCAAAACTTGTCATCTTAAGTATAAAGAGGTCCCATAAGATGGGATAACTTCCTACCTCAAGTGTCAGTCCCTGCATCGGTATATTCCCCTTAAATGTACTCTCAACGGTGTGTATAGGGTCATCACACCACAGTAGTACTGAATTTAAAGCTTAAGACTTTCCAAAATCAATAAAGATATAAAGGAGTGTGAAGAACCCATATCGAATAAAGAAGATACAATAATAGAGGCTAATTGAATAGTAACTTGTACTGTAGATGGATCTACACTATGATCCTAGGGTATTAACTGTAAATAATGAAACTGACCTAATCCACGACCCTGTGATACAACTAAACTATCCTAAGCAGGTCTGCTCTGCTGGAATTGATAATCAAAATTCTAGATACTGTGACCATGACCTCCTCCCTGGTCAGTCATGCCGGTGCTACTCCAACTCCTTACCTAACATGGCACAATTGATCATGATCCTGAAGGTGGAGCTAGTGTGGATTATCTTCCATTGGAAGTTGATGGAAAGTTCTAATAGAATCTCTGAAGATTATCCACACATACACAAGCACAAAACTTCATAGGGTCTCTATCACACTGAGGCTTCAGATTTCCTTTCCTTCCACACTAATGGAATATAGAGAAGCTTCCAGTGTGGATACTCTAACTACCACTTCTATGATGAAAAAACTCAAGGGTAAACTTCCTTCTACTAGAAGAACCACTACCCTTCCTCGACACTGAACCTATGTTCCCAAAATTATCAAATTTTCCCAAATTGTTCTCAGTGATAAGAGCCTAATTTATGATCTTAGAAAAGGTAGATAGGATAAATACATTCACCTGTGAGTGTATGGAATAATTGAGCCCATCCTTAAAGTGTTTAGCATGAAATAAATCATTACTAGATAGAAGTAGTGCAAAGCACTGAAAATTAGTAAAACACACTGAATAGTCCATAACAGACATAACACCTAACTCTAGGTGAAAAAAATATCTGGCTTGGTTAGCTCTCAATGTATGAGGGAAAAAGTAATTATAGAAGTAAGTATGAAAATTAGCCCAGATTATGCCCTGATGATGACCATTCTGGGTAATCACATCCCACCAGTTCTTGGATGAATCATAGATCATATAGGTGGAAAGATTGACCCTCCTCTATGGAGGCATCTCTAGATGATCAAAGATAGAAGGTGTATCCTCTAGTCAAGAATCAACAACCCAAGGACCACCATCCTCCATAAATATGGGAGGATGCTACATCCAGAACTAACGAGTCAGATTAGCCATAGTAGGTATATGTCATAGAGCACCCTATGTGGAATGCATCGAATGTAAGAAACTTTCATAATGTTTAGCGTCAGTTCCCAGATTAGGTATAGTTTACGGTGCCTCAATTGGCACTTCTAGTGGTAATATTGCAGGCTTAGGGCCCACTATCTCTAGAGTTTTGTCTTCAACACCCTCTTAGCGCACGACATGGGGACGTTATGGTGGAATAACTCTACAAATTCCAATCACATTCCTTAGATCAATATTTGAGAACAAATAGATACACTAGAGAAATAAGAACATAAGAGTAAGGGATCAATACCCAAGGTACTACCCCAACTACCTACTTAGAAATCTAAGGTATTGGTAAGTGTTAAAATTTAATTTACAGGGGTTTCGGTAGGTGAAGGTTCGATTACACTTTTCTTCTTCATTTACTAACAACCATTTCATTTTAAGAAGTCAAAATTTACATTTTAAGTTTTCATTTACTTATATACATATATCAAATTTCAATTAAAAAATGAATATACATTCCTAGGTAATAAGGGTCCATACACCTTATCACTGAAATTGACACCCATTTAATTTTTATTTAACCCTATCTATATTTGGTATCAGAATGTAATGGGTAATAAATGATGGATAAACTTATTAAATTAACCCTTTAAATATACAAGGGCCCATACAACTCATAAATTGAAGCTGGTAGTCACTTAATCATAGTCAAAGAGATGATCATGTAACAAGAGGTACATAGATAACATGGGTAGAAACTGGCTATTTAATATGACACCATCAACCTATATAAGAAAACACCATTTAGATTGATGTTTTCACTTTAAATAACCAATTCCAATACCTTGTAAAAGATGTTAGTATCACAAGAATATATATATCAAGAATGGATCAATCAACAGTCACATGAAATAATGGAAAATTCAAGCAATAAAATTCACCTATATGGAATGGAATATGACTGGAATGTGATTTATAGGTTGCTATAATGATGTATGTAACAATACTCCTTACCCTCATCTCATCAGGCCAAGGATAAAATAAAAATCCTAAATAATGATAATAATAATAACCATCACATAGCATGTTCATCACCCAATGGTGAAATTTTATCAACTGTAATAAGAGAAATACATAACAAAAATTTCCCAATATAAGAAAACTTGGTATTTACCCCAAACATGGGCTAGATACTCCCAAGAATGGCTTACAACCAAGTTCTAATGCATTACTAATATCCTATATATTTTCTTAAAATATTAAAGTAAGAAAATAAATCCTCTTATACCACTTTGTGATGTCCCAAACTAGGTGGCACTCAAGGTTTCCTCGAGCCAATGGGTCAAATAGCCTCAAGTGTACCTCCCCATACACCAGAGGCTACTGAATAGTAGTGAGGGTCTAGGGTGTGTCCGTGGGGAGACTATTCCCTAATGTTAGAGTAGATCACAAAATATATAATAAGCAGATAAATAGTGTAAGTAGTATAATAATATAAAGATAGTGGAAACAAAGATAAAAATACAACATGAATATAATAACAAGAATATAGAAACTAGATCATATACAAAATGATGAAAATATATGTCATGTCTCAATAAAACTGGAAAACATGGACACAAAGTAGCAAGAATTACATATTGCACAAAATAATAAAAAATAATCCAACTACTACACTACATCCCAAGTGATGGCTTGGTCATCTGCTACCAAACTCCATCCTAAATCAAGCACGCAAGATTAGGTGTCTAAAGTGGGATACTTCCCCTTATCAAAATCTGTATAGATGTAGTATTCCTAAGAACCAATGATGGACCGGGTAGGGTGTGATATAAATCTCAATAGGCCACCACCAATGATGTCTATAAAATCTAGTCTATGAATATAAACTGAAAAACTATGCAGACATATATATAAAAGTAAGACAATATAATAATGTAACATACCCAAAACTTTATCCATCCTTAGTTGGTGTCTGAATATGTAACCATTTAATTAATTATGTTCTAGTTTATAATAAGTGTCAACTGTACTGTATAAGATAGAGATAAAGTGAGAGGATCCAAGGTATAACCAAGGCATCCTATAATGCTGATAATATTAAACAAGATCTAAGGTAATAACTTAGGTATCCTATAATGATGATAATAGTAAAAGAGGATCTAAAGTAATAACCAAGGAATATTTTACCTCAGGGGTTGATCTAAATCAGTAATAACATGTAGTCTGTTTATAAGGGGTTTGAGTGTAATCCAAGGTGCATCTCCCAAGGCATTCCACTTTAAATGATTATAACCGAGTCCAAGGATCTCATCCAAGGTAAGCATAGGATAAGAATGACTGGGCCCAATGGGGTGATCCATGGTGCCCCGTGTCTAAAGACATCAGGCTGGAACCAAGGAGTGTATCCAAGGAATCATAATTTCAAAAAGATATTTAAGGGATCATACAGAGTCATTCCAGACATCTTTTAGTAGACAAGGACTATGTTACAATGTGGTTATCTCCCTTGGAAACCAGCTCCTCAAATCAGAATGGTGTCCTCTAAGTTCTCAAGGAATTCCCTTAGTAATCCAAGGCTATCTCAAATATGAAAATCCCTATAAAAGTGAAAAGGTCCATATGTAATAGTCACCTTATACATAATTAATTATTTAATTTAAGGCCATGTAATACTCATGCATTTTAATAATTTAGAAGTTTTATTCCATTGACTTTCATACAAGGAGACAAGGCTAAATAGGATATGAAACCATATAATAATTTAATTATATATCCAATTATTAGGTTCATTCTGTTACCTTTCATAACCATGAAAAGGTCAGATAAGTACATGAAACCATATACAATTCAATTTCATTTAACCAGGACAAGTGATATATATAGTATACTTTCCATTTACATTTCAAAGGTTCATTAATTAATTGAAAAACTTACCTTATAAGGGTTAATAAATAACTATAGTGGTTATATCCATTAACAATTCATAATTTATTTAGTTTAAGGAGGATTACCATTAGTAGGGTTAATCCACACACTCAAATAGTGTGTTAGATTAACCCACATGGATTAACAAGGAATAATTAAGGAAGTACCCTACTTGGGGTGGAATGTGTTAAGGTATTAACCTCTGATGATGTGGTGAAAATGTATATAAATGGATCTAGTATATGAGTAAAATGATTATATGCATGGTATATGAATTTAATAAGCAATTCCCGATGAAACTAGTGTGTTCACAACAATGGAAGTTTATAAATAGAAATACTTTTAGGGAAAAGTCATAGACCACTTACCTTAGGCCCATAGTACTCTCATCATCCAATATTATCCCTTAGTTTGGCTTGGATAGGAAGAAAAATAAAGAATGGATCAACACCCTAAAAATTAGGCATATGATTCTGCATCAAGATAACTCCATTGAGGAGAAGAGAAATGATGAAAGGTGCAAGATTAATTAAGATCTTACTAGTGCACATCCAATGAGATGAACATAGGTTGAATCAAATTCCAAATTATAAAGATATCCAAAAACCTTTCTTATGGATTCAAGGAAGATCAAATAGAGGACCTCCTATACATGAGAGAAAAAGAAAGAAATAAGGGATGGGTAGAATGAAAAGGGGGTCCACCCCTTTATAACATTTCCTGACATTTACATGGTGTGTAAATGTTTTTCACGTCGTGTAATTATCAGGGTCTCCCATCCCAAAAAAACCAAACATACATCCTAAATTAGTATACCTAGGACATTACACATCATGTATTAAATACAAGATGTGTATTCTAAATA
The DNA here is from genome assembly GCA_963277665.1 of Viscum album. NCBI lineage: Eukaryota > Viridiplantae > Streptophyta > Magnoliopsida > Santalales > Viscaceae > Viscum > Viscum album. Next base: position 1,792,053,042 of record OY728138.1, read on the forward strand.
CACATCATGTATTGGGCCTACATGCAACCTTCATCCCCTACTCCATTCTTTTCCCAAAACAACCCAACCAGCCGATGGGCCCGACTTCAGGGTCTAAGACAAAAATAAAACTTAAATAAAGGTTTAACTGAAAACTAAAAATATTCATACTTGTTAGGAAAAACTATGTTCTTATAAAGTACCACAAAAAACTCTTGGAGAAAATTTCATATACAAATAGATTATTTAGATGTATCAAAATCCACTATATACCCAGAATCCACTATGGAATCAATGAAAATTGGATGCTTTGAACTATTATATATCACAACTCCTCCATTGAGACTAAATACATATACAGATTTTGAGTTTAGATCATTCTAATATTTTTGAAATCTAGCATCAGTATAATCCATGATAACTATCTTATCATATCCTACATACACTAGAAACATATCCTTAGTTCTTCTTAGATACTTAATGATAGCCTTAAAAAATAGACCAATGATGTTAACTTGGATCATCTTGATATCTTCCTACCATTATTAAATAGTAGGAACCATCAGGCCTAGTACATAATAAGGAATACATTATTGATCCTTTTATAAAAGTTCATGAGATCTTACTCATTCTATATTTCTCCTATTATGTATGATAAAACATTTTATTGGAAATATGTATACCATGTGACACTAGAAACAATCCTATATTAGATTGTTCCATATTAAATCTATTTAGTATTTGGTCAATGTATATAACTTGACTTAGTCCAAGAATTATCTTGGATTTATCATGAATGGTGTTGATCCATAGAATGTAGGCTTCTTCACCCATGTACTTTATAGATAATCACTTGTTTAACCAATCCTTAACTGACTATAAGACTAGTACACCATTTCCAATGATTAATATTTCATCGACATATATTAATAGGAAAATGAATTTAATCCCACTAATACACTTGTAAACACATGGATTAGATTTGTTCTTAATGAAAACAAATTATTTTATAACTTTATTGATTAAAATTTTCCATAAACTAGATGATTAATTCAATCCATAAATATATCTTTGCAACTTTTATATCCTTTTCGCATTGCTTGGGGTCATAAAGCCTTATAGTTGTGTCATATAGAAATATTCTTGAAGGTTCCCATTAATGAAATATATTTTTATATCTATCTAATAAATTTTATAGTCATGGTAAGTTTTTAGAGAAAATATAATTTTTATGGATTTAAACACGAAAACTAGAGAAAAGGATTCATCATAGTCAATTCCTTGATGATATTTAAACCCTTTAGCCACTAGCTGTGCCTTATAAGTATTTTATAGTTTTCTCTTGAATACCCATTTACACCCAACATGATTTATATAAACTGTAAAATCAACCAAAACATAGACTCAGTATTGATATATATAATCCATCTCAGAATTCATGGTTTTTTTCCATCTTGCAGCTTATAATCTCTCTACTAAATTTTTGTAGGATAAAGGTTAATTATTTTCAACCAATAATTAGTCACCATCTTTGGTGAATAAAAAATTATATCATTTTGGTCATATTACCTATTTGGTTATTATATTTAGTACTTGTGTTTTAGGAACAAATTATTCCATGGGAACTTGTGGAATTTGTTTCTGTACCAACTTTTGGCCATCATGAGCATAAACTTCATTGAAGTTAATATTTCCTCCACCATAATTTTTGTGGATGTTCTCCCTTTTAAGAAATATTTCATATCTTGTGATATTTACTTTATTTTTTAAGGGGTTTTATAAATAATATCCCCTTATTTCCTTAGTATACCCTATAAATATACACTTTACATCCCCATTGATCTCACCATGATTCACTGTTTCATTTTCACCCTTACACCACTGTGCTAAACTTGTTTTATATTGAAAATTATAAAAATAATAACAAATTTAATTCCATGTTTGAATAATTTATTTTGTATTTATCACTTCTAAAAAGGGAAATTTTACTTGTTTTGATGATTCCATTGCAGGAGGAGGTGATTTGGAGGACCCATGATGATGTCCAAGAAAAATGGGCCAAATTGCGCAAGATCCATGCACACTAGTGGACTCATCTGCGCTCTGATCCTGAACCGTGTATCCAAATGGGCTGAAATTTTTTGGTATTTTAAAAAACTTATTTTTATACATTTCATATCAAAAAATCCAAGACTCATTCGGCCATATGTTATCCTAATCGACAAGATCTATCCAGCACACCGAATCTGCATGAAGTCAAAAGTGGTGTGCTGTGATCTGTCCATATCTCAGGATCTAGTTGTCCAAATTCTGCCAAAATTTCATTGGAGATAGAAAATAGGTGGGTATACAACGTTTTTATTTTTTACAAAGAGAGATAAGGATTTTTGGAGGTCGAAACCCATGTGACAAGTGGTTTTAAGAAATCTACGTGCTCAAAACCACATTCCCATTTTCCTATAAAATGGAACCTTGGGATCCCCATTTGGAAGTTAGAACCAGAAGTGAAGTGCTGCCATTTTGGAGTCCTATAAGAGTCTCCTCCTCATCCTATAAGTTCTAGAAGCTGCTATCCTCATAGGGGGATCAAATATGAAGGTGAAGTTCCACCCGAGCCTCCTCCTCCTCTCGATGGCATGCTAAACGGTGGATGATCATTTCGAGGGAGCTACACACACTTGGGAGGGAGTTATGACACTAGTTATTCTACTGGTTTTTTATAATTTGTGTGTTAAATATTTCAATTATTTCTTATCTTGACATTCCTCTCCCATGAATGCATTTATTTTGATATAATTAAGTGAAACACTTTTTATTTTAACACTGATTGGGTTGAAATTTCAAGTGGGAATATTAGGTTGTTCCAATTGGACAACACAATAATCCTTTCTCTCTCACACGTATATGAGATTTATGTATGCTTTGGTATCCATTTTTCTGTAATTGAGAACCAAACCTTGGCAACATGATCGTTGTGTCAAGGGTTTCTTCTTTGTGCATCGTTTTAAGGGGTAAGAGGGTAGTCAAGGTCTTGAGAACCTTCAACCAAAGAATAAAAAAAACCATGTGAAATTTTCAGAGAAATGAACTATAAAAGATGTGTAGTGAAATTTAAATTATCTCCTTATGTCATAATTCTATAACACCACTTTTATTTATCAACTATTAAACTCTTTAATTAAGTCATTTTATTTTTAAAACTGTTTTCAAAACCACCCCCTCTTTTAGTAGGTTTTATTAAAAATACACACTCAAAACCTATTAACACTCCTTAAGAGGCAACATAGGGTCTTACCTAGACTATAAATCAATCTTAAAATAATAATCAATTTGACATGTCATGAAAACACGTTCAAATTTTGGCACCGTTTCCAGGGAGTGATTTGTTTTTAGTGCGTGTTTTTGATAATTGTTTTTTGTAAATTTTGTGAATGTTTGTTTGTTTTATCTTCTACCTTTACATTTATTTTTGTGTTCTAATTTATTTCTTGTGTAGGATCTATGTATGACGTGTTCTAATTTTGGATAATTACAACATTTCAAACCCAAACTAGAGAGGATCCTACATTAGCGACCCTGAGATATACAAGAGGAACCTTTGAAGGAGGATGCACAAAACATCAACACTCATCTTGATCCATCTTATTATTCTTTGGGAACCCACATTAAAACTAAAATTAATGTGAACAAAATGGATGAAAACAATCAAAAAATAAAATAAATAACCTCGCATGATGTTTATATCCAACCCCCATATATTCAAATTCAAGGTGAGGCATCCAACTTTGAACTAAAATCTAGTTTAATTCATTTATTACTAAGATTCCATGGACTGTCTAGAGAAGATCCACACAAGAATCTAAAAGAATTTCATAATATGTGTTCTACATTAAAACCTACAAATATGGATGAAGAACAAGTAAAGTTAATGGAATTCCCTTTTTCATTAGAAGACATTGCAAAAGACTGGATTTATTATGTTAATTCCCCAATAAGAGGCTAAGCGGACATGAAATGACTTTTTCTTGAAAAATATTTCCCAGCCTCTCGCACTTCAACTATAAGAAAAGAAATATGTGGTATAAGAAAATCATAAGGGGAATCACTACATGAATATTGGTAACACTTTAAAAAGCTTTATTCAAGTTTCCCACACCACCAAATAAGTGAACAACTTTTAATTTAGTATTTTTATGAAGGTTTAATCCCTATTGATAGAAATATGATTAATGCTAATATAGGTGGTGCAGTACTGTATAAGACCCCAATTTCTATAAAACCTTGATTGATAACATGGCACATAATACTCAACAATTTGGTACAAGGTCCATTGTACCCATTTGAGGTGTCCATGAGGTGAAAAGTATCGAATTTGAGAAGAAGGTGGACACAAAGTTTGAAGAGGTAAGTACCCTTCTAAGACAACTTTCTCTTTCCCAAGGGAAATCCCAATCTCCTCCTCCCATCCATTGTGGTATATGTTCTTCTGACACTCACTACTCTGACCAATGCCTCCAATTGAGTGAAAATTCTGAGAGTTGTGAGGCAATATTTCCAGGCCGCCCCTATAACCAGTCCTTTAGGAAAGAACCATACTATCTATCAAATCCTGGGTGGAAAGACAATCAATCATATAGATAAGGGGGGTGTTCAAATCAACCTCAAAAACCATGAAACCAACAGGGTCAGATTAGTCATCCACCACCACAACCCATAAATCCTCAACCACCCCAAAGGAATTTCTAACCACCCCCTCCCAAAACTGAGCCTAGCATAGAAGATATGATGAAACAAATTCCTGCCAACAATCTCTAATTCTAACAAACCACCCAAGCCACCATACAAGACCTCAAAACCCAATTAGTCTAACTAGCTAAATCGGTGGGGGAAATTCAAAGTCATGGGTCGGATAAAATACCCTCTCAACTAGTAGTTAACCATAGGGATAAAGGAAATGTTAGTGCCATCACCCTTAGGAGTAGAACTCATCTTAAAAGACAAATTCCCCCTCCAATAGAGTCATCCCTTCCTGTGGAAACCACCATCCCAACCACAGCTAAAAATGGTCCAAGAGAAAAAAATCCCTGCCTTGAGAGAAGTACTTCCAAAGGAAAGAGTGTGTATGTTGATGATTCTACTATCCCAACCATTCCTCTTCCATTTCCTCAAAGGTACACCCAACCAAGAAAACAAAAGGAAACTGAACTTGATAAGGAAATATTGGAAACTTTCAAAAAAGTGTAGGTTAACATTCATTTGATTGATGTCGTGAAGAAAATTCCAAGATATGAAAAGTTTTTAAAGGAGATGTGTACACATCAAAGAAGAATTCGTGGTGATGAGAAAGTAAGCTTGGGGAGGAATGTCTCAACATTGATAGAACCATCACTGCCTACCAAATGCAATGATCCCGAAACTTTCTTGATTCCATGCACTATAGGGGAGTATTCATTTTACAATGCTATGCTTGATTTAAGTGCTTCTATAAATGTGATGCCTCACGCCATTTACTCTTAATTGCAGGTTGGATAATTGAAGCCAATTGGGATAGTCATTCAGCTAGAAAATCATTGTACATCACAAACATTTGGTGTTCTAGAGGATGTTCTTGTGAGGATTCAAAATTTAATTTTTCTTTCTGATTTTTATGTGCTTAAAATGGAAGATGATATGATGAATGGAAATGCCCCAATTATATTGGGTATACCTTTCTTGAAAACTACCAAATCCATAATTAATGTCTATAAGGGTACATTATCTATGGAATTTTCTGGCGACATAGTCTGTTTCAATATCCTTGATTCCATGAATCAACCCTCAGAAGAACATTCCTCTCTCTCTGTTAATTTAATTGATGTACTCCCTTCACCTGAAAAAAAAACTTTTCTTTCCCCCAATCCCCTTTATAAGTTTTCTTCATTGATTGAAATTATAGGTAATGAATCATGCATTGCTTGTTTTAGTGGTCTAGAAAAGTGTCATGCATGTTTATTAATTGATAATTTCTTGAACACTGAGGATCCAATAACCATTGATGATACTGATAAGCTTGTAAAATCTCATTCCTCATATGAGGATGATGCCATTGAGCACTTAGATGAGATCATTAACCTCTCACTTTCACACACACTCCCATAAATCCAAAATCCCCCTGAATTGGAACTGAAACAACTGCCTAAAGATTTAAAATATTCATATCTTGATAATGGAAAAAATTTTCCCATCATCATTGCTCCCTCCTGAGCATGAATTGCGAATGCTTGAACTTTTGAGGGAGTATAAATAAGCTTTGGGATGGAAACTTTCTGAAATTCCTGGTATTAGCCCATAAATTTGCACACATCATATTTTATAAAATGATGAGGCTAAACCAGCGAGTCAAGTACAACGTCGACTGAACCCAAACATCCTAGAAGTTATGAAAAAGGAGGTAAAAAAATTATTGGCTGATGGAATCATTTACCCCATCTCTGACAACCAATGGGTTAGTCCCATTCAAGTAGTTCCTAAAAAAACTAGCCTTACAGTAATAAAAAATGAAAACAATTAATTTGTTCTAACTTGTGTGTAGAATAGTTAGCATGTCTGCATAGACTATTGCTGACTAAACCAACACACTAGGAAGGAAAATTTGACTTTTCCATTCATTGACCAAATGCTAGAGAGTCTAGTGGTTAAGTCCCACTATTGTTTCCTTAATGGGTATTCTGGATACTTTCAGATCCATATTTCCCCTAAGGATCAAGAAAAGAAAACCTTCACTTGCCCCTTTGGCACATTTGCAAATAGGAGGATTCAATTTGGTTTGTGCAATGGTTTGGGTACTTTCTAGTGATGTATGGTTAGTATTTTTTCAGATTACCTAGAGAATTTCATGGAAGTTTTCATGGATTATTTCACTGTTTATGGCTCCTCTTTTTATTAATGTTTGAGTAGTCTTGGTTTAGTCCTACGTCGTTGTATTGAAAAGAATCTTGTATTAAATTATGATAAATTCCATTTCATGGTGCGGAAAGGTATATTTTTTGGGTATGCAATTTCTAGGGATGGTATCCAAATAGATAAATCAAAATTGGATTTCATTTATTCCCTACCATTCCCCAAAAATGTATGGGATGTGCAGTCTTTCCTAGGCTATGCTGGATTTTACCGTCATTTCATTTGTGACTTAAGTAAAATTTCACTCACCCTCTCCCAATTACTCCAAAAAGAAAAAGAACTTGTTTTTGATAAATAATGTGAGGAAGCTTTTAATAATTTAAAATGGAGTCTCATGTCACCCTCGATAATCCAACCACCTCAATGGGATTTTCCATTTTAGCTCATGTGTGACGCCTCTAACTATGCAGTTGGGGCAGTCTTATCACAAAGGGTTGATCGAGCTCCACTTGTCATTACCTATGCCTCACGTACTTTAAACCCAGCCCAATAAAACTACACCACAACTGAAAAATAATTCCTTTCCATTGTGTTTTACTTGGAAAAATTCATGTCATACCTTTTGGGGTCCAAGGTCATTGTGTTCTCAGACCATGCAGCCCTTCAGTATCTCCTTAAGAAACCAGAATCCAAACCACACCTCTTTCTCTAGATGATCCTACTTTAAGAATTCAATCTTGAAATTAGAGATAAAAAAGGAGCAGAGAATATGGTGGATGACCATATCATTATGATCCACCCATCCTAGGACATTGACTAATCTCCCTATATTCCTATAAATAAAACATTTCCTGATGAGAAATTGTACCGAGTGCAAGATGCTATTCCTCAATATGCTGAAATTGTAAATTATTTCATAGCATCTTGAATTCCTATTAATTTTATGAAAAACCAGGCTGACCGTATAAAACAAGTGCACCGTTGGTATATTTGAGATGACCCCTACCTTTGGCACACCTATAGTGATCAAGACCTTAAGCGTTGTGTTCCTGATAGCGATTTTCAGTCCATCCTTAGGTTCTGCCACACTATTGAATGTGGGGGCCACTTTGGTCCCCAATGGACTACTCGCAAGGTCCTCGATTATGGTCTATTTTGTCCCAAATTGTTTTGGGATACCCATGAATTCTGTAAATCTTTTTCTCACTGTCAAAGAATGGGGAATGTCTCTAAAATAAATGAGATTCCACCAAAACCTTTGATCTTCCATGACATTTTTGATGTTTGGGGAATTGACTTTATGTGACCATTCCCCAATTCATTTGGTAACCTATAAATTCTTTTGGAAGTGGATTATGTTTCCAAATGGGTAGAGGAACAAGATAGAAGGAATGATGATTCTAAGGCAGTTGTAGAATTTTTTAGAACCCAAATTTTCTGTAGGTTTGGCTTACCTAGGTTCATCATTAGTGACCAGGGTTCTCATTTCTGCAACTGAAAAATGCAATCACTTTTGTGTCAGTATGGGGTTGGTCATAGAGTGTCTACTGCATATCACCCACAGACCAATGGTCAAGCCGAGGTGTCAAATAGAGAGGTAAAACATATTCTTGAAAAAATGGTTCAACCCAATAGAAAATATTGGAGTCTTTGACTTGATGATTCATTATGGGAATACCACACTTCTTTCAAAACTCCAATTGGAATGTCACCCTATCAGCTTGTGTTTAGAAAGAGTTGTCACCTACCTATTGAAATTGAGCACCGGGCCTACTGGGCCATCAAACAATGCAACTCTAATCTTTCTGGTGCATGTTCTCAAAGGAAGCTGCAAATTTAGGAGATAGAGGAAATGAGAAGAGATGCATATGAGAACTCTAGGATTTATAAGGAGCGAACCAAGGATACCCAAGACCCTATCATCCTTCATCGTTAGTTCCACATTGAGAATAATGTCCTCTTCTATAATGCAAGGCTGAAGTTGCATCCAGGTAATCTTTGTTCCTACTGGTTTGGACCATACACTATTACTAACATCTCTCCATTTGGTGTTGTCTAGGTTAAAAATGAAGAAACCAAGAAAACCTTCATAGTTAATGGGAAATAACTAAATCACTTCCACAAAACCCTTCTGGAGTCCCCGATAGAGGAACTCCAAGTTCAAGAAGTAGTCTACGAATAACACCCACAAGGTTTTATCCTTCCTGTATTCTATTTTTATAGTGAGGACACTGCACACTCTAGGTGTGGGGGGATGGGTATATTACTGGGTTAGTTAGTAATTTTCAACATCTTTATTCCTTTTCTATTTTTATCTTGTTGAATAGTATTTTTACTTTCCCCCCTTTCTCTCCCACTCACCTTTTTTCCATAATATTACTTTTTTTATTCCCACTTTATCATGAAAAATAATGCCCATTTAATCATGGAAGTTATTGAAAATGCATGTGGAATGTCTGTATTTAATGTTGTTTTAACATTTAAAAAAAAATATCTAATGAAATGTGGATTTCAACAAGAATTCAATACTATGTTTGGAATTTATTTTGAAATTTAGTTCTTTGTCGATGATATAAATGCTTGTATCATTTTTAAACTTTTGAGAAGAATGGTTCCATTTTTTGTAAATAGTTTAAAGGAAAATTTCGTCACTTAATATCTCCACACATTTTTCACCAAACCATGATGTGTGAAAATTTATTACTTAATTAAAGGTAAATATAAGTTAGGATGATTTTTCTCTACTTTCCAAAATCATTTTTCCATTCGTTCGTTCCTTATCCAATCTATTTCATTACTGTACCGGATTGACCTATGCATGTGTACATGTTATCCGACTATTGTATGCCCTAAAAAAAATAAAAATAAAAAAGGGTTGTATATTGGTTAGGTCAATACCACCCTTCCTCTACCTTTGATATTGTTATAAATATTACAATTAGTGTCATGAGGAGATCAAACATGGGTTGTGAAAAGTGTGTGAGATTTATTCCAAGTGAAACTTTTGAAAAATTAATAAATGAGGGGAGTGAAGAAATGTAAAAAATATGGGGATATATATATTGGGAGATTATGTTTTGAATTATGGGAATGATTAAGTAAGTGGTTCTTGAAATTTTATTGCAAAGTATGTGGGGAAATTTCGGTGGAAAGGATCTTTTAAGTAGACAATTATTAAAATAAAATATATTTACTCGATAAAAAGTGGAAAGAATAGCATGGAATGGTTGTCACACACACACATGGATAATTAGTGACATGATTGACTTTTTAATTATTTTATTTGATTGGTATCATTCATCTCTTGGAATTTTATTTGGATACAATTTTTGAGACATCTTTTTCAATGATCATTGAGAATAACTCCTCGGTGTGATTTTTGATTTGATCACATTTCTATCAGGAATTAAATTTTCATTGAATGTTAAATATTTATGAAGTTGGAAATATATACATGCATAATTTTTGGAATTATTACTTTGCCCAGGAGTGCAAATGTTTAGGTGTGGGGGTGTGATCACAGTGCAATTCATTGTTTCATTTTCACCCATACATCATTTTGCTAAAATTGTTTTATATTGAAAATTATAAATATAATAAAAAATTTCATTCCATTTTTGAATAATTTATTTTGTTTTTATAACTTTTCAAAAGGTAAATTTTACTTGTTTTGATGATTACATTGTAGGAGGAGGTGATTTGGAGGATCCATGATGATGTCCAAGAAAAATGGGCCAAACTGCATAAGATTCATGCACACCACTGGACTCATCCGCGCGCTGCTCCTAAACTGTGCATCAAAATGGGCTGAAATTTTGTTTTCTGGTCCAAAACTCATTGGGATAAATTTCATATGAAGTAAACCCTGACTCATTCGTCCATATGGTGTCCCAAATGACATGATCTATCCATCACACCTAATCTTCACAAAGTCAAAAAGTGGTGTACTGTGATATGTCCATATATCGGGCTCTATTTGTCTAAATTGTAAAAAAAATTCGGTGGAGATAGAAAATATGTGGGTATAAAATGTTGTTATTTTCTCAAAAGAGATATAAGGATTTATGAAGGTCAAAACCCATGTGACAAGTGGTTTTAATAAATCTGTGTTCTCAAAACCACCTTCCCATTTTCCTATAAAATGGCACCTTGGGATCCCCATTTGGAAGTTCGAACCAGAAGTGAAGTGCTGCCATTTTAGAGTCCTATAGGAGTCTCATCCTAATCCTATACGTTATGTAGGCCCCTATCCTCATTGGGGGATCAAATATGAAGGTGAAGTTCCACCCGAGCCTCCTCATCCTCTCGATGGTGAGCTAAACGGTGGACGATCATTTCAAGGGAGCTACACACACTTGGGAGGGGGTTACGAAACTAGTTATTCTACTGATTTTTTATAATTTGTGTGTTAAATATTTCACTTATTTATTATCTTGACATGACTCTCCCCTGAATGAATTTCTTTTTATATAATTAAGTGAAACACTTTTTATTTTAACACCGATTGGGTTGAAATTTCAAGTGGGAATCTTGGGTTATTCTGATTGGACAACACAAGCATACTTTATATCTCACACATATATGATATTTCAGTATGATTTGGTATAAATTTTTCTATAATTGAGAACCAAACCTTGACAACATGATCATTGTGTCAAGGGTTGCTTCTTTGTACATCGTTTTAAGGGGTAAGAGGGTAGTCAAGATCTTGACAACCTTCAACCAAAGAATTAAAAAAAAACCATGTGAAATTTTCAGAGAAATGAACTATCCAAGATATGTAGTGAACTTGAAATGATCTCCTTATCTAATAATTCTAGAACACCTCTTTTATTTATCAACTATTAAACTCTTTAATTAAGTCATTTTATTTTTAAAACTGTTTTCAAAACCACCCCACTCTTTTAGTAAATTTTATTAAAAATACACACTCAAAATCTATTAAATCTCCTTGAGAGATGACCTAGGGTCTTCCATAGACTATAAATAAATCTTAAAATCATAATCAATTTTAATTTTCATGACAATGCGGTCACCCATACATGATTTTACATACATTAACTCATATGTAATTCCATTTTCTACCTTAGTTGCTTCTCAGTTTAGAATATGTACTACAGTATGTAATTCATATCCCCAAAAAGATAATGGAAGTTATGTATGACTCATCATCAACATTACCATGTTAGGAATGGTAAAATTACTCCTTTCAATAATACCATTCCACTATGGTGTATAAAGTGGAGTGATTTTGAATAGAATCCCAAACTCACATAGAAATTTGATAAACTCTTGTTTAAGATATTCACCACATCAATCAGATCGAAGCTTCTTTATATTCTTACCAAGTTGATTCTATAATTCATTGTTGAATTATTTGAATTTATAAAATGACTTAGAATTATACCTCATCAAGTTGAAATATCCACATTTACTCAAGTCATCGGTAGAAGTTATGAAGAAAGAATATCCACCTCTAGATTCTACTAGAAAAGTTACATACACATTAGTGTGTACTAACCCTATAAGATCTATTTAACTTTCACCATTTCCACCAAATGGGGGGTTTTTCATTTTTCATTATAAATAAGAATGAAATATTTCAAGTGGTCTTAACTGAAAAGATTCTAAATAACCATATTGATATATATTTTTCAAATGCTTCTCATTTATATGACTAAGATTGTGATGCCACTACTGGGCGTTCTATGAGTCATGTGAAAATGATTAATTATCTATCTATAATACTTGGTTTTCATAATTTAATATATAGATACCATTATTTATCTATTTCATACCATACAAATGTTTTCTTTTCAAAAGAGGTATTCATTATTTTCAATTTTTAAAATAAATCCATCCATGTCAAGGAAATAAATATAGATAATGTTCTTAGTAACACTTAGCATAGAATAAAAGCTCATTAATGTAATGTACCACCCATTCTCATTGGCTTGAGAGGGAGGTGAGATGTTACTAGGCCTTAGGCGGCATCCCCAAGATTCCAAAGGCTGTAAATAAATGAAGAAGGGTTTCAATACATGTGGGGGATGATTAACCCTTTAAGAATAAAATAAACAATCCAATAAAACCAAACCAAACAACCACTATATAATGCATGATAAAAATAATGACAACTCAACCAATTATTTTATATCAAAATCCACCAAAGTGTACTACAATGGAAGCCAAAATAATATCAAAGTAAACATTAGAAGATGAATAAGAAAACTCCAAGATGACCACAAGACTCCATGATCCACAAGCTCTATGTTCCAACATCACTAAACAACCCAAGTGTCACAAAGTAGTGCTAAAGACATGTGATACTTTACCTTTTCCCATGCCCCAGTAGATGAAATCTGCAAAAGAACCAAATTTCCAAAGTATGGGTGAGTACTAAAACTCAGTAGGTTTTCCCCAATGACTTCCCTACTCATGCCACTAATATAGAATAATTAACATCATTTATATAAAAAAAATTTATATGAAAACAATTTATATAATTTTTTTCAAAAATAGTTCATAACTAAATATAATCAACTTCTAAAATAGTTTATAAATCAATATAAACAAGTGTTATAACAACAATTTTCCAAAAATCTATTTTCAAGAAAATGACAAAGACATGCTTTTAAAACCATTCCACAAGTTCCACTTGGAATAACTAATCTAATTCACATATTCACACCACCAACCATGCATGATTCATTATGATAGTTCTATACTCATGATTAGTCTCTCATCGATCTAACATGTTGTCATATAATAATTATATCCCATGTTCCATTACAATTTTGGAATTGAGCACAAGGTCATATTTCAACCAAGCCTTGTAAATGCAATATGAATACACACACAGGTATGCCCAACACCATTTCCAAAACCAACATGAAAAAAATCATTTCAATAAAACAAAATTTTATTAATTTTTTTTCCAAAAATCGATTTCACAAATATAGAAAATCCATATTTTAAAATCACCAATTTAAAATCAAGAAACTAAATCACTTTACACAATAATTCACCACAATTTCACAATTTCACAAAAACCATAAATCATCACTAAAGAGGATTTATACCATGATTTTCACAAAACTTTCACAATAAATTTCATGAAACTAAATTAATTTAAAACTAATCTAATAAATTCTAGGAGGAGGAGTCGAGAGTGAATCCACCTAGATCGAGAGTTTTGGAAAAAAAATAAACAGACGAAGAATGCCAATGAAACCAGGTTAAATATCCATGAACCTACCTTAGATCTCTTAACCTATCACAATCAAGAAAAAATATAAAATTATTTGGATACCATAACCTTATATCTACCCACAAAGAATGTATATTTGAGAAACCGAGAAGATGGGTTAAGTATATATAAGCAAAACATCAAGAACGATGAAGAACAAACACTTACCATGAGGAATCATCTTCTAATCACCAAGAGAAGCCTTTGGATCGATGGAAGAACATTCCTTGAACTTTCTAGAAGAAAAATACTGAGTTAGGGCCACATAGGAGGATGAATAAGGAATTAAAAATTAATTTTAACCTAGATCCACTTTTTAAGGATGTGGTTTTGACCGACACATGGTTTAGTCACATAGTTATACAAACCATGTACTAATCATGTGTTAGCTACTTCCTTAAAGATGACCCTTCATATGATATCCTTGTAAAGTATCCAAAACCATGCTCCAAACATGCTGAAGACACTTCCTCAAACTTCCCAAACCACACGATTTATCCTAGGATGTCGCACGGTTTGGACAAACTGTGCGCCGCCCGTGCACCTTCCATTTTTCCCCCAAAAACACAATCAAAGTTCTCGAAACTCTTCCAAACTTTACCCATATAATTTATATACTTAAAATCATAAAGAAATGGTTACTTAACATAAACCGGGTGTACTAAATTCTCCCCACCATTGGTCTTTCCATCCCAAAAAATTATAAAACCAATGGTTTCTAGAAAGAGTTTTGGCCATTTCTTTTTCATTTCCCTCTCGCGTTTCCAAGTTTCTTCCTAAACATGAAAATGTTTTCACAAAACCCATACTAAATTAATTATTTTTCCATGAAATACTTTCTCTTTATTATCCTAAATCTTCACCAGGATATATACCAATGAATCATCCAACTCTAGGTCAATGTGATCCAATATGATCACATGGTCAGGATCATGATGATACTTTTTCAGCTGTGATACATGGAAGAAATTATGAACCACACTGAACCGTGGTGGAAATTCCAACCAATATTCCACATCTATAACCCATTCCAATATCTCTAAAGGGCCTATGTATCGAAGAGATAAATTTCCTTGCTTCCCAAAACATCGATGACCAAGCCTTGGAGAAATCCTTAAGAACACATGATCACTCACCACAAATAACAATGGTCTTCGACGATGATCCGCATAAGATTTATAATGGATTTGAGCCATAGCTATTCATTTCCTAATCAATTAAAAATTCTCTTTTTTTTCTTAGACAAGGCTCATACCAAATAGTGAAGTCTCACCCATTTCCACACAACATAGTGGAGAATGACAATGATGCTCATAAAACAATTCAAAAGGATCTATGTGTATCAAGGCATGACAGCTGTTATTATACAAGAACTCCACCAATGGAACATGCTCTTCCCATGAGCTACTAAAATCCATTAAAAAATCCCACAACATGTATACCAACATTTGTACCATCCTTTTAGATTTCCCATCCCTCTGAGGATGATATGCCATACTCATAGTCAACTGAGTCCCAAGGGATTTCTATAAGGATTTCTAAAAACGATACTTGAGCCTCATATCTCTATCTGAAACTATCAAAACTGGTATTCCATGTATCTTTAACAATTATTGGATATAGATTTTGGATAGATCCTCAACTATACGAGTTTCATTAATAGGTATGAAATGAGATGACTTGGTAAGCCGATCCACTATTACCCATATGACATCGTGTTTCTGGACCATTCTTGGCAGATATGTAACAAAATACATAACTATATATTCCCACTTCCACATAGGTATAGGTAAATACTAAAACATACCATCATCATCATCATCTAGATTTTTATTAAGAGGGGGCACAGATGAATCCTAGGGGAGAAAGGCTATGGGGGTCAAAAGTGGTGAAGCCCGAGGGAACCCCCTCAGATGATGTTAGTCCCCACAGGAGTCAGGTTATGAAGTTCATGTATAAAGAGATTCTCCGGTCCATAAATGTTGAAGGAGGCCAGGTATTCCGCCACCTTGTTACCCTCCTGCCAGATGCAAGATACTTTAATATTGTTGTCAAGGAGGTCATGGAATTTCTGGATGATGTACTCAATGGACCATGGGGTGTCACCAAGACCCTTGAGGGCATTGTGAACAAGAAGGGAGTCTGTTTCTGCCTCTATGAGGATGATCCCCCTTTGCTGACATACCAAGAGGCCCATGAGCATGGTGTTTACCTCTTCTAAAAGAGATGATATGTGTCCCAACCGAGTGGAGAAGGCCAGTATAACTGATCCATTGGAGTTGCGGACAAGCCCCCCACCTTGCATGAGACCCATGACACAGGATCAGTCAATGTTATGTTTGAGGCCCTGAAATAGGGGATGCCACCTGACCCATCTACCGACGGAGTTTCTATGAATGGGAGCATGGAAATGAGGTTAGTGTAAGATTTTTTGCAGGGTGAAGCCCTCCCTTCCGATGTTCACCGCCCTGTCCAGATCAAGTAGGAGGTTTTTAGTCCGGATCGCGATCAAATGGGTAGAGGAGGACACACCATCATGAATAATTCTATTCCGGGCCTACCATATGCACCAATATCCTACAATCATAACTAGAGTGTGTGATTTCCCCTCTAAAATTTAAGCCCTTGAGCCATGGAACCTGTGTTCAAGGAAGGGTTCCTCCGCCAAGGCTAGAATCAAGATACCGGTAAAGTCACCAAAACTTGTCCAAATGGCTTTCATCCAGTTTCTCTCGAAAAATAGATGATCAATACCCTCCTCCTTATGTTCCTTTCAATAGAAACAATGAGAGTCCATATACATTCCATAATGCTTGATGTTATCATCAGTGGGTAAGGCTCTATTGCGAATCCTCCACGTGAGGAAGTTGAACTTCATCGGGATGGATCGATCCCACAATACACCATTCCAATCATACACCTATGCCTATGGGCGGGAGACTCAACAGTAATCCTTAGAAGTAAAGTATCCAGAAGGGGATGGGGTAAACACAGACCGATCAAGGGACGAAGACATCTTAATGAGGTGGAACATGTCCAGTTGTTCCCTATTCAGAACTGCATTGGTGAAGGACGGATATCTACTAGCCTCATTGAAGGAGATGCTCATGGCAGGACAACTTGGGTAACCGATGTGCTCCCCGCACTAGTAGTCATGCCAGAAGGAAATCTCTCCTATTTTGATGATCCAGTGAGATTGGTCCCTGAGCGAGGTGATGAGGGGAATAATCTCTCACCAGAAGGGGGGGGGGGCACGGCGATCCCTATCAACCCCTTCCCTTTCGTAACAGAGGTTCATGGATCATCCCCAAAGGGTTCGTTTTTCCAACACCTCCCAATCCATTTTCACATGCATGCATGCCAGGGTGTTGGAGAGACTTCAGACATTAATACCACCATCATTGAAAGGCCTTGCTAACTTACTCTAGGAGGCTCAATGCCTCCTTCCCTCGTCCTGGTGATCCTAGAAGAACCCTGCAAGAATTATATCCATGCGCTGGATGACCCAATTGGGGACCTTGATTATAGATAGGGCATGGATCGGGGTTGTCAGGAGAACACTGTTGATTAGGGCGATCCTACCTTTAAAGGACAAGTATCAATTCTTCTAATTGAGCACCCTCTCTGTGATCCTAGAGATGATGGGGTAAAGGTCCCGAATGCGCAGAGGCTTTGGGGAGATAGAGGTGCCGAGATAAACCATGGGAAGGTTGCCTTTTTTCATGCCCAATTAAAGGCTCACGCTAAGGATGCACTCATCAATATAGTGTTTTGAAATGAAGAAATTGGTCTTGCTCTTGTTTACATGCTTCCCGCTCCAGAAAAATTAGGCCTCTAGCACTCTGCACAAGCTACACACTGATCTTCTAGACACGTTGATGAAGAGAATAGAATCATCTACGAACATGAGTTGAGAGATAGAGGGAAGGCTCAACCTCCTACAAAAGGAAAGGATCTCTCCCATGATGATGTTGTGGTGAATGATCCTACTGAAGACATCTTGGGTGATGATAAAAATGCTCAGGGAAATGGGGTCCCCTTGTCGAAGACCGCACATAGCCTTGAAGAAGCCAAAGGTTTTCCCCATGAGAGAGATCACCAACCATCCTAAACTGAAGAACTAAAATATTAGATTGATGTTCCAATATGACATTTCAATACCTGAAAAATCTTTGTTGATGAATCCCCACTCCACGTGGTTGTAGGCATTTCTCATGTCAAGATTTATCACCATATTGGAACCATGAGATTTGAAGTAAAGACTACAAAATACCTACTGGTCACTGATGCTCTGTCTTAACTTGTTGATAAGTTAATCATTTTGAAACAAACTCAGCTACCTTTTGTTTCATACCATTCCACCAGAACTATGATTTCAAAGCCTTATACATCTTCTACATTCTTGGATGAACAACCCATCTCGAATGATGATAAGAACTGAGAAGTTTCTCCTGAAAATCCATAGGTACAACCATATGATTCCTTAACCACAAAAATGAACTCTCATCTATCTGCCATCCCTCAATGGTCTCCCCACCATTTAGTTTTTAACTCATTTTAACACATTCAACATCAAATGTTTGTGCCTCCTTTACCGTCTTCACCAAATCAGGAACCAAAAAAACTAAAAATAAAACCACAACATCACCTCAGTCTTCACATTCTACATGCATATAATCTAGGATTGACATTAACTACCACTCATCTGAATATTATTTTTCCAACTGAGCATATGAATTTCTACTTAACGCATTTTCCACCGTATTTCCTTTACCCGGTGTAAACATCAAGTCAAAGTCAAACATTTGGAGATACTCTATCTATCTCCTTTGGCTCAGATTAAAATCCCATTGTGAGAAAATATGCTTCAAGATCTTATGATATGTGAACATAATAAATTTCTCACAAAAGAGGTAATGACGCCAAGTCTTCAAGGCATGGACAACTGAAGCTAACTTTAAATCATGTGTTGGGTAATTCTTCTCATGCACCCTCAAATTCCTTGACCCATAATCCACAACATGATCTCCTTTCATGAGAATTCACCCCAAAACATATCCTGAAGCATTACAATACCCCATGTACCTATGTCTTGATTCTGAAAAAATCAAGATCGATGTGGATGTAAGGTGAACTTTTAGCACTTGAAAGGAATTCTGACATTCCTCAGTCCATTGGAATGGAACATTCTTCTTTATCAAAGATGTAATAGGTGAGGCTAGTTAGAATAATTCATGAAAAAAGTGTCCATAATAACCAGATAGACCAATAAAGATTCATATTTCAAAGACTTTCTTCAGTGGTTTCCAAGAGATAAAAACTTCAATCTTCTTTGGATCAAAATAAACACCTTTTTTAGAAATTACATGGCCAATAAAGCGTACTTACTGTATCCAAAAACCACACTTTTATAATTTGGACTAAAAATGATGATCTCTCAAGATTTCCAACACTATCTCCAAGTGTTTCTCATGCTCAGAACTTGTCCTTGAATACACCAATATGTCACCCAAAAATACCACAACAAAAGAATCCATATGTCTCTAAAATATTTTATTCATCAATTCTATAAATACTGCTGGTGTATTTGTAAGACCAAAAGGCATTAACACATATTCATAATGGCCATATCTGCTTCTGAAATCTATTTTCAAAATATCCTACTTCTGAACTTGAAATTGGTGATATATTGATCACAAGTCAATTTTGGAGAACCACTGAGGTCCCCTCAATTGATCAAATAGATCATTAATGCATGGAAGTGGATATCTATTTTTTATTGTAACTTGGTTAAGATTAAAATAATCCACACACAACATTAGAGTTCTATCAGATTTCTTTATGAACATGACTGGTGCTGCCCATAGAGACATGCTCGGCTGAATGAAACCCTTGATTTCTGGATATTCCAATTGTACTTTTATTTCCCTTAATTCTATTGGTGTCATTCAATAAGATGAAAGTGATATAGTACCTTTCACCATAAGGATATCAATCGTAAACTCCACTTCTCTTACTGGTGGTAACCCTAATAAATTCATGGTAATGACATCTGGAAATTGATCCATGACTACTAGGAAAGTATCATACTCGATCTATTCCATCGATGCCAAAGTCAACACCACCAACTAGTAAGAGATAATGCCAACTATTGTTGCTAGAACACCCATTGAATCTATATTCACAACCTTGTCTCCTTTAAAAATATGCTCAAAATAATCCTCAGTCATGAACATAACTTTTCTTTTTTATATCAGTAAATGTGAGACATGAACATTGTCATCCAATCCATATCCATGATTACATAATAGAAATCCATCTCTAGTACTAAGAAGTCCGATTTTATCTTATCTCCACCAATAATTATAGAACATGTTCTACATAGAAAGGCTTGACATTCTATTTGACCTAGAGGATTTTGAAGTTTTATCACATAAGGAATCATCTCAAGTTTTAAAATTATCAGATCAATAACATGAGAAGCAATGAAGGAATGTGATGAACCAGTATTAAAAAACTCTTACATAAGGGTAGAATTCAAAAGAATCATACCTCTCACCATAGATGGTCCAACCTGATCATCTGTAATCACTTTCTTAAATCCATATAATTTCTTCGTCATCGTACTTTGTTCCTCGTTGCCTTGCTGAAATTTCCCTTGATGAGGAGTTATGGTATTCCTAGAGTCACCATGGTAGTTCTTCTAATGATGATTGTTCTTATACCCTAATTCCATTGAATCATATGATGTTTGTGGTACAAGGGGAGTTTTCTAAACACCTGACCTCAGATCAATGTGACAATATCACTAAAGATGCCCCATCTTATTGCAATTGTGGCATGTTCTCGGTGGTGCAATACAATTTTGCTTAATGTGACTCAGTGAACCACACTAAAAACATACAATATTGTTCCCAGGTCTTGGAGGAGGATTAATTTCTACTGTGGTGTGATTTTGATGTGTTCCACCTCATTGAGAATATGTATCCCTCTTCCTTTTTCTCTTAGTGCTGAATTTCTCACCACCTCTCGTGAAGACAACTATGATTTCTTCACTTGGATTTCTAGTAGTGATAGATATAATAAAAATAGTATCTATTTGTAGTCCTGACTCAATGGTTTGAAAATAATGAGTGATGCTTTGAACCAACTGTTGGTTCACCTATGGCTCAGGTGAAACCAAATTCTCAATAGCCTCTTCTGATCTGTTCCTATGACTTCTAGTGGGTGTCATTTTCTAAACAAACAATAAAACACTATAAGTCACACTACCTAGAAACTGAAGGCTTAGAATTTAAAATTATATCACATAAACTATCACAACCTTCATTTACAAAATCAAACTTTTCCATGTTCAACCGTTTAAAAAAAAATTCTACTTACTTTTAAAAATAAAACTATTTTTAAAATACCACAATCACGTGCTTTTCCAAAATCTTTCATTTAAAAATAATTTCAACATTTTTCAAAAAGTAACACATTGCACCAAGTCATATGTCATTAATAAAAATGAAGTTTTCAATCCTAGTGGGAAGTAATTCCTCTAATGCATGTCATGATTGTCTCATTGGCTAAACCCATGACAATGAGATTGAAAATCCTGTAAGTGTATCCAAAACACTTATGTAACCAACTCCCTAGTAACTTGAAGTTCAATATAAAAAGGTTAGATATTTATTTTTATTCTCTACATTTCAAGTCTAGAAAATCATACTCCTTTATAATATCACAACCCAAGGAATAGACATGAATGAATTCGACTCCAAAACCAATAAAATTGATGACTACTTGTTCCATAAGGAAAAGAACAAGCTGATACCATTTATCTTAAACATGCTTTTGGACCAAACAAATTTGATACCATTTGTAACATACCTCCTTCTCCTCATTGGATTGAGAAGGTGGGAGGATGTTACTAGGCCTTAGGTGACATCTCCAAGATGCTAAAGATTGGAAATAAATGATGAAGGTTTTCAATACATGTGGGGGACAATTTACCCTTTAAGAATAAAACAACCAATCCAATAAAACCAAACCAAACAACCACCATATGATACATGATAAAAATAATGACAACTCAACCAATTATTTTATATCAAAATCCACCAAAGTGTACTACAACAGAAGCCAAACTAATATCAAATTAAAGAACATAATATGACTAATAAAACTCCAATATGACCACAAGACTCCATGCTCTACAAGCTCTATATTCCAACATCACCGAACAACCCAAGTGTCATGAAGTAGTGATAAATAAAAGTGATAATTTACCTTTGAATATGTCCCAGTAGATGAAATATATAAAATAACCAAAGTTCCAGAGTAGGGATGAGTACTAAAACTCAATAGGTTTTCCCCAATGACTTCCCTACTCACGACACTAGAATAGAATAGTTAGCATCATTTAAATAAAAAAAATTTATATAATTTTTTTTTCCAAAACAGTTTAAAACAAAATATAATAAAATTCTAAAATATTTTATAACTCAATATAAACAAGTGCTATAATAACAATTTTCCAGCAAACTATTTTCAAGAAAACAACTAAAGCATGCTTTTAAAACCATTCCACAAGTTCCACTTGGCATAACCAATCTATTTCACATATTCACACCACCAACCATGCATGATTCATTATGAAAATTTCATACTCATGAGTGGTATCTCATCAATCTACTATGTTTTCACATGATAATTATGTCCCATATACCATTACACTTTTGGCACCAAGTATAAGGTCATATTTCAACCAAGCCTCATAAATGCAATATAAATACACACACAAGTATGCCCAACACCATTTCCAAAACCAACATGCCAAAAATAATTTCAATAAAACAAAATTTTATTGAAAACCCATTTTCCAACAACCCATTTCACAAATCCATCCAATCCATATTTTAAAATCAAGAAACAAAACCACTTTACACAATAATTCACCACAATTTCACAATTTCACCAAAAACCATAAATCATCACTAAAGAGGATTTATACCACACTTTTAACAACAATTTCACAATCAATTTCATGCAACTAAATTAATTTGAAACTAATACAATCGATTATAGGAAGAGGAGTCAAGAGTGAATCCACATACCTCTAGATTTTTGGCGAAAACTATAAACGGATGAATAATGCCGACGAAACCGGGTTAAATACCCACAAACCCACCTTAGATCCATTACCCTATCACAATCAAGACCAAATATAAGTTTATTTGGAAACCATAACCTTATATCTACTAAACAAGAGCATATATCTAAGAAACCAAGAAGAGGGGTGAAGTAGATCTAAGAAAAATGTCAAGAATGATGAATAACGAACACTTACCTTAAATAATTAGATTCTAATCACCAAGAGAAGCCTTTGGGTAACCTTCAGATTGATGGAAGAACCTTCATTGAACTTTTGAGAAGAAAAATCCCAAGTTAGGGCCACATAGAAGGAGGAATGAGGCTTTAAACATTAAAGTTGACCCAGATCCACTTTTTAAGGAGGTTGTTTTGACCTGCGTATGGTTTAGTCACATGGTTAGAAAAACTGTGCCCTAACTGTGCATTAGACACTACCTTAAAGACGACCCTTCACATGGTATCTTCACATGGTCTCTAAAACCGTGATATAACTATGCTGAAACCACTACCTCAAATTTACCAAACCACATGGTTTCTCCTAGGATGTCGCATGGTTTGGACAAACCGTGTGATGCCCGTGCGCCTTACCTTTTTCCCCAAAAACACAATTAAAGTTCTCCAAACTCTTATAAACTTAACTCATATACTTTATATATTTAAAATAATAAAGAAATGTTTACTTACCATAAAACATGAGTGATAAAATTAAAACCAAAATCATTCTAATTAGAAATAGAAGGTGGTAGTCTACTGTAGCCAAAGTAGTGACTCATGCTCCATTGTATTCTCAAAGATACACCTATCCCATGAAAATATTATGAAATATACTTGGTTCCTACACTTGGAAATATATGTAATCACCAAAAGCTATATCTAATACCCAATGTGTAGATATATAAATATTATAATTGATAATGAATGAACATTTAACTTCTCCTTTATTCTGGGTGCAGTTCTTCTTCCAATGTCCTAGCTTGCCACATAAAGAATATATTGTATCTTTTTTTCCTTTATATCTTCCTTTGGATATTATTCTTATTGAAAGGATAGTCCTTGGGATCCTTATAATTAGTAGGATTATTGGGAAAATTTTCCATGTTCTTCATTTTCTTGTTCACCATAAGGACGGTGAGGTTTTCACACTTGATGTACTTGTTAACTTAGAAAATGAGAGTAAGAAGTTTCAAAAGAAACATCTCACTACTGATCATGTTTTAATTGAAAATGAAATTGGAGAATAGTTTAGGAAGTGAATAAATTATGAGATCTATGTGAATCTATTCAGGGAATTTAATTTCTAATATGTATAAGAAATCAATGTAGCCAATCATCTTGACTACATAATGTCTATCTAGAACTAACTCTCCAAGCTTAAACATGAATAGTGTATTAGAGATCTCATATCTCTATTTTCAAAACATTTCTTGATAGAGATCATGAAGGTGAGACACCATGCTCCACAAATATATATCCTCATGTTGCTTTATAATCTCATTAGATATGGAAGATAACATGAAACATTATACATTTTTGGCATCATCCAAATGTTTCTCATACAAAGATAATTCTTCCTCACTAGCTTCTTGGCCACGCACTTTAGGAATGAGATATTCTAGCACATGTAATCTCCTTTCATGGAATTTCATAACACACAAGTGAATTTTCCATTATTGTAAACTAGTGTCAATGAGAAGGATATCCTTATTAATTATGGATTGTAGTGATATGGTTGAATTTATGTGTATTGATATTTCTACAATTAAGAAGATAAAAATTATAGTACTTTATCTGATTTATAAAATTAGATAATAAATATAAAATTTATTAATCTCCCACTATTTTATCAAAACCTAATATCCCTCACTATTAGTTTTTAAATACCCTGTTTCTTGGATATTTTAGTGGCACAGATCCATATGCACCTTCTCATAACCAAGGAGGAGATTTATCAAGCTATTCAAAGGTATTTTGGTAGGCATAACTTACCAACTACTTTATATCACAACTCATTGATATGTTTAGTGGACTACCAAATCATAAAATCATGAATCTATATTTCCTCAACACTTTACATACTAGTAGAACTAATTCTCATAGAGGTGATAAAACCTTAATGTAAACTGGGTCAGGTCAACCCAAAACTCAAGATAGAATTCCTCGATAATTGAAATCACCCCAATAGAGGTTTTTAAAAAACTTTAAACTATGGTTCAATTATTACCCAAGTAGTGAAAGTATATAAAAAATTAATATATATAGTTGAAAGATTTTAATATTTATGTGTGGATAGAAAATTCTATCTTTATTACATTATTGTTAATATAAAGTGGATTTACTTAAATGATTAACCATGTCTTAGATAAAGTTTATATATAACCCAATTTATTTTAGTTCTATATTGAATTCTTGTTAATTAGTTAATTCATGTGATCATAAAAAAAAATAATGAAATTAACTATAAAACTTGATAAAAATAAAATAATAAGAGTGGTATGATCATGATCCTAGAGCAATGGTTAGTTTATCTAGAGGATGATAAACTAACCATCAAACCAGGGGAAAAAACCTTGAACCATGAATTGGTTTATATTGAAAATTTCCACCTATACTACCATGTATCTCTTGGATTGGTTTCACCTTTAATCCAAACTTGAACCACCTCCACTCATCTTAGAGATCCATCCATTACATAATATTTTACTCACATAAAGGTGAGGGGAACCAAAGGATTGGTAAAGGGGGCTCACATAAAAAGACACCATGGGAATGTAGGCCCTTACATAATGAGATGAAGGATAATGTGTAAGACATTAGTTTAATTTAATAATAAATAAAAATAAAAATAATCACATACAAAGGCCCGTTCTATGCTCATGATCATCAATATACATGCAATAAATTACACATTTACTAAACTAGTATTCATTCCCTATTGTTTTTATTTAAGATAAATCAAACTCAAATAAATAAATTATATTATTTAATTAATAAATTATTTTATCTTAATTATCATCCAATATTTTTTTGATATTCTCATATGTAATTATTTTAAATAGTTTAAATAATTTATTTAAAATTGACTAAGTAAAAAATCAAGTACCTTGGAGGAAACATGACCAGTACCCGTTCGAACTACCCAACATGTATGATATATATATATATATATATATATTACTTGTGTAGAATATAGAATACACATATTATCATTCAATTCCATGGAGCGTACTTCCAAATAAATGATGCATGAACACATATTATTTATGTAGCATATTATGTATTAATACATGTTGAGTAATCATTATATTATGACTTATACACAAAATATAGTTCATAATATTACACATAAATTAATTAAATATTTAATATATATAAAACCCATCACATGGAATGCATGAGTAAAATATTTGACACACAAAACAAATATTGATAAGGTTTATGCAATATAATAAATTAATTTTAAATTCTTTATAATTAAGTAATATATACGATATGCACTATTTAGCCACACATTGTGTATATTTATTCACCGTCTATCCACAACACATGCTAAGGGAATGGGTATGCTAGACTTATATAGAAATTAATGGAGTACACAACATGTACCTGAGATACATGTCATGTGGTCTCCAAGTTACATGGTTACCAGTCACACGTGTCGTGTAAAAACACACAACTTGTCTTTGAATAATAGACTATATGTCGTGTATGCAAGTTATATGTTGTGTAGTCTATCTAACCATTTTCCAAGTTGACCCAATAAATAGTGCATTAAATACACACCATGTTTAATAAATGAAAAAACTCCAAATTAATTTGTGATTCGTCCTAGTGAATTAAACACGGGTACACGACTTGTACCTACTAGATACAAACCATGTACTCTTATGCTACCAGGAAAAAATCCTTGTCATATCCATATGAGTTATTCAAATATTATTCATTAAAAATTAATCCATTTATTGATTATATTTGAAAGAATGAAAATGAATAAGAGAAGATATCACGATTCATATTAAATAATGATTAAACTATAATTGAAAACTAACAATAAATTCATAAATCAATCAATAATATTTAAATAATTAAAAATTATTATGCTACCACTATGATACAAATTGAAGGTTCCAGGTTTAGAATAAGTTTAGTAGGGCATGGACAACTCAGCTTTATGTCATAATAAATGATTAACCTGATATGTACATCAATGAAGAACACCATGACCAATGGAATTGAATCAAGGATCAATTGATCTGAGAATGCCAGAACCAAATACAAGATCATCACATAACTATATATAATTAATTTAACTAGTTAAAGAATTAACTTACGATGAATTATTTATTCATTGAGGAATCCGACAATGTCTCTACATCATATCATAATTGATACATAGGAATCAATTATAGATTTCACTCAGTGGTGATCCACATGTGTGCCACGAACTATCGAGCATCACTGCTGAAATATTTGAGTACTAGTGCAGAAGATCCTAATGGTTTCATCATTCATCTTTGATCACCATGATAATTGATTCTAAGAAGTACTTTCCTTGATCTATTTATAATTAATATGTGTGAAGGATGAGGACCACTCTTAGTTCTTGAGAAAATTCTTAAAGTGGTTCTCTCTAGGAATTGAGAGAAATCTCTAGAGTTATTGTGCACAACTAACACAATTTCTAGCAATAGGGTTAAAAATAATATAATTGGGTTTAAATAGTGCTATTGTTAGAAAATAATAATTTCACACTTGACCTTATTATTTTCTTAATCCGAACATAACCGTATGCCAATAATAATAATAATAATAATAATAATAATATTATTATTATTATTTTTATTTCTTGACATCCACAAAACCAATGAATTAATTAAATATTATTTCTTGAATAATTTTTTTAAAATATATTCAAATAATATTTAATATATACATATATATATTATTCATCATAGGCCCTTTTTACTCCATCCTTCATTACTATACAATATTTATCAGGCCTTGAATAATGATTATTTTTTTAATAAATAAATATCACAGAGTTAATGAAACTAATGGAAAATTAAAAATAAAATATAACTATATTATTCACATATAAATAAATAAATATTATATTCAATAAATAGAAAATAAATATTTATTAAATTTTCTTCTCACAAAATACTCTTGAATAACCAGTGACTAAATATATGTGATCAAGTTAATCATGACTAATTATTAAACAAAGTATGAGGATAATATTTATTTAAAATATTAAATATTAAATAATAATTAATATTTAAATTAGGTTTTGGATACACTTAGTGTGTGACCCTCAATGACTCTTTATTAGTGGCATTATATAGAGCCACTCAAAATACAAGGTTTGTATCTAGAAACATGCTAAGGAAAACATAGATAAATAAGTTAATTTCACAAAATCATACAAAATTATACACACACTTCCTGTGTAATATAATCCCTTTATCATTATATCTCTAATCAATAAGGTTTCATGTTGGTGTCATCTACCTATGTACTCGATGTATCTTTATTTTACTTTCTAGAACTAAACATCCCTATAGAACACCATGTCCATGAATTTATTTAGGATAATTTATTCCTATAAAAGGGATTGAGATATAAACTTCCATTAAATAACAAAAGGGAAAAACCCTTTCTCACATTATTCACTAATACAATATTACTCATGATTCACCCAACGTATCCTAATTCACCGTGAACATATATCATCATGGTTTTTATCATTACATAAAAGTATGTGACTAATAATATCTATTAATTATAATCTTAAAGTATAAGGATCAATACACATGTCCATAGATATAAAAAACCATTGAAACATATAAATGTGTATTTTATACTAGTGATTTGTGTTCTTATAATCTTATACACTAAATATTAATAAGGGCGTACACCATGAGAAAGTTTCTCAAAGTTCAATGAGTCTCCAACAATGATAGCCTATATCATTTTCCCATCAAATGATATCATCTGATTATATAAAATATATTTAATAATATTTTCATGAAACTTCTAGGTTCTCATCATAGCATGGAACTATTATGACATTTTAGTGTGGAAGTTACTCTTAGAATATTATCACATACTATGTCACATAGAAGAACAATCATGATGTGATAATGAGTTTATTAATATTTAAGAAAATGAATATGATTAATCATAAAGTATATAGAATTTTGTTCCAGGGTATCAACTCTAACAAATTGCACCATTTTTTCATTTTTTATTAACTTTGTGTCCAAGGACTAAATTTGAAAATTAATAAAAAACCCCTCTCTTTTTATATAAATACCCACCAATCCACCCATTACTATTCACTCAAAATAACTTAAGAATAAATTTCCTATCATTTTCCCTCTCTAGATCCCTTCCAAGGAATTTATAAGGTTTTAAGGAGATCCTTTTATGATTTAAGAATCAACCTCTCAAGTTAAGGGATCCTCTCCCTCCTCTTTTACATTCAAGCACTTACTTTGCAATAAATTTTTTATTCCCAATTGATTATGTTGTTTTGTGTTTATGAAAATTAATTTAATGTTTAGATGTTTTCTAAATAATGAGATACTACTATCCTTTTCCATTTATCCCTTACATAAACTTTTATATACCCCTATTATGCTACCAAAATTATCCATTGATTTTCCATTCCATACCTTTATGTTGTAAACACCCAAACCTATTTTTATTCAAGGCTATTGAACTAACTATAACTATCATTCATTAATTGGGAAATTAAATGTATGAAAACCAAATTCATTAATCATTTTATTGAAATGATTAAATACATTATTTTATTATATAATCAATGCAACACATATAAAGTTAGACATATGAAGGGTGCACTGTAACGACCCAAAATTTTATCAATGAAAATTTCCTTATTATAATTATTACATATAGTATAAACCACATAAAATCACTTTTAGAACACCATAAAAACTTTATAAATTAATAATTAATGAAATAAGATGCATTTCTAAAAATTAAGGAACCTTTACCAATGAAATAATAACCTGACCTTTGGAATAGCAATGGACCATTAAGAATAGTAATCTGACTAATAAAATAGTAACCTCATCTATGAAAGTATAAATAAAATTTAAGAATCTTATAAATGATAATATTATATAATTATAATCTAGTATAAGTAAATAAATATTTTAAAAATTATTAATTAAGTGTTGATATTTTTATAAAGCATAAATGTTTATTTATAATTTTATAATTAATATAATTATTTAAAAGAAAATTTAATTTCATAAAATAGATTCATATATTATTTTTTTCTTCTTATTATTAGAAGATAATTTTATGATACCTTAATTAATTTTTTAAAATGTTATAAATCAGTTATAATTTTTAAATCAGTATTTTCCAAGTAAATGATGATTTTATTTAAAAATTAAATTTATCACATTTAGAAAATTATTTTCATAAAATGGAGTTCATTTTTTAATTCCACACATCAAAAAATGTTTAGGTTTAATTTTTTGGATTTTTCTAAAATACTTAGATTTTTTGGTGAATAGTGAAATACACTCATTTATGGTATATATACATTATAAGTTAAACACACTATTCCTTAAGTCATGGATGATGTAATAACCATAATCATAAACTATACTTTATTATTTTAATATATTTAGTGATAATGCTTAAACTATTCACAGTTTTGATCCAAAATAATAAACTAATGTATAAAAGAATAAGAAGACACCCCTCTCCTCCCCTATAAACACCACCCCTAACCACCTATTATCCTCACAAATTTAAAGCTTTGATACTTGTAAAAATTATTCTTAATACTATTCTCAATCCACTACCCAATTTCTAGGAGCCTTTGGTCTCAACAAAATACCAAAACCAATTTCCCTAAGGAGGTTCTCAAAGAGGAGAATTCAAGAGGTAAAACCCTCTTTCATTTTCTTTTAATTTCTTTTCAATTTTATTTATTTTATTATTATATCATAATCTACAAGTATCCAAGTGGAATGATAAATAAATTATATTTTATATACTATAATGTTATTATGTTAATGTAGTAATTCATCTTCAATAATTTTCCCTTTTCCTTTTTTCTAAACATGAAAATATCGTTTGTGGTGTGTTGATTTACCACCACCATGGATGATGTGTTTTCATTTTTCACCACTGACTTCAAGGATGATCATAAAACAATCATTATGGTTAAATAATATTTTATTATACATATTATAAGTTATATAATGTTCTGGAAGCAATATATAAACATGATGTTAAATAAAATGATATAAGCTCATAATGGTCGTAAAACCGCCAAAACTAATTAAACCATTTTCATTAATGTTCAATATAATAAATCATTCTCATAACATATAACCAAATGATATATAATATCATTTAATATTATTTATGTTCATTAAATAAATATAATTTATATTCTGGGGAATCATTCTCATTGTACATGAACTTCCATACTTATAAGCAATCCAACCGATCAGGAAAACCAAGAAAACAAATGCTCCCAAACGATGAAATTAAACTCTATAACTCATTGAAAAAGAACATAAATGTACTTAATAGAAATATAATGAATAAAATTAATGTATTAAAAGTTTTTCATATTTTTAATATTGAATTTAATTTTATTATCTAGGATATTAAAGTGAATAAATCATTCATACATTAGATAAGGGGAATTCTCGAACCCAACCCTATTTATTTAGGTTTTAACTCTTTCACTCCATTTTTAGTATGTATGTTCCTTTAATGTTCCATAAATTTCATTTATTTTTCCTCCCCTTTTCTTTTATGGGATATACATGTTTCCAATATGGTTTTATGACAAATACAAATATTTTTCCAAAAGAACCCTTCCTTATAAAAACACATGTTTTACTTATCTTGAGATTGTTTCTTCTTCACTCAATATTGACTATTCTTATAATAATTATGTTCTTACCTATTTATTTTGGGAACCCCAAAGTTTATTCATGAATTTATTATTATTAAATTAAACCCATTTATTTCTATGAGTTATTTTATGTCCAATATTGATATACATTCTATGTGGCATGCATGATAATATAAATGTTATGATGTGATAGGTGCGCCCAGAATTATATAGTGAATGAAAATGTCATGATGTGATGGATGTGAAAAAAATTATATAGTTCTCCAATTCATTGGATAATATGAAGTATCTCATGAAAAAAGTGAAATATTCATGAACATGATGATATCTTTGTTCACGACTATGTATTGTATTTGACCACTAAGACATGATGTTTCATTTTTATACATTGACACATTCCATGAATTTATCTAATGTTTCCTCTCATGATTATGATGATAATCCTTTTCTCATGTTATAATTATGATGATTATGATCACCCATGTTTCTTGTCTATTAGTCACCCCCTACTAGGCTTTTATATCACCCATTATTTTGATGTATATCCTCATGTGAACACATGTACTAAGGAGAACATAAGGTCCACTAAGAAGATAAAGAATAAGGAATTAAATAATTTTTTTATGTTTTATTATGTAAATTTATGCATTTTTATAATTTCCCCAAGATAATAAACCTTTAGATCCTGGTTGTGTAACATTTTTTATTGTTTATCTTTAAAATGATGTAATAATAATGTAAGAAAAGTACGGTCGTTATAGTTGGTATTAGAGTGAAGTTTAGTTAATTTGGGAATTAGGATTAGAGAAAATTACTGAAAACACTTAGTATGAGAATAAGTATATATAATCACCCAAGAATATTTTTTTAGGAAAATGATAAACATAAGGATCCCACAAGATATACCTTTAGAGTTAATTGCACAAAGGAATAATTTATTTATTCATGACTTGTTGAATTATGTTTTGTTCAAACCTTTTCTATTTTAGAAAATGGTGGGAACTATGAGAAACTAGGAAAAAAACCAATATGAGGGATAATGAAATGATTGTTATAAAGAAATCCCTAATGCCTTGGTAGGTGGAGTTCAAAATTTCATGGTGATGCTTACCCAGATTTCTCAGGCAATGAACAATAACCTGAATAATGAAGAACATCAACCTTTACCTAATAGGTAGAAACTAGATATCAAGTCGTTTATTTAGCAATGAACACCGATGTTTAGTGGATCTTATGATCCATTAGTAGTGGAACTATGGGTCAACTCAATAGATAAGATCTTTTTTATGTTGCACTGTTCTAGGAAGGAGAAGGTGAATCTAGTCGTTTATCGTCTATATGAAGAGGATGATCAATGGTGGGAATTGATTAAAAACACCAAGACAAAGGAAGTAATTGAATATATGTAGTGGTAATACTTTAATATAGTGTTTCTTAACAAGTATTTCCCTTAAAATATTTGTATATAGATGGAGATATATTTTATAGAGATGAAGAAAAAGGAAGGTGAATCTGTCACGACCTATGAAACAAATTTCCCAAGGATTTCAAGGTATGATTTGGGTTTTGTTATCAACTATGATAGAAAAATATATATATTATTTAGTGGTTTATAGAAAAACCTTCAAAATGATCTATAAATTGAAGACTTTGGGAGTTATGAAGAAGTTGTTCACTATTCTCTCAAAGTGAAGATGAATTTTGGAGAATGGTCCCATGGATATGGTGATAATAAATAAAAGATAAAGTTTCAAGATAAGGAATCTAATGAGAATGGTGGAAAGAAAGATCAACCACTCACATGTCAAAAATGTGGGAAGAAGAATCATGGGAACTACCCCAAAGCTATGGGGAAATTTTATAAGTGCGGGAGGAAGGACAAAAATCTCATGATTATCATAGAGACTTAAAGAATCTGACTGATATGATGGAGGAAAAGAGGGAAACACCCATGGTTCAATGTTTCAATTTTATGGAGAAAGTACACTATGCAAGATAATTCACTGAACCTCAAGTTCTCAAGGGTAATTAGTGTCAACAACCACCAAAGACAAAGGATAAAGGGATAGTTTATGCCATCACTACCACTAAGGTGGAGCTCGAAAATGATGTGGTGATAGGTACACTGGTTATTCATTCAAGAATAGAGAACATACTATTTGATTTTAGTTCTACACATTATTTCATATCTTAGAAGTTTAGTAGAACTATTCAAACACCACCTCAAAATATTAAGGTTGAGTTATCTGTGAGAATGAAAAATGAGTCAATTATTGAATCCAAAGTATATAACTCATCCCCGATTAATTTTGGTGGACTGAACCTCCTAGAGAATCTAGTCTTACTTACTTTGGTGTAGTTTTATTCTATTTTGGTCATGGATTGGGTATCTTATTCAAATCTAACATCAAATATAAGGAAAGTGAGATCACTCTTCACATATTGAAGCATCCTCCAATTCCGTACAAGTGTAAGGAGGAGGATGAGTCTCCTTTGGAGTAATATTCTAAAGTGTGGATATTATTTTCTTACGTGCATGCATATCTAGCTCAAATTATTGAGAAAAAAGAGAGAATCAAGCTCGAATACATGCCCATTGTGAGGGACTACACTGATGTGTTCCCTCAAGAACTACCCAGTCTTCCTCCTGACCGAGAGGTTGAATTATCAATTGAACTTATTACTGGATCTTTTCCAATATCAAAACACCATATAGAATGGACACCATTGAGTTGGAGGAACTAAAGAAGAAGTTACAAGATAATATAGAAAAGGGTTTTATATAATCAAGTGCTTTACCATGGGGAGAACCAGTCCTCTTCATCAAGAAGAAGGATGTATCAATTCACCTCTACATTGATTATCGAAATCTCAAAAAAATTAGGATAAAGAACAAGTATCCCCTTCCATGAATAAATGACTTGTTCGATCAACTATGTTGGTCCAAGTATTTCTCTAAGGTGGACCTTCAGTCGGGATATCACCAATTAAAGGTGAGGAAGGAAGATATTCCTAAGACTGCCTTTTGAATGAGTTATGAACACTATCAGTTCATAGTGATGCCTTTCATACTCACTAACGATCCAAAAATATTCATAGAATTAATGAATATACTCTTAAGATATTACCTTGAAAAATTTGTGGTAGTATTTATTGATGACATTCTAATATACTCCAAGATCAAGGAGGAACATGAGAAGCATTTGAATACTGTGCTAAAAACTTTACAAAGAGAGAGTATTTATGAAAAGTAAAATAAATGCGAGTTTTGGATAGAGAAAGTATCATTATTGGGGAATGTTATCACTAGAAAAGGAATATCTATGGACCCTTATAAGACAAAGGAAATT
This sequence comes from Viscum album, assembly GCA_963277665.1. NCBI lineage: Eukaryota > Viridiplantae > Streptophyta > Magnoliopsida > Santalales > Viscaceae > Viscum > Viscum album. Next base: position 1,792,088,551 of record OY728138.1, read on the forward strand.
GAAGAGTAGCCTAGAAAAACATATATAACATAGATCCATAGTTTTCTTGGTCTAGATAACTATTACCAGTGATTTGTGAAGAACTTCTCACAATTGTCAAACCCACTAACCAAGCTGACAAAAAAGGAATAAAATTTTGTCTAGACCATTGTATATGAAGACTTATTCGAAGAGTTAAAAAGGAGGCTTATCACCGAACCAGTACTCACACTTCTAACAAGTGGGGAACTCGTTGTGTTATACCATGATGTTTCAAAAAAGGTATTAGGATGTCTATTGATTCAAAATGATAAATTGACAGTCTATGCCTCAAGGAAGTTGAAAATTCATGAGTAAAACTATCCCATGCATGATTTGGAGTTGGCAGCTGTGATATTTGCATTGAAAATATGGTGACATTATCTCTATGGGGAGAAGTGTGAAATGTATACTAATTATAAGAGCCTCAAATTTTATTCACATATAAAGATATTAATATGAGATAACAAATATGGTTATATATTATCAAGGATTATGACTTCTCAATCCACTACCATCCTGGAAAAGAAAATAAAGTGGCAGATTCTCTAAGTAGATATGATCCTACAACATTATCAACAATGAGAATTTATAATGATCCAATATTCTTAGATTTTCAAAGGATGGACATGGGAATAATTAATTAAGGAACATAACCAATCCTTTCTCAAATTATTGCTCAACCATCCCTCATGGAGAAAATAAAGGATGCTCTAAGAAATGATCTGGAAATTCAGAAGAAGGTGGAAGCTATGAGAAATGGAAAATCCTCAAATTTTAAAATTGATGTGTAAGGAATTGTAATATTTTGGTCCTGACTATGTGTACCATCCAATCAAGAGATAAAGAAAGAGCTTCTAAGTGACACACATAGATTAACCTTATCTATTCACCCAAGGAGAACACAGATGTATTGAGATCTCCAAGAGAACTTTTTGTGGGACAATATGAAGAAGGAGATTTATGAATATATATAAAAGTGCCTGGTATGTCAAAAAGTGAATAATTAAATACAAAAGACTAAGGGGATGATGAAACCATTACCCACACCAACATGGAAATGGGACAACATCACCATGGAATTTATCACTAGACTTCCAAAGACATCTAGAATAAACAATTATATATGGGTTATTGTGGATCTTATCACAAATACAACTTACTTTACTGAAATTAGAGATGACTTCTCACTGGAACAACATGCATGGATATACATTAGAGAAGTGGTAAGGCTGTATGGAGTACCACTATCAGTTGTATATGATCAAGATCTAAGATTCACCTCGAAGTTCTGGAAAAGTCTCCAACATGATCTAAACACTAAGTTGAACTTCAGTATAGATTAAAATCATCAAAATTATGTATAATATAAACAAAATATTCAGACACTAGAATACATGTTGAGATCATGTTCTATAGACTTCAAAGGAGGATGGTACCAACATCTTCCTTTGATTGAGTTCTCTTATGATAACAGTTTCCAATCGATCATCCAAATGGATCCATATTAATATATTTATGGGAAAAGATGCAGAACACCTACATGATAGGATGAATTTGGTGAACATAAGCTTCTAGGACCTAAAATGGTTGAAGAAATGGTGGAAAATGTGAAAACCATTCAGCAGCACATAATGGTAGCCCAAAGTTGACATAAGAGCTATGATGAAAATTATGGATGGGACCTAGAGTTTTATATTGGAGACATGGTATTACTCCATATATATCTATGGAATAGGTTCATGAGATTTGGGAAGAAATGAAATATGAACCCCACGTACATCATCCCCTTAGAGATCCTTGATTATGTCGGAGTTGTGGCCAATAAACTGGAACTTCCACATACCATATCTCAAGAACATTATATATTCCATGTATCCCTCTTGAGGAAGTACAAACTAGATCCTTCACTTGTACTAAATCCATAGGTGGTACAATTGGAAAATGATCTCTCTTATGAGGATATGCCAGTGAAGATCTTGGAATATAGAGATAAAGTTATATGCAATAAGACTATTCACCTAGTTAAAGTACTATATTTGAACCATAAGTATGAATATGAAACATGGGAACTAGAGTAAGTGATGAAGGAGAATTAACCTCACTTATTTTCACCACAGTATGTAAAACGAAATTTCGATGGAGAAATTTCAGAAGGGGGGAAGAATGTAACGAACCAAAATTTTATCAATAGAAATTCCCTTATTATAATTATGTCATATAGTATAAACCACATAAAATGACTTTGATAACACTATACAAACTTTATAAATAATGAATGAATGAAGTAAGAGGTATTTCTAGAAATTAAGGAACCTTTAACAATGGAATAATAACTTGACCTTTGGAATTTTTATATGACCATTAGGAATAGTAATCTAACCAATTGAATAGTAACCTCATCTATGAAAGTATAAATAAAATTTATGAATCTTATAAATGATAATATGATATAATTATACCATATTATAAGTAAATAAATATTTTAAAATTTATTAATTAAGTGTTGGTATTTTTGTAAAACATAAATGTTTATTTATAATTTTATAATTAATATAATTATTTAAAATAAAATTTATTTTCATAAAATAGATTCATAAATTAAAATTTTTTTTCTTATTATTACAAGATAATTTTATGAGACCTTAATTTTTTTCATAATGTTATAAAATCACTTATAATTTAAAAATCAGTATTTTCAAAGTAAATGATGTTTTTAATTAAAAATTAAATTTATCATATTTAGAAAATTATTTCATAAAATTTTGTTCATTTTTAATTCTACATGTCAAAAAACAGTTAGGGTGAATTTTTTGTATTTTCTAAAATACTTGAATTTTTGACGAATAGTGAAATACATTAATTTATGGTATATATACATTATAAGTTAAATACACTATTCTGTGAGTCATTACTGATGTAAGAACCATAATCTCTAACTATCATTAATTATTTTAATATATTTAGTGATAATGATCAAAGTAGTTAAAGTCTTGATCCAAAATAATAAACTAATGAATAAAATAATGAGAAAACACCCCTCTCCTCCCCTATAAATACCAACCCTCCACCTCTTCTCCTCACACCTTACAAGATTTAAGCCTTGTCCAAATTATACCCAATCCTCTTTCTAATACCCTCACCCACATCCATGATCCTTTTGTCTCAAAAAAAGACCAAAACCAATTTCCCTAAGGAGGTTCTCAAGGAAGAGAATTCATGAGGTAAAACCCTCTTTCATTTTCTTTTCAATTTCCTTTATTTTCTTATTCTATCCTCATTTCAACTTATCCAAGTGGAATGATAACTCCATTATCTTTTATATACTATAATTTTATTATGTTAATGTAATAATTCACCTTCAAGTATTTTCCCTTTTCCTTTTTTCTAAACATGAAAATATCGTCTCTCGTGTGTCGATTTACCACCACTATGGATGATGCATTTTCATTTTTCACTACCACCTTCAAGGTTGGTCATAAAACCATAATTATGGTTAAATAATATTTTATTATAGATATTATAATTTATATAATGTTATTTAAGTAATATATAAACATGATGTTAAATAAAATTATATAATCTCATAATGGTCGTAAAACCATCAAAACTAATTAAATCATTTTCATTAACGTCCAATATAATAAACCATACTCATACCATATAAAAAAATGATATATAAGATCATTAAATATTTATATGTTCATTAATAACATATAATTTCAATTATAGAGAATCATTCTCATTGTACATGAAATTTTATACATATAAACAAGCGAACTGATCATGAGAACCAAGAAAACAAACGCCCCCAAACAATGAAATTGAAGTCTATAACTCATATAAAAGCCCATAAATAGACTTAATAAAACTATAATGAATAAAATAAATGTATAAAAGGTTATTTATTTTTTAAATAATTAATTTAAATTGATTATCCATGACATTAAAGCAAAGAAAGAATTCAGACATAAGGTAAGGGGAATTCTTGAACCCAACTCTATTTCTTTTGATTTTCCATATTTCCTACATTTTTATTATGGATATTCATTTAATGTTCCATAAATATCATTTATTTTTTTATCCCTTTTATTTTCTGAGATATACATTTTTCCAATCTGGTTTTATGACAAATGCACAGTTTTTTCCAAAAGAACTCTTCCTTCTAAAAGCCCATGTTTTTCTTATATTGAGACTGTTTCTTATTCATTAAAGATTGATGATTATTAAAACAAGTATATTATTCCATATTTATTTTGGGAACCCCAAAGTTTATTCATGAATGTATTATTGTGAAATGAAACCCATTTTTTTCTATCGGTTATTTTATGTCCAATATTGATGTTATGATGAGACAGGTGCACCTGAAATTATGTAGCACATGAAAATGTTATGATGTGATGGGTGCACCTAGAATTATATATAAATCCAATGCATTGGGTAATTTGATATATCTCACGAGATAAAGTTAAATATGTGTGAACATGATGTTATATTTTTTCAAAACTATGTGTGGTATTTGACCACTAATAAATGATGTTTCATTTTTATGAATTTACACATTCCATACCTTTATATATTGTTTCCTATCCTGATTATGATGATAATATTTTGATCATGTTATGATTACAATGATTATTCTCACCCATGTTTCATGTATCTTATTCACCCTCTTACTGGGATTTTAGATCACCCCTTCTTTTAATTTATATCCTCAAGTGAACACTTTTACTAAGGAGAACATGAGGGACACTAAGAATCTAGGTAAGAAGAAATTAAATAAATGTTTATGGTTTATTATGTAAAAGATATGCATGTTCCTAATTTTCACAAGATACTAAACCTTTGGATCTTGGTTGTGTAACCTTTTATGTTGTTTATCTTTTAAATAATGTAATAATCATGTAAGAAAAGTAGGGTCGCTATATTCACCCTTATAGCACTCCAATGGGTAATGTTTTCATCGCATAAGATACCATGTATGGTTAATAGGTAGTTAACATAAGAAAATTATATTATGATTTATGGGTGGTTATCCCTAGCTTATGCTTATGATGTCACATTTTATATTGTTTCCACATTCCTATGATGTTATGATTTTATAATGTAATTTTCTTATTCCATTCTTTCATGTGAGTATATATGATTCTTACCTCTTTATTCTATCATAATTTTACTCTTTACTCAAATTTATTATTTATCATCACGATATATTTTGATTATTCCCTCACTAGTATTTATATCTCACACTTTCCACACGCATATCCCCAGGTCATCCTATGGAGTATTAAGAGTTTAAAGGAAACTAGGAGCACATTATGGAGTTTTAAATAATTATGTTTCATTTCATTATAAGTTAATGGTTTATGTATCTAATTTCACAAATATTCTAGGCCTCTCAATTTTCTAGGATTATATTATATGGATATTTATGCTAAAAATCATTAAATAAAATCTATTAGAGATATGGGTTGTTATAGGACCTCTCGCATTTAACCTATATATAAAACCTACCTAGGGCATGCCCACCCAAGTACTCACTTATTAGTGGGGGTGGAACACTCCCCCACTCTCTAATAAACTATCCCAAGATCTATAAGGTATATTATAGTTCCATCTTGGCATACATTGGAAAATAATTCTTAGTCCAATACTCTCCCCTATAAAGAAGTGTCAACATAGAACCCATGCCAAGGCCACTATATTCCACTTATTTCATTTATACCCCTCTAGGGTATTTGTATCTCATCTAAAAAATTTATGATCAAGACCCAGACTATCAGTGGTTGTGGCACAAACTAGTTTCTAAGGGTTTATCTTGACCCTTGAATCTTTGTTTATTTAAAGAAATTTAAAGGAAATATTTCATTTTTAAATAAAATGACAATCACCCAAAATTGGAGATACTATATATCATATGATACATAATGAAGTGAATATAACTCATTCTCAAAGCTATTTACTTTAAAGTAATATTGATCACATGCACAAAAACTCATCCAATCCCATTTGGATGCTTTCCATCAATAAGAGGTCCTAAATCCATCAATCATCATCCAAATGAATTGTAAAACAACTATAATTAATCTACATATTATTTTAGTATTAATTCCAAAATTAGTATTTTGGTAATAATCAATAATCACTCACTAGGTGATTTCTTGAGATCTAATCATTGAAAAAAGGGGCACACACCACCCTCGACATCTATCTGGGCCTTTTTCACACACAACCACCAATTTACCATTTGAATAATTCTATCAATTTTGACCAAATTGATGGAAAACCCTAAATAATGTAAGGTGGAGATATACCTTCTTGAAATTTATCAAAATTTAGCGTGATCATACTTTCAAAATCTCAATTATCTAAGATAAGAAAAATACCTTTGATATTGAGACAATTCCACCATAATTTGGTGGAATCATCACTCAATCCCTAGCCGGGTCATAATAAATTAATAGTAAGAAGAAGGGGAAGAAACCAAGAGGGGATTGAGGTGGAGGATTATATTTACCTTAAACCATATCTAGAAATAATAAAAAATTGAATCCATTATGGAACAATAAATATCTCCCTCTTGTAAGTAGAGGATAACATGATCTCTATTATCATGATCTTATTGTGTGTAAGTCATTAAAACACCCCAAACACCATTTAATTTTTTTAATATTTTATGTAATATTTGGGAAATTTTACTTTTTGAGAATTTGAAAATGTCTGTACCCTACTAAAAAATATCATATATATATCTCACCCACTATACAGATGATAATATATATCTTATGTATTTATATTTTTCAATGCATATGGTTTCCCTTTGAAAAACCTAATACATAACTTGTTCTTCTCATACGTAAGGTCTTTACCTCAGAAAAAATATGATACATAATATTTTAGGAGATTCATAACATATTTTCAATATATATGGGTTTTCTCTTGGAAAAAATCCATGCATAACATATTTTCTCATATGTAACATAATTATTTTAATACTCAAGATAATTATTTTTGACAAAATTTCCATAAGTGACATTTTATTCAATACATAATATGAATTTCCCTAGAATAAAGTTCTTCCATAGATAAAAACTTGATACATAACATATTTGTTTTATACATAATTTATTTTTATTACATATGATATTTTACTTAAAAAATTTGAAATGAAATATATTTTTAATCCATGAATAAGATATTCTAGCATACATAATATATTTTACTTAGCATAAATTTTGATACATAATATATTATCATGCATATGATACTTTTTTTAGAAAAAAATATTCATATATAACATATTTTTCATGCATAATATATTTTCCTTAGTAAAATTTTTATACACAACATATTTACCTTAGGAAATATGTGATCCATAATATTTTTCAAAATGTATGATATTTTCCTTAGAAAAATATTTAATACATAAGATAACTACAATACATAAGATATTTTCCTTAGTGAATTATTTATATATAGTATAAGTTCAATAAATAGCATGATTTCATTAGAAAGATCTCCCATACATAATATATTTTCCATACATAACATATTTCTCTTTGAAGGAAATAAATACATAAGATATATTTTCATATGTATGATATTTTACTTGGATAAAATAACTATACATAACATAATTGATCCATGTGTAATATATTACCCATATGTAATATATTTTCCTTATAAGAAATTAAATACATTATATATCTTATTTTCATATGTATGATATTTCCCTTGGGAAAATATCCATACATAAGATAATTTAATCCATTTATAATATCTTTTCAATAAATAAAAAATTTAACTTAGGAAAAATTTCATATGTATAATATTTTACACCATGTGTAAGATTATTTTCCTTATGTAAGATAATTTATTAATTTGATTAATATATTTATTTTATATGTAATATAATCCCCCATAACATTTAAGGTTTATGACTTTGAGGAAAATCCAAAAATTGTACAAAGTTTAATTTTTTTTGAAAATCCTCCAACATTCACTCGACCACCCAAGGCACATATTAGGCCTTTGAAAACATCCAAAAATATCTCCTAAAGACATATCAAACCTCAAAATTATGATTATAGTCCCAATTATCAAAAAACCCCTCTCCAGGACCAAAAATTCCAAAAATTCAAATTTCCATTGACTTTTACTAACTCATATAAATGCAGGTTATAAAAAACTCCCCACTATAATGATTATCATCCTTGAGAAGTCTCCCTATACATCTTCCATGAACCATTCTAGTTACCGAATTAATACTATGTCACTCACTAGTTATGTGCATTCCAACACCACACCCAAATCGACTCCACTACTAAAAACATCACCGACCCATGCATTGTGGCACTGATTATTTCCACCAACTCCATAATAATTCCTCAATCCCAGTGGTGTGTGTAAATTATCAATTTACCAACATCACACTTTATCGGTTGATGTCACTGGTATACACTAGTCAATTACCAACTTGGTATCACACCCAAGAATCACCTGCTTTTTCTTATGTGAATCCTCAGTCTCACTCATGAGACTATATTCATATCACAAGGAATTTACTTTTTTGAAAATTTCCATGTGATACCTATGAGAATTGACATTTCTATAGACCTGGTCACCCCAATAGTTTTTTTCCTAAAATATACACCTGTTCGTACCACCCAACTATCATCCCATTCCCAATGACTATCAGTTACCAAACATAATGACCTCTACCAATCACCATCGACCGATACCCCCATTGGGGTATTTTTTATTTACCATATATAACCTAAATAATTGTATATAATAATCATCACAAAATGAAAACCATATCCTAATTGGGTCCATTAGCACATTGTTCCTAATGTCTACTATAAAAAACTCAAAAAAACAAGTTCCATAGTTTTAGATCACTTATGGTGTTCTACCCACTATATAACTTTCCTTAAATCTCTCATAAATCTTAATGTTGAAAAATTGAAATACTAAACACATTTAATTCCTATTTATCCATGTTCATCCATCCCATTATCCCTTATCATGATGTAGGGTTGGATCCGTTGTACCATAATAACCCAATCCATCTTTGATGTTTCCTCTAATCATTGGGGAAAACATTTCATTCTCCTTAAAACTTAGAGTAATTTTTACCACACCAAAACATATCTAAACACAATCTCCATAATCCATTTCATGTAAAATTGACTTACAAAACAATTTCATGGATATTGGTGCCATCGTATAAGTATTTCTTCATAACGGTGCCCAAAAACCCCCATTCCTAAAATAAGGAATTATCAAACATGTGTGATACTTAGTACCACCCCATTATACCATACAAATCACACCATCTCAAGTTTTTAATATAAATACTAGGCCCAATATCCTAATAAAAAACTAGTCATGACTCATGTTCATGTTAGATTCATCACAACATAAGCAATATTCATACTTAGACATTTAAAATATATATGGAATATCCATGCCTATATCCATAATTTGCATCACATCCCATGCATCAATATCATAAATTGAATCATCCACCCATGATTACCATCTATAATGTACACATAGGCCTAGGATAACCCTGCTATGGTTACCCTCATACATCACAACTCATATCTTGCAATTAAAGGATATCGTTCTACTATTTAGTCATAATACCCGAATCACAATATCTAAAGACACATCTCAAGGTCATTAGGATCTCAAATTGTATGAAACAATATCTCAAATAGGACACACCTATCTGGGAAATATCCATGATTCCCTATCAGATATCACATGAAAATTCACATGCCAAAAAACTTTTTCTATGGTTCTCACACACACATATATTAGGAATCTCATACTCAAGACAACTACTCACTATATAGTACTAATACTCACTGGGGATATGTACACTAGACTACCCCATTGATAATAAAGATCTTATACATGTTCATATATATAATGAAATCACCATATGAAAATCCGTATCGATTAGATCATAAATACAATTTAGTCAAATGAAATACCATTCACAATTTATAGATGAAAAAATAGTATAAGTTTCTATTTGAATTTCATTTAATCGATACCATATAATAAGAAGATCAATAATAGTGATAACAATTTACTTAGTTCAATTATGTACAATTACACCAAGAATCTATATGGGAAAACACCATATATATTATTGTTGAAACTTTAAGTGACTAAACCCATTTTCTCATTATTTTGTTTATTTCGTCTTAATCATTATTTACTCATGTTCACACAAGCATAAAAAAACCATATGAACCTACATGCCTTATATGACACATGAAATCATGCCTCTTTCAACCTTAGGACAAGACTAGAAAACTAATAAATCAATATATCAATAACACCAAATATAATATTTGATAATAATCAACTTAGTTATAATAGTGAAAAGAAGAAACATAAATCCCAAATGCATAGTAACTTGGATTTTAGCTCATCTAGGCACTGGCTAAGAATATGTCACAACATCCATCTCAAGTTTCAATAGGTTATATCCCTAGTTTACCATATCCCAAATAGTATGAAAATTAAAATAACACTCTAATACAACATTGTAACATCCCTAGTCCAAGACCACTCACCAGTGTCCAGACCGAAGGTGTTACGTGACCTCTGGCACACCTCCTTGTACACTAGAGGTTTCCAACTAGCATTAAGGGTCTAGGGTGTTATCATATAGAGAATATAACCTCATATCAGAGTAAAACAATAGTGAAAAAATGACCAAATGACATCCATAATAATAATCATGTTATGTGTTGTTCCAATTGAATTGAATTTTATTTTTTTTCAATAAGGTGAGATTATTTGATGATTGAATATGATGTAAATATGTATTGAGAAGATATTAGGAGTTAATAAAGGCACTGTAATAGTAAATAACAATGAAGTTTTGAGCCTGCATCTTGTAAATCTACCTTAGAAATATTCAAGATAAAGCAATAATTCATTTGTAAATATTAGATGTGCTAATATTCATGTTAAATAAATGTGTTAATATAAGGGACACTATATACTATAGGTTATTGAGTTTTTTGGATGTGCTAAATTAATAGTAGGATGAATACCTAGGGATAACTAGTTATTATAGCTTATAAGTTTTGAGAAATCATCTAGAAGAATCATGATTACTGAAGATGCTATGAAAAAGTGTTGTAAACATATTTAATAAAGGTTTTTAGATTATTTGGAAATGCTTTATATAATTTAGAAGGCCAAAAAATGATTTTATGAGGTTATGAGAATATTAGAGTGAAATATATTAAAACCATAAGGATGATTCTGGATCTTGTAAGGATCATTCATACTTACAAATTTTCTTCGTAAGACCCGTGTAAGGATGGTTCTATAAGAATCATTCATCCTTATGAATTGGATGACTAAATTCTATGCAAGAATAAATTTCTAATCTCATAAGGATTATTCCACTAATCCATAAGGATGATCCATAAGGATAAGCCTATAAAGATGGGATCATAAGGATGAATCTAATGTTATTCTATAAGGTTGATCCTATAAGGATCATCTACTAAGTTGCAAGGAAGACCCCATAAGGATGATATCATAAGGATCATCTACTGAGACTTAAGGATGACTTGATACAGATTATTTATACTTATGTAAATATTGTGAATCCCATAATTATATTTTTTTGGAGAATTTGGAAATAAAATTTAGATACTGATACTATGATGTTCTTCAAATATTCAAATATCACAATCATATTAAATTATTTTGATCCAAGATGAGGTTGAAGGAAGAAAATTCAAAGGGGGTTCTAGATGTTGAGTTGAGTTCTATGATAGCAAGGGAAGATTCCATGTCATAGTTCCATGCGTACATGAATAGTTTAAGGAAGAATAACAATGTAGATTTTATAGAGTTTTAATGATAAAAAGATCCGAGTCTTAAAGAGGTTTAAATAAATACCCTTGACTAAGATCAAAGAAATTTGAATGAGTATCACATGTTTTCGAATATTAAAGAGTTTCCAAAATAAAATTTTAGAAACTAAATATTCATGATACTTTATGAATATAAAATAATAAATCTACCAAAGATAATAATTGCTTGAGTGAGAAAGAACTCACAAATAATGAGCATGAGAATTATAAATAACTAAGAGACTAATACTCTACTACATAAAAAAGAAAAAAGGAGTTTGAATCCATGATCTATCCTAGGAGTAAGAGACCTGTGTGCCCAAGTATTTTATGTTTTGAGGATAAATAGATCTTTTGAATATTTGAATGTAGATAAAGACCAATGATAATGTTTTGAAGAAGTATTGTGTGTATAGAATTGAAGGTGTATGTGAGAAGATAATATTGATCCAATATTTTCATATAAGTATATCACCATTGAGTGTTATAGAAGGATCCCAGAGTTGAAGGAGATATTTCTTTATGTGAATAATATTTTTAGAGGAGAGTTGTTTCTTATAGTGGGACTCTAGAAGATAAAACATAGTGAGACTCTATGCTGATAAGAATATGATTTTTCTTAGTTGTATCCACATAGGGATATAGTGGAAGAATAAATTATTTGAGAGACTAACAATTTAGGGCAAGGAGTAATATTTTATGGTCAAACCATATAAATCATGTGTGATATGTTATCTCTTATTACTATTATATATATAGTGAGGATATGAAAATATATTGAATAGATTGGTAACTTAACAAGTCTAAGATGTTGAGTTAAAAATGAATAATTCATAAAATAATACCACTGATTCACCCCTACTCCTAGTGTTCAAATTGGCTTGGAAAATCATAGTACACATAATCAATAAACAAGAATAATTCAATTAAAAATGTAATACAGAATCAGAAAGTCACAAATTATGACTTATCTTCCACTAGACCAATCACACATACAAATAATCAAAAGAATAAAAATAAAAGGAGGATCCACTACCATCTTAGATCCTTATCACATCTAAACATACAAATATATATTGAGATGCTCTAACTAGATAATATAAAACTGGGAATCTACCCTACCTGAACTTGAAAATGATGAGTTTTTCTCAAGAACCCCAATTCTGGGGCTGCCTGAGCAGGATGAGAGTACATATCAGTAGGTCACCACTAATGGTGCTCCTAAAATAAAAAATAAGGAATTTTATACATGTATGATATGATAAAAATACTTAAATAAATAAAATTAGAAGTTCCATAATATAATCACCATTAATCCTTGGTTTCTAAAGTGACACTCGAGGTAAAAACTCCATTGTTCATGTAGAGACCAAAAGCTCGACTATTTTGAATCAGTTTCAAAACACCCAATGGTTCTATATCCGACGATGCGTGGACCTGCTTTCCAAAGGTAGGCATTCGCTAGGTGGTTTGACCAGTGATGCTTAATAACTCACATTGGTTGAGAGGATGGGAAGTCGGGCTCATCACACCCTTTTGGGGAAAATTATTGCATGTTTTGGGACTCTCTTATATATTTAAGACGTATTCATATGTTCAAGAATCTCTGGTTTATACCCAAGCATAGTATCCATAGATTTCTCCTGGTTGGAAATGGTCAGCTGGACATAGGGGTTCAGAATCATTTATGCCCAAGGTTTACCATCCCTCATTGGATTAATGAACCCGAGGAGTCTGGACTCATTGAGGCGGCACTAGGAGTGGCACGATGAATTGATGTGAAAATAATCATATTGGTTAGTTGTTGGGCTTGAATCTCAGGGAGGCTTCCTACGTACCCTGCCTCGTAGACAGGGATCAAAGTCCACATAGTTCGAATAGAAGTGTCAGAGAGTCGACGTGAATGTGGACCCGGGGGTCCGATGGTGATTGGGCTTGAACCTACTAGAGGATTCCTACATATCCTTGTGGTAAGGAATCAAAGTCCTCATAGTTCGCATAAGATTTGGGCTTACACTATGAGGAGGCCCATAGTAACGGACTGGGGCTTACACTCTAAGGAGGCCCATAATAACGGATTGGGGCTTACACTCTAAGGAGGACCATAGTAACAGATTGGGGCTTACACTCTAAGGTGTCCCATAGTAACAGATTGGGGCTTACACTCTGAGGAGGCCCATAAGAGGATGTCATGTTCAATGCTTACTCTAAGCCCACGTGAGTCATGCTCGGTGTGAGAAAAAAAGAGGCAGCAGGGACCATACGATCACGTCGTGAAAGGTGCGTCCATGGGAAGTGGAGTGGGGATTATGCATGGGGCGGCCCATAAGGTCGGGGCTTACTATGAGGTGGATTCCCGTGGCGAAAAAGCACAGCGGGAGAGGGACTTGGCTCCAAATAAGGACGAGGCATCACCCTTCCCTGCTATTCCCTTCCTTGGGCATGGCCGTGGGGAAGTATGGAGGTGCATGGGGGCTTCCTTACGATGGGTATTTTACTACCCCCGAAGAGGGGAGAAGTGCCCCAGTCCTAACAAGTGGAGGGGAAAAAATGGGGCTCTCAGGCTCGGACTCTACATTACCGTGGGAATGTGAACCCAGGAATGCTTCGGAAATCCATCCAAGGGTCGGGGAAACCCCTTCACCCTCGCTTACCATGGGTATGTGAACTCAAAACGGTGCGCTGATGCGCCTGAAGGTTACATCACACGGGTCCGGAGACTCTGGTGGAGGCCTCGGCTCGGGGATGACGAGTAGGCCAATGAGGGGGTGGCGGAGGATCAGGCTGGATTGGAAGGATTTTATCTGGCTCGGAGAATGGTAACTCCAAAGAATCTCGCAGGCCACACACATATATGAGTGGTTTCTCCCTTCACGTAGGGAGGTGCTACGCGGTTGGAGAGGCCGTCCGCGAACCAGGGTGGTCCGAGGACTGATGAGCACTCCACGAACCAGGGTGGTTTGCAGGCTGGTGGGAATCCCACAAACTAATGTGGTTTTAGGAACTATGAGAATTCTGCAAAACAAGGTGGTTCATGGATTTGGGTTCATTCCGCGTACCAGGTTGGCATGAAGGGGAGTCCATGCGAGCACCGGCGGCTGAGGGTAACACCGGTTGGAGGTTCTTCGGTCGGGGATTTGCCCGCATAGGAGGGTGCTACGCGGTGCGACAGATCGGAAAAGGGGCATAAACTCCCGGGTCCGTAGGGAGTGAATCTGCGGAGGGGCCATGGTTCACGGTTTTCTTTTATTTTTTATTTTAGGTTCGTGGTTCGCCAAGTTGTTATGCGTTTTCCAATTCCTTATTAATTCGTTCCCAGGTTCATACCTGCTCTGGTTCACGAACTGGAACTTCGCTGCTTGTGAAATCCTAAGCTCCTTCCTTCAAAATCCTTCTTTCCGAATCTGATCGATCTCCTCTAAAAATCCCCAAAAATCCTCCATCGACTCTTCCCCTTCGATCTCCTTTTATAGAGTGGGGAAATAGATGTATCTGTGGTCATGTGGCACCTTTTGTGGAGGCCCATGACCGGAAACCTGGTTCATGGCTGACTTGGTCAATCCACAACTCGCGGGGGCATTGAGCGCACCTCCCCCGCAGATCAAACGAGCTCAGGGGGTGCTTCGCGGCCACAGAGGGTTCCGACTCCATTCCGCGAACGACAACAGATGTAGTCCGGGCCAGTCGACGCTGTCCGCGGCTGGGGGTGGTTTGTGACGGTGGACTGGCTTGGTGCCCATCCTGCTTCACACCCGCGGAGGATCTCCACCTCGGTTCTACGAACGACAACAGTCCGCAGAGGGGGGTGATTCATGGAACGCCATGCATCGTCATCATTGGACCGGTCTATGGACCAGTTCGGCTTGTGTATCCTTTGAGTTTTCTCCATACTTTCCCCCAATTCTTTGGGAGAAATTTGGTAAAATCTCCTTTGCGGATTTTTCAGGACCTCACAAATTCCCCCCATCGAAATGGGGTCTGATCGGAACAAAGAGGAGGCTATTCCGATGTAGAGTGGTCCTGAAAATCAATGTGTGATTGGAAAATGCTCTAAATTTTTCCTGAGCCAAGGGACTCAATGAGAACAATTTGACTATTGTTAGGGTTTTTTAGAAAACCCCACAAACTTTTTGTCTTTTCTTTTAATACCCTAATTTTTCCTAGGCCCATTTGGTGTGGACCCAGTGGGTATGACCCGACTTTTTCTTAGGTCTCCCTTTTCAGGTTTTTGGCCTAACAGGCTTTGCGCCTCTTTTTGCGTGTAGTTTAAAGTCCCACCGACAAGACTATCATTACTGATGTTTTAGGTCAAAAATATTTGACTAGATATGGTGGGGAGATGGCCCCAATGAGGTTTGGTTGATTAAAAGATGTCTCAATATCCTTCAGACGCATGTGGGTTGAACACATTTAGATTTGAACGACATGCAGGGCATGTCTCAAGGCATGGGAGCTGTATCGGCGTGCAGAGGTAGGAAGAGAATTGCCTAAGGAAATATTGCCTTTGGTATATGGGCCATGGGCGATCAATATGCAGAGCCACTGAGGGAATGGTATGCATAGTCATGAAAAGGTGTCCTTAAGTCAATCAATCTCCATTTATGATGGCCTGAGAACTTCATGGAAGTTCAGCTTATAGAAACCACCATGGGTGGCTTGGAGAAATATGAAAACCACCAGGGGTGGCTCGGAAAGGGTGTGTGTCGTCTGAAATGGGTTGATAAAATCTGCATTAATCAAGAGTGTGGACACATGGTCCCTGTCTTACACATTTATCTAGCGTAAAGGATGGTTGGAACTTGGCGCAGTTTAAAGTCATGCAGCTAGGACATTATCTAGAATGGAACGACTTATCCTGGTTCTCGGTAATCTTTTCGGAGACGTTCCACCATATTCAAGCAGGGTCATGAAAGAGGCTGGTAAACTGTATCTCATAGGGTTTCAGAATCCCAAGATGGACATGGGGGCTCAGGGGCCAAGAGGCGTACAGAGAGAAGCATTGTATGAGGAAATATTGACTTTGGTAGACGAGCCAAGGGCGATCAGTATGTAGATCCGTTGAGGGCATGGTATGCATAGTCATGCAAAGGTGTCCTTAGGTCAATGATTACATTCTCCCGATAGCTGGGTAACTTCAAGGAAGTTTGAGATTCGGGACCACCAGGGGTGGTTTATGGGAGTTCGGCTTTTTCTGAGTACAAAGTACAACTTATGAGGGAAGGGTGCCTGGGTACAGGAGAAACATCTAGGCTAAATTATCTAAGAATAGGTGAAGTCATTCCTGCTCACACTGGTGTGAGATGATGGTTTGTGCAGGTCTGACCCGTGCACTGAGGGATAGAGAAAGGCCTTCGTTCCTTACTGAACCCATGGCGGGTTTGACCATTCAATTTAACGTCATGCGGTAAAGGCGAGGAGCATTATTCAAGGATGCCGTGCAGTTTAACATCATGCAGTGAGGATGGGGGGCATTATTCAAGAATTCCATGCATTTTAGCGTCATGTAGTGAGGATGGGGGGTATTTTTTAAAGGATGTTATGCAGTTTAGCGTCATGCAGCGAGGACGGAGGACATTTTTTTTAACCCGTGAAAATGATTATAGTTGGAGGCATTTCCCTGGATGTTTAATTCTTGGTCTTTTCAGATTTATGACAAGCGTCCAAGACATTCCATGAAGTTTAACGTCATGTGGTAAGGACGTAGTTTCAAATGATGATCTTGATCTGAATGTAACTGGGCATGAACACCTCGGCATGCCCAAGACGTGGAGAGGGGTTGATTGGTGTAAATCGTGGTTATGGGGCCTCTTGGATCAGGAGAAATGATATGGGGGCTCTGAGTCGAGTAAGCATATGGATCTAGGAAGAGTATCGCTTGAGGAAATATTGCCTTTGGTAGACGGGCCAGGGGATATCAATATGTAGAGCCGCTGAGGGTATGGTATGCATAGTCATGAAAAGGTGTCCACAGGTCGATAACTTTCCACTTATGATGGCCATGAGTGATTATGAGGATCCGCGATTGACCGAGCCACGAAGTCTATCGTTTGGTAATGAAATGTCTGGACATGTCGTGGATGTTCGTCTATGGTTGCTGTTAAATCTTAGAGAACTCCATGCGCTGATTTATCTTGCGCGCGAGGGTGTACCTTTACTCCATGCAGTTTAACGTCGTGTAGTAAGGACGAAATACTCCTAGTTTAGTGGTTATAGAGCTCAGACCATTAGGTGACTATTTCTGCAGTCACTCGAAGGATAACTGAGTTACCATGCTCTGATATACTCTGAACAGGGTGGGGGATGAAGGTTGTAAACTGTAACTCTGAGGTTTCCCAGATCAGGAGGTGTAGTGTGGGGGCTCTGAGGCCGGTAAGCGTATGGATCTAGGAAGAGTACCACCCAAGGAAATATTGCCTTTGGTAGACGAGCCAGGGGATATCAATATGCAGATCCACTGAGGGAATTCTATGCATAGTCATGAAAAGGTGTCCCCAGGTCGATGACTTTCTACTTCTGATGGCCATGAATGATTATGAAAACCCGATATTGATCACAGTACAAAGTTTGACATGTGGGGATAATGGTGTCCGAGAATACAAGAAACATCTTCACTGCAGTTTTCCATTGATTCAAAGTAGCCTAGCTGTGGCTTGATGTTCGTAGATGCAGGTCGTCATGTGAACCACGGGCGAATACATAGGCTAACCGGGTAAGGATACCCTGGAAAAATTTGGATGTGGAAAGGGGGGAGAACTTTTAAACCACTGTGCCATATATTTCTGGATCGGGAGATATGATATGGGGGCTCTGAGGCCGGTAAACGTACAGAGCTAGGAAGAGTATCGCCTAAGGAAATATTGCCTTTGGTAGACGGGCCAGGGGCTATAAATATGCAGAGCTGCTGAGGGCATGGTATGCATAGTCATGCAAAGGTGTCCACAAGTCGATAACTTCCCACTTCCGATGGCCATGAATGGTTATGAAGATCCATAATTATCCGGGTCGTGGAGTTTGATGTATGGAGAGGATGCATCCAAATGAACGAGGAGTATTTCCATCTCGTTTTTCCATATATCTTGGGTGGGTAGCAATGAAGTCTGTGTAGTTTAACGTCGTGCAGTGAGGAAGAAGTCCATGCAGTTTAACGTCGTGCGGTAAGGATGAAGTCCGTGCAGTTTAACGTCGTGCGGTGAGGACGAAGAGTACGCCCTGTGCAGGTCTGGTCCTAACATGGGGTAAAAGGGAATTTTTAACTTTTTATCCGTGCAGTTTAATGTCGTGCAGTGAGGACGAGGAATACACCCTATGCAGGTTTGGTCTGTACATGGGGGGAGAGAGCATTTTTTTTGAATGAATGGCTGGTACAGGATACAACATCCGGGCGTCACTACGTATCCCGTGAGGGCAGGAATCAAGACTCACGTAGTTCTCTGAAAGATAATACACCCTGTGCAGGTCTGGTCCCTACACGGGGGAGAAGGGAATTTTTTTTATTCGGGGGTGGCTGGGCTAGGATAGGGGATCCTGGTGTCGCTTCATATCTTGGACAGGAATCAAGCCGTACGTAGTTCTCTAAAATAAGTACACCCCATGCAGGGATGGTCCGTACATGGGGGAAAGGGACATTTTTTTTCATTTGGGAGTGGCTGGGCTAGGATAGGGGATCCCGATGTCGCTACATATTCTTTGAGGGTAGGAATCAAGCCGTATGTAGTTATTCAAAGATCCGTGCAGTTTAACGTCATGCAGCTCGGATGAAATACTCTTAGTTTAGGGTCATATAGTTTGGACCGTTGGGTGCTTGTCAGTTTAATGTCATGTATCTCAGACGATAACTGCTTTTAGTTATGCCGGTGAGGACGGAATACTATTAGTTTAAGGTCATTGAGTTTGGACCGTTGGGTGCTTGGCAGTTTAACGTCCTGCAGCTCAGAAAATAACTTCTTTTGATTATGACGGTGAGGATGGAATACTCTTAGTTTAAGGTCATAGAGTTTGGACCGTTGGGTGCTTGTCAGTTTAATGTCATGCAGCTAGGACGATAACTGCTTTTAGTTATCTATGCGGGTGAGGATGGGATACTCTTAGTTTAAGGTCATATAGTTTGGACCATTGGGTGCTTCACAGTTTAATGTCATGCAGCTCAGATGATAACTTATTTTGATTATCTATGTGAAATATTTCTTCAGGAATCTTGCATTTGTAGGAGCAATGGTGAATTTCCCATCTATGGAGATCAGGGCATATGCTCCGTTGGAGTAGAACTTGTATATAACATATGGTCCCTCCCACTTGGGCTCCAAAATTGGAGGTTTCTTTCCAGGTATCATTTGGGTCCGGAGGACCAATTCCAATTCTCCTTCCAAGAAAGACTGAAGACGAACATTTTTATTGAAGGCTCGTACAATCCGGTTCTGGTATACTTCTAGATGGTGCAAAGTGTGCAAACGTTTCTTGTCTAGCTGTTCCAATTCACCTAGCTGCTTTTCCGATTGCTCATTATTGGATAACTGATCACAAATGGCAAAACATAGTGAGGGTAATTGGATCTCAATGGGCAGGACCGCTTCCGTTCCGTATACTAATGAGTATGGGGTAGCCCGAGTAGTGGTGTAGATTGTGGTTCGATAAGCCCACAATGCATGGAGTAGTTTATCCGGCCATGACTTCTTGTCTTTTTCCACCATTTTCTGGAGAATTCTGGATAGGGTATTGTTAAAAGCCTCTACCTATCCGTTTTCCACTACGTGGTAGCAGGATGAGTGGTTAGCCTTGATACCATATTCTTTGTATAGTTTCTCTAATTCAGCAGAGCATAAGTTGGTGCCGTTATCCGTCAGTATGGTATGAGGGACACCAAATCTGGTGATGATATTGGTTTTCACAAAGCTGAAAATGTTTCTCGCCCCGAATTCCTTGAGGGGTAAAACTTCTTCCCATTTGGAAGAGAAGTCTGTTTCCGTGAGGATATACTTCAGCTGTTTGGTTTTGGTGGGAGGATATGGTCCCACGAAATCCATTCCCCAAACGGAAAATGGCCAAGAGTACTTGGCATAATGGAGTAACTCCGGGGGTTGGTGTATAAAGTTGGCATGAATTTGGAACGAGTGTCATTTTGAGGTAAAGCGCTCGCAATATCATTCCATTGTGGGACAATAGTACCCAAGCCTCCAAACCTGATGGAAAATCTTGGACCCTGACTGATGTTCTCCACAAACTCCAGCATGTACTTTAGTCATTATGGCAGCAGTTTCTTCTCCATCAATGCATCTGAGGAGGATTCCATCTAAGCCTCATTTGTAGTGGACCTCCTACTGACCTGCGCCGCCATATAGGACAAAGTTGATTTCCCTTCTCCATATTTGCTCTCATTCAGCCCTTTCTGACAGAATTTCTCCCCGTTGAAGGTAGTTTTCAATGGGGGTCATCCAGCCAGTGCCAGGAGCATATGGCTCAGGGACTGGACTGAATTCATTGATTTATTCCGCCTTAGTCTGGACAAATGGAAAGACCATTCGACGGTGAGAAATACTGATAACTGTTTCATCCCGGTTTGGGTCGGCCAGGGCTGTGGCCGCGTTGGCTAATGCATCGGCCTGGGCATTCTGAGACCGGGGAATATAAGTTAATGTGGGTTCTGTAGAGAATTCCGACATTAGCTCTTGGACATGGTCAAATAGGGGAATCAAATCCTCCTTTTTGATAGTATATTCACCATTGACTTGCTTGATGACCAGTTCCGAGTCACCTTTTACCTTGAGGTGTTGTACTTGTGTGCCTAGAGTGCGAGCTCCAGGCCTGCAATGAGGGCTTGATACTCCACTTCATTGTTCGTACATCCTTCTGACAGGAGAAAGGAATATGGAAATACTGCCTTTTCTGGGGACATGAGTATTATCCCCAGATCCACTTTGTTAAACTTGGGATCTTATATCCTCTTCCCGGTTGGGTTTCGGAACACGCCGTCGAAGTACATTTCCCATGTTGGGAGCTCCTCTTGAACCGCAAAGATGTCTTAATTAGGTAGCTCAATGTCCGGTGTGGTAGTCCCTGTTGAAGTGTGCTCCGCTAGAAAGTCTGCTAATGCATGGCCTTTGATGGAATTATGAGGCACAAACCGGATTTCAAACTGTTGCAGGATGACTGCCCATCGGGATAGGTGCCCGGTCAGCATCGGGCGACTGAGGATGTACTTGAGCAGGTTATTACGCGAGACCAAATGGACTTCATGATGCTGCAGATAATGTTGTAGCTTTTGAACTGCAAAGACCAAGGCCAAACAACTCTTCTTGATGTTTGAGTATCGAGTCTCAACATCAATCATGGTTCGACTAAGGTAATAGAGACTGTTTTCACTGCCGACATCATTTTTCTGCGCGAGGAAGGCTCCCAGTGATCACTCTAGGGCCATCACGTATAGGATGATAGGTCTTCCTTCAACCGGGGGAATGAGAACTGATGGGCTTAAGAGGTACCTTTTTAGGCTATTGAATGCCTCTTGGAAATCATCTGTCCATTGGTAGGTAACCCCCTTCTTCATTAACCTGGTAAAGGGAAAATTTTTCCTGCCAGGTTGGCTATGAACCGCTTGATATAGGCCAGGTTTCCTTGGAGTCCCCTCAACTCGGTGAGATTGCGGGGAGGTGGCAGGTCAAGGATGGCCTTTGTATTTTCAGGGTTGACTTCGATTCCACGATGGCATACGGCGAAACCAAGGAATTTCCCATAGGTAACACCGAAGGCGCATTTCAAGGGGTTTAACTTCAGTCTATTCTATCAAAGTTTGTTGAAGACGGTCTCAAGGTATGACAGGTGATCTGAGCGCTATCTGGACTTATCCACCAAGTCATCTACGTAACATTTGAAGAATCTCCCGAGGAATGGTTTAAAGATACGATGCATGGCGCGTTGATACGTGGCACCAACGTTCTTGAGATCAAAGGGCATGACCCTGTAACAAAATACTCCTTGGGGGCCCCTGAAGGCAGCGACTTCTTCGTCTTCTTAGGCCATCCTAATTTGATTATACCAAGAATATCCATCCATGAAGGATAGAGTCTCATACCTGGCCGTTGCATCGATTAATAACTCGGTGATCCGGATCGGGAAATCATCTTTCGGGCAGTGCCGATTGAGATCTCTGAATTCAATACAGACGCGGATTTGTCCGTTCTTTTTCTTGACGGGGACAATTTTGGCCAACCAGATGGGGTATTGGACCTCCTGAATGAATCCTTCTTTAATAATCTTATCAACTTCACAACATGTGAGGGGTGTGTCCTTCTGGAAGCCTGTTTATATCCCCAGTGGTCTACTGGCAGACCTAGGTGATGCGTCACCACTTCGGGACCGAGTCCCAGAATTTATGTGTAATTCCAGGAAAAGACATCCCTATGTTGCTTTAGGAAAGAGGCATATACTTCGTGCTCCTTGGGGGAAATGGCTGTACTAACAAGAGTGAGACTTAGGTCTTCCTCGGTACCCAGGTTTATTTCCCTGAGCTCGTCCACAGTAGTGTAGATACCTTCCTCAAATACAGGAGGTGCATCTCTGAGATCTTCCTCCTCTTCTTCTCCCACACACTCATCTTCTTGATCCAACGGGGGGAGAGTTTTTGACTCAGGCTCCTGGGAGTCTGGAGGTGAGGCATTGTGGATGTCCCCGCTCAAGTATTTTCCCCCAAATTGAGGGTTGGCAGATGTTCTCGTATTTTCATGCTCGACCGTTATGGCCGAAGTCATGAGGATAGTTGAGTGCGTGTTCGAACTTGAACCCTTTCTCTCAACATGGTTGATGGTCAGTACGTAGTCTCCGCCAAGCTGTCTAAGGGGGTCGTTAGGAAACATTTCAAAACCATTTGGAGTGGGGATCCAGTCGACTCCATTAGCCAAAGGCTTCTTCTTCTTTTGTTCATAGAACCCAGTGTCAATGTAATGTGACTCAGAGAGATCGAAAGGGGCCTTGTCAGTGTCCAACGTCCCGTTTTTCCCATTGAAGCAGTACTTAATACACTGGTGGTAAGATGAAGGAACAACCATGTTCTTGTGGAGCCATGGCCTCCCAAGCAGGGCATTGAATGCTGTGTTCTTCCAGACCACCTGGAATTATGAATATGCCACAAGGTCGCCAAAATGGGTCTTTAGCTTAATTTGTCCCATTGGCTTCTGATCACTCTTGTCGTAACCTAGCAGAGTTGTGGCCAAGAGCATTAAATCACCCTCACTATAGCCCAACTTACGAAGTGTCCGTAGGGGAAGGAGGTTAACTCCAGAGCCATTATCAATAAATAATTTATGGATCTCAACATCATCTAGTGTGCCAGACACATATAGTGGATTGATGTGTCCCTGCATGATGGCATCTTCATCCAGATCGGTGAAGGAAATCACCGCATCGCATTCAGCCGATCCAGTCTCCATCCTGTAATTCTCGGCGGCAGCTACCTCAGCTTGAAACTCCTGGGGGCTGAGCAAGTCTTCTATAAGTGCCTCCCTGAGGTCGGTTGACAAACCCAGGGCATCCAGGATCGGCAGTTTGGATAGTACCGACACCAGATGCTTAAGGATGTTGTATTTCTGTTCCAGTGGCCGACGCTTCTCCATTGGCGGTGGAGATTTAATGGTTATATTAGGAGTTGGAATATGCAACGAGGAGGGACCGACCGTGTGGTCGGATGTCAATGGTGTCCCCACATTTTGGGGATTCATCCCAACAGGTTTGTTTGTGCGCACTAGGTGGCTAGACCCTTGTTCCTCCTCTGATGGGTACCACAGAATAACGGGGGCAGAGTGGCCACTTTTGGAGTTGGAGGGAAATTCTTTCTCCTGTTGAGTCCGTTGAAGGGCTCTCCCATGGGTTTCCATGATATTGACGATTTGGGTTGAGTTCCAACCGTAGGGTTGGTTTCGGCCGCGACTGCGCCTTCCCTAATATCCACTACCTCTGCGATTCCTCGTCCCGACTCCTCGTATCAGGAACTCAGGTCCATAACCATACCCTTTTCTAGGGAACAATTCCATAAGAAGGATGACGTTGATGGAACCAAAGATTGGCTCTTCATCCTATGACAGGTCAACCTGGTCGGTTGCCCTTGATGGTGCCGTTTGGTGGGTCGGTGCCCGTGGTGACAAGTTTGAGGGCATGAAATCTGACAGCATTGGGGCCAACTTCAGCCTCGTTGTGGACTGATCCTCTTCCGCTTGTCTCCTCCCTTTTCGATTACGCCTGGATGACCAGCTCATGGAGGGTTGTGAGGCCGATACTATCAGCTTTGCGGCATCGGGAGCCGTTGGCGGCAACACCGACTGTTATAGTTGAGCTTGGAGTATGCCCTGGGCTCAGTTGATAGTCTTCCGAGTCAACTAGTTATCAAATTTCTACCCCTTTTTATTGGTGACTTCCTGCCACCCCTCTCCTTTGTCGGAGTCGGTGGTAGAAATATATGCCACATGCGCTAGGGGTGCTCCCAGCTCGACCTACCTGGAGTCTACCATCTTTTGCAGGAGGACTTTGAAGATGAAGCATTCCCGGATATTGTCTCCCAACATTTGATGGTAGGGATAGTATTTTGGCCTGTCATTGCGGCCGACTTATTCGGGTTTCCTCAGCTCTGGGAGGCGGAGAAAGTTGCAATTCATAGCGGCCATGAAGTATCTGCAGACTTGGTCCTATTGGAACGAGTATACTTTATGTATTTGATCCTCAAACTGGTTCCGCTTTGCCCCCTTTTGATCGTCCCGCCTGGGCGGAGGCAGCTGCTGATATACAGGGGGCCTTTGACGATTTGCTGAAGGCCTGAGCGGTGGAGCAGGCACAGGGGCTGGCTTGAGCATGAAAAAGGACGCTTCAGCTCTAATTGTTCACTTTGCAGGAGACTGCGAGGCTATTCAGGACTTTAAATTGGTCCGCTGTAGGGAGTCCTCAATTCTCTGGCCAATGGTCGAGAGATGGAGGAAGCCAGTGGTGTACTCCACTGGTATGAGCGGTGTTCACAAATCATCTTGAAGATTATCGATGCATATGGAAAGCAACTCATCTTGAGGAATTGGCCTATTCAGAGAGTAGGTCAGACCTTTCCATCTAGTGATGAAGTCTGAGACCCTCTCGTTCTCCCTATGCTTGCAGTTCATGAGGTAGCTGACCGTTGTTTTAGGCAGCGTTGAGATGAAGTGGAACATGAACTGATTCTGAAGGTCTTCCCAGCTTTTTATTTACATGGGATGGCAGACTCATATACCAGATGAAGGTAGGTCCTTTCAAGGTCCGTACGAAGCATATGAGTTTCACTACTTCTTGCTGTTCCAGAGTTCCCATCATAGGGTCGCAATAAGACGCGTAGTGCATCAAGTGCTGTTCCGGATCCCCTGATCCATTTAATATAGGGAATAAAACGCTCCCAAAATTGGGTGTAGGTGGCGTGTTGCTCACCCAATCTGGGTAGAGCTTCCGCTCTAGCTGTATCAGAGCGCGTCGACCTTCCATCGCTTCCAATCAAGTTGTTAGTGCCTCAATGGTGTTGGTGAGACCCTAGTTTACATCCTGTTGGGCCCAGTCCTGGGCATCTGTAGCTCAAGGCATTTCTTTAGGATCCATCTCGGTTGGCACTAGGGGTGCATGTGTCATTTGTGAAACCTTTGAAGGGTTCAGAATTACTCGCTCCGGTTGCTTTCTGAGTGGAGGTAAGTCTTGGTATTCATCCGGATCTACATTTAGGTAGTTGGACGGGCTAAGTGCTTCATTGGGCGGGAGACCTGACCGTGCTTCATTTGCCGGGGAAAACCACGGTCTTTGAGATACACTTACTGAGAGTGCATGATGTGGATCCTCTTGGGATGCACTTTTAATAAGACGGTTCCTCTATAGTAGCTCAGTGTTGAGCCACCTCAGTTCTTTCATTTCCTCTTCCTGTCGAGCAAATCTCTCTTCAAGCGTAAGTGGCTTGTTTTTATCAAGAGAAGGAGGTGGGTTAATGGTAACCGGTCCTTTGTTCTTATCCTTATTGGGAGCTCGAAGGGTGATCAGAGGAAGGTTATCTGATAGGGAAGCCATGTTTAGGGAAACCCTCTGGTTCCAGGTGTGCACACCTGGTGGTTCGTTGTGAGTCACAGCCTGACCGGAACCATCATCTCCCGATCCATCTGGATTCACATCATCTCCAATTTCACCCATGGGGTTCAACTCTATGGCGTTGATGGATGAATATCGCGGGGTGGAGAAGATGTCATCTTCCAAATAGGAAGAGGATCACCCACATCTTTTACTGATCTTCCTTCTTCTATCCCGGGATTGCTTTCAGGCTCCTTGGTGAAGGGTGATGCGGATAGTTCTTTGATGAGACCTTATGGTATGCCTCCCTCTTTAAGGGGATGATGATTAAAACGACGGGATAGGGAATGAATCTCCTCTTCTTACTGTCCTCCCCAGATGAGAGAATACTGATTCTCGTGGGGGAGGTTATTGTTAAGGAGGTAATAATTCCCCCAGCCCTGAGGGCTGGGGTTGGCTCCGCTCCCTAGACGTTGAGTCTCTTCCCATTTTTATTGGTCTTATGGGGGATTTTTTTTTTAAAAATTCCCCCAACCCTGCAGGCTGGGGTTGACCCTGGATTGTGGTAGTGGCTACTGATATCGCTACCTGCCTGATCTTGCGTGCCCCCATTCGGGGGTGAAGTGGGTTGGGTGCCGAGTTCTTATGTGAATCAATCCCTTCTGGAGAGGCAGGAAATGATCTTTGATTGGACTCTCTTAGGTGATAGGCCTGTTGTATGCTCTCAGTGGTCTGATTCAGGAGTTCTTGAATGGATTGTTCCTATTGGGCCTAGCACTTCTTGGACTTACTCAAGGCCTGAATCTATTGGGTGTGTTGCCTTTTGCGAATAGGGAGACCACTCGATTGCTGTCTTGACATGATGACGTTGCAAGACACCATGCTGAATGGGTTCTTCTAGGTGGGGAGCAAAGTGAAATGCAAAGTTCCATGTTCTCCCCGTCCCCTGATATGGACTCCCGTCGGGGAATCATTAATAAGGCGATGAAACTGGTGTAGTGAACGGAGGCAAGCTGTCTCAATGTTTCCTTTACGCCTCTCGGGTCGCTTTTGTCACGCTGAAGGAAGAGCATCTAGGTCCATGTGATGCAGGAGGTCTCCTATTGTATTGATGTGGTCGATATTCCTGTATTAGGGCAAGAATCTTGATTTCAGCTGGCGGAGGGTTGTCCATATATTGTAGCGGATGTCATGCACGCATTCTTCTGACAACTCTCTGGGTATGTTGAATTGAGGGGTGGATGTGGGCCAAAACATAACTGGTATATCATCCATGTCCAGTCGTTTCCTCAGGTGCAACATGTTGGCATACTCCTTCACTAGTGACTCCTCCACCTGGTCGGCCCTATTGAGATGCTCGCCGATAGTCTGGTTGGAGGCAGTGGGACCAGTAAGTGTCGAATCATCATGTGGGTGATTCATGGGCGGTTCTGAAGATGAACATGGTTCTGAACCATCTCCCGATTGAAGAAGGGTGTAATTGGCGATTATCTGGGGATCTGAAATGCTCGATCCTATCCTTCTGGGTTCCTCGGCATATGAGGGATTTTCTATTCTTGATTCGATAGGGGTAGGACCTTCCCGTTGATATGGTATGTCATTGCGGGGAGGACCTTCTCAATGGTGTCCGTAATGGTGAAGACTACCATTAATGCTTGACGCCTCACTGCATAGAGGACTTTTACAATACATACCCCGGGGAGGACCTCCAAGGCACGTCGCTGCAAGGGGAGGACCTTCTGGCTGCGTAGCGTTGTTATGGGGAGGGCCTTCACAAAAAATACCATCATGGTGAGGATGACCATCATGGTTTGACGTTCGATGTGCATCTTGGGGAGGACCTTCAAGACACACTGCGACAAGGGGAGTAACTTCTTGTTGCTTGGGGCCACTACGGGGAGGACCTTCGCAATGGCGTCCGTGGTGGCAAGGACTACCATCACGGCTGCTGCAATGGTGAGGACTACCATTAAAGCTGCCGCAGGGAGAATATCTGTGGGGTACACCCTGGGGAGGGCATTCAGAATGTACTGAAATGAGGGGAGGGCCTTCTCGTTGCTTGATGTCTCTACGAGGAGGACCTTCGTTATCAGGGTGGCAAGGGCTACCACCATAATCTGATGCCCGGCTACGCGGAGTGTCGTTGCAGCATAACCCCTGGGGAGGATCTTCAGGGCAGACCATGATAAGGGGATAGCCTTCTTGTTGTGATGAGACGTCACTACGGGGAGGGCCTCCGCAGTTGCGACTATGATAGCGAGGAATACAATCATAATCTGTGGTCCCACTGCATGGAGAGTGTTTGCAGTGTATACCCCGAGGAGGACCTTCAGGGTGGACCGCAACAAGTGGAGGGACTTCTTTCTGCCTGATCTTCTGGTCACGTGGAGGGTTTTCGTGACCCGCATCAAAAGAGGATCTCTCGTGATCAATCATTATATGCCCGCGGGGGAGGCCCCCATGGGTGCTCTGGGGAGGACCTTCAGAGCTGCTGGTAGAGACATTGTGGGGAGGACCTTCGCAACTGCTACTGCCACTCCCATAATATGGTAATGGGTGGGCAGGGTTCAGAGCCTTCGATATTCACTTAGAGGCATCAAGAAACCCAGCTTCCATCAGAGTGGAGTTATGAACCCGCTCTTTATTTTCTGGCTGCCTTCGGCGCGTTCAGGGTGCCTTTTTGCGGGCAATGGGGACCGTCTGCTATTGACAATGGCCTTCACCTTTGGGTCCCTGTCTAATTGGGTCCCGTGATGCTGTCAGGATACACCAACGAACATATTGACTTTTAGCAGGGATATATGCCTGCTCTGGAGAATCCAATATGATGGACAGGTATCCCCCAGTTGGAATGAGTGGATCTGCTCGATCCGGTTGCCCTTGCGACGAGGAATATAGCCGGTGACCCTCCTGGGAAGAAGCAGGGAAGCAGATTTGCTCCGAGGTGGCTATCTCTTCTCTTAAATGAGTTGCCTCAATTGGGAAGATGGGATCACAGGCCCGAGTCCTTGCTGTTTCCGCTGATGAAATTACATTCTGGAAAGTCTGCAAGATATGATCTGGGATCGATACCTACTCCTCCATCATTTCCAGGATATGCAGGGATACATCTTTGGCTGGAATGGGTATAAAGTCCCATTTCAGTATTGAAGTAGGAATATCCTGCTCTGGTCCTCCGGTGGTCAATGGGTACTGACAATTCTCCTGTGTCGGGGTAGGTGAACGAATCTACCCCTAGGTTGAGATATGCTGGTTTATCTCTCTATTTGCCACCACATCGGGATGGAGAACTTTACTTGCATCCACAGGGAGCTGGTCCTGCATATATTGGTTTCCCAACATATTGAGTCAGTGGCCTTTGTTGGTAGGGAGACATACCCTCTTATTAACTGCCGCCACATCTGGATGGTGGGATTTGTTGATCCCCACCATACCGAGATGGTAGGCATCAAGAGAAACTACGAGGGGCTGGTTCTGCAGGTGCTAGGTCGCCACCACGTCAGGTTGGTGGGCTTCATGACCCTGGGTAGGGAGAGGTGCCTACTGGGTAGGTGCCGTCCTATGTGAGCGATGAGTTTGACGGAGCTCGGCAGGGATGCGCGCCTGATCGTATGATGCCGCCATGTATGGATGGTGGGATTTGGAGGAGCAAATAGGTGTATGTGCCTGTTCGCGATACATCTCCGTGAATGGGTAGCGGAGATCCTCCTTAGGGACAAGGGTGATGACCAGTCCCTTGTTGTACGTTTTCTGCCCTCGTCGGGCGGTCCGAGGGGCCGGAGCTCGGGGAGCGTGGGCCTGGATCCTCGAGGTGACATCCTCCTGAGCGTGAGGATGTTGAGTTGCGGCGTGACCGCGATGACGTCTTCTGGCAGGGGCCTTGGAGTGGAACCCCCGTTCAGTGGAGATGAAGTCCTCCGTGCTGACCTCATCCACCTCCCTAAGATAAGGGAGGTACGCGTTGTCTTGTTCTAGGGATAGACTCCCAAAACGGTTCAAGACAGTAATAGGGGCCTTCTGTATCTGCCTTTGCGGCTGCTGTTGGGCAGGCGACCGACGAGTCCTGGTGGACTGGATGGCATGCATGGCTGCCTCCACCATCGAGAGAGTACCGTTCACATGGTACTCTCAGATCAACGCATCTGAGACCAAACATTGAAGATGCTGGGTAGGTGACGGGGTCCTCTGTTGGAGAGAAAGTCCAGTCATTGCGTTGTTGGAAGCATGCACCTATGAGTTCCTTCATGACACCATTGGATTGAAGGGAGTTCTGTGTGATACCTGTTAAAACATTTTAACAAATACAAACAGAAAACCCGTCAAAGCAGGATCTCATGACCCCATGCATAATTAATGACCTTTCTTGGACCAACTTGTGAGTATAAGGGGGAACAGGGTGAGATTAGGTTGAATCCATCATTCTTGGTTAAAGATTCATGTCAGGTTCACCATTTTTTGTTTCATATCAGTTTTGAAATGCCCCACGGTTCTATATCCAACGATGCGTTGACCTACTTTCCAAAGGTAGGCGTTCACTAGGTGGTTTAACCAGCAACGCTTAAGAACTCACATTAGTTGAGAGGATGGGAAGTCGTGCCCATCACACCCTTTTGGGGGGAATTATTGCCTGTTCCGGGACTCTCTTATAGATTTAATATGTATTCATATGTCTACGAATCTTTAGTTTATACCCAAGAATAGTATCCAGGGATTTCTCCTGGTTGGCAATGGTCAACTAGACGCAGGGGTTCAGAATAATTTATGCCCGAGGTTTACTATCACTCATTGTATTAATGACCCTGAGGAGTCTGGACTCATTGACGCGACACTAGGAATAGTGCGGTGAACCGATGTGAAAATAGTTGGATCAGCCAGTTTT
This sequence comes from Viscum album, assembly GCA_963277665.1. Classification (NCBI taxonomy): domain Eukaryota; kingdom Viridiplantae; phylum Streptophyta; class Magnoliopsida; order Santalales; family Viscaceae; genus Viscum; species Viscum album. The sequence continues at coordinate 1,792,120,390 of OY728138.1, forward strand.
TGGGCTTGAACCTCAGGAAGGCTTCCTACATACCCTGCCTGCGAGACAGGGATCAACGTCCACGTAGTTCTAATAGGAGTGTTGGAGAGTCGACGTGAATGTGGACCTAGGGGTCCGATGGTGATCAGGCTTGAAAATCCTGGAGGCTTCCTACGTATCCCTGTGGTAGGGAATCAAAGTCCTTGTAGTTCGCATAAGATTGGGGATTACACTCTGAGGAGGCCCATAGTAATGGATTGGGGATTACACTCTGAGGAGGCCCATAGTAACGAATTGGGTATTACACTCTGAGGAGGCCCATAGTAACGGATTGGGGCTTACACTCTGAGGAGGACCATAGTAATGGATTGGGGCTTACACTATGAGGAGGACCATAAGAGGATCTCATGTTCGATGCTCACTCTAAGCCAACGTGAGTCATGCTTAGTGTAAGAAACAAGAGGCATCAGGGACCAGACAATCATGTCGCAAAAGGTGCATCCATGGGAAGTGGAGTGGGGCTTACTTATAGGGCGGACCATAAGGTTGCGACTTACTCCGAGGTGGATGCCCATGGTGACAAAACGCAGCGGGAGAGGGACTTGGCCCCAAAGAAGGATGGGGATCACCCTTCCCTGCTATGCCCTTCCTTGGGCATGGCCGTGGAGAAGTACAGAGGTGCATGGGGGATTCCTTCTGATGGGTATTTTACTACCCCCCGAAGAGGGGAGAAGTGCCCCAGTTCTAAAAAGTGGAGGGGAAAAAAGGGGGCTCTTGGGCTCAGACTCTGCATTACCGTGGGAATGTGAACCTAGGAATGCTTCAGAAATCTGCCCAAGGGTCGGGGAAAGCCCTTCGCCCTTACTTACCGTGGGTATGTGAACTCAAAACGGTGTGCTGATGCACCTGAAGGTTACACCACACGGGTCCGGTGGCTTTGGTGGAGGCCTCGGCTCAGGGCCGATGAGTAGGCTAATGAGGGGGTAGCGGAGGATCAGGCCGAATTGGAAGGATTTTATTCGGCTCGGGGAATGAGAACTCTGAAGGATCTCGCAGGCCACACACATATAAGAGTGGTGGAGCCCTTCACGTAGGGAGGTGCTACGCGGCTGGAGAGGCCGTCCAAGAACCAGGGTGGTCCATGGACTGATGAGCACTCCACGAACCAGGGTAGTTCACAGGCTGGTGGGAATCCCGCGAACCAATGTGGTTCACGGAATGGTGAGCATTCTGTGAATCAAGGTGGTTCGCAGCTTTGGGTTCGGTCCTCGTACCAAGTTGGCATGCAGAGGAGTCTATGCGAGCACCGACGACCGAGGGCGACGCTGGTCAGAGGTTCGTCAGTCGGGGCTTTGCCCGCGTAGGGGGGTTCTACGCGGTGCAACAGATCGGGAAAGGGGCATAAACTCCCTGGTCTGCGGGGAGTGCATCCGTAGAGGGGCCATGGTTCGTGGTTTTCTTTTCTTTGTTATTTTAAGTTCATGGTTTACCAAGTTCTTATGCATTTTCTAGTTCCTTATTAATTCATTCCCAGGTTCATACCTACTCTGGTTCGCGAACTGGAACTTCGCTACTTGCGAAATCCTAAGATCCTTCCTTCGAAATTCTTCCACCCGAATTTGATCGATCTCCTCTAAAAATCCCCAAAAATCCTCCCTCGGATCTCCCCCTTCAATCTCCTTTTATAGAGTGGGGAAATTGATGTATCTGTGGTTATGAAACACATTTTGCAGAGGCCCATGACCGAAAACCTGGTTCACGGATGACTTGGTCAATCCGCAACTCACGGGGGGCATTGAGCGCACCTCCCCCGTGGATCAAACAAGCTTGAGGGGGGGGGGGGGGGGTTTAGGTTGTGGAGGGTTCCGCCTCCATTCCGCAAACGACAACAGATGCTGTCTGGGCCGGTCAACGCGATCCATGGCTGGGGGCGGTTCGTGATGGTGGACTGGCTTGACACCCATCCAGCTTCGCGCCCGCGGAGGATCTCCGCCTCAGTTCAGTGAATGATAGCAGTCTGCGGAGGGGGGTGCTTTGTGGAACCGGCCGCACATCATCATCATTGGACCGGTCTGTGGACCGGTTCGGCTTGTTCATCCTTTGAGTTTTCTCCATACTTTCCCCCAATTATTTGGGGGAAATTGGGTAGAATCTCCTTTGCGGATTTTCCAGGTTCCTATATTGACTTACATGGACATTACATTACTTTTGTGGAATACTTAATACATGACAAAAACAGACGCCCAAAGACCATATTAGTTTACTGTCTTTGGAAACTCGGAAGATAATCTTCTAATCATGGTGAAAGATCTTCAAAATCTCCCATAAATATCTTCCCCTTTTGTTTTCTTACGTAAAACATTTATTTATATCCTAGGGAAAAGAAAACATAAAATGGGTGAGCTCAAATACTCAGTAAGGGTAAACAGAGAGAACATAAAACAATCCATAAACATTGAACGTAAAAACATAAACATAAAACATGAATAATGAAATAAATCTTGGCAGTAAATAAGGCATATATCACAAAGGAACATTAATCATGATAAAATATCATGGGAATAAAAAATGTAATTATGTAAAACCATTAAGCACATGATATGTTTCCATAGTAGGTAAGGCTTTTCTTCCAAGACCATCATAGTGGACAATGTCCATTACTGAACCGGGTTTACTCGTCATTCCAGCCCTGTATTACTGAACTGGATTTTCTTTCCATTCTAGCCATGTCTATCTCATGAGATATAAATCTTTACCTAATGAATTGGAGGGAGATATAGGTCCCACCCATCTCATAATGAAATCATTCTTACATGTGACACAAAATAAATAGAAATCATTCATCATAACTTAAATAATAAAATGGGTTTCATAAACATCATATCATCATAACATAATCCATATAAAACAAATGGATATCATTTCATAATAAGAAAAATCAATCCATGTAAATAATATAGACATTATACTTGAAAAATAAATATACTAAATAATGTCACCTTATATGGAAAATAGTTTTGATAAAACACTTGAAATGAATTTTTGAAGAAAATATCCTTTCTTCTTCAAAATAATTTTCTTTTCCCAAAATGCCATGAAATTTTAAAAGAAAATGATTCTGTTGAAAATAATCATGAAATATTGTATAGTAATCTTCATGAAAATAAGGCGTTATAAAACCTTAAAAATTCGTTCATGCCGTATAAGTTAAAAAAACATTCTTCTCATACTTTTTCCGAAAAAGTTAAAAAGTACTTCGCATGGTAAACAAAAGAAAGATTCATTCCATACCATGTGGTAGAAGTAAAAAAGGGTAAAAATGACTTCTAACATACATGTAAGAATATTAAACATTTTATGAAAACATTTTTAGAAAACATGGATGATAAACATAACCCCAGTAAGTACTTACGAATAAACAATCCCAGATAAGAACGAGATTGGAATAATTATCCCTTACCTTAGGTCCAATTTCTTCCGTACGTGTCTGAAAATCATTTATAGTGGGTTTAAACATATTAATAACTTGTAACAGAACCATAATAATATTTATGATATCATATATGATTCACATACAAATTTATATTACCCGTTCTTTTGTCAATTACATGTTAATGTAGCGTTTTGGGTAAAATCATTTCATTTATCATATGTGTTTGGAATTGTTGTTCTTGATATCATTACTTATATCATGATTTACTTAATTAGATAATGTAAAACATTATTTATATATAATATATGTTCAGAATATAATATATATAATAGATCTATAAATGGAATGAAATACACCGTTTATGGAGATGGTAGGCCGTACGTACGCATGAACACTGTATTCGTTTCCTTATTAAATTTAATGTAAGTAAGTAAATAACATATAAATAAATCTAGTATAATTATTATGTCATATATTTCATGATTATTTATTATATATACTTTATAATAATTATGGAATGGTTAACATGGAGAATGATTCTCATCGCATCGTGGAGACGGTAATTCGTACGTTCGCATGAGCGATGATATTGTTCCCATAATTATTGAATGGAATTAGAGTGGAAAATCTCTCATAATCAGTATGATGTTATAATAATCATATATAGTTATTATTTCCACCATTATACCCATCCAAGTATGGTGGTGGTGGAAAACCAGATTAGACCACGATGCGGAGACGGTAAGCCGTACGTACGCACGCGCGGTGATTTCATTTTTCGTAGGATGGATATAAGGTGAAATAGGGTTGTTTCATATTTATAATAACATATACGTATATTAGTGATACTGATGTTATTAATTTATAATGAGACAACTAAATAATAGGAAGTGGAAGAAGAAAGAAACTTGAAAGAATCGGTATAAGAGATTACCTCTTCCTCGACCTGCCTCTTTTAAACTTCCTCTTAGGGCACTAGAGTTGGTCTTTTGAGAAGACCAAAACCTCTATAATATAACTAGAGAGGTTGAGAATAGTAATTGGTAGGAGTTGGATGTGATTGAAGGATTAAAAATGGAGTGAAGAGAAGAGGGAGGAGGTTCCCTTTTATAAGAGAAAAGAGGGGCACTTTAACAGCCATGCGAAGGTGGAGAGCTAATTTCACGATTAAGATGCTGGGGAGGAGAAGTTCCAAGTAGTTAGTCTGGGTTGTATGTAATGTTTGAAGCCTATGGGCAATGAATTCTTATAAGGCCTACGGGCCATGTAATACTTACACCTACAGGTCTTGTAAGGGTTCCACCTCACCCCTTGAAAGGTGGATTATCAAAAATCAATAAAAAATAAATGCCTTCAGGCCATTGGAGGAGGAGAGGCCACTTTTGGAAACCACAAAAATATTAATTCATAATAAACTAAAACCCCACCTAAAAACCTCCAAAATGAATCAAATTAGAGTATGAGATGATATAGGGTTGTAATATCATCAGACAATAAAATTTAGACATGTTGGGAAATTATTTTAAACCTTATCAATTTGATTTATCCTTATTTAATCCATTTAATCTTATTTTTAGTAATAATATTCTAAATTTTAAATTGTTATAAATACTTACATATGTGTTTTGAGTTGTCCATAATTGAATTATTTATGAAATTTTAGACCATATAAATTTCAATGTATAATTTATAATTTTTTTTTGATTTTAAACAATTTAATAGCATGTTATTTTTATACAATATCAATAGTGTCAATTTTGACACTTTTCATTTATTTGAATTTAAATAAAATCCAAACAGAGGATATATTCAAAAAAAATATTTAATAGATTCGTAACATGTCATATTCATCCATAAATTATTTGGAGAGCATTAATTAGTTCATATAATATTTATTTTAATATTTTTAAAACCATTTTGTTGATATTTCTCTTAATAAGATAATTACTACAACATTTTTGTATAATTATTTAATATACTTATTTGTTTCATAAAAATTACAAATAAAATATTATGATGATGATAAATCTAATATATTTCATAAGAATACTTTTAGTCGAATTTATCTTCTAAAACAACCAAACTTTAAAATGTTATCTTTATTAAAGTATGAAGGTGACAACTTTGACATCATTTAAAATAAAATAATATAAATGTCATAATATATTTTATAAGGATTAAAATGGTCCAAAAGTCGAACCTTGGATGATTAGGGTATATATATACTCTACCAATAAGGTTTGGTCAAGTTTATGGTCTTTTTTATGGGTATTATTATTTTAATAAAAACTATATTATTGATTTTTCACTAAATAAATAATTTATGCATCATTAATGTATAAGCTATTAAGGTAATTATATATTTCTTAAAAATCACAAATAAATTACCGTTATGAAGGAAAAAATTTTATATTTCAAATTAGTATTTATAATAGAATTTATATTCAGTATAGAATTATATTAAAAATACTTTAATTATTAAAGTTTGAGTGAGACATATTTCACTTTCTTTAAATAAAATAAATTAAAGGTCTTAATCACATACAATTGGGTTCCAAAAGCTACCATTTAAACCCAAGTATATTTTAGGACGAAATATAATCATCCAATTATATTAATACAAGTGTTAGGGTAATTTTATAATATTACTTTTACCCTTAATTACCTGATTTACATTTAACTATTGTAAATAAAATTTACTGTCGTTACTATTCATAATGACAAAAAATAAAAAGTAGCCTATTAACATAATTTTAACCTAATGATTAAAAATATGGAATCCAATTTTCCAAATTCAATACACAAAATTTTTAGTATTTAATTTAAAATTAACCCCACTGTTGAGAAAATGGGTTTTAAAAGTTAAAGCATTGCAAAAGATTGAAATGTTTTTACATATGAATTCAATGTAAAATTAATGATAATGACATAAATTATATTAAATGGTAAAAATATATTCTATTTATACTTTAAAACCATTCAGTAATATATTTTAACCATATAAATTATTTTGATGAAGAAAGTTGTTTTCAATTAAAATTTAGCGTATTTGTACTATTCTTGAAAATAAGAAACTTATCAGAAAAATATCAAAAATTTATCCAAAGTAAAATTTTATATCCTTATTTCAAGTAATAAGTTTAATTTGTCATATTTAACTTATAAACTTGTCAAAAATTTGATTTAAAATGGGTGCGCCATAAAAATACAGCAAAACTGCATTTTTTGAAAAATACTTCCTTTATATGAAAAATTGATTTTGTTCTCATACCATGTTATAGAAAATGTGTAAGATGAATTATAATGTTATAAAATTAAAAATGTGGTCAATAATATTCATAACGGCTAGTTCATAATAATATTATAACAATATATCATTGTTTAGTAAAACTCGGTATTGCGTACAACACATGCTATTGAGGAAGGTCGCTCTTGCGTGCAACACAAGCCAAAAATAGTGTTTGCGTATACTACAAGATAATTCATTGTTGCGTATAGCACAAGATAATCTTGGTGTAGTGTAAAACACAAGACATCAAAGAATTTAAAAATAATATTTCTCATAAAATCTCAGTGTGTTACAGTCCAGCCAGTTCCAGATGTCTCTGAGCATGTCGCATAACATCAGGGGGATACATGTATTTACCTATAACTCATGAATACATATATAAGTAAATATTATCACTCGGGTGGGGGGGGGGGGGAGTGGGACACTCACTTGGGGGAAAGAGTGACCTGTAACACCCCAAGCTTCTACGGTACGGTACGCTTCTCTTTGAATAATGCAATAGCGTGTGTTGTACGCAACATCGAGTTCTCACACACACCACAACCGATCAAACTAGCCGTTATGAATAATAATACCTAATTTTTGAAATTTTATAAATTTTATCTCTCAAAATGGACTTCATTTTTGGATTCATAGTATCGAATTTAGCCTAAGGTGAAATTTTGGTACTTTTCGGATAACTTTAATATTTTGATGAATAGTGAAAATTACTAAATTTTAATTAAAAACAACTTTTTTAATAAAAATAATTAATAGTGATAAATTATGAATTTGAGTGGTTTTAAAGTATATTTAGAATATATTTTTACCATTTAATACAATGTTGGTCATTGAACATAATTTCACAATTAAACCGAACATAAACAAGTATCAATCTTTTGATAGTTATTATATCTTAAAAACACACTTTTTGTTTTGATAACGGGAATTAATTTTAAATTAATTTCTGCCACTTATGTGTTTTGAATTTGGAAAAATGGATTCCATATTTGGAATCAGGATGTTAAAATTGTGCAAATAGGTAACTTTTATTTTTAGACATTTTGAATAATTACTTCGGTAAATATTTTATTTACCATGGTTAAAGGGTAAATCCGGTAAATAAGGGTTAAAAAATAATATTATAATAACACCAAATTACACTAAAAATTGTCCTAACCTTATTGGTTGATACATTTCTGACCATGATCATCTTTGGGTCGATTTTGGGACCCCATGGTGCCACTTGTAAGTGATAGGGACACTTTATTTTAATTAAGTTAAAATGAATACAAAAATGACACAAGCATATATCTTTTAGAAATTTTTTTTACATAGGGTTATATATGTTGAATTTTCGACTATAAATATTCATTAGAGATATAACAAGATTTCATACTTAATGGTATTTTATTTATAATTTTTAGACATTATATAATTTAATTTATGTATGACACAATGGTGATGCAGTAATTACCATAATAGTAAAAAATTAAAATGATTAATATTTTAGATACCAAAATAAATATAATTTGAGACTTTTTATGAATTACACTAATTTTATAGGTTAATATGACATATTATTAATGATTTAATTAACCTTTTTCGAAGTAATCATTCTGTTATGATTTTTGCAAAAATCAATTATTGAATAGTTTCAAAATTGACATAAAAGAGTTTTTAAAACAAATATTATATTATTAATTGATATTAAATTCCTAAAAATCTAAGGTTCGGCCAAGAGACTAATATCATGATAGGTGTATTATTAATGGACCACTTGGGGGTCTCTTGGATGTATATAGTATGTTTATTAACCATATAATATAAAAATACAAAGAGACATTGTAAAAGTGAAACTAATTAACTAAGAGTTAATACTTAAAGATAAGGTTAGTATAATGACCCAAACCAGTATAAATTCTATTGGTTGAGTGGTTTTCGACCTATCACAACCTTAAAATTTAAATAATACACTTTTGATACATTAGAAACCAAATATGAATTTATTATAAAATAATATTTCTAGCTTTTCCAAAGGTGCCCCTCACCCCTCTTATAAAAGGGCACTCCCCCTTCTCTTTAATTCACTCCTTCAAAGCCTTTTGGTTCAGCCAACATCTGGACAAATAATCTATAAACTTCCCTAACTTCATCCTAGAGGCCTTCCTTTAGTCATAAATCCAACCTAAGAGCCCTTTTGATCAAATAAAAAGGAAGAACCCGAAGAAGAGGTAATGATTTCACCACCCTTTTCCAAGTTCCTTTATTCTTCCACTTCTTCTTCCTTTGTTATTACCATTCTAAAATAATAACTCCAGTATCTTATATATACTGTGATGTTATTATAAATATGGTACAAAAATATTCAGTATTCTATCCATCCTTTAAATAACATGTCACCATACGTGCGTACGTACGACTTACCGTCTCCACGTCGTGGTGTAATTGTTATTCAATAAATTATTATTTGGATGGGTATAATAATGATTTATAATTCATGTAAATAATAAATATAACAAGATAATAATTCTGTATATATTATATAACATCCAATTATATATTATTTTAATATCAAAAGAATGATATTGTCACTCGTGCGTACATACGGACTACCGTCTCCACGAACGCGATGAGATTCATTCTCCATCATATCCATTCTCCATCACATCCATTCAAGTATAATTATCATTTGATGATTTATAAATAATGTTTAAGGACTTTATATCATTATGGATATGAATAAGATACAACCTATCCATTACAAACATGGATTACGTAACAAAACATATAAAAGAAAACGAGTAAGTTAACACCCGAAACAACGATAATACTAAGATATTATTAACAAATAAATGTTAAAAGATCATATATGATATCATATTAATGTATATGATTCTTGTATACTTTAATAACAATTATTTTACCATTATACATGAGGTTAACCTACCCCCAACCAAGTAAAAGTACAAGGTAAGGGTTAATTTCGCAATCTCTTCATTATACAAGGTTGTTTATACGTGATTATATACTTGGACCTCTTTATCATCCACATCCATGTTTCTTAAAAATGTATTTCAAATCATTATTTATATTTTAGAGACTATGGTATAAATTCATTTATACCCTTGTTGACTTTTATAAGTGGTTTATAAAGGAATATTTCCATCATTTTCCAAACATGGTCCTTTTTAACCTTTTCGACAGAATTAAGGTAAGAATGTTTTTTTAAATTATATGGTGGATGCAGCTATTTTCCACCGTTATAAAATATTTGAAGATTACTTTACAATATTATAAGAATATTTTCAAATTAAATGTTTTATTTCATAATTATGTGACTTTTAAATGATTTTAAAAAAAGATATATTTCTCTCAAATAGTTTTGATTTCATCTATGTCAACATCCTTTGATGGATTTTAAGCTTATTTGAAGTTTATTTATTATGATACAAAACTTCTATATTGTATTGAAGTTTTTGTGATATGTTTGACTATGGATGTGTTATTTTTATACCATTCATGGTTTATGGAGAAAGTATTGACATTTCTTATGCTAGTTTTAATACGAATGTTTATGTTATGTTTAAAAATGTTCATATGAGGAATGCATTAGACTTAATAAGTGACGGGTGGAGCCCTCTATAGCTCCTCGATGCATCGATAGGTCTCATGAGACAAACTAGTGTCTTGGAACAAGTCCTTGGAAAAATATTATTTGTAATCTTTGCACGAGGCCTTGGCTATGTGGTTATGATAGTCTAGCATTATGAATTCCATCATTATGAAAGTGGTTATTGATATTGCATGTGATTATTCGATTAGTAGAATATCCATGTGAATAAGTAAATGGCATTATTTGATTTTATTTTTGCCATACTATGTTGAAGTTCAAGTTTAAAAGGCTTTTGTTTTAGTTATACACTGCCTTAAATGTTTATTCTTATTTATGAAAGTTTCCGCTATATTGTTATCCTTACTGGGCATTTGAGCTCACCCCTTTTCTATGTTTTATTTTTCCAAGGATGTGAAGAAGTAAATTATGAATGACCTGCAGGGATATTATGAGGGGATAATAGTGTGGACTATGGATACAATATGTTTTTGTAGTAGTTTTTCACTTTATGATGTAATGTAAAACTTTATGAATATATCTAGTGTTTCCAAGGATACTAAACCAGTCGGTCTTTCGAGATTTGATATTTCTTGTGATCATGCCAATGTTATGTAATAATGCACCGACTCTAGGTAACTAGGGTCGGGGCATTACAGTTGGTATCAGAGGAAGTTTAGTACAAACCTTGGAAGCTAGATTTAGATAAACTCTGATTAGAGAACATAGACCTAAGATGGACTTTGAGGATTAGTATAGAAGAAATTCCTAGAATTTTGGTATTGTAAAGATTTTTTGAGTTTTCCGAGAAATACATCCCTGTCTGGATACGAGCAGGTAGAGGTGGCTCTGGCATAGATGTACCTGGGGTAAAACCCGAAAACACCGCTTTGAGCTAGACTTGAATGGGAACTGGTGCACGACAACGGGCATTGCTGCACTCTTGGTTACGACACTCCCAGGGGATATGCTTAGGATAACTCTCATTTTCTTTACAAATCATTATGAAGGGTTTATGAGTATATAATTCCTCAAAGAAAACATTTTTTATGATTATGGATTATATCCATAAATAGTTCAATTTATGTTAAGTGTTTTATAAGTATGGGATAATGCATTTTGATTCATAAACTGATCTAGTTTATGCCATTGTTTAGAAATGGCACCTAGTGGAAGAAATGGAAACCGTATCAATGAACGCACTCCATGTAGGGATTGCCCTCCTGCTCAAGATAATTATAGTGGAGCTGGTGATGAAACTGGTGCCGATCAGCTAATCACCATACTAGGACAACTCACCCAGGTTATGAATAATAACCTTACCCATATGGAGCACCCTAATCCGCAGCGTGGAGGATCAATGTTAGATCACTTCATGAGGCAACAACCACCAACGTTTAATGGGAGTACAAATCCCTTAGTAGCTGAGCAATGTATAAGTTCCCTAGAGAAAATATTTCAGGCTTTGGGGAGTAGTGAAAGGGAAAAAGTTATCATGGCAGTTTACCACCTCACTGGAGATGCTGATCAATGGTGGTCATCGATTCAAAACACAAAGGAAGATGATGAAGTATCAAATATGGAATGGAGGGAGTTCAAAGATCTGTTTTTGAAAAAATACTTTCCTCGTGACCATCGAGCAGATATGGAAAGGCAATTTCTGAGTCTGAGACAAAAGGAGGATGAGAATGTCGCAAAGTATGAGGCTAACTTCACAAGGTTAGAAAGGTATGCTGGAGATTATATACATAACACAATAAGAAAGATTGATCATTTCTTTGATGGGTTAAAACCATTTCTCCGTCGAGCATTAGTCTCACAATCCTTCTCGTCGTACGAAGACATTGTCTCATGTGCTATCAAGACAGAAAAGGAATTCTCTAAGTCTTATGACTTTAAAGAAAAGAAAGAGAAGAAGAGATCTACTGATCAATCTGGGAATGGAAATACAGTGAAGAAGGGAAAGGTTGAATATCAATCCTGTGGTAAATGTGGGAAGAAACACACCGATACTTGCTTGAAGGGAATGGGCGTCTGTTACAAATGTGGTGAAAAAGGCCACCAAGATCATGATTTAAAAGGGAAGAAGGAAGCTACCAATGTTTAGTGATATAATTGCAGGGATATGGGACATTATGCAAATGAATCTCCTAAGAGTTAGGGGAACTTACCTCAGAAAAGGCCAAGGGATCAAGGCCAAGCTTATGCTATCACTACTGCTGAGGTAGAAGCTCCAAAAGACATGGTGGCAAGTAATTTAATGGTTTCCTCAAGTTTAGAAAATGCATTATTTGATTCTGGATCATCGCATTGTTTCATATCTTCCTAGTTTGCTAAGAAAATTAGATATTTACAATTTGATTTAACAAGGGAGTTTTCAGTTAAAACTCCTAAGGGAAGTATCATTGCAACAAAGTTTTGTGAATCAGTCCCCATTAGAGCACATAAATGTTCTTTATCTGCTGATCTCATCGTCATACCTATGATTGAGTTTTATATAATCCTCGGTATGGATCAGATTTCGGACTATGATGCAAATATTTATTGTAAGAAGAAGGAGGTTACGATTTTTGATGATGATGATAAGGAACACCTTATCTTTAGGGAAGAATCATCACCACCTAATTCTTATCTAGATCCACCCCCAGTAGCTCAAATAAATTCAATTATTGGGGAGGAAGAGAATGAAATGACTATGGGTGGGTAAAGGAATGTTCAAATAGAGGATGTACCTATTGTGAAAGAATATGTAGATGTATTTCCGGAATATTTACCTGGACATCCTCCAGAACGAGAAGTTGAGTTTTCCATTGATTTAATTCCTGGATCAAGACCTATATCGAAGACCCCTTATAGAATGGCCACTGTAGAATTAGTTGAACTAAAGAAACAACTAGAGGAATTGATTAATAAGGGATTTATTCGCCCTAGTGTTTCTCTATGGGGAGCCCCTGTTCTTTTTGTTAAAAAGAAAGATGGATCTATGAGGTTATGTATCGACTATAGGGAGATCAATGCTATAACAATAAAGAACAAGTATCCCCTACCTCGCATTGATGATTTATTTGACCAACTGCATGGAGCTCAATACTTTTCAAAGATTGACCTTCGATCTGGATACCATCAGTTGTGTGTAAAGAAGGAAGACATTCCGAAGACAACATTTCGAACTAGGTACGGGCATTACGAGTTTACTGTAATGCCTTTTGGATTGACTAATGCACCCTCTGTATTCATGGATCTGATGAATATAGTTTTCAAGGAATATATTGATGAATTTGTGGTGGTATTTATTGATGATATCTTGGTATACTCCAAAAGCTACGAAGATCATGAAAATCACTTGCGCATTATCCTGAAGACTCTGATAAGACATGAATTATATGGGAAGTTTAGCAAGTGTTAATTCTGGCTTCATGAGATTTCTTTTCTTGGCCATATTATCTCTAAAGATGGAATCTCTGTTGATCCTTCTAAGACTAAGGCAATCCAAGAATGGCCAGCACCTACGAGTATAACTGAGGTACGCAGTTTTATTGGTTTGGCAGGTTATTATCGGCGTTTCGTCCAGAATTTTGTCCGATTGGCTAACCCATTAACGGAGCTCACACGTAAAGGGGTTAAATTTGTTTGGACAAAAGAGTGTGAAGAATGTTTCGAATAACTGAAGCAAATATTAGTCAATGCTCCTATATTGACTCTACCATCGGGGAATGATGGGTTCTTTATTTATAGTGATGCATCGAAGAAAGGACTTGGTTGTGTCCTTATGCAGAATGATAGGGTTATTGCCTATACATCACGACAGTTGAAAATTCATGAGCAAAACTATCCTACTCATGATATAGAGTTAGCAGCTGTGATCTTTGCTTTGAAGATATGGAGGCACTACCTCTATGGTGAAAAATGTGAGATTTATACTGATCACAAGAGTTTGAAGTATATTTTCTCACAAAAAGAACTCAACATGAGGCAAAGGAGATGGCTTGAATTACTCAAGGATTATGATTTAACGATACACTACCACCCGGGGAAGGAAAACAAGGTGGCAGATGATTTGAGCAGAAAAGACCATGGAGTTTTGAACAATATGAGAATTGAAAGGGATCCAATTTTCATGGATCTTGTGAAGATGGACATGGGAATAACCAGGGAAGGTGAAACATCAATTCTTTTTCAAATGGTTGCCAAACCATATTTACTAGAAAGGATTAAGAGTTCTCAGACCGATGATGAAGAATTTCAAAAGAAGATTAAAGCTATGAATGATGGGATACTGAGAGACTTTTTGTATGAAGATGGAATTTTGAAATTCAGGAAGAGACTTTGTGTTCCCGATATACCTGATCTAAAAATGGAATTGCTGGATGATGCTTATAGTTCCAATTTCTCTATAAACCCTGGGAGCACCAAAATGTATAGAGATTTTAAGGAACATTTTTGGTGGGACAACATGAAGAGGGAGATTTATGATTTTGTGTCAAGATGTATGGTTTTTCAACAAGTGAAAGCTGGAAGGCAACATCCTGGAGGAGTCATGCAACCTCTTCCCATACCGGAGTGGAAATGGGACAATATTACGATGGACTTTGTCATGGGGCTACCAAAGACTCCTAGAAGGAACGATGCAATATGGGTCATTGTTGATCGTCTTACCAAGTCAGCACATTTTCTTGCTATAAGAGAAGATCTACCACTGGAACGTCTAGTAAGACTATATATTGATGAATTTGTGAGACTTCATGGAGTACCCCTATCTATTGTTTCTGATTGTGATCCCCATTTTACTTCAATATTATGGAAAAGTCTTTAGAAAGACTTGGATACTGAACTTCATTTGAGCACTGCCTACCACCCTCAAACATATGGACAATCAGAACGAACTATTCAAACCTTAGAAGACATGTTGAGATCCTGCTCACTTGACTTTCAGGGTATGTGGGATCAATATTTACCTCTGGTAGAATTTTCCTATAACAATAGATTCCATTCGAGTATTCAGATGGCACCATATGAAGCGTTATATGGAAAGAGATGTCATACACCAACCTGTTGGGATGACGTTGGTGAAATAAAACTTGTAGGTCCAGAACTGGTGGAGGAAACAATGGAAAAGGTGAAGGTAATCCAAAATCACATCAAAGCAGCTCAAAGTAGGCAGAAGAGCTATGCTGATAATCGAAGGAAGGATTTAGAATTTCAAGCCGGTGATCATGTTTTTCCTGAAGGTATCTCCATGGAAGGGAGTCATAAGTTTTGGTAAGAAAGGTAAATTGAGTCCCAGGTACATTGGACCTTTCGAAATTCTAGAATGAATTGGGGCTGTAGCTTACTGATTGGCAATGCCGCCAAGTCTCTCCAAAGTTCACGATGTGTTCCACGTATCTCTGTTGAGGAAATACATGCCTGACCCAACGCATGTACTAACCTATGAGGAATTAGAACTGGAACGCGATCTGTCTTATTGTGAAGAACCCGTCAATATTATTGATACTAGAGAACAAGTACTGAGAAACCGGACGACGCGTGTGGTAAAAGTTTTGTGGAGAAACCATAAGATGGAAGATGCAACGTGGGAACCTGAGGAACTTATGATAAAGAAACACCCGATTCTTTTCATGCGGTAGTATTATAGAAATTTCGAGGAAGAAATTATTTTAAGGATGGGAGAATGTAACACCCCAAGCTTCTACGGTACACTTCTCTTTGAATAATGCAATTGCGTGTGTTGTACGCAACATCGAGTTCTAACACACACCACAACCAATCAAACTAGCTGTTATGAATAGTAATACCTACTTTTTGAAATTTTATAAATTTTATCTCTCAAAATGGACTTCATTTTTGGATTCGGAGTATCGAATTTAGCCTAAGGTTAAATTTTGGTACTTTTCGGATAACTTTAATATTTTGATGAATAGTGAAAATTACTAAATTTTAATTAAAAACAATTTTTTTTAATCAAAATAATTAATAGTGATAAATTATGAATTTGAGTGGTTTTAAAGTATATTTAGAATATATTTTTACCATTTAATACAATGTTGGTCATTGGACATAATTTCACAATTAAACCGAACATAAACAAGTATCAATCTTTTGATAGTTATTATATCTTAAAAACACGCTTTTTGTTTTGACAGCGGGAATTAATTTTAAATTAATTTTTTCCAATTCTGTGTTTTGAATTTGGAAAAATGGATTCCATATTTGGAATCAGGATGTTCAAATTGTGTAAATAGGTAACTTTTATTTTTAGACATTTTGAATAATTACTTCGGTAAATATTTTATTTACCATGGTTAAAGGGTAAATCCGGTAAATAAGGGTTAAAAAATGATATTATAATAATACAAAATTACCCTAAAACGTGTCCTAACCTTATTGGTTGATACATGTCCGACCATGGAAATCTTTGGGTCGATTTTGAGACCCCATGGTGCCACTTGTAAGTGATAGGGACACTTTATTTTAATTAAGTTAAAATGAATACAAAAATGACACAAGCATATATCTTTTATAAAAACAATTTTTACATAGGGTTATATATGTTTTATTTTAGAATATAAATATTAATTATAAAGATAAAAAGATTTCCTACATAATTGTATTTTATTTATAATTTTTAGACATTAAATAATTTAATTTATTTTTGACATAATGGTGATGTAGTAATTAGCATAATAGTGAAAAATTAAAATGATTGATATTGTAGATACCCAAATAAATATAATTTGAGACTTTTTATGAATTAAAATAATTTTATAGGTTAATATTAAATGTTAGTAATTATTTAATTAACTTTTTTAGAAGTAATAATTCTTTTATAATTTTTACAAAAATCAATTATTGAATAGTTTCAAAATTGACATAAAAGAGTTTTTAAAACAAATATTATATTATTAATTGATATTAAATTCCTAAAAATCTAATGTTCGGACAAGAGACTTATATCATGATATGTGTATCATTAATAGACCACTTGGGGGTCTCTTGGATGTATATAGTATGTTTATTAACCATATAATATAAAAATACAAAGAGACATTGGAAAAGTGAAACTAATTAACTAAGAGTTAATACTTAAAGACAAGGTTAGTATTATGACCCAAACCTGTCTAAATTCAATTGGTTGAGTGGTTTTCGACCTATACCCACCTTAAAATTTAAATAATCCACTTTTGAGCCATTATAAACTGAATATGAATTTATTATAAAATAATATTTCTAGCTTTTCCAAAGGTGCCCCTCACCCCTCTTATAAAAGGGAACTCCCCCTTCTCTTTACTTCACACATTAAAAGCCTTTTGGTTAGGCCAAAATCTGACCAAATACTCTCTAAAATTACTTCACTTCATCCTAGAGGCCTTATTTAGTCATAAAGCCAACTTAATAGCCCTTTTGATCAAATCAAAAGGAAGAACCCAAAGAAGAGGTAATGATTTCACCACCTTTTTCCAAGTTCCTTTCTTCTTCCACTTCTTCTTCCACTTCTTCTTCCTTTGTTATTAACATTCTAAAATAATAACTCAAGTATCTTATATATAATTTTATGTTATTATAAATATGGTACAACCATATTCAGTATTCTATCCATCCTTTGAATAACATGTCACCATACGTGCGTACGTACGACTTACCGTCTCCACGTCGTGGTGTAATTTTTATTCAATAAATTATTATTTGGATGGGTATAATAATGATTTATAATTCATTTAAATAATAAATATAACATGATAATAATTCTGTATATATGATATACCATCCAATTATATATTATTTTAATATCAAAAGAATGATATTGTCGCTCGTGCGTACGTACGGACTACCGTCTCCACGAACGCGATGCGATTCATTCTCCATCGTATCCATTCAAGTATAATTATCATTTGATGATTTATAAATAATGTTTAAAGACTTTATATCATTATGGATATGAATAATATACAGCCTATCCATTACAAACATGGCTTACGTAACAAAACATATAAAAGAAAACGAGTAAGTTAACACCCGAAACAATGATAATACTAAGATATTATTAACAAATCAATGTTAAAAGATCATATATGATATCATATTAATGTATATGATTATTGTATAATTTAATAACAATTATTTCACCATTATACAAGAGGTTAACCTACCCCCAACCAAGTAAAAGTACAAGGTAAGGGTTAATTTCGCAATCTCTTCATTATCCGAGATTGTTTATACGTGATTATCTACTTGGACCTCTTTATCATCCACATCCATGTTTCTTAAAAATGTATTTCAAATCATTATTTATATTTTATATACTATGGTATAAATTCATTTATACCCTCTTTGACTTTTATAAGTGGTTTATAAAGTAATCTTTCCATCATTTTCCAAACAAGGTCCTTTTTAACCTTTTCGACAGAATTAAGGTAAGAATGTTTTTTTAACTTATACGGCGGGTGCGGCTATTTTCTGCCGTTATAAAATCTTTGAAGCTTCCTTTACAATCTTATAAGAATATTTTCAAAGTAAATGTTTTATTTCATAATTATGTGACTTTTAAATGATTTCAAAAAAAAAAATATTTCTCTCAAATAGTTTTGATTTCATCTATGTCAACATCCTTTGATGGATTTTAAGCTTATTTGAAGTTTATTTATTATGATACAAAACTTACATATTGTATTGAAGGTTTTGTGATATGTTTGACTATGGATGTGTTATTTTT
Source organism: Viscum album (assembly GCA_963277665.1). NCBI lineage: Eukaryota > Viridiplantae > Streptophyta > Magnoliopsida > Santalales > Viscaceae > Viscum > Viscum album. The sequence goes on from OY728138.1 coordinate 1,792,139,393, forward strand.
ATACCATTCATGGTTTATGGAGAAATTATTGAGATTTCATATGCTAGTTTTAATACGAATGTTTATGTTATGTTTAAACCTGTTCATATGAGGAATGCATTGGACTTAATAAGTGACGGGTGGAGCCCGCTATAGCTCCTCGATGCATCGGTAGGTCTCATGAGACAAACTAGTGTCTTGGAACAAGGCCTTGGCAAAATCTTATTTGTATTCTTGGCACGAGGCCTTGGCTATGTGGTTATGATAGTCTGGAATTATGCATTCCATCATTATGAAAGTGGTTATTGATATTGAATGTGATTATTTGATTAGTAGAATATCCATGTGAATAATTAAATGGCATTATTTCATTTTATTTTTGCCATACTATGTTGAAGTTCACGTTTAAAAGGATTTTTTAGTTATACACTGCCTTAAATGTTTATTCTTATTTATGAAAGTTTCTGCTATATTGTTATCCTTACTGGGCATTTGAGCTCACCCCTTTTCTATGTTTTATTTTTCCCAGGATGTGAAGAAGTAAATTATGAATGACCTGCAAGGATATTATGAGGGGATAATAGTGTGGACTATGGATACAATATGTTGTTGTTGTAGTTTTTCACTTTATGATGTAATGTAAAACTTTATGAATATATCTAGTGTTTCCAAGGCTACTAAACCAATCGGTCTTTCGAGATTTGATCTTTCTTGTGATCATGCCAATGTTATGTAATAATGCACCGACTCTAGGTAACTGGGGTTGGGGCGTTACATGACCTACCCCAAATCATATATATCATACACTCAGAGGAAAACTAGCCACACATGGAATCTTAGGAATATAGTTAGGGGGAAGATTAGACCCACCCAAAATCTCATATATAACATCATAGTTAAGGGAATACCTTACATGAATCTTATATAAATATAATATTGGAGAGGGGGGATTCCCCATACTAAATCTCATATATATCATTGAGGGGAAGGGCAGACCACCCTAAAATCTTAGATATATGTAATCGAGGGGAAAAGTGACCTACCTCAGAATCTTAGATAAATAAAATTAGTGGGAAGTGTGGCCCCACCCAAAATATTATATATAACATAGGGGTAATATTGGACCACCCTAAAATCTCAGATAAATACAATTGAGGGGAATAGTGACCTGATGGGTTTGATATGATCATGTAATGATCATTTTAGTGTAATACAACCCAAAACACAAGAGATATATCTTCAAGAACTTAACATGAAAATAATGTCACAAAAAGAGTACCTAGTATTTTATTAATTAAAAAACTTAATTTTTTTCATCACAAAGATAATTCTTGATAATGTTCACTGAAGCAAAAAACAAAATATTCCTACCTCTGAGCTAGTACACTGACTGAGAGATCCCTGACTATTTTGTGAGGACACCCAAAATCTGAAGGAGTTCTAGTGCCTTTTGAAAAGATATAAATAGAGTTTAACACTATCTCACACACATTTAATTCCTAAGAGGAGATGACCCCATCTTCTTTTATAGATGAATATTGAGGCTCCCACTTCATAAAGCATCATATATATTTTTTTCTATAGGTTTTTTATTCATTTAACTAAATTTAATGAATAAATTCAAAGCTATGAATGAATTCACTTTTAGTTCATTTGTTGATGTAACCATTCATGAGAAGCTGTACATATAGTTGTATCTCATCAAAAAACACATATTCATCTCATCCATATTAACACACACACACACACACACATATATATCATATTCATGAATCTTATTTATGATAATTAAATGTACACTATATATATAATATAATATAATATAATATAATATAATATAATATAATATATATATTTCATGCATCATAGCATGTATACATGCATATCATGTATGTACATTTTAGTGAACATACAACAATCTATCACTTGCACTAAAATACCATAAGGAATTTATATAAAACTTAAAAATTATTTGTGAATCCATCCAAACTCATTTGGATAAATTTTTTCATCAAAATGTCTTCCTTTTGAAGAAACACTTTGTCCAAAATTTTATCCTTATCCAAGGGACTAACAGTGTGACCCTATGGGCCTTAGCAACATTGAAAATAACTAAAAAATCTATATTTCATATATGTAAGAAGAAAGTGTCCTATAAAAAAGAATCAGTGTTACTCACACTATTAAGGGATCTAGTGTGATCTCCATAAAACATACTCATATCTATATAAGAACATTCCCACCATAAAATGTATCATATACATCATATTTATACCTATATAATCCATTTATACATGACATATAGATACCACTATATATAGAACAAATCAATATAGTATTTTCCTCTCATCATTTATTTATTCCCTAAAAAAACTAACCAGGTCGATGAATACATCACATGTCATTCATTTATATGATAAGTACATCACATGTAACTTATCTGTGTAGTTGAACACATCATATGTGAAACAACTAAGAATTTACATGTATTTACTTATTCTAATTAAATCCAGGGATATATGTCATTAACTGGTTATATTGGTAAAAAATCCCATCTTGGTTGCACTCCAACCAATGACATGATCAACAATATACCTAACTACCCTTGTGTTAGCTAAGTCAACCTATAGACATGCATAAGTTTGGTATCAAAGTATAAAGGCTCTCATACTATGAATCCCACTAATCTTAAGTAAGAAGGACTGATAATAATCATAGACCACTAATTATATCAATGAATGTATGAAATTACATGAGATATACTTTACTGGATCAATATAAGTAATAAGTATCTACTTATTACATCATGAATCCATTCCTTAGTATCTTGTATATAACCCTTTTTAATAAATACAATATACTATTTATTCTAAACTTATAATATCATTACAACTAATAACACTATGAAATAATCATCAGTTAGGGACAACTTAAAGTCATAATTTAAGGGGAAATTATCATTCAATTGTTTATGTTAAATAAATCGCATCACATAAGAATGAATGATAATTGGAGATTGCCTTTATTATAATAACATGATACATTAAAAACTATTACAAACAATCTATAATGTGTATTACACCTAGATATTCTCCATTCCATCACATTTTTTCTACACTAATGGTTTCGTCAATGAATCCACTACATTCTCCTGAGTAGCCACCCAACCGACTATTGCATCACCCCTCTTTATAATCACCTATATGAGATGATATTTTTGAAGGATTTTTTGGTTATTTTATGAAACTAGATTTACTTATCTTGAGAAACAATGTCATTATTGTCAAAATATAGTTCAATTTATCCCTCAATGATAGGAATCACTCTAGGTCCAGTAATGAAATTATTGATCCAAATAGCTTCCTTCACAGTATCTGATGTAGTGATATATTCTGCCTCTATTTTTGAGTCCTCTATAGTTTCTTGGTTGGAAATCTTCCAAATAATTACTCCACCATTTAGGAAAACATGAATCCAAATTGAGATTTTATATCATATTTTTTGTATTAGAAACTAGAATCTGTGTAACCCTTTACATAGATATTATCCACTCCTCCAAATACCAAGAACATATCCTTAGCCCTTACTAAGTACTTAAGTATGTTCTTTTAAAAAAATTCAGTGACTCTCTCTAGGATTTTATTTGTTTATATTTTTTATTCTAAAATCATGTGATATATCAGGTATATTAACCAACATGAAATACATGATAGATCCTATGGAAAACACATAAGTAATATTTTTCATCCCTTTTAACTCTTTATAAGTTTCTTGAATCTTCCTAAGATTCATGCCATGGAAAACTAGAAAATATCCCTTCTTGGAGTTCTCTATTATAAACCAATTTAGTACTTTACCAATTTATGTGTTCTAAATCATTCTAATAAACCTCTTATACCTATTTATATAGATCCTCATACCAAGTATATAAGTTTCTTCATGCATATATTTCATTGAGAAACATTTATCCAACCACACATTTATAGATTAAAGTGTCAAAACATCATTTCTAATAATTTGTATGTCATGTAAATATTGTATTAGAAACAATGATATACTCACACTAAACCATTTTTATACATAGGAATCATCCGTGTTTTTATGAAACCAAAATCTTTAATTGCATCATCAAACTAGATATTCCAACTCTGCAAATCCAACTTTATTTCATAAATGCACTGTTGAAATTCATAAGCCTTAATAGTCTTATTTGTAACATCAAAACCCTAGGGTTGTATCCCTTGACTAAATTTCCATTGATTAATGTGGGTTTTTAATCCATATGATATATCTCATAATCATAATGAGATGAAATGGCTAGTAAAATTTGAATAGTATTTATCATCGCAATGGGTGAAAAGGTTTCTTTATAGTCAATACCATGAACTTGTTTATAACACTTTTTCCACTAGGAGTACTTTATAGGTTTACAATCTACTATCCATGTTAGTTTTCTTATGAAAATATCTCTTTTACCCTACAGGAATCACCCCTTTAGGTGTATCCACCAAGTTACAAAATTGGTTAGTGTATATGGAGTCCATATCAAATTCAATGGATTTTAAACATTTCTTAAAACTAAAAATATCAATAGCCTCTTGGTTGGAATTAGGTTCATATAATTTTAATGTTACTTCATTATAATTATCCATGAGAAATCCATACCTCTTGGGTTCCTGATGAAAGCTACCAAACCTTCAAAGTTCTTATGTAACTTAAATCAGTTATTCTTATATAAATCTTTGTGGAACCAACTCAAACTCCATCTCAAGAAAATTTTATTTTTGTTGGAATTGAATTTATACAAGTTTAAATTTCCTCCTATTATTTCTTAAAATTAGACATCCCTTTTAAAAATATATACCAGTTAAATCCACAAACAATTTGTGTTCAGTAGGGTGGTATAAATAATATTCCATAGTTTCTTTAGGATAATAAAAAATAAGCACTTATCTGATTTGGGGACAAGATTATCAGAAGAAAATCATTGTATGATTGGTTTACAACCCCAAATTTTCATGAAATACATTTTGGAATGTTTCCTAGTCCATATATCATATGGTGTATTTATGATTATTTTATATAGACCATAGTTTAATAAGAATAGAATAGGCTCTTGAGTATAATGCCAAATTTAAAAAGTAAGGTCACATAGACTCATCATAAATAGAACCATGTACAACAATGTATGATTCCTCCTTTTAGATGCACTATTACATTGTGGTGTTTCAGGAGGAGTGAGTTGTAAAATAGTTTAACAATATCTCAAATGAGCTATGAATTCTTGGATCAATTATTCACCACCCTAATCCAATTGGAATACTTTAATATGTTTTCCCAATTGATTTTGTATATAATTTTGAAACTCTTTGAACTTTTCAAAAGTTTCATACATTTTTTTAATCATAAACACATGAACATATCGACTAAATTCATTAGTAAAAGTAAGGAAGTAACTAAAAAAATTATTTTATTATATACTCATTGGTACACATACATAACTATGTATAGGATCAAATAGTTCCCCAACCCTCTCACCTTTTCTCCCAAAAGATGACTTTTTAATTTTTCTTAATAAACAAGATTCACATATATCAAATGATTCATAATTTAATGAGTCTAAAAATATAGCTTTATGAAGTCTTTAAATGTGTTTCTAATTTATATATACAAGGTGATAATGCCAAAGGTATGTGGGATTAGAATAAACTATGATATTCATATTTTGGAAGTTTTAAATAGTATTATCCATATCAATAATATATAATTTTTTCATTATATTCCAAATTCTATAAAACATTTCAATATTATATATAGAACAACTGCAATTATCAATAATGAATGAAAATATCATATTATCTAAACAAGATATAAAAATCAAATTGACGTTTATAACTAGAAAATAATAATAGTTTTTCAATTCTAGGATCAATCCGCTTAGTCAAATAAAATCATAAGTGTCTACCTCTAATGCAGTAACTCTTGATCCATTAGAAAAACAAATATCTACTTCACCCTTCATCAATTCCCTCATATCTATGAGTTTTTGTTTTTAATCACAAATGCATGTTTCACACCTGATATCTAATACCCATGATTCAAAGTTGGTAAAATTGATTTCTATAACATTCACATTTGGTTACTAAGAATTTTTATTCTTGAGAATGATTATAAATCATAGATACCAATATTTAACTATTTTATAGTCCATACCTATTAATGATCTCAATATGATTAGTGTGAATTATTCCATAATCTAAAAAAAAGACATATCATTAGGTGAGTATCATGTATTATATCTTTTCATTAAGGGATTTTAATGAAAGTTTTCCCACTAAAAATTATGACCCCATACATCATATCCATTTAGTGAGCCAAAATTTATATTTCACTAAGTTTTGGGTCTCTTTATAAATTTTCCCATTACTTATCTATTTAGGCAGGTAATCATTCTAATCATAACAATTATATTCTTTGATAGTTGAGTAGATAACCACTTATCAAAATCCATCATATGAATTCACTCAACTCTATTACTCTAGTAACCTAATCCTATCAGGGTCTCCTGGCTAGTTTAACCTAAATAAAACTCCAAAACAAGATAATAAAGGATGATATAGGGAAACCTACTATTAACATGACCTACCTAATATAACAATCTCTAGTTACTCATTACTTTATTTCTTGACATAAGATAATCCAGAGGAACCTAGATTTAGTATTACCTACCCGGTTGGATGATCAAGGTACTGAAAAGTGTTTCTTTGGAAGGAATATCACACTTAGTATTTAAAGGGGTTTCTTTTAAGGTATCACCAATTTAATATATATCTTATTCCTATTAAATTCATAACTATTACATATTATGAAATATTTATCTTTTCATGTTTTATTTATTTTGGTATGCATGATTATAATGATTGAGTTTTAGAAATCCCCATTCCAACCATCAACTTAATGTGTTCACACCACATAATGTGTAACTCTTTACAAAAAACACAAGTCTGTGTTACTCACCCAAAAATAGAATCTAAGTATATTCATACATATTCAAATGCATCAAATGAACAAGTTACATGAAATCATCATGTAAAATCATAAATTTATATGATATTTAAAACCTTTACATGAGTAAGATCAAAGCGATATATAGCTAACCCCATTCACCTTTCTAGACAAGGCATAACCTCTAGGCTGGTATGTGGTCCAACCCAAACTCCCTCTATCTAGGGATAATTTAGTCAACAAAGAATTCAATTCATGAAAAATATAACACCTAATATTCAAAATCTATACCCAAAAAAATTTCTTAATCTCATAACTATAATTACAAACCGAGGTCAAGGTAAATGATATTTTTATGATATCAAACCTAGCATGAAATGCAAGGCACTATCCTAGAAGAAATTTATCATATAAATATTCATACAAAATATTCATATTTCATAAAAAATTTACTAAACATTAATATTAAAGATATTTAACAAACAAACAAGAAATTTATTTATTTTCCAAAACATGTGACATTTTAAAACTATTCATAAATAAATGATAATTATAAACATTTTATAATTTAGTAAGAAAATAAATATTTTATATTAATTTCAATATGAACTCTTTCATATTTTATATTATAGGGAATTTATATGATATTTTATAAACTATAAACAATTTATAAATCAATTTATATTATATAATTTTTTTATAATCTAAATATCATATATTTTGTAATTTATAAACACTATAAATCACCTCTTATGTTTTCTAAATAAACCATTTATTTCTAGATCATAAGGTATGCCATATAATTTCTCAAAAGGTATTTTAAAATATTAACCTTTAATATTTGGGAAAAATGTTTCATAAACAATTAATTAATTAATTATAAAAAATTACAATTAATTAATTAATTTAGAAAACCCTTATAAATTAAAATGTCATAATATACCTTTTATTATAATTTACAAACATTTTATAAACTATAAAAATAATTTAATATTTCAAAAAAAATTATAAACATTTTTTTGCTTACCCTTACATAGAATCCCTATTTTTAATTAGGGTATCCTCCCTTTACCCTTAAATTAATAGTCTATGGAAGTGTAAGTACCTTATGCAACATAAACCATAAGCTCTTGAATAAAGGTAAGTCACTACTTACCTTTCCACAGTTTAAATATAATGCAATGTATAAGGGTACTAAGAATATTACCTTTACATGAATGCTTCATATAAGGTTAAGTCTATATTTACCTTTACACATCCTTCTAGAACAACTATATAAAGGTAAGACATTGAATTACTTTTATGCATCTCTGAGAAACCTTATTGGGTAAAGGTAATACATAGATTGCCTTTACGTAGCTTGCTATGTGTAAGGGTATAACCTTTGTGTAACTGGATCATATAAAGGTATAAAATTTATGTATCCTACATGAATGAGGTTAAATAAAATTTACCTTTATGTAGATTATGTAAGGGTCTGTAATGGGAATCCATTTACAAAAATTCTGTTCTTTGTTTCTAGTTACAATTTCCTCAAAAACTAGTGATTTAAACAAGTTTAAATATTAAATAAACTGTCTATGATAGCCTTTATGGGTTTTATATGATCATATAATGATCATTCATAGAGAAGTAAAACCCAAAAAAACAAAAGATCTATCTTCAAGAATTAAATTTGTAAATAATATTTCAAAATAGAGTTCCTGGTATTCAACCAATGTAGCAACTTCCATTTTCTCTTCATGAAGATACTTATTGATAAAGATCACTGAAGTAGAAAAAAATATTCCAACCTCTAAGGGAGTATAACATCCAAGGTATACATGAACATTTCATGAGGATAACCAAAATATGAAGGATTGGTAACAACTTCCTGAAAGTGATAAATAGAGTTTTGGAAAGAAGAGAGTTTAACAGTGTATCACACACATCACACTCCCAAAAGAAGAGGATCAAATCCTTTTTTATAGCCAAATAATGATTCCCCCACTTCATAACAAATCATATTCATTTATATATGTTGGGTATTTATTAATTAAAATCACTTGAATGAATAAATACAAATCTATTAATGAAATAAATTTTGGTTCTTTTCTTGAGAAACCATTTTGGATAAGCTATATAGGTAGTTTCATCAAATGCAACTCACATATTAATCTCATGAATATTAATAATATATATATATATTTCATTCATTTTATGCATGATAATTAAATTCATAATATATATATATATATAATATCATAATATATATATATATATATATCTGTACATATATTTCACTCATCATATGCATGTGTATATGAATCTCATGCATGTACATTTTAGTGTACATCCAACATGACCCCAACTTAGAATATCATATATAAAATTTAGGGGAAGATCATATACTTAGTAATATATCATATAAAAATCGAGGGCCATCATCCACCTGGTAATATCTCATGTAATAGACAGGGTTGAACATCCACACCACAATCACAATCTATAATCATAATTGTTCATACAGAGGGATACCACTGGGATATCCCTCTACAATAACTCTCTTAGGAGACATTATAAGGCCAGGGTATCCACTGTGGTCCCCTAGGACACATCAAAATCTATACATACGTCATATGTCCTATATCTCACCCCCAAGTTTATGGTTGAATCCTATCAATCATAGGGAATAACATCCCTCATCATCACCTTGTATATATTGTAGACTCACTGAACTAACAAGAAAATACACACTATCATCACTCTAGAGAGATTACACAATTCCCATATCACTTACCAAGGCATCCTAGATAGGTTCTCTCATTCCCAACCTATACATAAAACCTACCCAATACATTCCCACCTAAGTACTCACATACTAGTTTAGGAGGAACACTCACCCCACTCTCTAATAAAATATATTGAGGGATATAAGGCATATTATGGTTCCAAATTAGTCTAATTGGAAAAATAATTCTTAGTCTAACATGATAATATACAAGGAAGAATTAAAAGGGAACCCATACTATGATCCTGAGAGTACTACATTGAGACTCAAGAGGGGGTTAATTGAGTTCTTTAAATTTTATTCCCTTAAAACCCTCTCTTAGATATGACTGACTTTTGATCTTTTATTTAGAACAAGTAGAAGTATAAAATAAAAGCACAAATAAAAGAAACAAACACATAAATTTATAGTGCTTTGAGGAATATAAATACCCTATTCCACTCCACCGACACTCTTCTCCAGGATTTTAATGATTTTCACTTGACCATTCATTTTTATAGGGACTACCAATTATTTTACTAGGGAATGCATGACTAAGTAAAAGCAATTGATACTCAGGATCTAGTAAGGATTTACAAACAAGAACCTTCAAGGTTTTTTTTTCAGTAACCTTTTACAATGGAATAAATGATAAACAAATTATTTATAGATATAGATCACATTGTAAAATAAAAATTATAGAAGGAATAAATCTCTAATAGAGATGATAGAAAATGATAAAAACTCAAGGATAGTATTCTTAAATGATAGAAAGGACCATCAAGATAGCATAATAGTATATTGCAAGGATTATTCTTCTTCCAAGTAAAATAGATCAGTGTTGAAGAACTTTAATATGGAGAGAGAGAGATATTTCTTCTTAGTATTTTGAAGGCACTTCTATTATTCTCAATATATTTATTTATTATAGTATAACTCCTTAAAATTCATGGAAAACTTCTATTTTAATCTCACAACATATATTTATAAAATCCATGACACTTAATTTCAAAACACATATCAATTTCTCAGAAATATCACAGTAACATTAAAGACTAATAAATTATCCTTGTACTTGTTTCCTTTCTTAGTAATTGACTCTTATTAGAATAGCTTTTTTACCATAAAGAGATAATTTAGTAATTAATGGTCACACAACATCATTTAAAGTGCACTCAAGTTGTTCAACAGTAATAAATACTAGATTGAATCATGACATAGTTGATTATAGATCATCATGTAGCCGAATTGAACACATTTTAATTCATGTAGCCAAACTGATCCAGATATTCGATTTTCACATAGCCGATTTAATTCACATAGCCTTTCTAATTATGTAGGTTGTTTACTCATAAAGCCAAATTCTAATGCAGCTAAATTGGATCACATATCCATTTGGATTCACATTTTTGATTTCATCACATATCCAAATTATTTGGATGATTACTCTACATAAACCATTTATGTAGCCATTTGATCTACGTAGACAGTTTATCATGTAGGCAACTATGTAGGTGTTTTCATAACATAGACATTTTGTTGGAGTTGGTGCCCTAGAACTAACTTTTGTGTACTTTATGATAACCAGTATTCAAAGTTTTGAATATTAATAAACTTCTTATCACATCATGATTGTTCTTCTTCATAACATAGTATGTGATAATGTCCTAAGATTAGTTGTCATGCTTTAAGGTCATAGTAGTTCCCTGCTATGATGAGAACCCATAAGTACTATGAAAATATTCTTAAATATATTTTATATATCCATATGATATCATTTGAGGGAATCATATGATACAGTCTACCAGGGATGGATACTCATAGGATTTTGAGGAACCTTCTCATGGCATATTCCCTTGGTAATATCTAGTATAGGATATTATGAGAAAAAACCTACCAGCAGGAAATCCACATTTATATGTGTCATTGGATGTTCCTATATGCAAACATGTGTATTGATCCTTAAATTTTGAGATTATTATTAATGATTATTATGAGTCACTTACTTTGATTTATTAACAAAAACCATGACAATATATGTTCATAGTGAGGTAGGATACATTGGGTGCGTCACGAGTAATATTACATTAATGAATAATGTGAGAAAGGATTTTTCCATTTTTTATTAATGGAAGTTGATATCTCAGGCCCTTTTATGGAAATTATATAGCCTAAATAAATCCATGGACATGATGTTCTATAGGAAAGTTCAATTTCTGGGAAGTCAAATAAAGTGACATCAAGCATATAGGTTGATGGCACTAACATACAACGTGCTTGATTAGAGATATCATGATAAAGAGATTATATTACATAGTAAACATCTGCATAAGGTATTATTTTATTACAACATTAAATTATTTCTCTATGGGTGCCTTAGAGTATTTCTAGATAATAAACTTGGACTTTAGGCCGCTTCACCTAATGCCACTGAGAAAGAGGCCTAGAGGGTCACACAATAAGTGTATCCAGAATATTAGTTAAATAATATATTATTATTTATTATTTAACAAGTTAAATAAATATTATTCCCACATGGGGTTTAATAATTATTCATGTTTACTTGATAACATGTATTCCATCACCAGTTATCCGAGAGAATATAATGTGATCAGAATATTTAATAAATATTTATTTTCTATTTAGTGAACATAATATTTATTTATTTATTGGAGAATAATGAAGTGATATTTATTTAATAAATAAATAGTCATTACTCAAGGATTGATAAATATTTTGGAGTAATAGCAGACCTAGGTTAATGGTATGGTGATACATAATATATATTGAATATTATTTTAATAAATAATATTTAATTTTAATTTGCAATTTAAGTTCATGTTGATAAGTAATAATAATATTATTATTATAGACATGAGATTTTTCAATGTATTAATTAAATAATAAGGGGAACTTGTGAATTTATTTATTTCTAACCCTAGAAATATAAAAACCCAATTATATTATTTTCCTATAGATCTAATTAATTTTGTGTTGTGCACAACAATAGATGGAGAGAATCCTCTCAATCCCTAGAGAGCTCGCTCTCTAAGAACACTCCCAAAAAAGGAGAGTGATCTTCCTCCACATCCCACTCTCAAGTTAAGAGAGATCAAGGATAATTATTTAGAATCATTTATTGTGGTGATCAAAGGTGAATGACACATGTGATAGGATCTACTATGCTAGCACCCCGAGATTCCTATGGTGACATTCAGAGATTTTTGGAACACATGTGGATCACCACTATAGGGATTTTTTTCTTTATTCCTACAATGTAATGACCATAAAATGTAGATATTTTGTCAAATCCATCAATGAAGAAATAATTCACACTAAGTAATTCTTTAAATTGATTGAATTAATTATAAATAATATGTGATGATCCTCTCTCTAGTTCCAGAGTTCTATTCATTGCTTGTTTTTTTTGATTTAATTCCATTGATCACAATGTTTATCATTGTGTAGATCTCGGATTGATCATCAATCATGAAAAAAGAAAATTTGGGCATGACCCATCACACACTTCCACTACACTCGAAACCTTCAAGTGGTATTAGAGAAATTACATAATTATTTATAATTATTTAAATATCATTGATTTATTTATGAAATTTTCATTTAGTTTTAAATTAAGATCTAATAATTATTTGAATTTTATTTATGATATATTCTTCTTCCCCCTTAATTTATCATATATCCAATAAAAACAATTAATTTTATGAATGAAATAAAATCAAAAAAATCATCCATAGGTGTCGAGGATTCTATATGAATAACATAGGAGTAGACGTTGTGTAACTAAATTTACACTCCGTGTACTTGTATTCAATACTCCATGAATTAATTCAGAATTAATTCAAACTATTTGCATTGATTACATGTGGTGCATTTAATATCTTACACCATGTGTTGACCAAGCGAGCCTGGTGCACATTCAACCGGATTACACACCGTGTAGCCTATGTACATGAAGTGTAGTCTTTTTAAGTCATATATGGGCTATGTATTTCTATACATTGCCTACCTGACTGGTGACCATGTAACTCAAAAACCAAACACTTTGTAGTCCTTTATACACACCATATACTCCAATTTTCTAAGTCGGGGTTTACACGCTGAGTCCTTAGGCATGTTCCTTGGATAGACAGTGAGATACATACACACCGTGTAGCTCGCCTGTATATTCCATTTACTTATACCAAATTATGTAAAATTAAAATTTATTTATTTTAATGTGTAAACCATACTAACACATCCTTGCATTTGGTCATTAAGTTGATAGGACACTCCATGTGATAGGTTTTAATATATATATATATATATATATATACACATGTTTAATTAATTTTTGTGTAATGATCAGATTTGCATATCATGTGTGATTCATATGATAAATATTACTCTATGTGCATTAAAGAATGAAAAATTACATAAAAATAATGTAATTCTTGTAATCATTAAGTTGATTGTATACATCATAAAAGTACATGATAAGTCATGTATGATATATGTCACAAGAGTAAATTGTATACGAGTATAATAAATGTTGGGTAGATTCGGATGGGTATTCACCATGGTGCCTCCAAGGTACATTTATGTAAAAAATTAATTTTAAATAAATTCATTTAATTTTTTAAAATTATGATGGATGAGAATATCAAGGAAATTTAAATGACAATTAAGATAAAATAATTGATTAATTAAAGAAGATAATTAATTGATTTGATCGTAATTTATCTTAAATAAGAAAGATTAAAAATTGAATGCTAGTTTTATTAAATGCGTAATTCATTGCATGCATGTGGATGATCATGATCATAGACCAGACATTTTTATGTGATTCGTTTCATTTAATTTATTATTAAATTAAATTGTTGGCCCGTATTCCATCTCTCCTCTTATTATGTAAGTGCCTGCATGCCCATGGTTTCTTTTATATAAACCTCTTGTTTCCCTCACATGTGTGTAAGTAAAATCATATATAATGGATAGATCTCCCAAGATAGTGGATGTGGTTCAAGTTTGGAGCTGAGGAAAAACCAATCCAAGAGAGATACATAGGTGGATAGGTGGAAAGATGTAACATGAACCTTAATTGGTTTAAGGTATTTTCCCATAGGCCAAAAATTAGTTTATCAACAGCTAGATAAAATAACCATTAGTAAAACCTCACGATCACACCGCTTTGTTATTTTATTTCTTTCAAGTTCCATGGTTATTTCATTATGGATGTTTTGCCATGATCACATACATTAATGAATTAACAAGCATGAAACATGGAACTAAAATAAATTGGATTATGCATAAATATTATCCAATACATGGTTAATCACTTAATTAAATCCACTTAATATTAACAAGTATGTAATAAAGATAATAATTATATATTTATTCATAAAAGGATAAAATCCCTCAATTATATATATTAAGTTGGTATAGCCTTACACTACTTCAGTTAAAATCAAACCATAGTTAAAACTTATTAAACATCTAAAGTTGGGGTGATTTAAATTATCAGAGATTTCTAACTTGAATTTTTGGGTTGAATTAATTTAGTTTACATCAAGGGATGATTGTCAAAGTAAGACTTGGTGTAACTGAGAGGAAAGGGTTGAGGAAATCCAATATAAGGATTTCAGGTTTGGGGAGTCTACTTAATAGATCAAGGAACTGTGATTCAATATAGTTTGAATTTGGAATTCCTACCTAAAACCATTTAAGTCACTTGATCAACCAATGTTGGGGTAATTATAAGGGGAATATGGACCCTTTCCACTAGAATATCCAAGCATCAGGATATTCTGAAGCCAATGTTGAGGGGTATTGGGTTTCGATAAAATAGTGTGAGATTAATAAATATAATATTTATTTATTTTTCTAAATTATATCAGATAAAGTAATAAATCTATAATTATTTTATTTTTATAAATAATAATAAAACGAATTCAAACATATCACTATGATCTATACTTGAAAAGGAGTACCTTATCACCGACACAAATTTACAAGAGTGGAAAATGCATTTACGCGTTATCCTTCACCATGAAAGGAAATTGTATGTACTGGAAGAAACTATTATTGATGCACTTGGTAATGAGGAAAGTGATGAAGAGTTGTCACTCTATGAAAAATATTTAAATGATTACACATATGCTCAATGTTTTATGTTATCATACATGGACAATGATCTTTTTAAGCAACATGAGGACATGAATTCATATAACATGATTTATCACCTTTAGGATCTCTATCAAGAGAAGGTGAGAAAAGAGATATATGAGATCTCTAATGATTTATTTACAACTAAGATTATAGATTCTATGCCATATGGGACTCATGTATTAAACATTATTGTCTGCATTGAATGCTTAGACATATTAGGGAATAAATTCCCAAACGTGTTTCATACAAATCTCATACTTTCATCACTTCCAAATACCTTCTATAGTTTTATTGTTAATTAAAATATGAAAAATAATGAAAATATTATTTCATAACTTCTTACTTTGATTCTGTAAGTGGATAAGGATATGGGGAATGATAAACCCATGATCCTTATAGTGAATTAGAAAAGGAATAACAAGGAGAAGGGGCCCAAGACTCATAAAAAGTCTAAATCTCACAAGCACTATCCTTATAAGACGAGGAATATCAAGAGGTAGGGAAAAAAATGAGGCATTATGTTTTCCATATGGTAAGCCAAGACACTGGAATAGAAACTGCACCCAGAAGAAAGGAGAATCTAAAGGTGAATTCATTATCGAGTGTAATATTTCAATATCTACACATTGGGTATTAGATATAGCTTATGGTTCTCACATATATATAAAAATATAGGAACCAAGTAGATTTAGAAATATTTCTAGAGGAGAGGTGGATTTGAGTGCTGCTAATGGTACGAGGCTACTTGCTCTAGCCATTGGAGACCACAACCTTTCATTTACAAAAAGAATGATTTTGGTTTTAAAATATTTTTATTATGCACCAACAGTTAACGAGAACAGAATTTCTATATCATGCCTAAATGCAGATGGGTTTATTTTTATGTTTGTAAATAAAAGTTGTTTTGTTTTTAAATACAACATATGTTATGGTATGTCACATTTAAATAATGGTATTTATGTATAAAATTATGATAACCAATTATTGAAAATAGATAATGAATCATGTTCACATGACTCATATAACACCCAACTATAGAATCACTATCTTGGTCATGTAAATAAGAAGCATTTGAAAAATCCCTATCAAGATGGTTATTTAGACTCATCTAAGCTAAAACCACTTGAAATATTTCATGCTTGTTTACAAGGAAAAATGACCAAATCAACATTCAGTGGATAGGGTGAAAGGGCCAAAAATATTATAGGTTTTGTACACACTGATGTGTGTGGACTATTTTCAGTAGAATCTAGAGGTGATTATTCTTACTTCATAAGTTTTACTGATGAATTGAGTAGATATGTTCTCGTCATCGCCTCTTTCCTCCAGTGGGTTGCGCGTTCTTCCTTGGTCTCCCCGGTGATTTCGCGGTGCGGCAGTCTCTCTCACAGCAAAGGGGGGACTCGCATGCGTTCTTCTCGGTGATGTTGGTCAGGGATTTGGTGGGTTTGGAGTCTGATTCCAGGTTCTTCGCGCCATGGGGTCATGAATCGGGGTGGTGTCGGGGTCAAGTTTCATCTCTGCGGTGATGGAGACTTATTCTGGTGCGTCAGATTCGAGACCCGCTGCAATGCCAGGGTCATTCCTATTCTACGTGGTGTTGGGGTTTCAATCTACTGCATTGGGATCATGATCTGGTTTCTCTGTAGTGTTGGGGTCAAGATCCGGTTCCCCTCTGTGTTTGTGTTCCTATGATTCGTGTGGTAAATCTGGTGCGACTTCGATCTTTTAAGGCTTAGGGGTCACGCTCCGGCCTTCCGAGCCAAACCTTCTTCTTCCGCGGCTGTGGGGGCAGCTTTAGTGGTGTGGAGTCACGATCCGTTTCTCAGCGAAGGGGTTGTGTTCCAGATCCGTGGAAATGGGGTTGTTATTCTAGATTCTTTGAGTTCTAGATGGGGTCCTTGGTTGGCTTGATGTAGTCTCTTTGTGCAGGGTTGTGGGCAATGACGGGTGTTGCGGTGATGATTGTGGGGTTCGAGTTGCTTGCTGTGTTTTTTTTGTAGTGAAAATAGGGTGTGATCGATTTAATAGTGTGGTGTTTGAGGTTTCGATTGCGATGTTGATGATTTGGATCTACTGCGGTCTCTTGGAGAACAACTTGAGAGATACTGGAAAAGGGTTAGCAGAGTGGTGTTGGGTCCGAGGTTGCGCTGCGGTTTCCTACGGAGTAGGGTGCAGTGTTAGGACGGTCTGGTCTTCCTCACTATGGGCTGTTCATTTCCCTTTGTGGATGTGCTCTTTTCAAGGCCATCTAACTTTGCTGGAGGGTTGGGCAGAATCTGACTAGAGTCTGCCGGCGGGTTTGTGGTTTTGGGCTGGTGTTGATGGTCGCATCGGTGGGCTTTTGAGAAGACCGGTTATGAGGTTTGTCCAGCTCTCATGGTGTTTGTTTCCCCTAGTTCATGGTGCCCCGACCATTTCTTGAAGACTTTGGCTCCAGCTGTGATGGTTTGTCATTTGAAGGATTGAATGGATTTCAGACATTGTGATTGTATGGTTTTAAGTGGCGAAGTGGTGATTTGGTGATGTGGTGATGCCATGTAAGGTTTCTCACTTTCTCCTTAAAAGTGTTTTCTTAATAATAAAAAACAATTTTTAGTCAGTCTTAACCAAGAGTTTATCAACTTCTTATGGGAGTTTGGGATTCTATCTCAACTCACTTCACCTTATACACTATATTGGAATGGTGTTAGTGAAAGGAAGAACCGTACTTTATTAGACATGGTAAGGTCGATAATGGGTCACATATATTCTCCATTATCTTTTTTGGGATATTCATTACAAACTATGACATACACATTAAATTGAGTGCCAAATAAAGTAGAAAATGCAATTCCCTTTGATTTATGGAGTGGAAATAAACCTATTTTTTCGCATACACATGTATGGGGTTACGTGACATTTTTTAAGGCCTTATTAAGAAAAAACTAGCACCCTAGGGCACAATGTGTATATTTATAGGGTATCCTAAGGAAATAAAGGGATAATACCTATAAAACCTCTCAGACAAGAAAGTGATTGTCACCCGACAATCCATATTTCTTGAGAGGGAGCACATACTCAAAAAGGATAGTGGGAGAAATATTGACTTCGATGGAGTTGATGCTCAAGATACACAAGATTTGGTATATGAATAGGTTCCATAGGTCCTTGTGGAAGAATTAGTTTCTAAAACACAAGTACTTCATAGGATCACAATAGAGGTAAGATAACCAAAGAGATATAGTTTTTTAGTCACCAAAATGGTGACTTATTATTGGTTGAAAATGATGAACCTCTCTCCTATAAAGAGGTAGTAGATAGATCAGAAGCTACAAGATGGAAAAAATCCATCAGAATTATAATTGTAATAGAAGATTACCATGACTATAATATTTGGCATATGGATATAAAAACTTAATTCCTTAATAGGAACCTTTAGGAAGATTTTTATATGACACAACCATAAGGGTTTGTGACTACAAGTGATTCCAAAAATATTTTTAAGTTACATAGATCTATTTATAGATTGAAACAATCATCCAGGTCTTGGAACATTCAATTTGATGAAGTTATAAAATAATTTGGTTTCATTAAGAATGAATGTGAGCCATGTTTTTAGAATAGGTTTAGTGTAAATGCAGTTGTTATCCTAGTAGTATATGTTGATAACATATTACTTATTAGAAATGACATACCGATCTTATAGTCTATTAAGGAATGGTTAAAAAAATGTTTATCCATGAAGGACTTAGGTGAATCAGCCTATATTCTAGGGTTAAAGATCATTCATGATAGATCCAAGAGGCTGGTTAGACTAAGTCAAAGTACATATATTGACCAGATATTAAATATATTTACTGTGAAAAAATATAATGGGGATTGTTTCTAGTGTCACATGGTTTACATATTTCTAAGAAAATGTGTCCTCAGACACAAAAGGAGAAAGAGATAATGATTAATATGTTATATGCTTTAGTGATAGGACCAATCAAGTATACCATGTTATGTAATAGACTTTATGTTGCCTATACATTGATCATGGTAGGAAGATATCAAGCTGATATTGGAGAACAACATTGGTCTTCTGTTAAGGCTATCCTTAAGTATTTAAAAGGAACTAAGATATGTTTCTGGTGTATAGAGGATATGTAAGTTGGTAATAAGAGGTTTTACTGATTCTATTTTTCAATCAAATCAGAATGATCTGAAGTTACAGTTAGGAGATGTTTTTCATCTCAATGGAGGAGCTGTGAGCTGGAAGAGTTCAAAGAAGCCAGTTTTCACTGATTCAACAGTGGATTCCAAGTATATAACAGATTATAATGTATCCAAAGAATCCATTTGGATATGGAACTTTTTCCAGGATCTTGATGAGGTACCTAGCATTAAAGACCCTATCACATTGTATTGTGATAATACTACAATGGTGGATCTTACAAAAGAGCTGAGGTCACACCAACAGACAAAGCGTACACTTTGGAAGTATCACTTCTTGGAAAGATTTTTATCATATGGGTGAAGTTGTAATAAGAAGAGTACCCAAGGAAGAGAACATGTTAGACCCCTTGAATAAAGGACAATCTTAACAGAAGCATGAGTATTACATGAGAGATAATGGACTGATGGTTATTATTAGTTGGCTCTAGTGAAAGTGGGAGTCTATTGGAGTTGGTTCCATAGAACCAACTTCTATGTACTTTATAATAACCCGTATTCATAGTTTTTAATATTAATAAACTTATTATCACATAATGATTATTCTTATGTATAACATAGTATGCGATAATGTCTGAAGAACAATTTTCATGCTAAAATATCATATCACTTCCATGCTATGATGAGAACCCAAATGTGCTACGAAAATACTCTTAAATATATATTATATAGCTGGATGATATAATTTTTGGGACAAAAAAGATACAGGCCATCAAGGGTGGATACTTATAGGACCTTGAGTCACCTTCTCATAGTGTACCCCCTTTGTGATATCTAGCATATGATATTATAATAATGAGACCCGCCAGTAGGAAATCTACATTTATATGTGTCATTGGATGTTCCTATCTACGGACGTGTATATTGATCCTTAGAATTTAAGATTATTATTGATGAGTATTATGAGTTGGTTACTTTGATGTATTGATGAAAATCATGATGAAATATGTTTGTGGTGAGATAGGATACATTGGGCGTGTAATGAGTAATATTGAATTAATAAATAATGTGAGAAAGGTTTTTTCCCTTATGTACATTAATGGAAGTTGATATCTCAAGACCTTTGATAGAAATGACATAGTATAAATAAATCCATGGACATTGTGTTCTATAGGCAAGTTTGATTTCTAGGAAGTCAAAGAAATAGATATCAATCACATAGGTTGATGGCACCATCATGAAACCTGCTTGATTAGAGATATTACGATAAAGTGATTATATTACACAATAAGCATATGTATGAGGTATTATGTCATTGAAAAATTAAATTATTTCTATATGGGTTCCTTGTCATGTTTCTAGATGCTAACCTTAGAATTTAGGCTACTTCATCTAATGCAACCGAGAAAGAGGCCTAGAGGGTCAAATACTAAGTGTATCTAGAATCTTAGTTAAATAATATATTATTATTTATTATTTAACAAGTTGAATAAATATTATTCAAAAACATGGTTTAATAATTATTCATGTTTTCTTGATCACATGTATTCATTCACCAATTATTCTAGATAATATAATAATAGAAGAATATTTAATAAATATTTATTTTCTATTTATTGAATATAATATTTATTTATTTATTTTCTAATAATGCAGTGATATTTATTTAATAAATAAATAATCATTATTCAAGACCTAATAAATATTTTGGAGGAATGGTGGACTGAGTTTAATGGTCCAGTGAGAAATAATATATATTGAATATTATTTGAATAAATAGTATTTAATTTTAATTCGAAAGTTAAGTGCATGTCGAGAAATAATAATAATAATATTATTATAAACATGGGGTTATGCAAGGGATTAAATAAATAATAAGAGGCACTTGTGAAATTATTTATTTCTAACACTGGTGATATATAAATCTAATTATATATTTTCTTATAAAGTGAATTTATTTAGAGTTATACACAATGAAAAATGGAGAGAATCCTCTTAAGCCCTAGAGAGCTCCCTCTCTAAGAATGCTCCCAAGAACAAAGAGCGAAATTCCTCCACCTCCCACTATCAAGTCAAGAGAGATCAAGGAGAATTAATTGGAAGTGATTCTCATGGTGATCAAAGGTGAATGACACAATTGATAAGATTTACCATGATAGCACCTATAGATTCCTAAGGAAATGTTTCGAGATTTGTGGAACCCATGTGGATCACCACTATAGGGAATCTATTCTTGATTCCTAAACTTTAATGACCGTACAATGTATATATGTTTTTAGATCCATTAAAGAAGAAATAATTCATGCAAGGTAATTTTTTAAATTAATTAAATTAATTATAAATAATATATGATTATCCTATATCTAGTTCTGATGTTTTATCCATTGTATATTTTCTTTGATTCAATTTTAGTGATCATGGTGTTTTTCATCATGCATATCTTGGATTGATCAACAATCATGTCATAAATAAAAGTTTGGCATGACCCATCACATGCTTCCATTGTGCCCAAAATCTTCACATTTCACATAGGTTAATCCTTCATATAGGTAATTTACATAGACAAATCCTCTACATAGACAATTATTTCTATAACCAAATAATTCATTTAGGTGACTTTTCTAGACTTAGGAAATTTTCATCCAACATTTCCATAATTACAAAATTATAGAATTTAATAGCTGAAACACTTAAAATCATGATAGAACCTGATGAACAATATTACAAACAAAACCATCAGTAAAATATGAATGGTATTTATGATCATTAAAACCTAAATCACATGAGATATGTTGGAACAAAATTAGTAGTCTAATAATCTACCCCTTTTTGATGATCATAACACCCATAAGATATTAAAATTGAAAATTTAAAAAAATTTAATAGGATTTTGTATAAAACTATATAATATATATTTCTTTTAAATCTAATGTTTCTCCCCCTTCATTATAAACTACTCCCCTTTGAATTAATTAAAGAATTATCCCCATTTTATTAACCATAAGGTAAATATTTCTAACTTATCCCCCCTTTTGTGTCATTAAAAATGAAGGGTAAAGTTTAGTGAAAATATAACAACCTAGGATTTTTAGACATAGATATTACATCTCTTTTTACATTACATAATCTCATGACTAAGGACCATAATATTTTAGTGACTTTTTAAAATTGGAACAAAAACTTCAAGTCTGGTAAAATATCTTCAATGTTTCCCACAAATATATACCCCTTTAGTACCCCTACTTAAACTATTTCTTTATAACTCGTGGAAGGAAAACATAAGAAAAGTGTCTTCTCAGATGATCAGTAAGGGTAAATATAGAAGATATCTATTTATTATCTTATGAAACCATAAGATAAGAAATATGGGTATGTGATCATGAGCATAAATAACAAAGTTCATACCCAATCGATCATAAACATGAGTCAAGGTATAAAACATTAGCATTTCAAAATACACGAATCATCATAATGAAAATTCATCACAACTCAATCATGAAACACATGTTCATATCATAAATGTGTGTGGCATAATCATAAGTATAGAAAACCATTTAATATGTCAAGGTTAACTAAAAATACTCTTGGATCTCACCTTATCACCTGTTTTACATAACAGATTGATCACATTAACTTGTTTCCCATCACAGATCAAACACATCAACTTATTTCCCCTAATGAACCAAGCACATAGAATTATTTCCCATCAAAAATCAAGAACATAAACTTGTTTCCCCTAACTATCTAAAGATATATAATTCATTACCCAATGAATTGGAGGTTGATATAGGTCCCACCATTCACATAATGAAAACTATACATCTGTTTTCCACATGAACATAAACCATTCATCATATCATAACCCATAAAAAAGAACAGAATTCATTAACATCATGAAATCATAAACTTAAACCATTTAGAGAAGTAATAATAATGGTATCCTTGGATCATATCACCAGTAATGCATGAGTAATACCAATGGATGTCATATTATATGGAAAATAATTTTAAAATATATTTTTAAAACATTTCTTCAGAAAAATATACTTTCAGATTTGAAAAAATATTCTTAAATAATAAAGAATTTATCATACCTTTTTCTTTTAAAATAACCTTGAAAACTTATAAAGGAATATTTTAAAACTATTTTAAACATCTTTTAAATCCTATTCCTTGAAAATTCTTAAAAGACCATTTTTGAATTTTTTTTAGAAAACATGGTTTTTAAATAATTTTTTTTGACCGAAGTGAGAGTAAAATTAAATAATATCATGAAAATAATTATATTAATGATACAACATTTCAATTTTCAATATATATACATTTTAAAAGAATATAGGTGCATAACATAACATTTGTCTCAAAGAAATAAAATTGAGACAAAATTACCTTACCGATTTGGTAGCCGTTGAACCGTAAAACCCATAAATGAGATATCATCATATGGATATGCAAATAAACATAAATGTAAGTATAAGTATCATATATTAAATTCATGGATAGTATATACATCCAAAAAAAGAAATGAGTAGTGAATATGGAATAAGTCTCACAGAAATAAAAGTGAGACTAGAAATCCCCTTACCTTAAGTATTGACTTCATTTATACATGTTCAAAACTCCTATATAATAAATATAATTTTATCAAACATATAACAAATAAAAATATTCATATATATAATACCATATGTGATTTACTTATGACTTTATATTACTCATTTATTAATAATTCCATGTTAAATTTATATTTCGATAAATAACCACTTTGCTTTTCAAACATGTTTTGAATTCTTATTTTTGGTCCTCTTACATAGATCATGATTTCATCATATTAAGAATGATAAAAATTATATATATATAATATATATTCATTATATATGTATTTATGGTTATTCAGAAAATTTAGAGGTAGAAAATAAAATAAACTGTTCACAGAGACGGTAAGCCATACGTACTCATGAACATTGTTTTCATTTTCTTTTCAGATTAAAAGAAATAAAATTATATGATATACAATCATTAAAGATTCATTTTTATTCCATATACATCACATATTTTTATTAAAACATTTTTTAATACATTCCATGTAACGATCAAACAAATCACATAGCTTCGTGAGGCGGTAGTTCGCCGTACACACGGATAATGTTATCGTATTCCCACAAAAATGAAAAGAATAAAGGTATGTGTGATAAAAAAATATAATCATAATATAATCATAAATATAATATATTTAATATATAAACTATAAATACATCATTATTTCTAAACTTTAAAGGTTATAATGGAAGGACAAATGACATCAGTTCGCGAGACGGTAGTCTGCCATACACATGAACAATGATTATGTATCCCATTTGATGAAAGTGTGTGACATTTTAGGACATAAACTTAACATAAAAAATATCATTAATTATATATTCTAATTTTATTATGTAAAAATTAAATAAAAATAATCTAAGGGTTTTAAGGAAAAAATAAAAAAACATTCATTCATGAACATTACCTCTTCTTCGGGTATCTCCTTTTGGTTTGCACCGAATAACTTCCTCGGTTGGATTTATGACCAAAGGAAGGATTATAGGATTATTGGATAGAATTTGTGAGGATATTTTTATAGGGTTTTTATGAACCAAATAAGTTTTTAAGTGTGAGGAAAAGATAAGAATAGGTTCCCTTTTATAATTGAGTTGAGGGGCACTTTCAAAATTTCTCAAAAGATTAATTTATAATAAATTCAATCTCTATCCGAAAAACTATAAAGGCCATTGATTCAAATATAAGATATGATATGGTTTTAATATCATAAAAAAATATATTTTATCCAAGTTTTTGTGTTTTTTTAAACCTTATCATTTCGATTAACCCTTAGTTAACCCATTTTATTTTTTACTATGGTAACACATTTTTCAATATTAAATGGTTGTAATTTTTAATTATATAATTTAAATTGTACATAAATGGTAAATTTATGATATTTTAGACCTTATAATGATAAATTTATATATTTTTTAAATATTTTCATTATTTTTAAATAATTTAATAAAATATTATTTTCATAAAATACCATTAGTGTCAATTTTGATACTATCCATTACATTGACTTTAAAAAAACCAATAAAGAAAGATAAATTTGAACCAAATTATTTAATAGAATAATAATATGTAATATTAAACTATGAAATTATTGTATATCCTTAATTAATTCAAATTATATTTATTTTAATATTTATAACATAATTTAATTAAATAATTATTGGACATTGTGTAATTTTTTATGATAATTATTTTTTCACCAAAAATTAAAAATAAATTTCCATGATGTATATAAAAATTTTATATTTCAAGAGAATATTTATAGTCGGGCATGTATTCTATTTATCCCCATATTAAAAATATTATACTTATTAAATTTAAGAGTGTGACATTTTGTCACTCTCTTTGATTTTAATAATATCTAAGTAATTTTCCTAGAAAAGTGTCCATTAAATAATTCAATTTAGAAAATTATTTGTTATGGTTAGAATTAAATTCATAAAATAAATTTTTTGAAAGAGTTATGGTAATTTTCTAATATTTATAATATATTTTTACTCTTAATTACCTGATTTACCCTTAATCGTGGTAATAAAATTACTAAGTTTACTATTCATATTACCCAAAAAGGGACCTATTTACTAAATTTGGACCTTATAATTAAAAATATTTAATCTATTTTTCACAATTTAAAACACATAAGTGGATAAAATTAATTTAAAATTAATCCTGTTGACGGGGCGAAAAACCAGGTTTTTAAAGTGAAAATGTTCAAAAGTTTACTAAGTTGTTATATATAAATTCAATATAAAAATTATTCCAATGACCTAAATTGTATTAATGGATTTATAATTTAACTGTTTTGACTTTAAAACCAATTCAAAATATAATTTACCATTATATATTATTTATATGAAAATACAAATTTCAATCAAAATCCAGTATTTTCACTATTCATCAAAAATGAATCTTCTTAGAAAAATACAAAAAATTAACCCTAAGATAATTTTGATATAATAATTTAAAAAAAAAGTTTATTTTTTCAATTAAAATTTAGTTTTAGAATGAGTACGCCATTACAAGGTGATAAAACTACTTTTTAGAAAATACAGTTTTTAAGCATAGAACTAGATTTTTTAATATCATATCTAGAAAAAACATAGGTTGAATGTTAAAATTATATTGAATATATTATATATAATTAATAAAACCCAATTATATGGATTTTCTTATTTTATTGGTATAAAACACATTTGTGCGCATTTAAATAGGTTTTTAGAAAAATATTTCTTTTTATTTTTAAAAGGGTTTTACATGTATAAACCATACTTTCATAATTCAATAAATCTTGTTCATACAATCCATTATAAAATATATAATATAATTGTATTTTTTAAATAATTACAATAATAGAATGATGTTTTATAGAAACTCTGTATTTCATGTAAGACATGCTAAGCCAGTGTTTCATGTAATGAAAGATGTCAAAGAAATAAAATTATCTAAAATAATATATTTCATAAAAATCTCATAGTGTTATAGAAACACTATTAATGTAGCACTTATATTAATGAAATATTCAAATATATGATTGAATATGAATGTTTAATAATTATAAGAATGGAATTTAATTAACAAAATAAAAAGAATAAAAAAATTAAATGAAAAAAATATCTAAGGAAAACATAATAAATTAATAAAGATAAATTTCATCAATTATAAACATATAAAAAGATACATATAATCAGCATAAAAAAAACAAAAATACAATAAATCATTCAAAATTACCAGCCTTATAAATAGGGTTAAACTGATAAGGTGATTTGGGTGGATGTATTTTGAAGGTATGGTTGGTTTTAAAGGTAGTTGGAGGGTCCATTGGAGAAGGTGGCAGAACCTTTCCAAGTTTTACAGTAGACCCTTCTTCACTACCTATAAATGACTTTACATGTGGCCTTTGAACATGAGTTCTAATAAATCCTTCAATATCATCTTCAACTATACTAAAATCATAGGTTCCAACAGTATGAAAAGGAATTTTTTTAGAGGTTTAGAGGATGAGGGTCCTTACTTAGATCGCTCAACAGCTAGAGAAACATCCACTTTAGCATTATCTTTATGATATATCCTAGAGGCATCAAAAGAATAATCTTCTTTCTTTATGGTACCTATATAGGTATTCAGATGATTAGGTCCTATATTTCTTATTCCTATTATATTATACAAGGACTCAACATACATGTCTATCCTTGTGATGATATTAGACTTACAAAATTCAAGGATAAGAATTGAATATTGTCTATGAATTTTAAAAACTATTTCTAAGATATTATTTAGTATTAATCTAAAATAATCAAGGTAACTAGAATAAAAATATTAAGTATGATTGAAAAAAAGAGAACTGAACAAATTAGAAATGTTTGTAGTTGATAAACCTTATGGCACTTCCACTAAAAGCTTCTTTAAAATCCATTCCATAGAAATTTTCATACTGATCATTTAGTTATTTATATACTATAACTTTATCTCCATATTGTCCACTTGTTTTAAATTTTTTAATTATTCCATGAAGATAACTTAACTAAGTTTGAGGAACTAGAACACTAATAGTAGCAGGTGCATCTAGAATAGGCACAAGTGCCACAGAAGAAATATGAGCAACTGGAACAGAAGGGATAAGCCTTAGATGTCTATAGACAACCAAATCTTTTCCTGTAACTAAAATTTTCATAGATGGAGATTCTACAAATACTATACTTGATTCCTCTTATGAGGATTCTGAATATAGTCCTTGAACTTCTTTATAGACAATGTTAAAAAATATTAACAACCACTGATAGTTTCTATATGATGGGATAATAGATCTAAAAACCATACATTGAGCATCCTTAGAGACACTCAAGATCTCCTTTAATTTCGTATATAACTCCTCATAGTTTCCCACCATCTCATTTAGGGACAGATTAATTCCTATAATAATATTTCTAATTGCATATCTAGTATCTTAGAACTCAACCACCTTATTTATATTTCACTATTTTATAATAACTAGTGTCAACATATCACACTATAGTGATTGAATCTATGAGGATAAAAAAATTCAATTTTGAGAGAATCTAATCAACACTGTTCTAAAAATCTAGAGCAACTGATGGTACTAAGGTGGCAGTTTTAGAGGGTTGAAAATTCTTGACTAACTCAAACTAAATCATCACAAAACTTTATAAAGTGTGCCAAATTTCATTCATTTCAAACCTAAAATATTTACTCTCATCAATAAATTATTGAGACATTTTTTATTTCACCATTGGAATATTTTTAAGGGATTCCATTTGATATGAAACCATAAAACAAAGCTCATTAAGCCCAAACTTGGTTGGGAATACATATTTAAGATCTATAACTAGAGCTTTCATATCCTCAAGATCTTTGGAACTTACCTCAAACCTAGTTTACTACATAAGAGGGGCTAATTTAAGATTCTTAATAAGTTCTATTTAGGTATCCATTAACCCAAGTTGTTTTTTCAAAAGAACCCTTTGAAATAGAGGAATCCTTGAGTTATCTAATCACATCCTTAGAATAATTAAACTCTTTTTATATCATTATAATATTATCAAACATTATCAATATCAATTATTATAGAAGAAGAAAAATATTTCATACCAAATATTTCAGAACATTTAATGATTAAGGGTACATCTTCATGAACAACAGGAGGAAGTGATGATATATGAGGTGTATAAGAATGTTTAGTAGTTTCCACTACTACATCACTAGATATTACTCCATAAATAAGTGATCAAGGAGTAATTAGATCCATTATATTATCTTCACCCTTTTCCTCATATATCTCTTGAGAATAAAAAACTAATGGAATAGAATCAACTGGACTCTCTTTAGAAACTAGAATAGTTGTCTAAAAAAATTGATAATCACGATGATATACTACAAAAACATCAGTATATAGGCTATGAGTATCCTTTTCCACTTCATGTCTTACTTCTAGAAATTTATTTTCTAATCTGGAAGCCATTTTATACTGCACTTCCCTAATATACACCATTTTAGTAGGTGTTGCATCCCTAGGTAGTGAGGTTTGGGATGACTCCCCCTGATTCATAATATCCTAACCAACAGGTTTCATGGAACTTGAAATAGAATCCCAAAAGTAACCAATAGACTTCAACGAAACAAAAAACAAGGTATTACTTTTGTGGAATTTTTCTACCTATCCCTCATTCAAATCAACTTCCTTTTTCTTCAAAACCAAGGAGATCAGTTTACTATAAGGATAATAGTTTAACTTACCTTTTACTTTGAAATAGAGATGTGTAAAACATATAATGTATCTAGGAAGATTGAGCTTCAAATTATTTATTAGGATGAATATGACATATATATCATAAAATAATACATTCTCCATTTCTACATCTCTTTAGGCTATCCCAGTTTTAATAAACTTGCATAGAACCTTCTACTTAGGTTTTAAATATTTCAATGGTTTTGTTTCAAAATCAGAGGTTCCAAATAGAAATTTTAACACCTCTATTAGTTTGATAGAACCAGTAGAAAACAATGTCTTATTAAAATTATACTCTCCTTCATGGGGACAATGAAAGATCTTATACATTTCAAATGAAGAAACCAACACAACCTTACTGTTAGTGTTCAATGGAATGACATCCTATCTTCTAGATAAATGAAACTCAACATTCTTCAAAAATTAATTAACCTATTTTTCAAATAAAAAACCGAAATTCTTATAAAAAATTAAATCCAAACCTTGAAATTGAAAAACCTTCTTTAGAATAATTTCATTCAACTTCAACCAACTCAAGTTGACTGCCTTCCCACTGAGAACTCTACATAGTGCACTTCTTACTTTCTCAGAAGAACCAGAGCTCCCTTCATACATGCAATTAGATTTTACCATGGAAGATAGGTTGGTTGGAGGTGAATAAAATATCAATATATTTAGGGATATGGTTCAACTTATAGAAGATGATACATATGTGAATGCAAAAAGGGTCACTGAACGATCGTGATTTATGTCACGAACGCAAATTACAAAAATTTAAAAATAAAGACAGATTAAATTTACTTGATTTTGAATAAACCAAATTCTATTTAGATAATATCAAAACATTCACATGCAAGGGGATTAATAAAAATGTCTACTCATTTATTCTCATTATAAATAAAATCAAGAGTAATATTACCTTTTTGTGATTTATCTCTTAATAAATTATTCCTTAAGTCTAAAATCTTTATTGTCAAATGATTTATTGGATTATTAAAAATGTTTATAGAACTTGTGTTATCATATTTGATTGATAATTTATTATAATTGAATCTAAAATTTATTAAGTTGAGTTTTAACCACATTACTGGTGCACAATAACTACTAGTAACAATATATTCTACTTCAGAAAGAGATAATGCAAAAAAGTGTTGTTTATTACTAGAATAGAATACTGGGGATTTACCTAGAAAATTGAAGGTTTCTAAAGTGATCTTCCTATACAGTATACAACCACCAAAGTTGATATCTAAATATGAAGTTAAATTAAAATTATAAGTTTTTGGAAAAAGTAAATGGAAATTATTCCTTTTAAATACCTTAAAATTATTTTGGAAACTTTTAAATGATATTCCTTTGGATTTTCTTTAAATTTAGTAAAAATTCATTTTAAAAACATATTGTATGGTATGTTATTAGTCAAATACAATAGAATTATAATTATTTATTTTTATATGTTGTTTTCAACTAGTTTCTCATCTTTATCCAAGTCAAGATTTTCATTAGAACTCATAAGACTTGTATATACTTTACCAATTTCAAGTCCAAATATTTTAGGTAACTAAAGTATGTATCTTATTCAATTTAGAACATCCCAAAAATATTTTTTATGAATTATAAATCCTAGAAAATAATTAAACTCACCCATAATTCTCATTTCAAATTTTTTTTGCATGAGTTTTGGAAATTCATTATATAATTTTTTATTTTTAAGACAAAAAATCACACCATTAATATATATCCAAACCAAAAAAATATCTTAAGATGAAGAATTATTAAATAGAGTAGGATCTTCCTTACCTATTAAAAATAAATTTGATAACAACTAACTTAAACATTTATACCAAGATCTAGGTGATTTATTAAGGTTATAAAGAGCTTTGGTAAGTTTAAAAAATGAATTTGAAAAATGGGGATTTTTAAAACCAAGAGGTTGTTCACTATAAACTTCCTCTATAAGAAAACCATTTAAGAAAGAATATTTTATATCCATCTAATATATTTTAAAATTAATATGTGATGCATAAGATAAGATAATCCTAATGGTTTCTAGTATAACTACATTTAGAAATGTCTCTTCATAATCTACACCTTCTTCTTGGTTATAACCTTTGGAAACTAGTATATCCTTATTCTTAGTGAACACAACATGATCATAATATTTATTTCTAAAAACCCATTTTATCTATATAATAAGATAATTAGAGGGACTATCAACTAATTACCCAATATTATTCCTCTTGAACTGGTTTAATTCCTCTTATATTGTTAAAACCCAACTCTCAAACACTAAGGCTTCCTTTATAGTCTGAAGTTCTAGTTGAGATAGAAAGGCATAAAACTATAAAATATTTAGTACACTCTTTATATTAATAATAGATTAATCTAATATTCCTATAACATATTCTAATATATGGTTCTTAATGGTTACAAGTTTTCTAGGAAACACACTTTCCAGTTCACTGGTATCCATCCTTAAAGGATTTGGTTATAGAAATTCTAGTTTGAAATATTCAACCTTTTTAGTGTCAAAAAGAGGTAAAGGTCTCATGTTTTCAAAAGAATCACTTAGTTCATTAACTCAATTAATTTTTTGATCAAAAGGACCACTTTCATCAAATTTCACATGAGTTGATTCCTTAAAAATATTTGACCTTTTATTGAAAACTCTATATG
This sequence comes from Viscum album, assembly GCA_963277665.1. Classification (NCBI taxonomy): domain Eukaryota; kingdom Viridiplantae; phylum Streptophyta; class Magnoliopsida; order Santalales; family Viscaceae; genus Viscum; species Viscum album. Next base: position 1,792,172,443 of record OY728138.1, read on the forward strand.
CCTTGGAAGTAGTATAATAACCAGGGAACATTCCTTCATCAGAATTTGGTTCAAATTTACCAAGATTATCCTTAGTGTTTAGAATATGAAACACACATCCAAAAACTTTAAATTAACCCAATTTTGGATTTCAATTATTCTATAGATCATAGGGATTTTTCTTCAAAATAGGACTTATTAGAACTTTTTTTGTGACATAACATGCTATATTTACAGTATCAGCCCAAAAATGAGTAGGCATGTTATATTCACATAACATTATTCAAGAAATTTATTTAAAATTACTATTACTTATTTTAATAACACCATTATGTTGAGGTTTCATGAGGGAATAAAATGTGTATTTGATACTATGTTTTGAAAAATAAAAATTAAACTCATGGTTTTCAAATTCTCCTCGATGTTCATTTCTCAAAGAAGAAGTTTTGGAATATTTATATTTTAAAAACAATTTTTAAAAAATTTATAATAATATAATAATATTTTATCTTAAAACTCAAAAATAAAATAATTAATTGGTTTAAAATATGACCTTTATTGCTTTACCATTTGGCATGCATCACATCGTTTCTTTTAATTAAATTTAATTTGAGGTAAATATAAAACAAAATTCTATAAATATTTTTCTTAATGAATAGAGATTAAAATGTCCTAAAATTATATTCTAAATAAAATATTCATTTATTTTAATATTTTAATAGTTCACTCTTTTTCCACTATAAGAATTAAGATTTAGAGTGTATATATTCTCTATTTTAGGTGCCTTAAATTTAAGAATTTTATCTTTTAAAACTAAACATACATTATTTGAAAAATCAATAAAATAAAATTTATCAAAATGTTTAGAAATAACTATTAAATTATGTTTTAATAATTACACATAGAGAACTTTGTTGATGAGGACCGATTCTATATTTCCAACCAATCCAACTACCATAATTTTTCTTTTAGAATTATCGCAAAAAGTGACATAACCTCCATTAATTTTTAATAAGGAGTAGAAGTAAGAGAAATATCCACTCATATGACATGAACATCCACTATCCATATAACATTTTCATTTATTCTCTTTAAAATTTTCACTACAAAGAAAAATTAAACAAGATTTTTTTGCTACCCATATTTTCTTGGGTCTAGCAAGGTTAACAACAAAATATTTGGGAACCGAAATCTATTTGTGCTGTCCAAAAAATAAATCACTATTTTTTTGAAATATTGAAATGATTAACTCCACTGCATTGTGGTATTTTCAAACTATATTTTTTAGAATAATTTACCAACTCTCCATAATGAAAACAAGTAATTTTAGAGTGGTTCTTGTTCTTGTAACAGGGCACAAAATAGTTTTCGTAAAGCATTAGCTTCTTGCCTTGTCTTCCTATTAAAAATTTATTTTTATTAACTTTTTTGTTTAAAAGAATTTTATTTAATTAATTTTAACCTTTTGTAAAAACACTTTTTAAATTATTAAAATCGTAAAATTAGTTTTTCAATTTTTCAGTCTTGTTTCCATGTTCAATACAAGATACAACATAATTTTACAGATAGGTTTTTAAATATGTTTTTTTATTAAAGTATAATTTTTAATTATTAATAACATCATAGAAATTTTTTAGAGTTTTATTTTTATTTTTAAATTATTCATGCTTAGTTTCTAGCATATTATAATATTTATTTAATTTCTTATATGAGTAATTTTTTTTTTGATTCAGACTCATGCTCATAAGAATAATATTAATGTAATTCATTAGAATATACCATAAATCACATGTTGAACTTATAATTAGATTTTTAGATTATGATTTTGAATATGTAACATAACTAAAATACTCTAAAGCACTCCATGTGTATTTCATTGCATTTTTGGATTTCTTCTTGTTGCCAAATTTCATGAAATAAATTTTCTCTGAATTTTAGTTATCTTGTTGCTTTGTAAAATCTAGTTTGATGTGTGTAATATTTTTTCATTAATAGAATTTAAATTCCTTATAATTACCATAATACTTCATATACTTGTTTAAGGGTGTCATAAAACCTCTTATCTTATTATAAAACTTTTTGAACTTCCTAAAAAAGTGATAAAACTCATTGTCTGAAGCAGAACTACTTGATGTATCTTCATAAAATGACTCAAATATTTTAATTTCATTGAATTTACTATCATAATTAGAATTTGAAGATTTTAAAGACATATTATCCTTTTTAACTAATATGTGCTCTCCATATTTAGATTCCATATCTACCTCTTACATCATTAAAGTTCTAATGAGAACTTTTATTTTAAAATTATTAACTTGTTTAAATTGTCTAATTGAAGCTAATATCCAACTCTATCTTGGTGGTATAATTCTTAGAACATTTAGGGATTTATTTGGATCATCAATAGGTGCTCCTAAAGTAGTAAAATTATTCACAATTTCAGTGAGTTTTCCATTTAGTTGGGTGATGCATTCACCTTACATCATTATGAAGGTATCAAAATCCATCTTGGAAGTATTATACCTAAGAGCTCATAAATTTTCTATGTATTCATATTATATTAAAATAGTAGTCTATATTTTATGGGATATTTGAAATTGATTAACTTTTTCAAAATCATCCAGACCTAGTCTAAAAATAATAACATTCCTTGATTTGGAGTTTAAATAATAACTATCATTGGTATCTTTATCCCATGTTTTAGGTTGAGTTTTTTGGAATTTTATAAGGCTTAATGACATTGAGACATAACTTTAGAGTAAGGTTATTTAAATAGATAATCATTTTTTTCTTTAAAATAACTATAATTTTTACCATTATAAGAGGGAGATATAAACATTGAAATACCCTCTCTATTTTTATTCATTGCATTCATTTTCAAGATGATCTTTAGAGTTCAACTTTTTACAGCTAATAAATCAATATTCACAAGCTCTAATACCAATTATTTCCCTGAGAGGACTTCACTAAGACTCAATGGGGGGGGGGGGTGAATTGAGTTCTTTAATATTTATTCACTTGGAAAACAACCCTCTCTTAGATATTATAGCTTCTGATATTTTATTTAACATAAGTACCATTGAAAAAAAAGAAAAGAAGCAAAAAATTAAATTTATATTAGTTTGGGGAAAATGAATCCTATAGTCCACTCCATCAACACTCTTCTCTAAGATTTTGGTGATTTTAAATATATAATTCCTTTTTATGGGGACTTCCAGTCCTTTTTTTGGGGACTTCATGAATGATTTCAAGCAACCAATACTTGTTACAATAGCATAGGAGCTTTCAAACAGGATTTAGTAATGATTTTACAAACAATATCCTTCAAGGTTCTTTTTCCATGAACCCTTTACAATGAAAGAGATGATAAATAGATTGTTTAAAGATGTAACTTAAATTTGTAAATTACAACTGATAAAAGGAATAAATTTGAAAGAGAGATGATAGAAAAGGATAATAGCTCAAGGAGAGTCTTCTAAAATGACATCAAAGATGATCAAGATAGCAAAACTGTATATTGTTAGAATTATTCTTCTTATAAGTAAAATAGATCATCGTTGAAGAACTTTGATAGAGAGAGATAGTTCTTCTTATTATTTTCTAGGCTCTCATATTCTTCTCAATATATTTCTTTCTTAATATAGACCACTACTTAAAATGCAAGAAATAATTCTATTTTTATCACATAGTGAAGATCTATAAAATACATGGATCTTAATTTAAAAACACACATCTCTTTCTTAGAAATACCTCGAAAATAGTAAATACTAATAAATTATCCTTAAACTTGTTTCCTTTCTCGATACTTGACTCTTATTATAATCTTTTTTATCATAATGAGATAATTCATCAATTAATGGTCACACAACATTATTAAAATATCACTCTAATAATTAAATAGAAATAAATACTAGGTTGCATCATGATGTAGGTGATTTATACATAAGTGTTTTTGTGACATAGTCATTTTATATAGGAAAATACTTCATATAGGCAATGTAAGTAGCTAAAAGATCATTTTAGCCTATTCTTCATGTAGAAAAATACCTCATGTAAGTGATTTTTCTATACTTAAGGTGATTTTCAGGAAAAGTGTCCATAATTATATACTTACAGAATTTAATAGCTGAAAAACTTAAAATCATGATAAAACTTAATGAACAACACACTTACAATAAAAAACATTAGTAAAATATGAAGGGTATTTCAGATCATTAAATCATAAAGTGAATAGGATATTTTGGAATAATATTAGTAGTTTAACATATTCTAGGGCCACTACATTCCACTTATTTTGTTTATACCCATCTAGGGTATTTATATCTCATCTCACATATTTATGATTGAGATATTGAAAATAAGTAGTACATGCACTAACTAGTATCCAAGGGTCTATATTGTCCATTATAACTATTCTTTTATTTCAATAAAGTTAAAGTAAACATATAATTTTTAAATCAAGGTCCAATGTATAAATGTGGAGAGACCTAGAATAACCTCAAATCCAGTACTACCGATATGGTGGTCATTTTATCACAATTTTAAAGAATATATAGATCATAATACATAGGATCTGACTATTTAGTATTCTCAGTAAACTAGGTACATAAATAAAACATTATATTACATTGAAAATTTAGGATACATCAAATGAATATTTGAAAAGTTATTATTTATCATTTAAAATCCACAAGTCACACATATTAATATTCATGGTTTCCTAAGGAAATGAGAAAAAATATAAAGGGTGATATTAGACACTTAGTAAGGGGTAGTCTACAATGGAAGCTATCATATATAAGCATGGAATGAAACATATTGATAGAATAAATAAATTCTATTACAATTGGATCCATGAGAAAAATATATCCATGGATTATATAATGATAAATAAATTCATGGATAAGAATAATTGAACTCATAGTGATGTAATGCATAATTTTGGACATCAAAGACATACCTTCAAGGCATAATTTCAAGAAATCATGTATAACTGGAAAGGATTCACCAAATACCCATGATAGTTTATCCTATGAGACCTACTGATGTATTGAGGAGATTTATAATCCCAAGTCCCACTCATCACATAATAAGTCGAATGCATTCATCATATAAATAGTATGACCAAACAATATATATCAAAATTTTACATAAGGAACATCATACATAATAATGAATAAGTAAATAATAAGTATCTGTATATAAATAAAGAATATATAGAATGTTATTTTTTCCTCATTCAATGGAACCATATTTATATATAAGTGAATATCCCATAATCAACTTAGATTCTATAGGATATTCATATGGTAATGGAAAGAACCCTTATTAAAGTAATGATAAAAAGTTCATAGTGAAGGGTATTCTCATGGTGTAGGGATATCAATAGGAAATAATCACTGAGTTCAATACTTTGTAATTCTACGAGACCAAAGAAATGATGGAAAAATTTCCCTTGGACCCACACTTCTGGATCTGGTTCAACACTTACATACTTTAGATACATAAATTGAAAATTTATTTTAACACTATAAATATATAGTAAAATCCTTTATTATAGATCATAAAGAGATTATGAACTATCCAAATTATATCCCCCGGGAGTATCAAACCAAGTGTCTAGTTTGGCTCATTTTTTATACATCAAGTGAAGACCGAGTTAATACCCAACTAATATTTTTAGGGTTATTACCACTAGTTTAATATGAGATAGATCATACATCCATTTATAGTATACAATCAGGGATTTAATTTTTAGGAAACCACAAACTATTTACTTTACTAAGATTTTAGGATTCTTTCATATATTTAGATATATCGATTGGGTTTCCTCTAATGATTAACCATTATAATAGCTAATAAATATAGTATAATGATAGGGAATAATGATCTCTGATTTGTAATATGGTAAATAATTTATAACAATGTATAATAATAAAATTTCACATTGAAATGAAAATTAATTGGAGATGATTATAGAAATAAAGGATAATAAGGGATTAGGGACCCTTGATTCAGCATAATAACAACTTAAGAAAAGTCTATAATGATATAGAATAAGTAATTTATCATTAACAATATATAAAATGGATTATGATACCATGGAATTAAAGTCATTTTAATATATGAAAAATATATTTTAAATGATATTATAATAAAAAGATTATAATTTAAAAGGAAATAGGAGGATTGGGAACCCTTACTTCGATATAATAATGAATTAAGAAAAGGTTATAATGATAGGGGATAAGTAATCCATATTTATCAATATATGAAATGGATGATACACCTTTTAATTAAATGTATGTAAGTTTTCTAAAAATAACTTGAAAAGAAATTATAATAAAATGGTTCTAATTGAAAATGAAATAAGAGGATTGATAACTCTTAATTTGAAAGGTAGATTCTTAAATCTTGAGAAGATAACTTTAGAACCTTAGAAACTCCTTAGAGAGATTATTGAGAGGGAAAGTGAGAGGATAACCATGATAATTAATTTTTTAATGAAGATAAGCAGGATGATGAGTGGGTATTTATAGAAAATTTGGAGGAATTGTGTATTAATTTCTAAAAATAGGTCTTTAAAAACTAAGTTATGGAAAATGGAAAACCATTAAATTACCCATGGTTTAAGATCACAGTTTTTAACATTTAAGGAATGGTTTTTAAATTTTCAAGTTTGAGAACTAAAATTAATTTTTTAATATTAATTTTTCCATGGAAGTATCAATTTTTAAAAAATAATATTCTCGAAACCATAATCTCCACTTTAGAATTTGTAAAGTTATATATAGGTTTGAGAAATCAGTATAATTCATCGAAATACATTATATTAATAAAATAAATTATTTTTGGTTATGTATTCACTTATATTAATTATCATATAATTTTAATTTTATAATTATGTCACAATACTTATCATATATCCATATCATATTTTACTATTCACCCAAAAATTCAACCATCTTACAAAATTAAAAAAAATTCAACATTAGATAATTTTGAAATTTATCTCATGTATTATATTCTCTCCTAAATAATTTTATCCTTAAAATTTGTGGTGCATATCAATACATGAACTGATGAGGGTAATTTTTCATCATTACTTATCCAGGATCTCTTATTACTTCCTCTAATTTGTGAATTCTCCATAGAAATTTTACTATCCATGTTGTTTGATTCCATAACACTTAATCTATAATGTTAAGAATCTAGAAAATCACTTCATTATAGGAAAATTTAGGTTCAATATCTATTTCATTAGTGTTCAATACATGTGAAGGGTGTTGAATTTATTTCATTTTCATTTAGACATGAAATAATTCATGCACTTTAGATAAGTTGGGTGGAAAATCCAAATGATAATTCACAACTATAATTATATTAAAAATTTTAAAATACCCAATGGAATTCAGACATAGCTTCCCCTTATTACCAAACATTATGAATCCCTACCATGAAGATATTTTCAAGAATACATGATCTAATACATGGAATTCTAAGTCCTTCCTCTAATTATAAATATAGATTTATTATCCACTATGAGATATCATGATATTATTATAAATAATTCATAACTTCTTGGTTGTTTCCTCAATGAGTTCATAACCAACTAGCCTCTTTTCCCTAACTTTATCCCAACAGATTAGAGTATGATATATTTTTCATACAAAACCTCACACGGTGGCATTTTTATACTCGATTGGAAGCTATTATTGTATGAAAATTCCACTAGAGGTTGGTATTGGTCCCATGTTCCTTGGAAGTCAAGTGAGTAGAACCTCAACAATTACTCTAGGGTTTGGTTGGTCCTTTCAGACAACCCATCAGTTTTAGGATGATTGCTGGTGCTCAAATATAACTATGTGTTAAAATATTTTTGAATAATACTAAATTTTTTTGATGTGAATCAAGGGTCATGATAAGATACAATTGATATAAATGCACCATGAATTCTAACAACTTCATTGATATAGATCTGTGCAATACATTATAGGGATAAATCTTCCCTTATTTCTAGGAAATGTGATGATTTGGTGAGATGATACACAATGACCCACATAACATCATTCCTCTTAGATGTATTAGGCATCCCAATGAAAAATTCATCATAATATTATCCCAATTCTATATTGGTATAATAATATTTTTCATAACACTATTTGGAATTTGTCTCTTAGCCTTTACTTATTGGTACACCCAACATCTTGTCACATAATCTACAATTTCCCACTTCATGTTTTCCCACCAGAAGTGATCTTTCAGATCCCTTTACATCTTTGTATTACCAATGTTTATAGAGAAGTTTTAGCTATGAGTTTCATATAGTAATTACCTTTTTATATATAGTATAAATGGTTCACATAGTCTCTTTTCAAAATTCAACACAAAAACTTCATTGTTGAAACTTATCAATTTCCCCTCTTCCATGGATTTAATATTATTTTGTAAACCCTTTTCATATTTTTAAGACCTATTTATCTTCTCTAGTAAATATTATTTCATTATTACTTATAAAATAAATTATATTTACCTTTATTTTAAATTTACCTATACAAATATAATAAATTCATGAATATTAGATCCTTTTCTATGAGCATCATGGATTAAATTTTGTAATCCTTACTACTCAATGTATCTGCCACATTGTTATCTTTTAATAGAAATTAGTTTATTGAGTAGTCATAGTGTTGTACCTTAGGATTATCTAGGAAGTAGGGGAGAATCATGGTGACATATTTTTATTTTGATTACAATGATAATGTACCCATATTGGTAGGTACTCATTAAACCTATTTGAATGAATTTCACAATCACCAAAAACAAAAATGAAAAAAATAAAAATAGAGTGAATTTTTTTTACTCGGTTCAAAGATAAGGGTTAGTTCAAGAATAATATTCTGATAATGTTTCATTCATACTATAATCCACTAAGATTCACTAGGTTTATCACCCAATTCCTTGTATTTTCCTAAGTATAACTCTCTAAAGTTCACTGTTTCACTTAGGTATATCTTCACCTAGGTATGGATTTTACCAAGTCCCTTGATTAAACTAAGTATACTTCAGACAATTAATTATATTAAATTAGGAATATATTCAACTAGGTCCCATAATTTTTCCAAGTCTTCTTTTCCCAAGTCCTTGGACTCACCCAAGTTTTCTTCGTATAACTCTCTTAGCTAAAGCGAGTCCTCCTTACTGCCTTCGCTATAACCTATTCCTGAAACTTAGTTCGAAAAGTTCCTTAAATAAACCTATTAATGATTATAAATTTATGATACTACTTTACCCATGAAACATTATGATATATTTCTCTTTAAATAAATCTAATTTCTTCGATAACTTTCCTTACATGAAACACCAAGTTTAAATGAATTGTGATAAACTATTGAAATATTATTACCTAGAATTTGGAATGGTGAGTATGAATAAGATTAAACACATTATGATATATATATATATATATAATTATTTTATTTAATTTAATTTTATTGATTAAATATTAGTAAATAAGTATTTTATTTTTAGTAAAGACATTTTAAGCTTCAATAATAAGTTTTCTTCAAAAATAATTTTAGTTTCATTTTCTGAGTAAATATTATAATTAATTTATTACACATTTATAAATTTAATTTTTAAAAAGGATATAATTTTTTATATCATTATGTCAATATTATCTTAATTTTATTTTTTGGTATTTTTCTAAAATGATTTTTTCCAGTGAATAGTGAAAAATACTAATTTTTTTAAAACTATCTCTTTTTTCCTTTAAAACAAGTAATTTAAAATTAATATTCTAAATTAGATTTGGTATTAAAGTGATATAAGGTCCAAAATAATCTAATTAATTCCATTATTATTATAATTTTATATTATTTTGATACAAGACAATTTTTAGACTTAAAAATGCATTTTTCTGGAAAACCGTTTTTCGTCGCATTTTACAGATTTATTTTTAATGTAATTTATGAAACTTCCAATAATTTAATTTGATAAAATTGATTTTATATTTTGAATAAATAGCTTAAAATTTATCAAAAATACCCCTTTTTATTTTTGGTCATTATGAATAGTAACCTTGGTAAATATTTATCACCTTGGTAAGGGTAAAATAGGGTTAAAAATTTAAGATAAGGTTTTAAAATGTCACTAAAAGTTTCCTTTATCCTATTATATGATTATAGACCAACCATTATCATATAAGTTTTGAAAATATGGCCACTTTTCACCATTTTTATTTGATGATTACATTTATATTCTTTTATGAAAAGGATAAATACAAAATGTCATTCTCTTATATTTAATATCTTCAATATTTTACAATAAGGATAAATAGAGGTTATGTTAAATTATAAATGTGTATTTAAAATATAAATTAATTGTTTTCATATTTTTTTAATTTTTAATAATTTAATAATTACCATAAAAATGTATGCAATTCCGACACGGTATTTATTCAACTAAAAAAAATAAAATAAATGATTTAAAAAATATTAAAATTTATACAATTTGGTCGAATTATTTCATTCCATGAATTTTTTAGATAAATATAACATATTTGGGTTGTCTGAAAGGTTTATATTATAATTTCACAACTATCATGATGACTTTAACGTCAAAGTAAATGAATAGTTCCAAAAATGGCATTAATGATATTTTATAATAAACAATATTTTATTAAGTGATTTAAAATTCATAAAAATACTATATTTGAAAAAGTGAATGGGATTTGGTTTAAAATATCAACCATGGTTCATTTATGTGTTAATTTTTATTTTATGGTAACTTTCTTGACCTCTAAAGAGTAAAATACTTCATTATCGTGGTAATCAATGAAAGGGTTAACTAGGGTTAAAACTAAGAGATAAGGGTAAAAATATGACCAAAACTTATCCAAATTTTATTTTATGAGATTTTTTGAATTATAATAATATTATATTATAAATATATCAATTTATAACCATTTTAACCTAAAAATTAATTTATATTAATTTAAAACCTTAAATAATTACAATAGTGCCCCTCCCCTCACTTATAAAAGGGAACCTCTTACCCTCTATTCCTCACAACTTTTGATACTTCTAGCTCATCCAAGACATACCATAATCTCTTACTAGATTAAATAACCATTTTATAGTAATTTTTTCTTTCCAAAAGACCATCCTTTCAAGGTTTAATGTGTAAGATGAAGAGGGATTCTCAACGAAAAGATATAACTCTCGACCAAGTACTTTCAATTTTATTTCTTCTTATTCCTCATATAAATATATGGTATACATTAAAAAATAATTAATTAAGAATATTAAATATAATAAATTGTTATTATGTTGATGTAATAACCATTATCCACCTTTTCCCATCATATGGAATACGAAAACATCACTCGTGTGTATGTACAACTTACCGTCTCTACATAGTGGTGTAATTCGTTTTTTCATAACCACTTTACCTAGAAGTTTATAAATATAAAAATAATGAATACATATATATATGAAATTTATGACATAATTATACTTCTATAATTATAATATCATATTTTCCTTCTTACAATCTAATCCGTTGGAAAACGATAACGTCGCTTGTGCATATGTGTGGACCACCACCACCACGAAGCGATGTGATCGATTTTTAATCTCCATTTTACATGAATAGTAATAAGGAAATATTTAATGAATATATCTGATATATATGATATAATAATGTTTTTTCGAAGATAAAAAATTATTTACCTTTTTTTTTCAACCATCAAAAAGAGAAAACAACGTTCATGCGTATGTATGACCTGTCATCAATGAAAACAATGTAATTAGTTTTTATTTATTTTATGGATGACTATATATATATATAATGAATATATATTATATTTATATCATTCTTAACATTATGTATATTATGTAATCATGATAAATATACAATTACCAAAACCAATGAACCAAAACTTATATAAATAACAAATCAATTAACACTCATAAACAATGATTTTAATAAGGAATTATTAGTAAACTTATATTGAAATGTAATAAGTGGATCATATATTATATTATAATTATGTATATGGTTATGTTATGCGTGACATCTTGGACCTAGATTCCACTTAACCCATGCCCTAAGCCTAATTGGCCACATGACCTTTGGCACGTTTCCCCATATGCCAGAGTCTATCGACTAATAGTGAGGGTGTAAAAGTAGTACAATAGGGAGACTATACTCTCATTTCATAGTATCAAATTGGATATAAAAAATAGTAAATAGTATAAAAATATCAATGTAATAGACAAATGTAATAAATAGTGGAATTATAAAAAGTAACTAAATAACTAAGAAGCAGAAGAAATAGATAACTTAATAATATATAAAAAGCCTTAAAGGAATTATCTGATACAATGATGCATGGTATTGTAATAATGAATAAAATAAAATCATGCTATATAACAGCAAAAAAGGAACAATAAGACAAAAACAACTCTATGAACATCTCAAGCCTAAGCCCAATCCTCTTCTCCTAAGCTTCACCTAGGAAGTACAATTCAGTAACCTGTAGAAGGGACTTTACCCTTACTAGTACCTGTAGGAAAATAATATTCTTGGGTGCCAAGGGTGGCTTGAGTAGGGTGTGAGATAAATATCTCTGTAGGCCACCACCAATGTTTTCTACATGTAATCTGATTAGGTTCTCATAAATAAACAATGTGCAGGTAATAATAAGAAAGTAATAAAATAATAAATAAATAAATAACCTCCCACTAAAGGTCCTAAAGGACACCTGACATGTCTACTTACTTCATCCCATGGCTGGTATGGCCAATCATGTAACTATATATATATATATATTGAGATGGATCAGAATGTAACTTATAGACATCCAATACCAAGGGAAGCTCTCACAATTTTTCCCCTAACCCAATTCCAAGATCTCCCATGATCTCTTGGAATGCACATCCTAGGAGGAATAGGATGTAACCCACTTGCATCCACTACTAGGGAAGCTCTCACAGTCAATCCCCTAGCTCTAACTGGGAAGCTAAAATTCTCCCCTTCCAAGGATCTCATGGTCCCTTAGCTTCATAAAGAAAACTCACACTGCGTTTCCTACCAAAACGTCTCTCACGACCCCTTGGCTCCTCAACCCATATGGAATAATCATTCATAATATATATATATATATATATTACATGTTTATATTAAATAAGATGATTATAAGGAATTACCTCTTATACCATGTTGTCAAGCTCTTCACAAGGGAACCAAGGCGTGATCAAATATACCATATGACACATGAGAAAAAACCTATCACATTTTCCTTTAACCATGTTCAATTCATTCAATGTATTCCATTTAACATTTATTATTTACATAAGCATGAACAAAGGAAAGGGTTAAACGTCCATTAATCAAGATCATTTATAACTAATCAATTCAATTCATATGACACCTTTTTATAAAACATGAGAAATAGCATGGCCATGCCATCCCTTAAAACTATTCCATTCAATTTTCCTAAACATGGAAAATTCAATTATAAGACATAAGTCTCAAGTGTAAGACCATGTACAACTCAATTAACCATTTGGACAATTCCATGTCTAAAGGGACCAACAACCAATAAGGTACCTCATAATATATTAATTACACATGTCTCAATGAAAATTAAATTTAAAAGTCATGAAGAAGCTAAATTGGGTTCCAAGAAATTTGATCCATTTGTCCAAAATGACCAATTTCAAGGTGGCACAACTATGTGTGTCCATATAAGATATGTGTTTTGTCTAAACACCTAAAAAAGGTTCAATCAACCTATATCAAGGCACTAGAGTCAATTAGACATGAATTATTCAACACATTAATGATTCCCAAAAAAGGCTAACATATGAAACAACAGATTAAATAAAAAAAGAACAAAAATCAAACGAAAAACTATATGACCACCAAACTTAGGATCAGAGACGATGCCTCTCTTGATATCAAACTTAGATATAAAGAGGGTTATAAGATATCCGAGTTTCAGTCCAACACCCTGAAAATAGGTTGAATGAGCATGTATCTAAATATCATGATAGATCCAAAGATTCATCGAAATATGAAGGATTCATGAAGTTAGCATTACCTTGTGCTATCCGATGCTTCTGATGGATTTTAAAATAGATGCCAGAGGTGAGAGATATAAGAGATCCAAGCTTAGGTGGGTTTGAGATCAAATAAAGGGAGATCCCACTACACAACCATTAGAGGGTGAAGGAAAAGAGGAAAAAGGTTAAAACCTTAAGTGGAGGAAAAAATGGAAAATTTTCCCCAAAACCCCTGCACACAGTTTTGGCACACAGTTTGAAAATTGTGTGCAAACTGTGCATTAAGGATTTATCCTAAAAATACAATAGGCCACACAACCATGCGCCTGGTCCCACATAGTTATACAAAATCCATGTAGACTTGCAGGTGCCCATGTATGCATCTGCATGGGTGTGCACCCTAGGTCGCATGGTTTAGAAAAACCATGCATCCAAGCCACTTAACACATTTCCAAGAACCCTGAGCTTTGAATGAGCCCCAGACACTCCTATGACCTTCATGACTTAATTAATACTCATAATTATTCTCATATAAGGTATTCAAAATAAAAAACTAACGATACATACCATTGGTAAAATGATATGTCATTACAACCTCCCATCCTTAAAGAAACTCATCCCTAAGTTAGCCTTTTAATGGTAAAGAGGTACTATCATCATATATTTCTAGCCATTGAGATCATATATCAGCTTCCTACTCCTAAGTCTCATCCTATACTCAGACATGCTACCATATCACCCATACAATAGGAACACACCTACCTCAGAGTATCTTCTAACTCTGATCAACAATACGCACCGAATACTCCTCTATATAAGAATCCATATCCAATTCAACATCATTAGGCTGGAAAATGTGAGACGAGTTTGGATAGTATTGGAAATGTTGAGATATATGAAATTCATCATGCATAGAATAATATTTCTAAGGAAGCACCAACTGATAAGCCACTAGTCTGATCTATTTCACAATATTGAAGGGTCCAATGAAACTCAATGAAAGATTAAACTGATTCTGAATATGTCTATGCCCCAACCTGGGTGAGAATCATCAGAAAACCTGGTCTCCAACCTCAAACTAAAGAGTTCACTGACATTTTTTGGCATAAGACTACTATTTGGACCGAAGCTATCAACATGCACTTTCTAATAAACTGGACCTATTCTATAGTCTCATGCATGAGACCTGGTATAAGTAGAGCTACTTCCTCTACCTCTATCCAACACATAGGTGAGTGGTAATTCCTACCATATAAGGATTCATAGGTAGTCATTTGGATGGTAGCATGAAAGATATTATTGTAAGAAAATTTGACGAGGGGAATTTGCTTCTCCTAGAAACCCCCAAAGTTAAGGACACATTCTAAAAGCATTTCCTCTAGAACATGAATTGCATTCTCTATCCATCCATCAGTTCGTAGGTGATAGGAAATGCTTAGAAGTACCTATGTAACCAAATCATTATACAACCCCTTCCATAACTGTGATCTGAAATGAGCATCTCTATTAGAAATGATATAAGGAGGAGCTCAATGATGACGTACAACCTCTTTGATATATAACCCTCCTAGCTCATCTACCAAGAAGGTATCTCACATAGGTATGAAGTGTGTGAACTTCATCAAATGATCAACTAAAACCGACACTATATCATTTCCATGAGGGGATCTTGGTAGATCAGTCATGAAATCCATTGAAACATCATTCCATTTCCACTCAGGAATGGAAAACAGATGAAGAATCCCTACTAGATGATGATGTTCTTCTTTCACCTATTGATATTTGGAACATAGAGTGATGAAATTGGCTATCTCACATTTCATGCTAGGCCACCAATATTGGCATTGTAAATATAGATACATTCTAGTGACACTGAGGTGAACCGCCCATGTTGTGGTGTGGAAATCCCACATTAGCTCCTCTATAATGTCTATTGGGACCCACACACACCCACTAAACAATAGAGTATCATCCCCAGTTTACCATCTAACCAGAATATGTATCATCATTTGAGACACTTTTCCATAGGACAAGGCCTTCAGGATTACATAGCTATCTTAAACTTACCCGTTCCAGAATAGTACAAGTTACCACTATGGTTGAGAAGATTGTATGACCATGGTCCTCTTGAACCTCAACGTGCATGTCTGAGAATAAGTCCATAAGATTCCATTCATCTCTAGATTCCTGAATTACTTGAGTTTGAGTCTTTCAGTTTAGAGCATCAGATATTGAATTTCCTTTTCCTATCATATAGGAAAGTTAAAAATCAAATTATTATATGTACTCAACCCACCTACAATACCTGAAATTTAGATCCCACTGTGTGAATATATATTTGAGGATTTTGTGTTTGGTGAATACCACAAAATGCTCTACCAATAGATAATGTCTTCAATAATGTAAGGCATGTACTACAATAGTGAGCTCGAGATTGTGTGTCAGTCAGTTCTTCTCATGAGGCCTTAATCGATGAGAACCATAAAAAATAAATCACTCAACATACATCAAAACAACTCTAAGATCAATACTTGATGTGTCATAGTAGACTGTATAAGCATTTTCCATCTCCGATGGAATCAATATCAGTGCTGAATTCAAATGACCCTTGAACTCTTAAAAGGATTGTTTATAAGGTTCATACCATTCAAATTTCACACCCTTCTTTTTCAAGCCTATAAGAAGCATTGAAAGGTATGATAAATCCTGGATGAATCATCTATAGTATCAGGAAGCCCTAAAGAAACTCAAAAAATAAAATATGTTCTTAGGATGCTCCCAAGAAACCATAGCTCTCACTTTCTATGGGTTAAATGAAACTCATGAATCTGAGATGATATGACCCAAGAAGTAGACTTTATTGATCCAAAAGTGAAATTTAATTAGTTTAGTATCGAGCTAGTTCTCTCTCAATGTATTTAGTATGATATCAAGATGGGTTTCATGGTCGTGTCTAGAGTTTGAATACACCAAGAAATCATAAAAAAACAACCAAAAAAGAATCTATATATGGGTGGAATACCTGATTCATAAGATCCATGAAGACTGTAGGTGTGTTCATGAGTAAAAACAGCATAACCAGGTACTCGTAGAGACTATACATACTCCTGAAAGATGTGTGAGGTATTTTTGAAGTCCTGACACACACCTGATGATAGTCTAAACTCACATCTATATTATAAAACACCTTCAATCCTTGGATCTGATCCAAGAGGTTATCTATCCTAGGTAATGGATATCAGTTCTTAATCATAAGCTAATTCAATTAACATCAATCCATACAAAGCCTAAAGGTACCATCCATATTCTTGGTAAAGAGGACCAACGAACCCCAAGGAGAAGTTATTGGGGGAATATAAAGAATTTCACCTCTAGATCCTCCAACTAATTGTTGAGCTCCAGAAGCTACTTATGTGCCATCATATATAGAGGAATAGTCATAGGTTATTATCCTGGCACAAGGTCAATAGTTAAATCTACCTATCGCATTAGAAGTATACTAGAGAATTTATTTGGAAAGACGTATCTGTAATGCTCTAGTAAAGGAGTAAATAAACCAGGTTGTAACCCCTAGTCATCAAGGTAAAGACTGGTGACCTATACTACAACACTACCCAATCATTTCTACTTGGGTCCTAATCATGTTGTACTGACGTCTCATTCTCCCTTATGTGCATGCGTAACTCCCTCTCATGATGTAAATGTCACCCTATAATGATAGTAGTCAATACAAGATCTATAAGTAACTAAAAATTTTATCCAAATAATTACATCAAATCCTGACATGTTGAGGACAAATAGATTCCACATGAATAGGTAACTGCTTATCTCAAGGGGAAATTCTGAAAATTTTGAAATCCCTCTAAATAGATATCTAATGGTTTATCTAGTATCATGACACCATGATAGTACTCTATGTTAAGTCCTAGACTCTCAATAATTTCCACATATATAAATGAGTGAGAAAAAACTGTATAAAATAATGTATACACTAAAGTGGAGGTAACTAGAATGATACCTCGTATAGTGGATGGTCCGACACTCTGCTCCTATAGCATAGGCTATAATGCATGTAGCTTTCCTATACCACGACCCTGAGTCACTGCCTGACTACCTTGAGTAGGCCTACTCTATTGGTGCTAATAATCATATTCCTGGTTCCCTCTACCTTGATTTCCTCCTCAACTTGATCAGTCGATGATATTCCAGCTACTTGATTGGCATGATCCTACTGACCCTACTCCTAACTGAGGAGCAGGTGTAGATCCATATTCAATAGACACTATTAGGAAAGTCCTATATAAACACTAAATATGGACTATCCTACCACATCCACTACACTCAACTGGATCCCATGTACATTGTTCTTTGAAGTGTATTAACCTTTTTCACTGGTGACAGACAATATAGCCATCAACATTAGGATCCTGACTGTTTCTCCCTCCATAAGAAACCTCAAAACGACTCTTTAACCTAGATAAAGAACAAATGGTATCCCTAAGAGATGAAATTATTTAGATTTAACCTTAATCATTTCTCATATTACTCTATGTAATTTGGGCCTCGTTGAAGATTTTAGAAATAGAAGTCATCCTGAATAAATTGACCTGTGACTGGATGGCGTAATATATCTCATCCTCAAATCGCATAGCATCCATTAGATCATCAACAACTAAAGAAGGAGAAAACTGATGGAGCTTAGTGAAATGGGATGATTACTCCATAACTGAAATGTTCCCCTACTATAGGTTCATAAATTATTTATCTCTGTTATCCCTCATAGTCTAGGGAAAGAAGTAATCATAAAACATGGTCTAAAAATCCACCCAGACCATGTCTCTATTTCGCTCTGCCAGGGTGATGATATCCCACCACCTCTTAGATGAGTTTTGAAGCATATAGGCTACTAGGTTGACCCTATTCTCTGTAATAATCTCTAAGTTCTAAAATATATATAGGATATCCTCAATCCAAGACACCATATCTTGCAGCCCTCCATCCCCTGAGAAAGTGGGAGGATTCTGCTACTAAAACTCATGGGTCAATTCCGCCATACTAGGGGAAGGTTGCACTCTACCTTGCATATCCTGAAGCATATACAAAATAACCTCTTGAAACTAGGAATCAATGCCCACATCTGGAATAGGAAGAGGAGCCAAAGGTGGAATGATGGGAGGAATAACAGGTGGATCATGTCCTTTCACCTCAGAAACATGATCATCACCACCTTCAGGGTGTGTGACTTGAGGATTTCATGGAGGCATAATGATACAATGAAAAATGAATATCTCAGAAGGGTTTCTAATCAATTTAAAAGATTTAATTAAGGTAACTAGGAAAGTTAATAAATCTTTCCTATAAGAACAAACACACCACTCTTCTTGCTTCAAGATCCATGTATAAATGATGAAATAGACCATAACAGGCCATAAAAAGGAAGAAACACCCACCACCCACTAATAAGTCCATTTTAGGTCAATATTCTATGTTAATCAAGTGAAAGATGGTTTTTATCTTGTTAAAGGTCATTATATATTTGAGTATGTTCTCATTTAAACATTTATAACATTTGAACATGCTGAATCCAATGATATGCCATTTTCTAGTCCACAAGGGCCCATACAACATGTAAATAAAAAGATGACAGTCAATTGGATTTTATTTTCATTTAAATTATTCTCATTAAATAATTTAAACTACTTTATATTGGTTGATCAAGGAGTAATACCATTTTCCGGTCCACAAGGGACCATACACCTTATGGATTAATATGTGACGCCCCCTTAACTCACACCATTTCACATTCATGATCCTATAAGAGATATCAGCACAATGTAATGGATATCACAAGGCACAATCAATATGTAACAAGTTATGCTTGATGAACATTAAACACAACATGGCATGATGCATGACCTATATTTTATGTTGTGCCTATGATGATGCATGACCTATTTCTTAACCTTCATTTCATTGGGTCTTGTATTAAAATCGCAATTAAAATAAAATTAATATTAATAAAAACACAAAACATGTGAAGCACCCAATAATGAGATGATATCAATAGTAAATATTCATAAATAGAACATTAATGATAATTTAGGAAACTTATCCCTTCCCCCATACATGGGTTCGTGATGCCCACATACGACTTGTGACCAACTCCCAAACATTCCCAATCTCCATTATATTGTAAAAAAATAATAAATCAATAAAGGGACTGTAACTCCCTGAACCCAATTTCCTAGAGCTGGTGCATTATTTTATTACATTGGCATGATTACAAGAAAGTTGTATCTTGAAGGACAGAATAGTTTAGTAGTTTTGGAAGACTATATACATACATAAGTTAAACATTACAACTTGAAATGAAATACAACATATAAATTCCATTTAGAACATCTAATACTATTAGATTATCCCTTCAATTCATTCATAATATACTTCTTTGAATCTTGGGGAAAATAAAACATAATAAAAGGGTGATCTTGGATTCTTAGTAAGGGTAAGTAAAATAGAGGTAGCATAAATAATAAGGCATGATGAATAACTAAAAGTACACATGCCATTAAAATAAATTTGATCATAATATGGCAGGAATAAAATATGATTCAATAATTCCACAATAAAACATAACCATGGATATTCTACTAGTTGAATAATCACATGGACTATCAAATAATATATTTATATCGAGGGAATGAATTATGCCAGACATCATAACCATACTGTCAAGGCCTCAGGCCAAGACCATACATAAATGGGTAAAAAACCAAACTAGTTTGTCTTATGAGACCTATCAATGAACCCAGGAGATATATAGGGCCTCACCCAACACTTACTAAGTCGAATTCATTCCTTATATGAAAAGGATGAAATATAAACAACATAAACATTTGTATTGAAAAACTAGAATACAAAATGTGAATAATTAAATAATAATTTATGAATGGTATCAAATGAAACATCTATAGTCAAGATGATCATCAAACCTTCAAAAACATATTGTAGATGATATCATAATAGATAAACCTAAATAAAGTACAATATTCAAAAAATTATATTGACATATATGAATATACTTTTAAGTGAGACCATTGAAAAATTCTTGAGGAAATAATCCTTAAACATTCCAAAGTGTCCCATACCACCTTGAAACATTCAAATCACAATCCCTTAGAATACCATGAGAATAAGAATACTCTTGATATGATATACCCAATTTAATTACATACACCACATGTAAGTAATAAGTGGTGTACAATGCATATATCTTAGATAAGTAAAAGTGAGACGAGAAAAATCCTTTTTACTTTGGAAAGAAGAGTTATTTTGGATAATCATTTGTATTTGTCAGGAAATCAGATTGTAAACATTTATATCTCATAAAATGAAAGGTATGGGCATAGAAATTATATTCTAGGCATAAATAATGTCCCACTAAAGTGAAATCATATAAAAAGAGTTTTTAAAGAAGCTTTAGAAATAAAACATTTTAGTGCGATTTAATGAAAATATTAAAGATATTTTAAAGTGGAATGGAATGTTTGTTTTCATACAACTAGAAATTAACCAAGATATATTTTTGTGATAAAATTTTTGATTTTAGAAAAATAATTATGTCTTAAAATAGATTATATAGTGCACTTGAAAATGGGTAAGAATTCGAGAAGTTCCCTTGAATCATACTTTTTTATTGGGAAGAATTAATTAGGGAACTATTTTAAAACATATAATCCCCATAAATGAAAGATGAAAAGATACGAATATATGATTTTGGAACATAAAAATAGAATATATAATATTTACACAAAAATAAATAAGCATTTCATTTGGGTATGGATAGTGAAGGAATAACCCAAAGGAAAAATGAAGGTTTGGGTGAAATCCCTTACGACTTTGTAATCCATTGAATCATATACCCCAAAATTAATAATCATCAAGTGATACATTAAATACCATTAAAATAAATATTTCCATGATATGATACATCAATGGGTAGTATACATACACCAAACACAATAATTAGTGGCAAGTAAGGCATATCTCATGAAAATGAAATTGAGTTGAGAAAACCCTTACCTTATGTCCGAACGTGTTCTGCGCTTGACCTTAATATCCTAGATAATAAAATTAAATCCATTAATTAATTAATTCATAACCTTATATATATATATATTTTATTTATTATAAATTTATTAAGTTTATTAATGGTCTTTTGGATGAGTTATAGAGTTTAATTTAATCATTCCAAATCCTTAATTTTCTGTGTTTTCATGATCAGTTTGCTTGTTTATAAGTAATGGAGTTCATGTGGAATGGATATAATTACCCAGAATATTATTAATGAACATAAATATATATAAATGGTTATAAATCGACACCTCCCGGACGATGATTTCATTTTTAAAATTAGAGAGAGAGAGAGTAAGGATAATGATGATGGCCCTTCCATTAACATGATAAAATTTCAGTATATAGATGATATTGGAGTTATCCTAATCATTTTTATAGAGTAGGTGAGGAGATTATAATGAAAGAAAGGAACTTGAAATAAAATTAAAAGAAAAAGGAAGTGAATTTTACCTCCTGAAAACACATCCTTGAGAATATCCTTAAGGGAATGCGTTTTGGTCTTTTGGAAAGAAAAAGAGCTCCCAGAAATGGGGAGGTACTAGGGAAGAATATTTGGTCAGAACTTTGAGAATATTAAAGACTTAGAGGAGTGTGGATAAGGAGTGATTGGTGGTTTTTATAGTAGGGGAGAGGGGTAATTTTTGAATATCTTATTAATTTGTTTAATACAAGAAATAGTGTTTATTATTGTGAAAACAATAGTAATAAGTGCATGTGAGTTAGAAAAAAAGTGTTCTTACATCACCCATACATCACATATGACTCAATAAATCATGTATTTAGCATTTATTGTTAATTATGATATTTTACTATTCCCTAAAAATTCAAGTATTTTCGAAAAATACCAAAAAATCACCATAACCATTTTATGATATGTAGAATTAAAAAATAGACTCCATTTTATCAAAATAATTTCCTAAATATGTGATGTTTAATTTTTTAAATAAAATCATTATTTAATTGAGAAATACAAATTAAATTTAAAACTGATTTTATAATACTTTCAAAAATTAACTGAGGTCTCATAAAATTATCCTAAAATCACGGGAAAACAAAATATTTATTTATGAATACATTTTATGAAAATTAATTTTATTTTAAATTATTTTATTAATTGTAATTAAATATTTATTACTCACAAAAATACCAACACTTAATTATTAATTTTTAAAACATTCACTCTTATTTATAAGGTAACTAAATTTTATTTATACTTTCATAGGTGAGGTTACTATTCATAAGGGTCATATTAATATTCATAAGGGTAAAATTACTATTCATAAGCCTACATTACTATTCATAAGGGTCAAGTTACTATTCACCAATAATTAAGTTGATCCAATTAGACTCTAAAAAACATATTGATCCCAATAGTGTATGTCCGTTTTTAAAAATAAAAATAACAATAGCAGAAAAATTAAGTTTAAAGACTGGTTTATAACTATAAAGAAGTGTTATTTCACAGAGACTCAATGTTGTGTGCATATAAGCTATCTAATGAATTGAAATTATTTATGAAGAAATACACCATAAAATATTGGGGTGTCATATTAATAGTGAATATATTTATAAAATAATTATAATAGTCAATATATATTTTATTCTTAAAATATTTAATTAAATAATATTTTGATAAAATAAATCAAATAAATATATTCATATTAAAATATTCTTTTACATAAAATAATATTGTAAAATAGTCTTTGTTTTTTTGAACATTAGTTAATTAATTGGAAAGCTATAAATTATAATTATTTAGAAGTGCTATTATTAGTTAAAACCCTTAATTTTAAATTATTATTTTTCATAACTTAATATATTTAAAATTATAAAAAAATTACCTAGGTGTTACATTATTCCGCCCTCAATATAATTGCATCTTCACAATTTGAAATTGCACTTCAAAAGTTAAAGGTTAATACTTGAAAATTCCCTTGTGGGAAACCTACATATGAAATAGTGTTAATAAAATATCCTCTTAAAAAGAAGTTAAGGGAAATGAGGTGGTCACCATAAAAATTATGCTTTTGAATGGGGTGACATTAGTTGGAAGTAAAAACCTGGACATAGAAGAAAAATCAAACTATTAAGTTCTATTGGAAAGTGATAGAGAACATGTTCAGGTGAAATTTGATTACCATAAAACCATAATCTAAATTTATGAAAAATTTCATTCATATTATCAAATATTATGATAATAGGAAAACATTTAAGACTCTTTTCCTAGATTTTAGGAATTATTACTCTCTATAAGTGTATAAATATATGTTTCTATTTGATAAAAATAATCTTATACTTCAATTTTAACTAAAACTATATATAATTCATCTCTTAGGACATGTTGTGACATATGGTGAAGTAATACATTAACCACTAAATCTTATAACACTGATCAACTTCAACTATTTCATAAATGGTTAAACTTTTCCAAAATATCATGATCCAAAACTTTAAAAA
The DNA here is from genome assembly GCA_963277665.1 of Viscum album. Taxonomy (NCBI): domain Eukaryota; kingdom Viridiplantae; phylum Streptophyta; class Magnoliopsida; order Santalales; family Viscaceae; genus Viscum; species Viscum album. Next base: position 1,792,197,084 of record OY728138.1, read on the forward strand.
CAAGGTCACTGAATTTACATAATGAACTTATAAATCAACTTGATGTGGCTCTTACTAATCACAAACCAACATGTGAGTGCATTATCCTTGTATTATCTTGAAGCATTGTAATAATGTAAATTACCATAAAAAATTATTAAATACGTTTATGATTCATTATTCCTTATATAAAACATAGGAAATTGGATATATTCTTTAAATCCAAAATGTTGTAGACTATACCACTTTTTTGACAGTCCATTAGTTAGATCCAATATAGTAAGTGTTACCAAATCTAAATTAAGCATCTCTTTATTCTGAAATTGATATCTCAATATTAGGAAAAAATTAAGTGTTTCCTTTCCCTCAACCATATATTTTTCCAAAATTCTAACTTGCTAATGGGTCACTTTTCCTTGGTACCATTCAACATATGACCTTAAATCCTTAATGAAATAGTATTTTAGTATAATCCATATGTATCTCATAATTCTTATAACAATAATATCATAACATATTTCATGAATCCAAAAAACACAAATACATTAACTATTATACTTCAATAATAGTAACTTCATAAGCTTGACCGTGACCTATTTACTTTTTTCAAATCTATATTTCCTTGATGCTTGGGACATTCATTTGTGTAGTACCCCATATCATTATAATTGAAGCATTGAATATTGGAAAATTGTTTCCTTATCTTGCAATTATGATCATGGTGTCCTTTTTCTCCAGACTTTAAGAACAATCCTTTTCCTCTTAAGCATATACAAGAGTGTTTCTTTCCACAATTATCACATGTGGGAAAATACTTCTTTCCTTTCTTCCCTTTATTTATCTTTCCCCCAATTTTCCTATTCTTCTCTTGCTACCCTCCAAAGCCATAATACTTAGAAAAATATTTATCCTTCCTGTTAGTACATGATACTATCTCCTCACATGAGGAAAATGTTTGAGAGAATATTTACTTTAGAAAGACTAGATTAAACCCATCGAAGAAACGATCATTCTTACTCTTTAGATTACGTGCATTAATACTATTCCCATTACTTTTAGTAGGTACAATTTTTATACAATTTCTTACACTAGATTAGATCATAAAATTATTAACTTTCTATAACTCTAAACATGGTATATCACATAACATAAATTTATACATCGTACATCCTAGAAATATATACTTTGGATACTTTGGAAGCATAAATCCTTCATAATTGTATGTAAGAAAAATGGGAATTATCCTAAGCATATCCCTCGAGAGTGTCAAACTAGGTGCAAAGTAAGGACCAATATCATGTATCAGGTTCCCCCAAATCAAGCACGTAACACCTTATCAAAGTTGGTACCCCTATGTATATCTATGGCAGAACTAAATCTACTTGTAGTATCTAGATATGGATGTATTTACTAAGAATATCCACATAATCTATACCTTACCAAAATTCTAGGATTTTATTGTATTCTTATACTCAAAGTCTATCTTAGGGTTTTGTTCATTAATCTACGTTTTCTAAATATAATTTCTAAAGTTTCTACTAAACTTCCTCTGATACCAACTATAACACCCTAACCATAGTTTCTTGGAGCTATAACATTATTTTAATACATTTTAATGATTACAAGAAAGTTGTATCCTGAAGGAAATAATAGTTTAGTAGTTTTGGAAGACCAGATACATACATAAGTTCAATATTACAACTTGAAATGAAATAAAACATATAAATTCCATTGGGAACATCTAAAACTATTATATTATCCCTACAAGTCATTCATAATATACTTATTCACATCCTAGGGAAAAATAAAACATAATAAAGGGGTGAGATCTAATGCTCAATAAGGGTAAGTAAAATAGAGGTAACATAAATAATAAGGCATGATGAATAACTAAAAGTATAAATTCCATTAAAATAAACTTGAGAATAATATGGTAGGAATAAATTATGATTCAATAATTCCACAATAAAACATAACCATGGATATTCTACTATTATAATAATCACATGGACTACCAAATACTAGATTCATAAGGAGGGAATTCATTATTCTATACATCATAACCATACTGTCAAGGCCTCGTGCCAAGACTATACATAAACGGGTAAAAACCTAAACTAGTTTGTCTCATGATACCTAAAAATGAACTGAGGGTATATATTGGCCCCCACCCAACAATTACTAAGTCAAATTCATTCCTCATATGAAAAGGCTGAAACATAAACAACATAAACATTCATATTGAGAAACTAGCATATGAAATGTGAACACTTCAATTATAATTTATGATTGGTGTCAAATGGAACATCCATAATCAAACTAATCATCAAACCTTCAAAAAAACATGGTAGATGATATCATAATAGATAAACCTAAATGAAGTAAAATATTCAACAAAGGACATTTACATAGATGAATATAATTTTAAGTGAGACCATTGCTTTTTTTTGAGGAAATAATCCTTAAACATTCCAAAGTGTCCCATACCTCCTTGAAACATTAAAATAATAATCCATTAGAATATAATGATAATAATGAGACTCTTGATATTATATAACAAATGTTAGTACATACACAACATAGAAAGAATAATTGGTTTACAAGGCATATATCTCACAAAAGTAAAAGTGAGACAAGAAAAATCCTTTTTTTACTTTGGAAAGAAGATTTATTTTAGATAATCATTTTTATTTGTCATAAAATCAGATTTTAAACATGTTTATCCCATAAAATAAAAGTTATGGACATAGAAATTATATTTTAGGCATAAATAATGTCCCACTGAAGCGAAATCATGTGAAAAGAGTTTTTAAAGAAGCTTTAGAAATAAAACATTTTAGCACGGTTAAAGGAAAATATTAAATATATTTTAAAGTGGAAAGACATGTTTGTTTTAATAAAATAAGAATTTAAACAAGATATTTTTTCATGATAATTTTTTTGATTTTTGAAAAATATTTATGGCTTAAAATAGAATTTTTAGTGCACTCGAAAATGGGTAAGAATTTGAGAAGTTTCCTTGAATCTGGCTTGTTTTTTAGGAAGAATTAAGAAGGGAACAATTTTAAAACATATAATACCCATAAATGAAAGATTAAATGATATGAATATATGATTTAGGAACATAAAAATATAATATAGAAGTTCTACACAGAAATAAACAAGCATTAAATCTGGGTAAGGATAATGAATGAATAACCTGAAGGAAAAATGAAGGTTAGGGTGAAATCCCTTGCCACTTTATAATCAATCGAATCATATGACCCAAAATTAATAATCATAAAATTATAAAATTAATAACATGAAAATAAATATATTCATTATATGATACATTAATGGGTGATATACATACACCCCACACAAGAATTAGTGGTGAGTAAGGCATATCTCACGGAAATGAAAGTGAGTTGAGAAAACCCTTACCTTATGTCTGAATGTGATATGCACTTGACCATAACATCCTATATAATAAAATTAATTAATTAATTAATTAATTAATAATATTACATACATGTATTTTATTTATTATAAATTTATTAATTTCATTCATGGCATTTTGGATGAGTTATGGAGTTTAATTTCATCGTTCTAGAGCATAATTTTTCTTGGTTTTCATGATCGGTTCTCTTGTTTATAAGTATTGGAGTTTGTGTGGAATGGGTATAATTATAAATAATATTATTAATGAACATACAGAAGTTTAAATTTTTATTTATATCCTTTGGTTACATGTTATGGGGATGAATAATTAGATAAGTCATTTAGTGATAATCATTTAGATTTTTACAGTGGTTTTTCGATCACAAAAAACTAGTTTTGTTCTATTATTTAGTTTCAAGGAAAAATTATGGTTACAGAATCATTAGATAAGATATAATAAAAATTTTATAATCTATTTAAACCATAAAAATGGTTTCATTACCAGATTTTAAGAAGTAATTTAAGAACAAAAGTTCATCGTCCACGAAGGTTGTAAATCGACACCCCCCGAACGATGATTTCGTTTTTAAAATAAACAAGAGAGAGAGAGTATGGATATTGATGATGGTTCTTAAATTAAAATTATATAATTAAATTTTATATATTATACTAGAGTTATCATTATCATTTTTATAGAGGAGTTTAGGATAGGATAATGAAATAAAGGAACATGAAATGAAATTAAAAGAAAAAGGAAGTGGATTTTACCTCTTGAAAACACCTCCTTGAGAATCTACTTAAGGGAATGGGTTTTGGTATTTTTGGAAAGAAAAAGAGATCCTAGAAATGGTTAGGGACCAAGGAATAGTATTTGGGAAGAAATTTGAGAATATTAAAGGCTTAGAGGAGTGTGGAGAAGAGGGAGTAAGGGGCGGTTTTTATAGTAGAAGAGAGGGGTAATTTTTGAATATCTTATTCATTATTTTATTATTTTGTTTAAGAAAATAAATAATGTTGATTATTATGAAAAAATAGTAATAAGTGAATATTAGTTTGAACCAAGTGTTCTTACATCATCCATACATCACATACGACTCAATAAATCATGTATTTAACATTTATCGTTAATTATCATATTTTACCATTCACTAAAAATTCAAGTATTTTAGAAAAAACCCAAAAATTCAGCATAACCATTTTTTGAAGTGAATAATTCAAAAATAGACTCCATTTTATCAAAATAGTTTTCTAAATATGTGAATTTTAATTTTTTTAAATAAAATCATTATTTAATTGAAAAATACAGATTAAATTTAAAACAGATTTTATAATACTTTCAAAAATTAACTGAGGCCTCATAAAATTATCCTAAAATAATAGGAAAACAAAATATTTATTTAGGAATAAATTTTATGAAAATTAATTTAATTTATATTAATTTATTAATTTTAATCAAATATTTATTAATAAAAAAAATACCAACACTTAATTTTTAATATTTAAAACATTCACTCTCATTTATAAGGTGGCTAAATTTTATTTATACTTTTATGGGTGAAGTTACTATTCATAAGAGTCATATTATTATTCATAAGGATAACATTTCTATTCATAAGGGTGTATTACTATTCATAAGGGTCAAGTTACTATTCACCAAAAATTAAGTTGATCCAATTAGACTCTAAAAAACTTATTGATTGCAACATTGTATGTCTATTTTTCAAAATTCAAATCCCAATAGTGGAAAAATTAAGTTTAATGAATAGGTTATAACTATAACAAAGTGTTGTTTCATAGAGACTCAAGTTTGTGTGCATATAAGTTATCTATTGAATTGAAATTATTTATGAAGAAATATACCCTAAAATATTGGGGTTCTATATTAATAGTGAATATATTCATAAAATAATTATAATAGTCAATATATATATTATTATTAAAATATTTAATTAAATAATCTATTGATAAAATGAATCAAATACATATATTCATATTAAAATACTCTTTTACACAAAATAATACTATAAAATTGTATTTGTTTTTTTAAACATTAGTTATTTAATTTGAAAGCTATAAATTATAATTATTTATAAGTACTGTTATTAATTAAAACAAATAATTTTAATTTTTTTCATAACTTACTGTATTTAAAATTATAAAACAAATTACTGGGGTGTTACAGGAACCCCTTTGATACCACTTTATGACGTCCCAAACCCGGATGCCACTTAACCTGTGCCCCAAGTCTGGTTGGCCACATGACATCTAGCATATCTCCCCGTATGTCAGAGGATTCTGACTAGCAGTGAGGGTTTAAAGGTAGTACATTGGGGAGAATATACCCTCATATCAGAGTAGCACAATGTATATAATAAATATTAAATAGTAGATAAAGATTAATTCAATAGACAAATACAATAAACAACAGAAGTATAAAAAGTAACTAAATAACCAAGAAGTGGAAGAAATAGATAACTGAATAACATAGAAAAAGGATTAAAGGTAGTATTTAATACAATGTTGTGTGGCATACTAATAATTCAGAAAATAGAACCATTCTATACAACATTACAAAAGGAAAAAAAATAAAAAAACTATCTCCATAAGCATCTCAACCCTGATCCTGATTCTCTACTCCTAAGCTCCAACTAGGAAGTACTATTTAGAAACCTATAAAAGGTCCTTTACCCTTACTAGTATATGTAGCAACACAATCTTCTCAAGTTCCAAGGGTGAACAAAGTAGGGTGTGAGATAAACATCTCAGTAGGCCACCACCAATGATGTCTATGTGTAATTCAATTGGGTGCTCGTAAATAAATAGTATGTGGGTAATAACAAGAAAGTAAGACAAAGATGAATAAATAAATAACTTCCCACTCAGGTTCTTAAAGTACACTTGGTGGGTCTACCCACTTTATCACATGGCTAGTATGGCCAATCATGTCACTATATATACATATACATATACATATACATATACTTATACATATACATATACATATATGTTGGGATGAATCAGAACGTAACTCCAATACATCTAATACTAAGGAAATATCTTATGATCTAGCCCCTGGCCCAATTATGAGGTCTCCCATGGTCTTTTGGAATGCATGTATTGGTAGGACCAGGATGTAACCCTCTATCATCCACTACTAGGGAAGATCTCAAAGTCAATATCTAGGCTCTAACTAGGAATCTCACACAGTCTCCCCTTCCAAGTATCTCATGGTCCCTTGTCTTTTAAAGGAAAACTCACATAACTTTTCCTCCTAAAAGGTCTCTCACGGTCCCTTAGATCCTCACCCCATATGGAATAATAACTTATAATATATATATATATATATATTACATGTTTATATTAAATAATATGATCATAAGGCATTAACACTTATTTCATATTGTCAACCCCTTCATGAGGGAACCTTAGAATGATTAAATATACCATATGACATAAATATACCATATGACACATGAGGAAGAACCTCTCATGCGTTCCTTTAACCATTTTCAAGTCATTCAGGTCATTCCATTTAACATTTATTATTTACACAAGCATGAGCAAAGGAAAGGGTTCACCATCCATTAATCAAGCTCATTTACAACTAGTCAATTCAATTAATATGATTCATTTTTACAAAACATGAGAAAGGGAAAGTACATTCATTCTCTTATAACTATTCCATTCAATTTTATTAAACAAGGAAAATTCCATTATAAGACATAGGTTCAAGTGTGAGTCCATGTACAAATCAATTTACCATTTATAAAATTTCAATTCTAAGGGGACCAAGCACTAATGAGGTAGCTTGGAATATATTAATTACACATGTCTCAATAGAAATTGAATTTAAAAGTCAGGACGAATGCTAAATTGGGTTCCAATAATTTTTATCCATTTGGAAAAAATCACTAATTTCAAGGTGTCACACCTATGGGTGTCCATATAATATATGTGTTATGTATAAACCCCTAAAAAGGTTTAATCAACCCATATAAAGGCAATAGGGTCAATTAGACATGAAGGATTCAACACATTAGGGATGTCTGAAAAAGGATAACATATGGCATGGCGAATTAAATATGAAATGACCAAAAGTCAAATGGAAAAATATATGACCACCTACCTAAGAGTTTTATATGATTACTTGCTTGATATAGACCTCATATTTGAAGAAGGTTGGAAGAGATATGAGTTTCAGTCCAACACCCTAAAAATAAGGTGAATGAGCCTACATCTAAATAGCATGACAGATCTGAAGATTCACTGACATAGGAAGGATGCATGAGGTTAGGTTTACCTTGTGCTATCTAATTCTTCCTAAAGATTTGAAAACATATTTTGTAGGTGAGATATATAGGATATACAAGCTTAGGAGGGTTTGAGATCAACAAAAAAGAGAGACCATTTTACAATGATTGGAGGGAGAAGGAAAAGAGAAAAAAGGTTGAAACCTTAAGTAGAGGGGAAACCGGTAATTTTTCCCCAAAAACACACTGTTCCAGGTTTTGGTGCATAATTTACAAACCTTGTGCAAATCATACATTAAGGTTCTATACCAAAACTGCAGCAGGCCAGACGGTTATGTGTGTGCTCCCACACGGTTGCAGACAAACTATGAGGACTTACAGGTGCCCCTGTCTACATCAGCATGGGTGTGCACCCAGGATCACATAGTTTGGAAAAACTATGCATCCTAGTTAATTATCCCATTTCCAAGAACTCCAGACTGTGAACGAGCCCCGGATACTCTCGTGACCTACATGACTTGATTAAGACTCATAATTAGGGCTATTTAAGGAATTAAAAATGAAAAAACTAACAATCCATACCTTCGGTAAAAATATGATTAATTACATTATGTAATTATTATAAATATAAATTTATTATAAAATAGGTTAACATCACTTACATGACAATTAAAACTCAAGGTAAGGGATTTCATCTCAATTTCCACTCTATTGAGACATATTTTATATTACACACCTATTCAATTTTATGTGGTGTTTATATTGAATATTTGATGTATTTGACATGAATATCTATTCATTCACGATGATTAAGTTTTCAATTCAACTTTAATCTTTCAAGGGGTTATAATTTAAAAGTTATCAAAGTGGTAAAATTTATTTTATAATCTCATTTTTTGGGATTGCTCTTATTCTCATTAAAGGTATATTATAATCTATCCTTCATAAACTTCATATATTTTATTATAATATGGATATTTAATGAGTTTACATGTTTTCTTAAAACTCCTCATCTCTTTTTCATTTTAATTTAGTAAATAAATGTTTAAAAGAAAATTCGATCCTATTTATCTTTTTGATCAGCTATATTTTTATTCCATATCCATATTTTTAAAAATTGTTTTAAAAAAGTCCTTTTTATCTAATAAAATGATTTATTATGGAAATTTTAAGTTATCCTTGATTTTTTAAATGGTTTTAAATGAATATTAATAATATTTTTTAGATGGTTAATTTTAAAATTTCTTTATAAAAAGTCAAATGTAATGTTTACTTTTAATGTATATGATGTTAATACCTCCATAACCATTTCATGATATTTATATTCTTCTATAATTTTTCATTGGTTTTAGAAATTAAACTATTTAATGAAAACTTATCTTAATGTTTCTCTTCTATTTTCATTTATTCTCCTAAAGACAAGAATTTATTACAAAACCTATATTTTTGATAAATTAATAGTCGTCTTTTATCTCTTATTAATTTTGTGGTCATTAAATTTCTCTTGAATCATTCACATTCATATAACCAAATTTCATTTGTTATCACATTTATCTTAAATATACATATTCTTTATATCATGGATATTATTATTGCCTAAACCATATACTATCTATACATATAGTTTTTTACTATGAAAGTTATTTGATTGACTGAGTAAAACTTGATATTCTATATCCTTTACTCAATAAAGATATTTTTTGATAAGTAATATTGGTTATTAATTAAATTGACCATTCAATATATGAGGAATGCATTGTACATGTAGTGATCGGTGGGGAATATAATTTTATAGCTCCACGATGCATCAAAAAATATCATGAGACAAACTAGATGGACAAGCTTATTAAATGGGTTTTTTGGTTTATAAATAACAATTGATTAAACTGTCTTTGAATAATACCTTGATGGTAAATATATATTAATTTTTGAGATGATTATATCTAACATTAAGAATTTACTTCATTGATAATTATTTTATCATTATCCATGTGATTACTACATTGATATTATCTATGTATACATTTCATACTGAAGTTATTGATTAAATGATACATATTATTATTTATTTACCCTTTCATATTGATTCTGACTTATTTATTCATGATATTTTCCACTGCATGTAATCCTTACTAATCATTTTATATCACCTTTTTTTTTCTTTTCCCCTATACAAGAATAAGGATATTAAGAATAATATCAAGGATGTGAGAATGTTTAATATGTTATTTGTTTATATTCCCAATGTAATATTGGAATCAGATATGCATTTGGTTCTTCAATACAACTAAACTGATCGATCCTTAGTGATGTGATCCCTTGAATTTTATTCTAATGTAATAAAGTAGACATCGACTCTAGGTTACTAGAGTTAGGTTCATTGTAATTGGTATCATAGGAAGTTTAGTAGAATTCTCTGGAATAAGATTTTAAATGAACATAATTAACATGAGAATTATGATAATCCATTATAGTATTTGAGAACTTTTACCATTAGAGGAATTTTTATATTATAGATTAATATTTATGATGATTATGAGTTAACTCATTATGTTCCATTATTTAGTGATGTCACCAAAAGGAAAAAAGGGAATCAACACCCCTAGTTAATGTAGATATTTCCTTGTTGAGTAGTCCAATACAGATGGTGTTGAAAGTATGTAGATCATGGCTATATTAGGGAAGATGACTTAGGTTATGAAAAATAACCTTGATCATTTAGAGAAACCTATTGTTTAACAACATTATTCACCTATTTTGGATCATTTCATATGAAAAAATCCTCCATATTTTAAGGTAACTACAATTATATTGGTATCTAAACAATGGATTAAGTCACTTGAAAAGACATTCTTATCTTTAGGATGTAATAAAAGTGAAAAGGTTATTCTGGAAGTGTATTGTTTGAGAGGATATTATAATCAATGGGGGTCATTAATCTCAAAAACTAAATAGGTTGAAGAAATAAAAATTATGGAATGAATAAATTTTAATGTGATATTCTTTGAGAATTACTTCCCTTGAGAATAATGATAAAAATAGAGAGGAAGTTCCCAAAATTAAATTAGAAGGAATAAAAAATCATGTTAGAGTATGAGGATAACTTTACAAGACTATGAAGGTATTATTAATACTAAATACATCATTCAGAATGTAATATTGACCATTTATTTGATGGTATTAAGATGAGTATCTGAAGGAAAATAGTTTCTTAAATGTTTTTATTATATGATAATATAGTTTAAAGTTTCATTAAGTATATAATAATTTTTATAGATCCTATATATTTAAGGGAAATCAAGAGAATAAGAGGTTAGCTGAGAACCAAGGAAAAGGGAATGCATCCAAGAAGAAGAAGTAAATGAAGCAATTTACATCATGTACAAATTGTGGAAGGAAACAACCTCAAAAATAATTAAATGGAATGGGAGTTTGTTACAAGTGTGTAGATAAGGTTAATATGGATAATGGATATAAGGAAAATAAAGAAACCACAACTATATAGTTATTCAACTATAAAGTGATGGGGTATTAGTCAAACAAGTTCCCCAAGTGTCAACGAAACTTACCACAGAATAAGGTAAGGGGAAGTGGATAACCATATGGAATAACTACATCCAAAGTAGAAATTAAAAGTGATTCAGTGAAATGTACACTTATCTTCCACTCTAGAAGTGAAAATGTTTTATTCGATTCAAGTTTTAACCACTGTTTTATATCTGAATAATTTTCTAAGGGTATCACATTACCACCTGAATTATTAGATGTTGAGATGGTAGTTAATATTTCAAATGGTAGGATGATCACTACTCAAGTCTATAGATCCTATATGATAGAAGTTTGTGGGGATGTGATTATTGAAAATATTTTTATTCTTCCTATAGTTTATTTTTATGTAATTTTGGGTATGTATTGGATCTCTCAGTATAGAGACTATATCAATTATCAAGGAAGGGAAGTTACATTTCTTATTCTGAATTAACCTGCGATAACCTATCAAGGTGCGAATGAACTTGAAATCCCAATGAAAATTACTTCTATCATGTGGGTTTTAATACCTATTCATAAGGGTTAATTATCTTATATGTTTATGGAGAAACTCATAATTTAAGATATTTATATTGTATAGAAGTTTATTGATGTCTTTCTTGAAGAGTTACTTAGTACTCCCCCAAATCATGAAGTTGATTTTTCTATAGAACTCATACCTAGTGATAAAATTATTTCAAATACTCAATATAGAATGGACCTGATAGAGTTATAATAATTGAAGAATAAAATCCAAGATAATCTAGATAAGGGTTTAATTCATCCTAGAGCTTCTCCATGCAGTGCACCTCTTCTTTTTGTTAAGAAGAAAGATGGGTTAATGAATCTTTGCATCGGTTATCAGGAACTTAAAAAAATTAATTTTAAATAATTATGCTATATCTCATATTGATGATTTATTTTATCAATTACATATATCTCAATATTTTTCAAAGATTTATCTTTGATCTAGATATCATTAAATGAGGGTTAAGAAGGAGGATATACCTAAGACAACCTTCCATATGAAGTATGGTCATTATTAATTTTTATTAATGCCATTTTGGCTTACAAATTCTCCTGATTATTCATATATTATATTAATAAAGTCTTTATATATTACCTTGATCAGTTTTTGGTATTGTTTATATATGATATTGTTATATATTTGAAGATCAAGGAAGAGCATGGAGAATATTTGATGATTGTTCTCATGAATCTGAGGAACGAGAAGCTATATTCTAAATTTACCAAATGTGAATTTTGGATAAAATATTTATCATTATTATTTCATATAATCTAAAGAGAGGGTATATTAGTGGACCCCTCAAAGAAATAAGTTATTGAGGAATGTCCTAGACCAAACATAGTAACTAAGATCCATAATTTTCTTAGGTTAGCTGGAAACTACTGATGCCTTGTGAATGATTTATCATGAAAATATAATCTAATCACCAAGTTGACCTGGAAGGGGGTTAAGTTCTAATGGATAGATTAATGTGAGGTGAATTTAAAATAACTAAATAGAAGGTTTATTAGCACACCTATTTTTACAGTACCCTACAATGGAGATTATTTTGTGACATATAGTGATGTATAAAATAAGGGAAAATAATTAATCCTCATGTGAAATGATATGGTGATATATTATACCTATTTATAATTGAAAATTCCATATAAAAATTAACTGACTTAGGATTTGGAATTAAAAGAAGTGATTTTTTCATTAAATATGTGGATGAATTATCTATATGGTCAAAGGTGTGATATATGTATTGATAATAAAATTTTGAAGAATATATTTACACAGAAAGAGTTTAATATGCAATTGTAAAGTTTGTTAGAGTTGATCAATGATTATGACTACTTAATACATTACCACCTTGGGAAGGATACGTTACCACCCTAGAAAGGAGAACACGGTGGATGATTCTATAATTCAGAAAGACCATGCTAGTTTTCTATGATGATGATTTAAAGAGATATAATATTTATGGATTTAAAAAAGTTATATTTTGAAATTCTCCGATGAATGTTTAACTATTGTTCCTTGAGAATATTAAAAAGGAATGGAAGGAAGTTGTGAAATTATAGAAGAAGCTGAGAAATGTTATGGAGTTCAATCATGGTCATGATAGAATGATAAGTTTCAGAAACCAAGTATGTGTTCCATCAAAACATGACTTTAATAATGAGCTATTGGATTAAGCTCATAATTCCCCAACCTCTATTCATCCTATAACTATGAAGATGTATAGAGATCTGAAATTGTATTAATGGTGGGATAACATGAAAAGGGATATTGAAAAGTATGTATCTTGATTCTTATCTTTTCAACAAGTTAAGGATAAGAGATAAAAGTACAAGGGAATATTATAACCATTACATATACTAGAATGAAAATGTGAAAACATTACCCTGTATTTTTTCATCAGAATCCCCAAAACATATAAATGGAATAATGCTATTTGGGTTGTAGTTGATAGCCTTACAAAATAAGTTCATTTTATCACTATTAGAGAATATTTCTATCTTAATCATCTTACTCAGTTATATATTAAGGAAGTTCCAATATTATATGGAGTATGAATCTTAATCTTATTTGATCAGGATCCGAGGTTTTCCTCGAAGTTTCAGAGAAGTCTTCAATAAGATCCACAAATAGAGTTGAGTTTCAATAAAACTTATCATCCTTAGAGATATGAACAATATAAGAGGATCATTAAAACTATAGAAAACATTTTAATAGGTTGATATATGTATTTCAAAGGTGGTTGGGATCAACACCTTCTTTTGGTAAGATTTTATTATATCAATAACTTTCACTCTAGCATTCAGATGGATCCCTATGAATCCCTCTCTAAAAGGAAGTGCAGAACTCCAAGGTGTTGTAATAAAGTTGGAGAAAGAAAGATGTTGGGAATTTATCTAGATGATTAAATGGAAGATAATATTAGATCCATTCAAAAACACATAAGGGAATCTTAGAGTTATCAAAAAAGTTATCCTAATAATCATCAGTCATATTAAGAGTTAAATATTGGTAATAAGGTATTCTTATGAATATAAAATTGGAATAAGGTTATGATATTTGGAAAGAATGGAAATTCAAGCCCTATATATATTGATCCTTTTAAAATTATTAATCTTTTTTTGATAATATCTTATCTCAAGGATATTCCATTGAATCTCTCTCAATTTCACGATGGGTTCAATGTATCCCTCCCGAGAACGTACATACCTAATTTTTCACATGTACATAAAATGAAAGTTCATACCACTAGAAATGTCTAATGAGGAACAACCAATAAATATTTTGGATTGTATAGAGAAATCACTATGAGAAACCTGGTCAAAGTTTTGTGAAAAATGATAAAATTGAGGAAGCTACATGGGAACCTGAGTATATGATGAGGTAGAAGTATGTTGAGTTGTTTGTATTAGTGTGATATAATTTTGAGGTCAAAATTATTTTAAGGGGATATAATGCAAAAATATTATATTTTATGATATATTTCTATTTAAATAAATTTAATTTCTTTGATATATTTATTTACATGCAACACCGAGTTTAAACGAACTGTGATAAACTATTGAAATATTATCACCTAGCCATAGGAATGGTGGGTATGAATAATTTTAACCACATTATGAAATATATATATATTTTATTTAATTTAAATTTATTAACTCTTAGAAAATAAGTTCTTCATTTTGAGTAAAGCTATTTTATGCTTCAATAATATGTTTTATTCAAAAATGTTTTTGTTACATTTTATATATAGATATTATAAATAATTTATTCCACTTTTATAATTTGAATTTTATATAAAAATATATAAAATTTTAAATCAACACACAAATATTATATTAATTTTAATTTTTGGTATTTTTCTAAAAACATTTATTTTTTAGTGAATTGTGAAAAATAATGATTTTTGTAAAACTATATTTTCTTTCCATTAAATCAAGAAATTTAATAATATAATTATATTATGTATTTGTTATTGAAAAATATATGATCTAAAATAATCTAATTAATTCCATTATGATTAGAATTTTTCTTGATTTTTATATAAGTCAATATTTTGGTTTAAAAACACATTTTTATGGAAGATCATTTTTTATCACATTTTGTAGATTTATTTTTAAATTAATTTATTAAACATATAGGAATTTAATTTGATAAAAATGATTCAATATTTGGAATTGAAAAGTTAAAATTTGGGAAATAGGTCCCTTTTATTTTTGGTCTTCATGAATAGTAACCTAGGTAAATATTTGTCACATTGATATGGGTAAAACAAGTAAAATAGGGTTAAAACTTTGAGATAAGGATTTAAAATTTCTATAATAGTTGAATCTATACAACTGGATGAGTAGTGTCCAACTATTCTCATCCTAGTTTCAAAAATATAGCCACTTGGTTCCATTTTTCTTTGATAATGACCTTTATATTATTTTAAGAAAAAGATAAACACAAAATATCACTCTCTTGACTTTAATATCTCCAATATTTTTTAATAAGAATAAAAATATTATTTTATGTTATAAATATTTATTTTAAATATAAATTATTTTTTTATCATAGTAATTTATTTTAAATTTTTAGTGACGTAATACTTACATTAAATACTTATGCAATGTCGACACAGTTTTTATCCAATTTATAGAAAAATAAAATAAATGATTTTAAAAATTCTAAAAGAAATATAATATTGGATGAATTATTATATTAAAAAAAATTTGTCGATAAATATAACATATTTGGTATTTTTGATATATTTATATTCAAATTCCATAACTATCTTGATGACTTTAAATTCACAGTAAATAAATAGTTCCAAAATGAAATTAATGATATTTTATAATAAAAAATATTTTATTAAATGATTTAAAATTCATAAAAATCCAATATTTGGACAAGTGAATGTGATATAGTTTAAAATATCAACCATGGTTCATTTATGGGTAACATTTTATAGTAAATTTGTTGACCCCTAAAGAGTAAAAAACTGTGTTATCCTGGTAATCATCAAAAGGGTTAAGAGGGTGTTAAAACTAAGAGATAAGGGTAAAAACATAACCAAAACTTGTATAAATTCTATTATATAATATTATTTTGACTTATTCTCATATTATCTTCAAAATATATAAATCTATAACTATTTTAACTTGAAAATTAATTTATATTTATTTAATACTTAATGAAATTCCAAGAGTGCCCCTCCCCTCACTTATAAAAGATCACCTCTTATCCTATATTAATAAATTTTTTGAGTCCAATACCTACTATAATACCTTAATATTTTATTTTTACGTGTCCTAGATCTTATGATCAGTAGTTCCCCAACACAGATGCCACTTGAAATAGTGCTCTAGTTCACTTGGTCACTGCTCCTTAGGCGTGCCTCCCCGTATGCCAAAAGCCACCGACTAGAAGAGAGAGTGTAAAGAGGTGATAGTGGGGAGACTATAACCCTAGGTGGTGATAATATTAATTTTCCACATGTATATAACACTATGGAAAAAGATCATACTTAGAATAATAAAAATAAAACCAGTGGAAGCAACAAATCATCAAACTCAACAGAAGCATTAATACATAGTAGCAGTGGAATTAAGCAAGCCCAAAGTCCAAAATACCATTTTAGACAACACAATATAGCATGTCATACATTAAAGATAAACAGGGACACCCATATATGACCATATCAGTATATACATGTAAGAATGCTGAAACAAAAAAGGAAACTCTAGCTGATGCAAGAACCACCATGGTCCATTGCCATTTATACCATGAAAAATGTCCAACTCGATCACTAAGGCCCAACTCTAAACTTTGATCCCTTACCTGATATTAGAGAAATAAAGTCTACATGCATCCTAAGGGCCCTATATAGGGTGTAAGAAAAAATATCAATAGTCCACCGCCAATGTGTTCCTGTCATACATCCATAATTATGAAGGTGTATGCCGAATAAAAATAAAACTGTAAAGAACACAAAATTAATAAATAACCTGATTACCTTATGCTCAACATCCACAAGGAAGTGATCACTTGCTTAATCTATCACTAATTAAATTCTGAACAAGTTCCCCCAATTATATATGTGGAATACAACACCTATCTAAATTCATATAATTGCAATGATGATAATTCATGGCTCCATTCCAAAGGGATCCCCTAAATAAACTCATACTAGGTGAAACCTAGAGTTCCACCTATAATCATGTCATTGAAACCATGTGAAAAAAATAGATGACATCTATACAACATACCCAATCAATAATATCTAGGTCCCACAGACCTATTCTTAAAGAGTCCTCATCGGATCAACAACTCGAAATCCCGAGGCACAATGATCAACAACCCGATATCTCGATGCACAGTGAAATATGTCCTCTAAATAATAAGCACCATCGTGTGAACAACCGACATCCCAAGGCATGACAATATCCATCCTCCCAATATCATGGCCCATGGCCTCAAGCATAATGGAAATCCTCAAACCCCAACTGATAGTCTCAACACCATTAACTGATGGTTCATCACCATTATCATGAATCGACCCATGTTGGAGAATTAGTTGCAATTACCCTAAGCCCGCCTCCATAGGCCAGGGGGTGGAGAAAGGCACTAAAGGCATACCAAACTCGGGGAGGCATTTTCCTAAGAACCTATAAACACACACACACGTAGCCAACTCAATGAAAAAGTGTAGAGGAAAAGTGAAATAAGATAAAACACTACTATATAAGGAAACCAAATATGCATCAACCTCTAAACAGTATAAGTACAAAAATGTAAACTGAAAGGGAAAGGTAAAAAATACATGACCAACTAGAAAATTGCCACAACCTGGATGTAACTGAAAAGTAAAATAGCTAAGAGATCCCCTCTACTAGATCCCAAGCTACTACCACCATACATGGTCCAAACACCCATATCCCTAAGCTCCTCTGAAGTCACAATCAACCTATATATATTCTGTATAAGTCCCGATACATGTGGGAAAATCACATACAGGGGTGAGTATAAAGATACTCAGTATAATTACCCAAAAAGTAAAAGGGGGAGCATTAATAGATACTACTAAAGAGGAAGTAATTAGATAGAACAAAGTACGATAAAAGAGTATAGATCAACCTAATAAGAGATTTAAAGTAAACTCATCCAAAAAACAAGGCACTAGAAATGGTGAGAAGTTGAAATTCTCATCGAGTCTTTGCTACCTATAGTAGGAGAGTAGAATCATCCAACCATGAGAAACTAGACATAGAAATCACATGGAATACCCTGAGTTTCTTCACGTCTCCTGTAAGGAGAGTAACCAAAATCCATTGAGTGGATACTGAAATAGGATACATATACATACTCTGTAAAAAAGTCTAAACAAGTGAGTAAGGGGATCTCCATCTCACAGATCAGCCTAGCAAAAGAGTCTCCAATAGTTCTAGAAGTAACCACCATCGATTCCCAGTATCCCTCACATCTTCCTTGAACTGCGAGTCAAAGGGGATCAAACACCACACATTGATACTATCCTCTTAAGTCAGGTCTTTCTCACCCACATAGTTTTAGTTCACATCACAAGGATGCATCTCAGTGGGGAAAGCGTCCCTATCACTACTGAGTCTAAAGTAACATTAAAGTAAATATATTTACTGATCTATGTAGTAAAGAGGTCTCCTATCAAGGTTGAGGACCCATGCTCAGCCTAGCTAGAGGATGCCACTCTAGTGTCATCGAGGACCTATGCCCAGCCCGACTCGAGGATTCCACTCAGAGTAGTTTGAGGACCCATTCCTAGCCCAGCTGGAGGATTCCACTCTGGTGTCATTGAGGACCCATGCCAAACCCATCTGGAGGATGCACTATCATGTCGTCAAGGTCCCACACCCAGACTGACTGGAGGATGCCACTCAAAAGTCCCTAATGTCATTGCCTAATCATTGTTGTCACCAGACATTGCCTGAAAGGTGTCACACCCAGAACATCTTCCACTATATCTTGAAATCCACTACTAAGGGAACCATCACATTCTACATTGAAAAACACTCAGGATAGGCTAATCGTATGATAAAATCTGAGTCCAAAATAAGGAAATATGAGAGATAGACGATTTATCAAGTGGTACATGGTGTGTATTGGGCCCAAACGACGTGTGACACCACCTCATCTCCTGACCATGTACCTAGAAATCATCAAATAATAAACTAAAAACAAGTACCCCTAGGCATGACACTGTACTCCCAGAGTACACGACACATATGAGAAGAAGATTAATGAGCACACAATTCTCATCATTGATACAAAGGAAAAAAACATAATTTTAATAAAAGGACTCCTTGAATGGCCCCTGATAATCAATTGTATTACACCATTTCAATCCTTGTAGAAAATCACACATGATCAACAATTCATTTTCCCAAATCAGACACCCAGGGAAGAAAGCGCATTCCACTATACTGTACACAAATGGTGCTTCATGGGGACCACACCTTGATTTTGGGTTAAGCACCTGGAATTGGTCTTGAAACATCTGCCTCAATTTCAGGGTCACGACACCAATGAGGGCGCATGAATCAGATGTTGTATGCATTAGATATGTCAGATATAAGAATAAATAAATAAATAATAATAATAATAATAATATTGTTATTTTTATAATTGGAAGTCTCATGCCACTAATCCTCAAGATCAAAACATAAAGTTCTAAAACTGGCCTAAAAAAGTCCTTATCAATGATAGGAATGTGTGGCAACATATGACACATCAATCAGAATCACAGTTTAGAAGTTATAACCGTTTGAATCCACAACCTGAAGTCCTGGTCCACTCTGCCGCGGCTTGGCCCACTCCACTCTGGCCTGGCCCACTTCACCATGTCCTGGCCCGCTCTGCTGTACCCTGGACTGCTCCGCCGTGGCCTAGTCTACTCTACTTTGGCCCACCGTATCTCTGCCACCCCACCTCACACCATGCGTTTCCCAACTCTATACCACCTTTCAGCGGTGCTCCACTGTTGCGCCTCTTCTAGCACCTAAAACTAGAAATCATTGTAGATCTATAATCTTATCATCAAAAACTTCACAAATATAAGCTTCTCTCAAAGTTCAGATGTTTTTTTGATGTGTCAAAAAGTTTATTATGAATAACAAAAATAAAATATGAAGAACATAAAGAATAAGCGATCCAGAATTGAAACGGTCAATGGATGTGTTAGTATGACTATTGAAAAAGGTTTTCAAAGCATTGGAAACAACCAGAAATCAAATTGGACAGCTAAAACTTTAATCATGGGATGTATAATCCAAAAGAATAATCCTACAAGGATTTTGGATCCATCACTGCATTCACTTTTCTTTGAACTAATCAGATATAAAGTTTCATTACAATCTGTCAAGGATTCAGTGTCGATTTTTCAATCAGAAGGAGAGGAGGGTCTCTTTCTGGCCATTGGAGGAAATGAGACAAACCCTTGTTCATTTCCTTAAACACCTATTTATAGAATTTAATAGGTCTCCGGCCAATGGTCATGGGATCCAAAAAATCTCGCGCCCTCTCAATTTATATCATGCTTAGGTAAAACACAATACAAAAAACTCAATGGTGATCTTAGATTACCAATCCGAGTCCTCGTTTAGAAGTTATTCGATCTAACATCTAAGATAAAATAATTTTATTTAATAATTTTATTTATGAAATCATCCTCCATGGATTTTTTTACAGAAGACCCATGCCGAAAAAAGTTATGTCTCACCATGGGTAAAATCCACACTCCAGACTCAATCGTGACCTCATATTTATGATTCAATATACCTTTTATGATATATCCCATTTCCATCACCTGAATAGTATAAAATATACTTAATATTTTTGTATAATTTATTACAAGAACTCTGGGCCTCAGAATCGCACACCGTCTCAGTTCCTGGATTTAGAAATATATGTATAAATATTTAAAAGTATTACAAGAAAAAAAACCAGGTCTCTACATCATTATCTTCTTCAAGATTTTCATCCCCAAAAAGAAAACTAGGGAAGAAACTTGGGATACTGAGCCCACACCTGGCTCTCCCACTCCCATGAACTCTCCTATACTTTTCCATGATGGAACATCACACAAACCAAAGGGATTATCCATCCACATATGGTACGATCCTATTGATGATGTGTGTAGGATCACACACGTATCTCCTTAGCTGTGACACATGGAACACATCATGAACCCACTCTAAATGATGGGATAGGGAAGTTGGTAGGCAATCTCACCAACCCTTTGTGTGATCTTGAACAACCCAATGAACTTTAGGGATTTCTTTCCTTCCCAGTTGAAAACCAACGCACAAGCCCTCAACATATCCTCTAACACATGGATAGTGTACCCAATCTTCCCATCAGTCTGGGGGTGAAAGGATGTAATCATCTATATATGGCATCCAAATTCCTCCTAAAGGCCTCTCCAAAATCATGACATAAACCATGCATCACGATCAAAGACAAACATCAAGGGAATATCATAAAGGCAGATGATCTCCCATACGTACAACTACCCTAAACTCTCCACCGAAATCTATTCCCTAATCACAATAAAGTTCGCCGAATTTTTGAGTCGGTCTACTATTACCCAGATGGAATCATGGCCCTTCGATTTGTGTGAAAGACCTATAACGAAGTCCATGGATATGTTATCCCATTTACACTATGGGATTTCAAGAGGCTGTACAACCCATCAGAACCTGGTGCTCAGCCTTCACTTACTGATAGGTGAGGCATCACGAGGTGAACTCAGCTACTCTCTATCTCATGTAGGACAAAAAAAATTACCGTTGAAGATCACTATACCTATTTCCCACACCGGTATGTACAAATAAGGGAGAAGTGTGAAACTCCCGTATCACCTCCTCCCGCATCGCAACTAGAACCAATACTTACCCTGAGAATGATATCTCATGATTACCTCCTTTATAATATCCATATGGTGTGTTTCCTTTGGATATCTGAGTCATGAAAGATCTCAAAATTGATTTCTCACAATTGAGACTCTCTCTCGCATGCTCAAGAAGTGAAGGAGTCAACACCATTGATTGAAGAGAAACTGTACCCTCCTACTCCAGTAGGGTCAGCTATAGGGAAGCTAACTACTCTGAAACTTCCTGCACTAGGTGAGGCTGAGACTCCCTATTAAGGGAATATGTGAAAATGTTGTCCTTTACTATAGTATAGAATATCTTGAAGTTGTAGTACTACATGAAGATCAACCAGAATCACCGCCTCAGGTTCAAATCTCTTTGAGTGAAGATGTACCTAGGACTCTAATGGTCTGTTCATACCACAAAGAATTCTCCCAGAAGGTAGTGTATCCACATCCTCAGGGAAAATAATACTTCTTACAGCACCAAGTAGTGAGTAACATATTACTATTCATGAGGTCTCTATCAACTTGACCTATACTTGATAACTATTGTATCAATTTTGATGTTGAGAACACAAAGGTACCAACGAACAAGGAAGGTGAGTAAACTCATCCAACCTCAAGAATCTAGACATGGAAAGAATGTGGAATACCCCAAAAGTATTAAATTCTCTTGGAAGGAGAGTAATAAAAAAACTAGGAACTCCTCAACACCCACTAGTGGCATCCCAAACAAAAGGAGGTCAAGAAGAAAAACTCCATTAGTAATGCTAGGACCTGCTCCAACACTCCACTGCATATCCCTACCATGAATGCACAAGTTATAGGGAATCATTCACCAAAACTCAATACTATCCTCTTTGGGTGGCACTAAATATCCCTTATGGTTTTGATCGCATCATAAAAACATGTCTCAGTGGGGGAAGGACCCCTCTTGTGCATTCAAAGCTACGTCGAACAACACTAACACATGGTTGCACTGATGCCCTACATCACCCTAGTAAGACCTCAAGAAATAAGTATGGAGAAAAGAGAACCTCACATAGTGTCTAAAAAATTCTACTTCAAAAGGTTGAAAATACATAGATCATACCTCTTATCATCTCACACATTAGAGGATCATAGACATCAATAACATGCAGCTGCCCACGGCCCCGACCGCCAGCTCCCTGATCATGACATGGGCCACCTAATGGTGGTGGAAGGATCTTGTAGCATCATCCACCAACCAAAACTCCTCCAGATCCTTTTCCCGCACCTAATCCTTAGGAACCACCTTGTACCCTCCTGGGAGATCCCTAATCACAACATCATCTCTGTAGTGGAGGTTCATTTACTATCTACCTAGGAAGATCAGTATGTCTGGTCGGGTAGTCTCATGCCATGTGACCTCACCTATCACAAGAATAACACCGGCCCTTTCTGGGATGTCCTGATGCTCTATGCTATCCCATACCATGTTCCTGAGTCTGATCATGGGAAGATCTCCTACGTTGAGGCCCTACCAACTGACGACTGCTTGCTATGGCAGATGTCTCAGCTCTGATGTTCCCATTTCCAAAACTAGCTAACTGGTGTTCCACTGACATAAATATCTATATCACCAGTGCCTACTCTAGAACCCCAGTGTAGGTGAGGATACATAAGGGAACTATGTCGACATGGATCTCTCTGCAGAGTCCCTACTCAATCTTCTATGCTCGTAAGTAGCCATTGATGATCATGTTCAGAGAGTAGCATGTAAGGTCTGTGAACCTAGTTGCATACTCAACCACTGTCATCCCTCCCTTATGAAGCTCTAGAAGCTCTTAAATCCTAATGAAGCATAAGTAAGAGGGATAGTAATCCTTAGGGAACATTTTCTAGAATTCATATTATGAGAGTACCGACTCATCATGAATCTAAGTAAACAGAATCCACTAACGTCCAGTTACTCTGTGGAAAATACTGGATGCCAAAGTCACCATATGATTCGTCAGTGATCGAACACGACTGAAGAGGCATACCACTAAATCTTTCCAAACCTCTTCTTCCTAAGGATCTTTCTCACCACAAAACCTCAATGATCTCTAATGTTGGAACTCACAGAGTGTGCTCAAATAGTGCACATTCTCAACCCGATTTGTTGGGAATAACTATTTCTCAACAAGTTTAGTTGATTCTAACTACACACAAGGAGGAAGGGGATCATATTATGGACCTTGAAATGAGGCCTCATTTCACAAAAAATCATCATTATGAACCTGATATAGTATCCCGACTAGCTGTCATTGCAAAGGAATCCTGAATATAATCAAGTAGTATTGCGGTCAAATGAGCATATATATATCAACAATAATGAGGACCTAACTCAAGAAATATATTCAAAGACTCAATCCTATATGATGCATGTACCAAAGTTCCCTGCAAAAAATGTTTCACTATGCAGAGTCGACAAGTAGGTAATCAAGGTCTTGGTGAATGGCTACGTAGACCACCACACCATCACTAGACTTCCTGGACTAAGATCCACTCTAGAGACACGTTGACACTATTTCCCAAAACCCAACCAAGACCTTTTTAGGGAAACATCTGAACAATATCCCAAGGTTGGAACTAGCTCAAATACCACTTTTTCATGACCAGAACCATGCTAAGGATCGATCCACAACTACCCCAAGACCACCTTCATAGGCCATGGGGTAGTGACAAGAACCGAAGGAACAAAAAACTTGATGAGAAATTTTCCTAAGAACCTATACACACACATGAAACCAACTCAATGTAAAAGTGCAGAGGAAAAGTAAAATAATATAAAAAACTACTATATAAGGAAACCAAACATGCATCGACCTATAAACATTACAAGTACAGAAATGTAAATTGAAAGGGAAAGGGAAAAAATAAATGCCCAACTAGAAAAATTACACAACCTGGTAGTAACTAAAAAGTAAAACAACTGATAGAGCCCCACTCATAGATCTTAAGCTACGACCACCAAACATAGTCCAAGCACCTATATCCTTAATCTCTTCTAAAGTCACGATCAACTCATCCGTCTTCTGTATAAGTAATAATATGTGTGTGAAAATCCCATAAAAGGGTGAGTATAAAAATACACAGTAGGATGCCACGAAAAGGAAAAGGGGGAGCAGTAATAAATAAAATTGAATAGGAAAACAATATATAGAATAGGGTAAAATAAAAGAGTACAGCTCAACCCAATAAGATAGTGAAAGTAAACTCATCCCAAACACAAGGATCTAGAAACGACGAGAAGATGAAATTACCATAAAGTCTTTTCTACCTATAGAAGGATAATAGATTAATCCAAACATGAGAAGCTAGACATAGAAATCACATGGTATACCCCTCACGTCTTTGCCTCTCCTAGAAGGAGAGTAACCAAAACCCAAAGAGTGGATACTGAAATTGGATACATATATATAGTCAGTCAAATAATCCCAAACAAAAGAGTAAGGGGATCTCTATCTCACATCTCAACCCATAAAAAGAGTCTCTAATAGTTTCAGAAGTAACCACCATCGATGCCCAGCTTCCCGCATGTCTGTCCTGAACTGCGAGTCAAAGGGGATTAAACACCACACCTCAATACTATCCAATTTGGGTGGGATTGTATCACCCTCATGATTTTAGGATGCATCACAAGGATGTGTATCAGTGGGGGAAAGGACCTCTCTTACTCATGAGTCCAAAGTAGTGTTAAATTACATCTCATCACTGATCTACATAGTCAAGATGTCGTGCCTCAAGGTTGATGACCCATGCCTAGCCCGATTGGAGGATTCCACTCTAGTGTCATTGAGGATCCATGCCTAGCCTGGCTAGAGGATTCCACTCAAATTAGGTTGAGGATCCATTCCCAGCCCGACTAGAGGATGTCCCTCTAGTGTTGTCGAGGACCCATGCCCAACCCCACAGGAGGATGACACTCTGGCATCGTTGAGGAATAATGATCAACCCATCTGGAGGATTCCACTCTAGTGTCATTGAGGACCCATGCCTAGACCAGCTAGAGGATGAAACTCTATTGTCATCAAGGACCCATGCCTAGCCTAGTTGGAGGATTCCACTCTAGTGTCGTTGATGACCCATACCCAACCTAGCTAGATGATGCCACACAGAAGTCCCTAATGTCATCGCATAATCACTGTTCTCATCAGACATCTCTTGAAAGGCATCACAATCGTAACATCTTTCATCATTTATCAAAATCCACTATTAAGGGAACCACCATGTTCTATGCGGAAAAAACACTTAGGATAGACTACTCATATGTTAAAATCTGACTCTAAAAGAAGAAGATATGATATATTGAAGATTTATCAAGTGGTTCATGATGCATATGAGTCCCACATGATGTGTGACCCTACCTCGTATCCTGCCCATGTACCTATCCATTCTTAAGAACTAAACTAATAACAAGTATCCCTAGGAATTCCATTATACTCCCAGAGTACATCGCACATCCGAGAAAAAGCCTAACGATCACATGATGCTCGTCATTGACCTGAAGGAAAAAACATAATTTTGATAACATTCCTCCTCGAATAGCTACAAATAGCCAAATAGATAACACTGTTGTGATCCTTGTCGAAAAGTGCAAAAGGTTGACTATTCATTCACCCAAATTGGACACCCGATGAAGAAATCACATTCTAGAACACTATGAACAAACAATGATTCATGGAGCCTATGCTCTAATTTTAGTTTAAGCACCCAAAATTGGTATTAAAATATCTACATCAATTTCAGGGTTTCAGCACCGCTGACTGTGCATCTATTGGATGTCGTATGCAAGAGATACCTCCAATACCAGAATCTATAAATAATAATAATTATATTATTATTTTTATAATTGGATGTATCATTCCACCGATCCTCAATCCCAAAACATAAAGTTCTAAAAATAGCATAATTTTTATCTCAATTATAGAAACATGTGGATGCAGACAACACATCAAACGGACGCACAATTTAGAATTTATAGCGTTTTGAATCCGCAACTCGAAGGCCCATCTTGCTTCGGCCGTGTCCGGCTACCTTGGCCCGGTCCAATCGCCTCGACCCAGCCCATCCACTATGGCCTGGCTCACTTTGGCATAGACTGGCATGCTCCATCACAACCTAACCTGATCTACCGCAACCTAGCCTGCTCCGCCATGACCCACCGTGGCTTCGCCGCCCCACCGCGCTGGCACTTTGTGCCACCGCCTGCATGCCTCATGTCGCGCACTGCCCGTCGCTCTGCCACCTCACTACGATGCTCCACCACGACACCTCCTACAATGCTTGAAACTTGAAACCATCTTAGATCTAGAATCATTGGATAAAAACCTCCATATATCTAAGCTTTTCTTGAAGATTAGATGTCATTTTGACATGTTAAAAAGTTTATCGATGAATAGCTCAAAGAACAGATGAAGAACACAAAGAATGAGCAATCCAAAATTGAAATAGTTGATGTTCATGTTAGTAGGTCCATTAGAAAAGGTTTTCAAAGTATAAAAAATGACCAAAACTCAAATTGGAAAACCAAAAATTCAATCGGGGGATGTATAATCCAAAATAAGAATCCTACCAAGATTTTGGACCTGTCATTGCGTTCACTGTTCTATGATCTACTTATATCTAAAGCTTCATCATGATCCATCAAGGATTCGACATCGACTTTTCAATCAGAAGGAGAGGAGGATATCTCATCGGCCATTGGAAGAAATGAGATAAGCCCTTGATCATTTATTTAAAAACCTATTTATAGAATTTAATAGGTGTCCCACCAATAGCCACGGGATCCAAACATCCCATGCCCTATCACTTTATATCGTGATTAGGTAAAACACCACACTATGAACTCAACAGTGGAATCAGAATCCCAATCTGAGTCTCCATTCAGAAGTTATTTGATTTGACTTCTGAGATAAAATAATTTTATTTAATTATTTTATTTACAAAATCGCCCTCTGTGGCATTTTCTACAGAATACCCACACTGATAAAAGTTATATCCCACCTAGGGTAAACGCCACACTATGGACTCAACTGTGTCCTCAGATTTTTGACCTGAACTACTTTTTAAGAGATATCCCATTTTTTTCATGTTTATAGTATAAAATATACTTAATATTTTTGTATAATTTATTATGGGAACTCTGGGCCTTAGAATCTCACACCGTCTCAGTTCTTAGATTTGGAAATATATAAATAAATATTCCAAAGTCTTACAAGAAAAAAAAACAGGTCTCTAAAACCATCCAAATGGATTTATACTATGAGAATCCCAACACATCTATTGGTGAACACCATCAACTAATCTACATAGTCTATGGGACCCTCCATCCATAATGAGTGGTCATCACCACCTTGAATAAGTCCTATCTATGTGCACATGAATTCAACAACATGTTGACCAAAAAATAGTAACAAAAAATCACCAAAAAACCTAAGCCACATCATCCGAAACCTCATGCCCCTATGAACATGTTGCTAAATAATGATGGTAAACACTATATCAAGTCATATGAGCCATTCCCCATTTCTAAAAACTTCATTGCCTCAAATTGTTGACCATGTCACCTCAACCTGGTGATCATCAACACCCCATATATCTTAGGCTATGCCCAACCTAACAAACTATATCATCTCAGTCCAGGTGATCAACATCACCTCCATCCTCAGGCCAAGACCATCACATTCCCATGATACAAAACAATTCAATATAATTTAATAAACACACTTGACCTAAACTATCACAGTTGGTTTAACACACTTACACAGCTTAACCATTTGTAGTAGAGATGGATCATGACCATTAACATCTCATATCATTAATCAAATAATTTAAAAGAATTTATTAATTTATTAAGTGTCTATATCAAACTAACCTCATGAGTGTATATATAAATCACCCTCGAAACACTCAAAAAATCAAGGATAAATCTTGGAACCACCTACCTTGTACTAGTTTGCATTTTCTCATATGATATCAGCCTCTAACTTGAGATGAATATGAAGAAAAAAAAATTTCATATGAACACCTTGAAAATAGTGTAAAAGGGAGCACATATATTTAACACTCTATGTGAAAAAATAAATAAAGAAAAGAAGCTAGTGGATTGAAGGTATCATAGAGATGAATCTGTATCCACCAACAAATCAAGGATCTAAGTCGAAACGGACGAGTTACCTCAAATTCTATAAAGAGGGAAAAGGATTCCATCCCTCTATTGTGTGTGAAGATAGAGAATAAAATAGGATGAATGAATATAAATAGAAGTACATAAATTTTGGACATTTTACCTCTTTAAGTGTCCCACATGGTTTTTCTGCATGGTTTGGATAATCATGTTCCAACTGTGCAATGTTCTCTCCCTAAGCACCACACATGAACGAGCCAGACATATAGTTTTCCAAACCATGCACAGAACATGTGAATACCTTATGTTAAAAACTATTGATGTATTTCATGAATGTTCTCCCCCACATGAATGATTTTAAAAACCATGACAGTTCTATAGGTGGGCCACATAGTTACTCTTAGGAGGTCGCACAGTTTTTCCAAACCATGAAACTTAGTCTACAATTTCTCAAAATTGATTTTCCATTCCCCACCATACCTAAAAACTTGAGGAAATTTTTAGGACTTAAAAAACATCTAAAAAAGGATTTAGGTCAATCAAACTCCTGGAATTAGGTTCATAGGTTCAAAAAGAAAGTTAGCCTGATCACTAAACTCAAAATTCAAATAGGTTGGGGATTTTTGAACTGCTCAAAAACCTAGGACATTACAGTCTCCCAAACTTAACATAGCTCATCCCTGAGCTATCAATCCTTACCCAGATATGGTGCCACACAAACCCACCTCATTTAAATCAACTCAGTCTACCATGTTATTAAGTTATAGGTCAACTCTTCTCAAGGTGCTTCCCACCTTAGGAGTTACCTAACTGATTGCTTCCCAAACCAAAACAAAATATATGATGGTCCACCAACCATCATCAGACTCAAAATTCTTCCCATGACACAACACAATCCTTTCACCTCATCAGGTGCTCAAATCATGCCCATTTCACATCTGAAACTCACCACGTTTCATATCTCATTAGATGCCCATATATACATGTGCCATAAATGGGAATCATAATAACCCACATACCATTAGATTATCATAGATCCTACATCTCAAAAGATTCTCAAAATCAATTACATCATATATACATATTCATTCCAATAAAAACCACAATTCCAAGAACCTCATACATAAATCGCATCACATCGATGCCTAGATGCCTACACACCTCACATACAAATACACATTATTTTGATGCCCAAAATCATTCTTAGTTCCAGTGAACCTCATATATATATATATATATCCCACATTATAATAGATTACAACCTACTAAACAGTGCCTGGTTAATCCAAAAATTAAACCTGTGCACCTCATGCACCAAAATCTTCCAAATCCCAAAACAAAAGGAAACCCAATCATAACCATAGTCATGAAATACCACTAACTATAGGTGGATACATGACCTTATATACACCCAGAATCTCCACTATGTGCACCTGTCCTAAATCATTACTACCATTGGCTGAACTCCCTGTGGAGTTTCACCAACTACCAACCACTAACACCACATTTGGGTCCCAATATCTCCACCATGACCTCTGTGTGCAGCTAAATCATGTCCACCAGCTCCTAGAACCACTCTTGTTCCAACCTCGGATCCTTGAGTCTACCATGATCCATGGATTCCAACTATCCAAGAAGGATTCCTCCAGAACCTCTCCAGATAGCCCATCCAGTCACATTCCCGACAATCCTTTAGAAGCAAATCGCACTAGGTCCAAACATACCTTGGTTGCCTATATTAGAATTATACAGCTAAACACCCACTCCTTAGTGGCCTACCTAAATCTCTATCTTGGATGCCCTACTGAGATTCCTCATGAACTCACTTCTAGATACTTGAAGAATTACTACCAAAATCACTTGGTGTCACCACCCAGATCAAATAAGACTGGTTTTTCATATTTCCCTCAGTTATCAGTGCATGGTTGACCACCCATGAAAAGGACGTTAGCCTGAAGATATTCACCTTCACCTTAATGGAATTCTGCAAACCATCCTCGAAACTCTGCACGTTGAAGATATCATATTCCACCATAGAAGGTTAAAATTACAACAAGTTAGTGAAATTCACTACGTAGTCCATTGAAGAAGTATCCCTTTTCTACATATTCATAAACTCGCGGGATCTATCCCCCCATAACATCAATGGGAAAAAGTTATTGATAAAACTCATCTCGAAATCCTTCCGAGACATCCCCTCTTGTCTTAATACTTGAACTTGTACATCCCACTAATGGTTTTTTTGGTCACCTGAGCATATACGTAGCTAGATTCACCCTCCATACTGGGGGTGTCTCAATATGGTCTAAGATAGTCTGGACTAACTCGATCTAGTTTTATATCACCTTTAGTCCTCCCTCACCAAAGAAAAAAGTGGGTGCTGAGTCCAGAACTTACGATTTAGGTACTCCATAGATGGATCAGCTCCCTGAGCTCCCCAATTGATACTCTGTATGACCAGAACCAAGATCTCCCTGAGCTACTCATCAATCCATGGACCAAATTATTCCATACGCAACTGTCCTACCTATACTAGAGCCTATACCTATATCTCATGATTATCCTGGCCCTCTAGGGCCTCATTCCAAGCCTTAGGGGCATCATCCCATGAATTCTCATGTGACACCATATCACTGCCTTCCTGGAAATCCACAAGAACCCATATAGGTGGTATCTTAGTGAAAACCAATCACTTTTTTCAAACAAACAAAAAAGTATATATATAGAAATATCATAGATAGGGAATGTTATAATAGGTAGTGCATATCACCACCCTTACACTCCCCTACTTCACCATGTCACTAAACATCCGACCTCATGGACCCTCACCTACTAATACCAGAGTTAGATTTCATATGTAACCTGAACTCATGTCCCCATACCTACCCACATCGAAGTTAAGAAGCACATATAATCTGAGGGATCTAAGTAGAATTCCACCAAAGAGGCTATAAAGGAAAACACTATTTTATTGACACTTTAAAAAGCTCACCCCTATCTTCATACCCAACTACCCTTATTAGGGTCAGACCCATATATCACATGCATATTGAATCACATACATATCTCATTAGAACCCCATGCACGAGATGGATGAGTATAATGATAGTAAAAGAGTTTAAGTAGTAAAAAACTATTTAGATTCTTTGTTAACACTTTAAACATCCTAAAAAATCTTAGCACAATCCAATTTACCAATGAAAATCACAAGAAAAATACATCATATAATACTAACTGCCTATCATGACTTCTAATAAAATCTCTCTTTCCATACCAATCCAAGGTTCAAAACTCACACAACAGATAACCATCATGCCCAAGTGCACCAATCGAGGATGAAATCAAATCAATTGTAAAATAAAAAGGCAGAAAATCAATTTCATAGCCCTAAAAACTTGGTATATCCCCCATGAATGGGGCTATAGGCACCCAAACATAAGATATATACCCAATTCTGTATATATCCTAGTATTCGGTCTACTATAGCCGAAATAGTAATACCAACTGAAAGAATTCATTTGATACCATTTGTAACCAGTCAAATACAGTTTACATTTAATGGACTGGTCTTATCATGCTACGAGTAAACACCATTGAGAACCCACTATGATATCATTTTTAGACCCCAAACCTAGATTCCACTTTAAACAGTGCTTTGGGCAGGTTGGCTAGTAGGCCTTAGGCATGCTTACCCATATACCAAAGGCTACTGAATAGTAGTGAGGGTGTAAAGACGTGATAGTGGGGAGACTATACCCTTAGGTGGTGATAATATAAATGGTCCATATATATATAACATAGTGAAAAAAGACCATAATCAATGGAATCAAAATAAAACTAGTGGAAGTAATGAATCGATAAACTCAATGAAAGCATGAATACAAAATAATAGCTGAATTAAACAATACCAAAGGAAAAAATACCATTTTTTATCAATACACCATAGTAGGTCATACATGGAAGATAAATAGGATTTCCCATGGCTGACCATATTAGTATATACATATAAGCATATTTAAACCAAAAATGAAACTCCAGCTGATGTAAGAACCACCATGGTCCCTTGACATCTATCCCATGCCAAAGGTGTAACTCGACACTAAGGTCCATCTCCCAAACCCAATACCTTACCTTATCTCAGAGACATAAAGTCTATACTCATCCTGAAGGACCCATGTGAGTGTGAGAATAAATCTTGTTAGGCCACCACCAATGTGTACCTATCTTTTATCCATAATTATGAAATAGTATGCCGAATATAAATAAAATATTACAACATACACATTTAATAAATAAACCACTTCCCTTGTGCTCAAAAACCATAAGGAATAGATCACCTAATTCTTCTATTACCAGTAAAAGTTTGAACACGTACCCCAATTATATATATTTCATAAAACACCTGAATGAATATATATAATTATAGTGGTGGGTATCCATGTATCAACACCCAAGGAATTCCATGAAACAATTCATACCAGGTGAGGTTCCACCTATAATCATTCCACAAACTCTACACACCAATAACCAGAAAGCCAACATCCATACAACACACCTAGTAAATAAGATCCAGGTCCCACAGACCTATGCTCAAAGAGTCCCAAAAATCTCAACAACCTGATGTCCCAAGGCACAACGATATCTGTCCTCCAAATAAAAAGCATCGTCATCTCAAAGAAAATGTCTCGAGGCATGAAGATATCCATCCTCCCAATATCTAGGCCCACAAACTCAAGTATCATGGCAATACTCGTCCACCAACCGATGGTCTCAACACCATCAACTGATGGTCCATCACCATCCACATGGATTTCTATGATGAAAACTCACAACACATCTGATGGTCAACACCATCACCTAATACACATAGTCTACAGAGTCCTCCACCAACAACGAGTGGTCAACACCACCCCGACTGAGTCCTATCTATGTGTACAAGACTCCAAATGTGCATTTTCCAACAAAAAGTGAGTAGAAATTACCAAAAAAACCTAAGACACATCATCCAAAACCTCATGCCATTATGAACGTGTTGCTAAATCATTATGTTTAACACCATCTAAAGTCACATGGGCCATGCCCCCATAATTAAGACCTCGTTGCCTCAAAGTAGTGACCATGTTTCCCCAACCTTCTGATCATCATCACCCCATATGTCTCATTCTACAACCAAACTGAAAAAGTACATCACCTTAATACATGTGATCAAAATCAACTACATCATTGGGCCAAGACTATAATGTTCCCATGTAACCAAGAAATTAAATATAAAAAATTAAATATTGTTTAATAAACACACCCATCCTAAACTACCTTGGTTGATTTAAGCCCCTTACCTGATTTGACCATTTGTAGTAGAGCTACAGAATTCCCATATGAATATCATATCATTAATTGAATAATTTAAAATAAAGGATTAATTTTTTAAGTTTCTCTATCAGACTACCCTCATGGGAGTATATAGAAAAAACCTCTGAAACATGCACAAAATCAAGGATAAATATATTCACCACCTAAATTTTACAATTAGGTAGTTGTTCATTTGATATTAGCATCTAAATCAAGCTAAATCAGAGGAAATTTTGATTAAAAATAAACTCCCTAAAAATAGGTAAAAAGGGATTGCATGTATTTAAAACTCTGTGTGAAAAAATAAACAAAGAAAAGAATGTAGCGGATTGAAGGTATTACCGAGATGAATCCATAGCCAAAAACAGATCAAGGATCAGATTCCGAATGGAGGAGTTCCCTAAAATATTTCAAAGAGGAAAAATAAGGACCTCCCTCTACTATGCATATGGGTGGAAAAGAAAAGAAGATGAAAGAAGATAAATAGAAGGAGGGGAATTTTGGACATTTCACATATTTAATTGACTTTCATGGTTTGAATGCATGGTTTGTCTAACCATGCACCAACCATGTGGTTATCTATACCTAAATACCACACATGCATGAGCTAGGTGAAATTTGTTCCAATTCATGCATAGACTATGAAAATATCCTATGTTAAAACCTATATAGGTCTTGTACGATCGTGCTCCCCCACCTACACAGTTTGAAAAACCATTTCCAGTTCTATAGGTGGTATGTATAGTTACTTATGGGAGGATGTGAAGTTTTTTATAAACCATGAACCTCAATATATGATTTCCATAAATTGACTTTCCACGTCCCTTCACAACCAAAACTCACCCAAAAATCCAAAAACCCAAGGCACTTTCTGGGCCTTAAAACCCATAAAAAAATAAGGCTTTAGGTCAATAAAACTCCCAAAAATAGGTTCTGAGGATCAAAAAAGAAAGTTTTACCACTCAAAAAACTCAAAATTAAAAGAGGTTGGGGGACTTATGACTCCCTAATTTTTTTTAAATTACATGTTCTTAAGAAAAGACCATCCTTTTAAGGCTTAAGTTGTAAACCAAACAAGGTTTCTCAATGAGAAGTTATAAATCTTAACCGAGTACTTTCAATTTTATTTATTCTTATACCACATATAAATATATGGTATCCATTACAAAATAATGAATTAAATATCTTAAATAAACTTAATTTTTATTATAATTATGGAGTAACCATTATCCACCTTCTTTCCATCCTATGAAAAGTGAAAACATTTTTCATGCATAAACACGAATTACCATCTCCACGTAGCAATGTAATTAATTTTTCATTGAAAATTTATTTGGATGGTTATAAAGATGTAACTTATGAATATAAATGATATTTATGACATAATTAAGATTCTATAACTATAATATTATATATACCTACTTATCATCTAATCCGTTGGAAAATGATAATGTCACACGTGCATATGTGTGGACCACCACCTCCATAAAGTGATGCGATCCAATTTTAATTTATGATTTATATGGATGGTAATAAGGATAGATTTAATGAATAAATATATTATATAATAATTATTTTGAAAAGTTGAATTATTATTTACCTTTTTTAATTCCATATGTTAAAAAGTAAAAACAATGTTCATGCGTACATACGACCTACCGTCTCCATGAACAATGTAATTAAATTTTTTATATTTTATGGATGAATATATATATATATAAATTGAATAAATATTATATTAATATAATTATTAAAATTATATAGATCATGGAATAAAGAGTAAGATACAAATACCAAAACCATTGAACCAAAACATATATAAAGAATGAAACAGTTAACACAACAAATGATGATTTTAATAAAGAATTATTAATAAAGAGGCATTAGAATGTTATAAGTGGATCATATATGATATTATAATTATGTATATAGTTCTTATTTTTAATTATAATAACTTAAATTTTATTATAAAATAGGTTGAAATCACTAATGAGACAAATCTAACATAAGGTAAGAGATTTCGTCTCAATTTTCACTCAATTGAGACATATTTGGTATTATACATCTATTTAATTTTATGTAGTGTATACAATTAACCTTAATTAATTTAACATTAATATATATTTATTAATGATGATTAATTATTTAATTTAAGTTTTCAAGTTGAAGGATTTTTAATTTAAAAGTTACCAAAGTGGTAAAAATTTATTTTACAATATCATTTTTTTGGATTGCTCTAATTTTTATTGAAGGAATATTATAATCTATACTTCATAAAATTCATCTATTTTTCTTATCCTTTGAATATTTATATAATTTCCAAATCTTCTTATAACTTTTACTCTCTTTTTCACTAGAATTATAAAAATAAATGTTCAAAATAAAAGTTGATCTTATTTTTATTTTAGTTTGGGTATATTTTTATTCCATGTCCATATTTTTCAAAAGGGTTTTAAAAATTAATTTTTATTTATAAAAAGTATTTAGTAATGAAATTTTAATAAATTATCAAATTTTTAAATGTTTTTAAATAAATATTTCTAATGTTTTTTGAAATATTAATTTTCTACTTATATTAAAATTTAGAAGGAATGTTTCATTTTAATGTATGTGGTGTTAATGGACTATCCTGCCACAATTACCATTTTATGATATTTGGAATTTTCTAAAAGTTTTTAATGGTTTTAAAAATAAAACTATTTAATTAAAAATTATTTTAATGTTTCAATTCCATTTTCATTTATTATTCTAAATACGTAAATTTATTACAAAACATATATTTCTGAAAAATTGATAGTAATATTTTCTCTAATATTAATTTTGTGGTCATTAACTTTATCTTGAATCATTCACTTTATTATGATCATATTTAATTAGAAATCAAAGGTCCCTTAAATATCCATATTCTTTATATCATGGATATTATTATTTCCTAAAATATATACCATATTTTCATATGGTGTTTTACTTTGAATGTTATTTGATTGACTGGGGAAAACTTGATATTCCATATCATTTACTCAATATAGATATTCATTAATAAGGAACATTATTTATGAATTAAATAGATCATTCAATATATAAGTAATAAATTGTACATGTAGTGATAGGTGGGTACCAAATATTATATAGCCCCTTGATGCATCGATAGGTCTCATGGGAAAAACTAATTATCCAAACTTATTAAATTGGGTTTTATGGTGTATACTTACCCATCAGTTAAAATTTCCCGGGGAAAAGGATTGATGGTAAATATATTATGATGTATGAGATCATTATGTATGATTTTAAGCATATCCTTCATCAAGAATTTAGTTATCATTATCCATGATA
This sequence comes from Viscum album, assembly GCA_963277665.1. Classification (NCBI taxonomy): domain Eukaryota; kingdom Viridiplantae; phylum Streptophyta; class Magnoliopsida; order Santalales; family Viscaceae; genus Viscum; species Viscum album. The sequence goes on from OY728138.1 coordinate 1,792,235,000, forward strand.
TTATTTTATTTTTATTATCCATGAATTCATTTCATTCTCAAGTTATTGATTAAATGGAATGTATTTTCAGTAATTTAGAATTTCATATTGATTATAATTAATTTAATAATGATATATTCCTCTATATGTAACCATTACTGAGCATCTAATCTCAACATTTATTTGTTTTCTTTTCCCCAGAATATGAAGAAGGATATTAAGAATAATATCAAGGATTCTAGAATGCTTACTATGCTATTTTTTTATATTTCAAATAAAATATATGAATTATGTTTGTATATTGATCTTAAATACTACAAAATTGATCAATCCTTAGTGATGTGATCCCTTGTATCTTATTCCAATATAATAAATTAAACACCAGATCTGGGTTACTAGAATTGGTGTTTCTATAACCCCAATGCTTTACTTATGTCTAATTCACATAGTTTCACCTTACACATTGGGAGATCCTATAATCTATCTTATAATTTTTGTTAACCCAAAATGGGGTATTAAAACAACATTTATAAGAAAGAACACCAACCTTAACATATCCCTCCTCTCTAATAAATATAGTGTGCAATTCACTCATATCCACTCACATGATGCCTTTACTTCATGCAATCACCTATAAGTGTCTGTAAAACTCATGTGAGAACCTAATGCAATTCCTACCTACATAATCATGTGTCACTTAATCATGAAACGAGAATAAATTACTAGTACATGCCACTATCACATGGTGACCAAATATAATAGGGAGAAAACCTATCATTTTCTCTAAAATGAATTTTTGATCTTAATTTAACAAACTCTAGAACTTCCTTTGAAATTTTGGACCAACAAATTTAGTAAACATTGGAAAACTTCACCACTTTGAACTACCTACCTTGGTCATAAAGCACATCAAACAACCTACAAATGGATTGAAAATAAAAAATAACCCCTTTATATTGAATCACCTTGGATCCAATATTATCCCTCTTTAGGTTTTTTAGTATTATAAAGTGAAATTCAATTCAACAAAAAATTTACGCTACTCCTAGAATGTAGTGAAATAATTCACCTATCATTTAAAGTCTAAGTGAGAAAAGCTTGATGTAGACAATAAGAGTTTATGGGATCATTATATTCCTCAAAACATTCCTCATTCAAGTTCCACCTATATTCCAGAACCATTACACTTTAATATATCATTCCTCATGGATATATCCCACCTGATTTCATACCATATACCCCCATGAATATGATATTCTATATATTTATTCCACTTGTTGATCAATACAACTCTATGTTATCTTTATTTAATTTCACCTTCATTATCCCCCTTTGATAATAAACCCAATATGACCTACCAAACTAGAAACACACTAGATAGATATTTAGATTCCAATGGGGAGAGAGGAATTATATGAACCTTCTCTAATTTATGGAGGTGGATGAACACCAAAGGTCAACCTATGATTCTCAAAGATTAGTGTTTCTAATAACTTATTCATGTTGTATTCCACTTGGAAATTAGTTCCAAAATGTTCCACTATTACCACTACTTGATCCAAATTTTATTTAATGAAGTGATACTAATCTAAATATTCTTGGTACATGAGTGTTGTACTAGATTTTTTGTGAGATCAATCACATTTTTGTTATAAAATAAGATCACCATCAGCTACTTCACCCATTCACCAATATTTCCTAGTATTTGTTTAATCCAAAAAATTTGAGTTCATTCCTTAGTCAAAAATATATATTATATTTCTTCCATATATAGTAAATGGATTTTATAATTCTTACTCAACTATCCCACACATATATTTCTAATAGATAATGCACCACCACTTTGGGATTTTTGATCCACTAGATCACCAACCCCCTCATTATAAAAAATGCTAATAATTCATGATTCTTTCCTATATCAGAGAGAAAACCAAAATTCAGAGTACCTTGGATATAACTCATGATTTATTAAACTACCATGTGATTCAATTACTTTTAATTAATTTGTAAATGATATTTTAAACATGATTCCAAAATAATATCTGGTTTTATTGAAGTCAAATATAGAATTTTTTTAATAATCCTCTTGTATAGGGCGGGATACATATATTTCCCATCATCATAATTTCAAATATTTGTACCAAACATAATAAAAGTTGACATTGGTTTGGAATCATGTATATTTAACTTATTTAGTAGATCTCTAGAATAATTTTCCTAAGAGATGAAATTGTATTCCTTCTTTTTTATCACCTTTAACTCTAAAAAATAAATGATTTCACCAATCATAGACATTTCAATTTTTATTTATCAAGGTTAAAAAAATATTCCATGGATATTTTCTTGAATCCACCAAAGAAGATATCATCCATATATAGAATCACCTAAAACTAGTTTTCCTTGGACATATTCACATAGAGGTTATGGTTGAAATCACCCATTTTAATTGAATCTTCATTAAATATGAATCTATCCAATCATTCCATGCTTATGGTGCTTAATTCAGACCATATAGATCCTTTTTCAATATTTAGAACTATGATTTATCATTTCTAATAAAAATACCACTATTTGATCAATAAAACTTATTCTTTTAGAACTACATTTTGGAATTCCATTTCAACATCCATATGATAAACTTTCATCTTCTTTGAATTTCTATAGCCAAAATACACTAAATGAATCTATAAGTGATACTAGAGAAAAAAATTCTTCAATATAGATTCCTTCAATCTATTCATAGACTTTACAAACCATAAACACCTTGTTTATGTTCACATTTCTATTCTCATTGAATCTATTCTTAATGATTTACTTTGTTTTGATCAAATTTTTAATTTTGGCCTTTAAAGAAAATACCAATTATAGTTTTCACCAATATGATTTAATTCTTAATTCATGGATTTAACCCATGAATTATCATTTATTACTTATTCAAATGAGTTCGGTTCCACTATTTACATTTAATGACTCTAATTTATGTAGTTTTATTCTTTGAATATTTATATATATATATCTGGATTTTACCATGGAGTTAGCACTATATTTGGGTGTTGCAGGACCCTAAAATTAATATATTAAAAAATATTAATATATATTAAAGAAATATTGTGTATATTTTAGAAAAACATTATTTTTCTATTTATTAGGACATTATATGGGAAATTTTGGACCTCTATTTTTTATTAAATGTGGGGTTTACCCTAGGCGTGGCATAAAGTTGGCCAGCATTGGGCATTCGGTTAAAGGCGATTGTTGGAAGGTGCATTTAGTAAATTAAATAATTTATTTATTTAATTTACTTTGATGACCTAAAAACTAATCCCCTATCTATTTATTCTTCATTATTGAAAATATCCTAGGTTAGTCACATAATCATAGGAGATTTGAGAGGAGGAGAAGGACATCTTTGTTGGTGTTGATAACCCGAGAACGTGAATCAATGATAACAATCAAGGAGAATCATGATATGAATAATAAACACAATGGAAATTTCTCCATCATCACCTATATATGTGTTATTAACCAATTATAAATCTGTTATTAAGGATAGGATTGTTATTTTTTATATTTTTACCCTTTTATTTAATTGTTAATCATTGATATCATATCTACTTATTTTTCTATTATTTCCCATATTTTCATGAGCCTGATTTTATTTGGTATTCTTGAACCAAATTATTTATATTTTTTGAACCTATATTTCATACCCTAAGTATCTAAAATTTATGATCATAGTCTAGGATCACATTGGGAAATAATTTTTTTTTTCACTTCATTCTTGTTCTTTTATCCTTACTGTTCTTTTCATTATTTATCATTGGCTAAAATGGTTGCGTTTTGATATTTCATAGTCATATTCAAGCACAGTAGAACCCTCATATTCATTACTATCATGAAAATAACTTATATATTGATGTATTTTGGATGAATTTAGATATTTTTAAAGGGCATGGGTGATTTATTTGTGGACCGATACCCCCAAAAGGCAATAGGAGGTGTGGAAGCTACGAATCGAGATACTAGAGATCCAATTTACAACCATCAGAGGCCAAAAATAAACAACCATAGACCTTTTCATTTGATCTTAGATATTTGGGGTGAGTTAAATGGTGAGAATGGAAGAGGAAATGACAAATCTATTGTCCTCATGAGGATTTTGAGAATGTGGAAATTTCTGAAGTACCTGGTGTGTAGTTTGGAGAAAGACACACCATGTGGTCCTCTCTTGTGATGGATAGGGTTTACACCTAAAGATAAATATCACATGTTGGTTTTCATGTCACATGCTATGTGACCCACAATTGGTGATCAAACATGTACCTCAGTGTACACAGGCATCACCAGGTATATGGGCATTACTAGATTACCCATACACAACTAGATACACATGCACAACTCGGTGAATAACCCTGATCATGATACCTGAATACAACCAAAATACCTGGGAATGACCATAGAAGACAATAAGAAAAAATTAAAGTACCCTAGAATGTCCATTGTACATGGGAATGGGCTGGAGGACATGGGTATACTTGGACTAACAAATACACATTGTGTATTTCCTATACATATGGCATGATTTTTATAGAAAATTATACCTTGTGTATCTCATTCTTAAGGACTCGTATTTGGGATTTAAATTAGCCTATCATGAGTAATTTTCTATGTAGGACATGATGGTAGAATTCAATTTGGAAATAGAGATATAAAGAGAGGTTTTATGAGTGGGTCACTTCTTTGAACAATGCTTGGATAATGGTAGTGATCATATTTGTTGATCAGAGAGATTCAATGGTAGTAATCCCCTATCACACCTAGGCATAGTCCCCCAAACACTTTATATAGGTTGGATAAGTACCCCCATAATCTAGAGGGAGTGGTTCCTCTATCTATATATTGGAACTCCCCCATCATTGTGCTCTAGTGGGGAAAATTTTCTCTACTAAAGTTAGTTCTCCCTTAACTATAGAGCGTAGTGGCAAGGTGTGGTCCCTCCACCCTGATTCTTATGAGGCTGTACATGGTGTTCAAAATTAGAGATGGAACTTTGGGATATGAAAGATAACTCATCATTATTAGATAGTAATGAATATGGATATCCCCTTTCTCTCATCATTTGGGTTTCTTATGAGCATATCTGATGTTTGGTTTCTCTACCCTCTTACTTTATGGGTTGAGATGATTGTTTCTTTCTATTTATCCCCCCTTGGTTTTTAGGACATCCGATTGGGTATGTATATATTCACCCATATATGGGATATGCCTGCACATGTTTTTTATTATATATATGATAGGTAGATTGGAAGCGACCTTGTTAGAAATGGTATTGGAGGATAATAAAGGCACTTGGAAGTACTAAAAATGTTCAATGGTCAACCTTGGAGATTTTGAGTTGGGATCTCTTCGGTTTTCCATTTTCTATTAGTTTTCAGGTTGGGACCCTATTTTTGGTTGGGTGTGTATTTTTACCCTTATATCATTTATATTCACTTATTTTTCTTTGATTTATTTCATATAGGTTGTTTCATTCATTTTTTATAATCTAGATGATTCAGTATTTTATTATATCTCTTTACTATTTCATAGAGATAGTTATGTGAGTGCATACATGTACATTAGGATAAGGCCTCCCATTTTAGTAATATGCCTAATCGGTGCTTGTCTCCAGCAACTAGACTATTATAAGTGGGCTTGGGGTGTAAACATGGGCTTACTACCTACCTAGGCAGGGTCCTGGTAGGTCAGGTCATGATAGAGTGGTATCAAATGTGGGTTGTCCTTTGGGTTGGAGTTTGGAGTTGAACATGTCACAAGGTTTGGTTTGGGAACTTAGGGAAATGATGTCAGAGTTCCTGAAGTTTGGATCTTAGGGCGGGGAACCTAGTTATGTTATAACTACCAATGTATCCATACACCGAGACTCTGACTACCAGCCCATCAAATTAGAATATTGAGGCACCAGTTATAGGGAAACCAAGGGTAAACGAATCACATAGGATTGAGTATTTTTACTTACATATACTGATTGATCCAGACCCCTAGATATTCTTATCTAATCTTTGTACATCTTGTTAACTTTTAGGATTTCTATTTTATGATAGCTAGCTAGGATAACAATACAAGTTTGTAATGACGACCAGTTGAATGATGAGGCCCCATTTTAGGGACCCACTCATGAGGTGTTTCCTCTAAGAGAGTATAGAAAAGTTCTTCTTCCTATTGAGTAGCTGATATATACATCATTCTAGGATGATGATTCACATAGGCTTAACACATTGGGTGAGTTATATCAATATAAAATACTCCGGTTTCATAGTGAGATAGACCCTTAGGCGGTGGCAGATTTGTTCAATGTAGTGGTCTGAGTTTTCCATCTTGTTTAGAACTTAAAAAATTAGATGGTTATGCTCGTGATCATACTTCTTCATGGATTAGTGGGGCATTGGTGGGGTCTAATCATATATACCCCTGATGAGATAACTCTCTCATGGTAATAATATTAGTAGTTTTTCCATGATGAGTATTACAATTCAATATTACACTCTATATCGATCCAGGAGGTTCTTAAGATGTAGTTGGGTGATATGTTAGTTAATGAGTATGAATTGAGGTTTACTGAACTCACATGATACTCTATTGATATGGTGAGTGATTTATTCCTTTGGTCATGGAATTTTGAGTAGGACATTCATAGATACATATGTTCTAGCATGCTCTCCTTATATATTGTAAATTATGTTAGAGTGATAGAGAAAGAATTAGTTATAGAGAACTTTATAGTAGTGTGATTCTAAGAGAATGGGTCCATAAGTGGACATCATGGGTTGATTTTTTTGTATTAGCTTATAGTCATCAGTCTTCAGGGTATAGGTTTAGGAGTCATACTCATGATTTTACTCATACACATAGATCAATCGTGCATAGTTCATGTAGAAGGTCTAGTTGGCTGGAATGTTATGATTCTATTCTTGTGATAGGTAAGGTCACATGTATTGAAATTTAATAACTAATCATACCTTATATGGTGGATATGCAGTGGATGAGTCTCCATAGAAGATGCAACATCATGATCATATTTCTCCCAGGCATGTCCCAGGAAATCCCTAGGGAGGGAGTGCTGATATGGGATAAGGTGGATCTCTAGAGGGAGGAGATGAAAGAGGAATATGAAGCTATGACCTACTCCCACCACCACCACTAGGTGGACTAAGATAGGATTATAAGGTCGGTGTTAGAGGGTACAAAACAATTTTAAGATATATAGGGATATGATTAGGCTGATCATGAGACGATTCAAGGTATTATCTATGTATTATCTACTTTGGGTATAGTACTGACATAAGAATGAGTCATTCCTTTGTCTCCATATCCATTATACAAGAGCTAAATCTTCCTTTTGAGTATTTGGCTAGTCAACTATGGCTAGAGGTTCCTACTAGGAACAATTATTCTATATCACACATCTGTCAGCAGTACATATTGGTGATCATTGGAGAAATTTTACAATGGGACCTATTGTATATTTTGATGAAACATTATGATGTTATCTTGGGTATGGACTAGTTTCCCATGGTTCATACCTAGAGAGAATGTCATCACGAGAGAGTCATATAATTATGCATTGTTGGGAAGATATTATCTACCATAGGTGAAATGAATTTAATGTTTGAGTGAGTGGGGTTTTCAAGAAGAAAGATGTAACCTATCACCCATTAGTTAGTGATTTAATCCCTTAGTATAGTGGTATCTTCAATAATTTGGATTCTAGTAGCAGTGGAAGATTTCATGGATGCCTTTTCTAAATATGTTTTGGGACTACCTCTGAGGGGAGAGATTGACTTCTGCATTAAATTTCATCCCGATACCGCACTGATATCTTTTTTTGGATATCAAATAGCCTATATTAATAAATAAGAGATGATGGTGCAATAAGAAGGACTTTGAGAAAAGGGTTTTATTAGACCCAGGGTGTCCTCCTCAGTTGCACTAATTTTTTAGTGAAAAAGGTGGATATAATTCTAAGGCTTTGTGTTGAATATCATCACCTTAACTAGGTAAAGATCAATAATATGTATCCCTTTTTAATGATCGATGACTTTTTTGACCATTTGAAAGGTTTGAGTTGGTTTTAAAAGATCAATCTCAAGTCTGAATACCATTAGTTGAGGGTTCATGAGGAAGATATTTTGAAGAAATTTTTTTGATGTCACTACTAGAATTATGAGTTTTTGCTAATTCTTTTTAGTGTGACTAATTCCCCCACTATGTTCATGGAACTTATAAACTGAATCTTACATCCATACTCGAACTAAGTCATATATTTCTTTGTCAATTCCATTATCATATAAACAACATTAGATGAGGTGTATATAGAGCATTTGAGGATGCTACTAGATTTACTATAGAAGAAAAAACTATACAATAAGCTCTCAAAGTGTTAGTTTTGGATATGTGAGGTTCAATTTATTGGATAATTTCATATATAATCATGGTTTAGCTATGTATCTGGTGAAGAATGATGTAGTTTTTTCATAGGAATCACCATGGAGTGTGTTGGAGGCATGAAATTTTCTCAGTTTAGTGGGGTACAATCAGAGGTTTATGGAATAATTTTATATGATTGTATCATGTTTGAATTCCTTGATGTGGAAAGGGAATCCATTTTCCTGGACATAGTAGTGTCAAAGAGCCTTTGAGGAGTCGAGGTAGAGGTTGACTAGTGCCCTAGTTTTGAGACTACCAGAGGAGGGAGTTGAGTACATGGTTTTTTTTGATGCCTCTAAAGATAGGCTCAAATGTGTGTTGATATAGAGGTAAGTAGTCATAATTTTTGGGTTGAGGTAGTTGATAACCCATGAGTAGAATTAAATGAACCATGACTTGGAGTTGGAACCATTAGTCTTCACCCAGTATATATAGAGGCTTTATTTTCTAGGTGAGTGTTTTCATGTTTTCTTAGACCACCATATTTTCATGTATATCTTCACCCAGAGAGATCATAACATGAGAAAAAGGAATTAGTTGTTGTTATCAAAGGAATATGGATTCGAGGTTATATATACTCTAGAGAAGGAAAATGTTGTGGATTATTCTTTTAGTATGAAATATCGTTCTCATTTATTGGAGGAGGCATCAGAGTAGTTAGCCTCATTGGAACTGAACCTGGTGGAAGATATGGGTATAAAATACCTTCAGTCAATGGTAGTGAATCCAAAAATTCTCTATCATTTGAGATAGGAACTATTGGGAGATGTTGAATGTGAGGTTCTACGTAACTAAACATCCTTAGGGGATGCACCAGATGGGTTCTCTGATAGAGGGAGCATGCAATCCTTTTCTAGGTATGGAAAGTAGTTCTAGTCACATTTCAAGTGGAGGTATTGAGAGAGTTTAATACCCCCTTGGGTGTACATCTGGGTGTGAAAACGTTTTTCATATACCTTTAGTGGCAATTTTGGTGGACTAGAATGATATGGAGAATTGTCAAGTTTGTTTCTCAGTGTCTCATGTGTTAGTAGGTAAAGTCTAAACATCAGGTTTCTGTAGGGTTAACTCAACCTCTAGAGATCCAATAATGGAAGTGGGATAACATATCAATAGATTTTATGATTTTTATTCTACTGATAGTGAGAGTTCATGATACTATATGGGTGATTTTTGACTGGCTTACCAAGTTGACACAATTTCTTTCCATCAAAGATTAGAGTTTGGTTTATAGTTTTGGACAGTTTTACCTATATAATATCATCCTAATTCATGGGTTACACATGATAATCATATCCAACAATGTTTCTTGGTTCATTTCACAGTTCTGGAGAAGGTTTTAGGTGGATTTCATGATAATGTTATGAATGAGTATAGAATTTTATCCCAAGATAAATGGACATACCACACATACCATCCATGTGTTGGTGGATTTGTTGAGATCCTATGTGTTGGACTTAGGAAAAATCTGGTAGGATAAATTTACATCAGTGGAGTTTATTATAATAATAGTTTTCCCTACACTAATGGTTTGACACCTTTAGAGGCCCTATATGAGAGACCCTGTAGGTCATCCTTGTGTTGGACTGAGATTACCGAAACATCTCTTATTAGGACAGAGCTGGTAAAGGTGATGAAAAAAAGGTTTAGGTGATCCAAGAGCATATGAGGATATCCCATATCCAATAAAAATATTACATGTACTAACATCATAGAACTTTGGAGTTCTAGCAGGGAGTCTGTGATTTCTTGAGAGTCTCCCCATTATGAGGATTAGAAATATTTGGTCGGGGAAGCAAGCTATCCATAAAGTTTATTGGTCCATTCTAGATCCTTCATTGGGTTAGAAAGGTTAATTATGATTTATCCTTACCCCCATAGTTGGAATGACTGTATGCTGGTTTCCATATGTCACAGCTGAGGAGATACGTGAATGATCTGAATCACACCATTGAATGGGTCGAGCTGGACATTGGGGATAGTTCAACTTACTCAAAGTAGCTAGTGGCAATTGAGTACCACTAGGAGTGGATCCTTCATGGATAGATTTGGCAGTATGGGAGCATGAAGGAGAGCTCTTAGGAGTGTGAGAGCCAGATGTGGGCTCAGTATCCCCACCACTTTGTGTAGCTTGTGCCTTTTAGGGTGAAAATCCTTGAATAGGGGAGAAGGTAATGAATCTTTTTTCTATAGTTTGATCATTGGAATATTTCTATATATATCTTTGGATTTTACCTAGGATTTGGTACTATGCTTGGGTGTTGCAGGACCCTAAAATTAATATATTAAAAAATATTTATATATATAAAAGCACACACAAAAATATTTTAGGAATAAATGGGTTTTCTATTGATTGAGACCTCATATGGGAAATAAAAGACTATGAATATTTACGAAAGATGAATTTTACCCTAGGTGATACATAAAGTTGTTTGGTGTCAGACATTCAATTGAAGATGATTATTGGTGGGTGTGTTAAATAAATTAAAAAAATTATTCATATAATTTACTTAAATGTAATAAAACCTGATACCGTATCTATATATTCTCTATTATGTAAAATATCAAGGTTTATCCATATAACTATGGGAGATTAGAGAGGAGAAGGAGATCTCTGTTGGTGTTGATGACTTGAGAACATGGATAAAAAACAATGATCAAGGATAATCATGAGATGAATGAAAAACATAGTGGAAACTTCACCATCATTTTAAGAAGATGTGTTCTTCACCAAAAATTGATCCTTTCTTGAGGCATGGATATTTATTTTTTGTATTTACACCCTTTGATTTAATTATAAACCATGTAATCCTTATCTTCCTATTTTTTTTCAATTTTCCATTCTTTTCATGAGCCCAATTTTATTTGGTATTATTGAACCAAATTGTTTATAATTGTTGTTCGAGTACTTCATACCATGTGTTTCAAAAATTTATAATCATAGGCTAGGATCACATTGACCAATGATGATTTCTATTTATTCTTACACTTTTCTCCCTACCATGATTTGTGTTCTTCATTGTTGGCACATAAGGTAATGATTCGACATTACCAGGTTGGATTCGAGAATTCTCGAACCATCATATTCATAAATGCTGCGAAGAAAACTTAGAGATTATTGTTTTGTGGTTGGATAAATTTATTTTTGTTGATACAGGTGAAAGATTCATGGATTTGGACCCCCAAAAGATAATGAGAGGCACATAATCTAAGTCTTGGGAGATCGGAGATCCGATTTCTAGCCACCTGAGGCTGAAAATAAAAAAATAAAGATATTTCCCTTCAATTTCATCCACTTGGGGTGATTCAACAGGTGGAAAGGGTGGAGGAAATGGAATATTACGCATCCACATGATGAATATAGGAATCTATAAATTTAAAAAGCACATGAAATGTAGTTCATAGGAATACATTCCATGTAGTCCCCTCCAACGACAGATAAGGTTTATAAAATGAGATAAATATCACATAACACATGACATGTCACATGTAATTTGACCCATAGATGAAGAACCAACATATAAATCAGGTTATATGTGCATGACCAGGTACATAGGCACAACTTAAGTACCTAGACATGGATAGGTACACTGGAACGACTAGGTGCACATGCACAACTAGGCTACCCAAACATGACTAGAACACTTGTCTATGACCAGAGAACATGGGAATGACCATTATATGTGAGAATATATGGTGTATATGGGAATGGTATAGAGAAAATGGTCATACCTGGACTAACCAAGACAAAATTTTTATTTCATATACACATCATATACTTTTTCTAGAAACTTCTATCTTGCATTTATCTTTCTTCAAAACTCATATTTAGGCCCATGAGTATCCTATCCTAAGTAGTTTTCTATATAGTTCATGATGGTATCCCTCATTTTGGAAATAGATATATGACACGAGCTATTACAAGCAGGATACTTCTTTTAGTGTTTATTTATCGATAACAGTGATCGGGTTTGTTCATTAGAGAGATACTGAGATTGGTACTCCCCTATCACACTAGGGCATGGGTCCCCCATACTCTTTATATAGGAAGGGGTGGTACTCCCCTATACTTAAAATGGTTTAGGTCCTATATCTATGTAGTGTAACTCCCATATCATTGATAAATGATGAAGATAAGGTCCTCTACTGGAGTTAGTGATCCCTCGATCATGAAGCACAATGGAGAGGTGTGGGCCCTCCACTCTGATTCTTGTTAGGATGCACATAGTGTTTGGAATAAAAAATGGACCATTGAGAGATGTAGGATAACTCATTATTCATATATTTTTGTGAATATAGATATCCCATTTGTCTCTTCATTTGGGTTTCTTATGATCATATCTGATGTTGGGTTTCTCTACCCTCTTTCTTTATGGATTGAGCTGACTGTTTCTTTCTATTACTCCCCTATTGGTTTTCAAGGAATTATATTGGGAATGTATATAATAACCCTTACGTCAGATATTCCCAAAAGGTTTGTGTATTATATATATTATAGTTAAATGTTTGGTGGCTTTAATGATCCCAGTATTAGAGAAGCATAGTAGTACTTGGAAGTACTGACCATATTTGGTGGTTTTCCTTGGAAATTGTGAGATGAGCTCTCTTCAGTTTTTCTATTTCCCAAATGTTGTTAGTTTGGGACCTCCTTTATGGTTAGGTGCGTTTTACCCTTATATATTTTTTTATTCTCTTTCCACACTTTTATGTATTTACTAGAGGTTGTTTCAAGAATAGTTTTTACTCTACATGTTTCAGTCTTTTATTATATTAATGCACTGTTTCAGAGATCTAGTTGTGTGAGTGTATAGGTACATTAGGATAAGGACTCCCATTTAAGCTATATTACTACTCAAAACTTATCTCCATCCCCTGTCATATTGGAGGTAGGCTTGGGGTGTCATTCTTAGCTCATTATCGGGCCATGCGAGGTCCTGGTGGGTCAAGTAATGATAGAGAGTAGAGCTATAAGATCCACATTTATCATTCTATTTTTTTATTTTTTGAGCTGACCTATCTAAAATTATGTTAGATGAATCTACCTCTATTATACTAATCCTCCTATGAGGTACATATTTCTATTTTTCTGTAACAAATTCCTCTTCTGACTCTTTCTCTTAGTCTTTATCATTCACACCACTCTATTCTACTTCTTGAATTGTATAAAAAATTTAAACATTTTCATCTCTATAATTCTCTACATCTTTCTCCTAAATGGATTTAACATTATTGAAAACAACAATTTTATCAAAACATTATTGTATAATTTTTTATACTTACACTTTTTTGAGTATCCATGAAAAAATCCTTTATTTTCAATATTACCATACTTTCCCTAATTTCCATCTTTGTTTCAGATGTATCACTTATTTCCAAAGACACAAAAAATGATTCAATGGGGGATTCCTTATATACCACATTTTATTATGTGGTCCTCTCTTTCCTTGGTCTTATAAATGTATGATTTTGAGTGTAAAATGAAAATTAAACTGCCTTTTTCCAAAAGTGGTGAGAAATGCCACCTTTAATGAGTAATGTTTTGGATATATTGTTCACTGTCTATTTTATCCATTCAAAAAGTCCATTTTTTTGTGGAGTTCTTACAAATGAATGATCATGATTTATGCCATGATTATCAATATATTTTTAAAACTCAATAGAGGTATAAAATGTTCCATTATCAGCATTAAATGTTGTAATTGTGTTCCTGGTCTCATTTTCAACTCTTCTTAAATACCATATCATGCATTTCATGACTCTATATTTCTTTGAATAAACAATAAACATGCCATTCCACTATAGTCATAAATGAAAAGAATAAGATATATTTCTACATATGTTAAAAATATATTCATTGGTCCACATACATTAGTGTTAACCAGATGAAGAAAATTAGATTACACTTTTTTCTTTGGACAATATAGATTTCATACCATTCTCTCTGCAAGAAGTCATCATATGTCTTTTCATGGAATCTCTTCAATCATGGAATATCCATCGTAAATTTTATCTTGGATAATTTCTCTATACTCTATTGGTGTATGTGGTGTAACCTCTGATTCCATAAGTCCTTTTCTTCATCCACTGTATGAATACATGAATTTTTATGACTATCTAGTTGGTATAGATTACCATTAGTCCCTTTTTTCCTTTAAAAAGAGAGTTTCTAACTCGGTCTTTGATTAGATTATCTTTCTAGTTAAACTTAACCTAAATAATAGAATAAAAAATTTGACTCACGCATAGAAGGCTGTGTCGTAACCCATCCCCAAGGTGCACTTAGGTATTATTTAAGTCATCACCTACCAAATGGGAATTACCATCCCCTTAATCATTAAATACCTATCATTTTCAAAATGAATGGTTTTATTAACTCTACATTTCACATTTTTCTTGATATTTACATTTCCTATAATGTATGATGTACATAGGCTATCGAGAATATAAGTGTTTCTATTCTTTGTTTCTTTGAGAGAAATTTCTACCAAATTATCCTTATTAATTTTCTTATTTTCTTTCCAAAATATTCTAGGTAAAGTAGAGGCATAATATGAAATTTCCAATTTATCCTCAATATACATGGTAAAATTATACTCATCCTCTTATTCCAATAGAGAGTACTTATTTTTTAGAGAAATTTTTCTCAGTTGACATGTATTCATTTTCCTATGAGTTTTATAGTTACTGTTTCCACTTTCTATTTTCCTATAAGAAAATGAATTTATGCCAAAATTTAGAATAATAAAAATAATATATATATAAATTATTTCTTCTTTTAAAAAAAGGACTTGTTATTATTATTCTTTATTTATTTATGAAATATTATCTAATCAAATAACTTCTTCCCTCTTCATAGTTTGATAATGTGGCCAAGGTAGCCATAGAATTGAAACTTCATAAGAGGAAAAATATTTTATCATTCATTCTTTCACATGTTACCAGTGTTTTAATATTTCCTTAGTTTATGAAAGTAATATAAGGATTGATAATTTTTTAACACTTTTATTTACATTATTTTATGTGATCATTTTTCATATTTTTGAGACTTAGGTGTGATTATAGAATCTCCAAACTTCTACTTTTCCTTATTCATATGTATCACTATTGTGAATTTTATGTCTCTAAATCACAACGAATCCCACCTTTACCCAAAGACATGGTTCTATATTCATTCATAATTTTATTGACTCTTTAGAGATTCACTTGATTACTACCATAAATTATCCATATATAAACCTACCAAAGTGAATTCTCTTATACTAATCATAAGATTTCACTACAAGTTCAAGTTTAATTATCAATGAAACAAAATCTTCTTAAAAGGAATCAACATTTTTAGCTCTTCCCTCTAGGTTTGAATTAATTTCATCAATAACCTTAGTCTATTATTAAATTTTATCTTGGAGATGCACTATTTATTTTAATCCCACCTATCTGCTAGATTATTCTTCCAAATATTTTTCTATCCATTTAATCTCTACATAAATCTAATCAATATATTCTTAGTATTATTTTAGTAATAAATTAATCTATATATTATTTTTTCTTTTAATATTTATTTCTTAAAGTTATCCTTGGAGTTCTACTCTGATATAAACAACACATTATAGTCCATTTCATTTTTCCTATTTGGAATCTTTCTTTTCAATAATATCTATTATGGAATATTCTATGTCTAATTTGAATTGAGTATCAATTTCCATGAAATATTCATCATTATAATTTTATTCTTTTCTCACAAATATATTCCTCTAAATTTTACTTCTAGATGAACTTCTAGTTTTAGGGTCTCTTCTAGGAGGGAAGTTTCTTTATAGGTTCTATGTAACCTCTACTTCACTTTCTTTATCATCAATTCTAATTGGTCACATTTTTGTAATATGACCAACTTTACCACATTGTAAATAATCCATGCGTGTCTTTAATTTTAATATAACCTTTACTCTCTTTAATTTTCTACCCATAAGAGAGAGAAGTTCATTATCCACATCATCTTCAAAACTTCCATCCTTAGTGATTTAATTATTCTATATATGTTGGAATGAAATATCCTTACATTACTGACATGATGTCCCTTCTAGATTAACATTCATTTCAAAATCCACAAAACTACTTAATAGATCATTTAAAGAGTGCTTAAAAAGATCTCTCACTTCTAGAGTTTAGACTTTTGGACTGTACATAGGTGGAAACCATCATAATATCTTCTTAATAATATTGATATCCTTTATATCTTCCCCATTTATTTGAATGGATCAAAAAAAATTTATGATTTATTTGAAGAATCTATCAACATTCTCGTATGGTAGAATTTTAAAATCATTAAATTTATTATGCAGGACCTATATATTAAAATCCATCACCTTACTATCACTTGTTAGTACTGAGGCATGAAATGGAAGTTGGTGGTTTGAGGTTTTTAAAATTTTCATCTCTATACCAATGAAACTTCATCATCTCCATTGATCAAAACCTTAGTAAAGGCTCAAGGATCACACATGAATTTAACTAAGTAAAAAAATATAAATAAATGTTTACCTCGTTTGGATTTATTTCTTGTTATACTAATGTTTATCAATGGTGGTCATCACTCAAATGATCAAAGACTAAATCCATATAGATCATCCACGTATTCTTTAATAATTTTTAAGAATGTTGATCATGATTTTTCAGGTGTTAGTGTGGAGATCTGATGAATTCTTTAACATATCAACGATCACCACAATCTCTTTCCTTTGTTCCTTGATGGTGATCGAAGATTGAGTACTTAGAACAACACTTTCTCTATCTAGGATGTGGGAATGGGGAGATATGAGCTCTGAATTTAATGGTAATAAATAGTCCCATGGAAACAAGATCTTATTTTCCTATATAGTGGGGAATAATCACCCAGATAGGGTCTCCTAGCCCCCGTATATATAACACCCACTAAATTAGCTATAAAGTACACATTACGAAAAAAATAACTATGTCATAATGTCATTTATATTTTTATCACTTACTTGTAATATAAAATAATTATATTACTCGATAAAAGTGAGTAATTAAATTGGCTAATAATTATTAAAAATATTAAATGGACCTTGAATATTAAAATAATATTCGTTCATATAATATTTTTCCATGTATTCAATTAATACCTTGTGAATAATTTTAATATATAAATTCAACTCAAATTATTATATACTTGAATAATATTTAATTTATTTATTCATAGGTGGTCAATTATTCTCAAACATACCTCATACCCCATGGTGGGGCACACCATATCCCAAACTCTTATTCAACAAAATATGTCAGAATTTTGAATACACTTAGTTTGTGACCCTCTAGGACCTTATCTTGATAGAAGTGAATAGTATTCATTGACCAAGAGAAGATTCTAGAAACCCATCAAGGCCCCTAAAGGGATAAGGAAAATTCATTCCAATGAAAAAATTTCCTATGAACACACACCATGTAATATAATATCTTTTTCACATGATATCTCATAAAATAGGATTCACAATTCATTCCATCATCATTTATTATTTTATTATTCATTGGAATAACTAGGAAAACTTACCTTTTTCTACCATAGCTATGGATCTAATGAAGGTACTACTATCCTGGTCAACATAGACCAAGATATGACTCCTTTTTTGAAGTGAAAAATTATATATTGATTATTCAATCAATGTCATATAACCAATGATGCACCCAATGCAAACTAACTAGATATGAATTCACTTGCATAGTATTTACTTACTTCAAAGTATGATATCAAATGGTATAAAAAGATAATAATCTCAAGTCATGATACCATTACATGTGTTCTCAAATAGAAACTACAAATGACACCTGAAACATGTGGTGTTTCTATTGGCTGCTTAGCCATAATAATATCATCTACTCAATATCACCAAGTAAAAACTTCATGAGAAGAAGTCTCAATTATTCTGATCCCCCAACACCATATAGTCATACATCATCCATTTCTAATCAGTATGATGTATCTAGACCATATGATATATGTTTAATATTACTTACCTGAAATCTCTATGTTCTCATAATAATAAGGGAAGTACGATAACCTTTTGACTCAACATGTAATCTATGGACATTAGCATATAAATAGTGGATGAAAAAAATATCAGCACTGTTATGGTAAGAATACATCAAGTATAACTTACTATATACATGATATGGTAGCTAAAAAGTGTTGTTTAGTTGGGTATAGAAAACTCACTATTACAACACTACCACTTGCACTAGATCCAAATTTCTAACTATCCTTATCAGTATTCACATGATTGGACCATTCTTCTACTAAGTTATAGATTTTGTCATTGGACATGCCATGCCTTTGCTGCATGGCTATTTGTCTATCTGCGAGCTCACCTCATTGAGTATGAATCTTCATGAGATGATATCCCCAAGTGTATACATTTTTTCCAATATAAAAAATGACAGCTTGGATAGTACCAGTAGTATAATTATCATAATTTATATTAGGATAAAACTTTACTTACTAGGTGAGATTCTAATAACTGGAAAAAATCATTGAATATTTTATATGTCTTCTTTAGCTGTATCAGAAGGCATAAAACACTCAGTATTTATAGATATAGATACCACTAGCTTGAATGAGATTCACCTATTCATTACTTTAGCTTGAATTTGATATTATATTACATTTATCTATAGTAAAATTAGTTTTTATACCCTTATAACTATTATCCTTTCCTCTCCATATAACATGTACATGTCTTTTGTACCTTTTCAAGTAAAATCAGATAGTGTTAATTACTTCCCATGGAGTTCTCTTGGATATAACTAATATTTTCCTATAATAAAGTATATGACTAAAATATCATATCTTTTATATGACATGTAATAATTGATAGATCCATTGTTGGTGCTTATGGAATTATACTCACCACTTTAATCTTTTCCTATGTCTCATACATGTATTCTTAGAGAGATTTCTGCTATATGAAATTAGTAACAATTATCAATAAAATAGTTCAAACTTGTATTTATCAATACCTTTTCAGTATATTTACAGATGAATTGGTCTAATAAATTATTATATCTACCTCAGTATATCCCATTCCCCAGAACTTAGGTTTCTACTTTAAGTCAATATCTGGATAGTTACATTCATTTTGGTCTTAACTAACTATAAGATCAATAGTTTTTTTTCCATATTTTATCAAAAATATTTTCCTTGGAAAACATTGGCACTCCCAATAACCTCTTATAGATACATAGAAAAAATTCATTCAAAAAAATTATTTGATCTTGTTGCTTAATTAAATACAAAATTGGATTTTAGTAACTTTAACCCCTTATTAGCATTGGATGTTGTCCCCAACTTTGTTTTTAGAATTTTATAGATGCGTTCCAAGATTGGTGGTCTTGAAATATAGTTCCCGGTATAATGATCATAGAAATTAGATATGATAAGAAGAATTATAATGGATTTCAATATAACAACTTGGTACCATTCATCTTGCCTGGCCACTCACTGCTCTCTGGATTGATTGTTTGAACTCTCTTTCTGAGATCAACTTCATCGCCACTCACACCTACCGTGAAGCTAACAGGATTATTGATGAGATTTCCAATATGGGTATTTCTCATGCTATGATTTTGAGGGATGATCTTCCTCCTGAGTTACTACCTCTCTATGTTAGGGATGTTAACAAAATTCTATATTTCAGACTTATGTAATATCTTTTTTTATCAATATTTTTTGGTGTTTTGGTCATTGACCAGAAAAATACCTTTCCAAAAAAAAGTATAATAACTTGGTATTACTAATCAATCCTTATTGGTACCATGATTGTACCACCCATGTATAATCTCACCTGAATACCCATCGTATTATTCAAAATAGTAACCCCTTTTACTTTGACTCATGGAATCCATTATTGAATTTTAGTTGATCTTGTCAATATTAGTTTGTTTACATTTACTATTTACTTGAAATATCCATTATTATCAATGAAAAATGAATCCCTATCTGTAGTTAATATAAAACCATTTCCATGATTTTATCTTTTCTATGTAGTATGTGTCTCTGGAACAATCCTTTTTTACAAGCTTGTGTAGAACTTGTTCCTATGCCAACTGTTTGTCCATATCTTACATTAACTAAATCCAAGTGAATATTGTTCCAACTATCTTGAATAGATATGTGTTCCATTTTATAACAAAATTATATTTTACTTGAATACAACATTTATATCATAGGGATTTAAAAAATATCCTATATAAACTTTAGGAAATTAGCTGATATGCACTTTGTTTTTTTATTGTTGCAAGTTTGTTTATATCTTTAACAAAATATTTGCATCTCAAAAGAAATTATTATGAAATGATGGATTTATATCATACTATAACTTATATCATATTAATTTTTCATAACAGTTGGAATATGGTTATGGGATAATACCACTATTTTCATGGCATGCCACAAAAAATAATGGGAGTTTTTACAATGCATATAAGTCTCAACATTGATTTTCATTTTACTTGAATCATAACTCTTATGTGTATAAGGAAATTTGCATTTAGGAATTAATCCATGATACATTTTATTGATCAATTTTAACATGTAAGACACATCATCAATCCGTTTTATCAACATCATAACTTTGATGTATATAAGGAAATGTGCATCTAGGAATTACTCCATGCTACATTATAATGATATATTAATGCTTGGTCAAGATATTATTTGGTACATGGGACCAAGGAAACTCATATCTTCTAACCATGTACATTTCTTAATTCACTTTTAAATCCCTTAAAAAAATTAAAGGAATCTCATGAAGTATGTAATCTTACCACAAGCTTATCTTTGGAATAGTTCACTCTCTGTAGATAAACTAATTCCAAAATATTTTTGGATTTCCTTAAATACTAAAGGTTTATTTTTCCAAAACCAAATAATTAAAATTGTTGAAAATACCTAAGGTATTAAATTCTAAATATTCTAAAACCATACTTGGTATATCCTTGACAACTACTTTTAGTTTTACTAGAAAAAGAATCATATTTCCAAAACAAGGTATTAGAGTCTTACATTTTATATTAATCATGTATTTCCAATGATTTTGTTTTACTAAAACCTTAGTGGATTATAAAACACCACAAAAAATATTCATTCCAATATTGGAATAATGTATCCTTATGTACAAAGGAAATATGAGATAAATGTTTGGTAATACTTAATAACATTTCAATAAGAATCATTAGACTTGGAAACTATAAATTCTTTACTTATCACTACTGAGTTAGGAATCAACCTTTCTTAGCTACTTGGATAATGCAACTTACTTATTATAACATTTCATTTTTTTTACTTGGTTACTTTATATAATGACCTGTATTTTCAACAAAGGTACCGATTATTATTTTTTCAATTGGAATTCCTTAAAGGACCCTATTATTGAGTCCTAATCAAGCCAAGGAGGTCACAGGTGCATCTGAGGTACATTTGGAGCCCAAAGCCTCAAAATGGGAAGAAGGGACTAGGTCACATGGGTTTTCTACAACCATACAACCTAGGGATAATGGTCATGCAACCATTTTTAGGTTTGATATAGATCCATTTTTCATGGTTTGTGCACGGTTAGTCAAACTATGCACCTAACCATGTGGTGTGCCTCAAAGTAGCCACTTAACTGATCAAAATTTGTGCATGGTTTGACGAAAAATGATTTCCAAACTGCATGACTAAGTATTGTGAGGTGAAATTACAATTTTCCCCTTATTTTAACTTAAAAAACCAATTTCATTTTTCTCTCCTTCTTCCTCCAGTGGCTGAAGCAAGGTTTCTTCTCCCATAGCTCAAAATCTTCTCCAAACTAAGTTCTCCTCTATCTCTTTCATATAGTACCTGATCAAATATCCATTGAAGGTGTTGTAATTATTAAGGTATTATCTTCCCTCCTCTTGCCTTTGGTTCAAGTTAATATTTGAATCCATCATACTATTTAGGTGTAAGCTCATTTTTCCTATTTTTAGGGCATTAGATTTTTTCTCAGATCTATTCCAACCTACTCTGAATCTGAGGCTAATATCAAGTGAGGATTCATCTATAGCCTTGAGGTTGGTGGTCACATCATTTTCTGATTGAGTTTTGTTGTCTTGTAGCTATGGCATTATGGTACACACCATCTTTTGCTGGGTAACCCAATTATATTGATTTATTCATGTCTAAATAATTATCAAAACTTTTTGTATACCTATTAATATTTTTTTAGTAATTTAGAGGTTGTACATACCCTATATGGTCACCCCCTGGGTGTGCTTAGTATAATTGGCCATTATGGATAATGGGTCAAAATGATTGGAACACTTAAATAGCTATTGGATTGGTTTTTAAATGGAATTTACCTTAAGAAATAAGTATTAAATGAATCCCAAGGAACCTATTAGGTTTTTAGACCCCTTTTAATTGGAATTTCACAAGCAAACAATTTCCTTGTTTCCCATGTCACCTCATAGTGACCCTATTGAGCCTTATAAATGAAATTGTCATGTTTTGGTAAATTTAATTAGTTGAGTTAAATGAAATTGATAATGCATGATGAGTTTCCTTTATTAAAATTAATTAAATGGAATGAATGAATGAATAATCAAGTATGGTGAGACCATGAATTTTGTTTATTCTTAGTTGAAATGATCATTATGAATTTAAAAGCCTTGGTTTAATTGAGATTGTCTTTTTTTACTTACATGAGAGGTTATGGATCATGTATTATGTTAGGAAAATGATTATGCCTTACTAATATGTGGTATAGATAAAATAGATAGATGGTAGGTAATTCCACATACTATTTATAATTATAATACACCTTTATAGAGGTTGGGATACGATGGTAAGGGGTGTTGAGCATGGATAAGAATCATATACCCTTATATCAGGTGTTGAGTATAACATCTCTCACCAGTGATAATATATATGAATAGGGATTTACACAGCATGTTCCATGATTAGAGTGATGGAATGATGGCTCACTCACCATCCCAAGTGTCATACATGATGTCTCACACTCTTCTTGGGATATAGGGAATGTACCTTATTACTTGAGATTATAGGGTCATTATACTATTCATGGATGTCTGAGTTACACCCAGTCTAGCTATCACTAGTATTCCAGGTATATGGACACTTATATACGCACATACTTGGTTCATATAGGTGGATGAAATATATATAATTATACTATATATGTATATTATTTCTATATATATATAGTGATTGTTCACACATTCATTTCAGCTATGAGCCGAAGCAGGTTGAGCCACTAGGTTTTTTTCCAAAACATAAGTGGCCTGGTTATTTATTTATTCATATTTTATTTATTAATTAATAAATATTTCCTTTATACTATATTTTTATGAGCACTACTTGGATTACACGTAGACACCAATGGTGGTGCCCTATTGAGATTTTTATCTCACACTCTACTTGGGCTGCCTTTGGAACCCAAGAAGATCACCTGTTTGTAGTTATTGGTGATATAAAGTGCCCTTCTACAGGTTATTGATATGTATTTATTATGGTTGGAGATTAGTAGAAGATTTCTAAGCATTCACTTAAAATTCTTGTGGAGAAAATTTTATTATTCATATACTTTTTGTATATCATGTTTGTTTACATGTACCATGTTCCCTTTTTGTAACATCATGCCATGAATCCATGTATCAGACACTTACTTAAAGGATTTTGATTATATTATCAGTTTTTATTTATTATTTATTCTTCCACTTCTTGTCTACGATGTTTGTTTATTTATGCTACCAGAGTTTATTGATTATGTTTGATTATATTATTCTTACGCTATTGGTTATTATTGATTGTATCTGCTATGTCATTCTAATAATAGGGTATAGTCTCCCCAATGTACTACCTTAACACCTTTGTTGCTAGTCGGTAGCCTCTGGCATATGGGGGATGTTCTCTTGAGGCTATGTAACCCACCAACTTTAGGAATGGGTTAAGTGGATCCTGGACTGAGATGTTACAAAGTGGTATCAGATCCTTTTTTTCCTTTGTCTTACTATTTGGGAATTAGATAGGAGAATAGGATTTAAAGATATTTGGAATTGACCCTCTTCCTGGACATAGCTAACCCATGTATAAGGGAAACCCAAATTACCTAGGATGGGTAATTAAATTTATTGATTATTCCATTTATATTTGATATTAATTAACCATTAGGTGACACACTTATTTTATGTTGTTATTAATATTGGTATGATTGAAATGGTATTTATTTACCCTACCTAGATGGAATGATGGATTTGTATTAGTATATTCATCCTTATAGGAATAATATGATTAATATGCCATGCATCTTACAAAGACATGTGTAATTTTTAGCAGGCATTTCCTATGCATATTTTTAGTTCCTAAAGTATGTATTGAATTGTTCTAACACTTATTGTTGGGATTGGAAAAAGTATAATTGATACTTACAGTGTCTTCCTTAACCTTCCAGTGTTTTCCAGAATATGTTAAAGTAGACACCTTAAGTAGTCAATTATGTTACATTGATCCATGGACCATCGATCGTATGGGCTAGAACATGTTATGGTGTGGGTCAAGTGGGTGCCAAATTTTGGTTTATATGGAGTATGGGCCCTTATGGATCAGAAAATGGTAAACCATCTGATTCAACCATTTTAACTGATTTAAATGTTAAAACAAGAACCAATTCGAATGAATATGAATCCTAAATTTAAATTTCCATCTTATATATATATATAACATAAATAATTGGACCCAAGACCGATCTGAGTGGTGGGAATTGGGGGTATCTATTACATTCTTATGTCCTGTTAGGTCTCTTTCTACCGCCTAGTCTTAGCTTTTGGAGAAAGAAGAGAGGTGTAATCTTTTCTATTGGAAGGCATTAAACCTATCCGACCTTATAAAATTCAATCTTTTCAATTTATTAAATCTATTATAAGGCATGTATTTTTAATTGTAGAATTATGAAACCACGACGTCCTCTGGTCGCACACCCTGAAGGCGGTGACAACCATGCTCCTAAGGTGGAGGCCCATGAGCCGCTAGTGATTCCCCCTGAAATGCCACTTTTGAAACCTCTTCTAGTACCAGATATAGGAATCAATGCCTAGTTTCTATAGGTATTTCTTCGTAGGTTGAATTATATGAAAGGTGTTGTTCAAACTTCCCCGATCATGGCTGAGTTGACTAGAGAGTTTCAGTAGTAGCATCATCCCGGATTTTCAGGGGATAATAGAACATATGCTTTAGATCATTGGCTTGAATAAATCCTTTCTACATTAGAGAATCTTGAGATTCCTAGAGAGAGGAGGGTCAAGCTAGTGGATTATATGCTATGGTATGGGATTATTCCAAGTGGTTTTGGGATGTAATCACCCAGGTTGATGAACATAATGGTATAGTCTAGGAAGATTTCCAAACCATCTTTTATGACTACTTCTTTCTCTAGAATCTGAGGTCTCATAAAGCTAGATAAATCATGAACTTGCATCAGGGGAGTATGATAATTATGGAATACTCTACCCATTTCACTAAGCTGTAGTAGTTTTCTCCTACTTTATCTAGATATGATCTTATGACTTACAGATGATTCGAAGAAGGGTTGGTATACACCATAAAGTCATATGTTAATGTTTTTAGGTTGACTACCATTTCTAAAATTGTCAACCAAGCCCTTATAATAGAGTGTAATTTGAGGGAGGATGATTGTGCAATTCAGGGCAGATCGACACCAAAATATATCGGTACTTATTCTTATAGATGAAAGATATGTTTTGAGGATACTCATGGAGTTAGTAGCTGTCATAACCCATGTATATACAATTTATTGATCCTTCACAAGTGTAGGAAGTCTGAGAATACTAAACTTAAATTCTTATGGGACCTAGTAGAGTGCAGAGGCTATGGAAGGATGGAACATATCCTACGATTTTGCAAGAATTTCCCTACAGTTCCTAGAAGGAGGGGATCTAAATCCACCCCATGATCAGGATAAGGGGCTGTAGTATCATGATATGTATGAAATTAGAATACCACCATCCAATCAAGACAAGGTGGCTGTTGAGGAATAGGTAGTCAGAAATTTTATTCCTAGTGCCAGTAGAGCAGTCTTGCTCAGGGAAGTCAGGTAGTGACTTAGGGTCATGGTATCTTCTAGTTACATGTAGTCTAACCTATACCATAGGATTAGAGCATCGAGAATTATAATGTATGAGGTTCTATTATAGTGGCCTCTACTTTAGTTCATGATTTATTTGACACATGCACGTCTCACTATTTTCCATATGATACTATAATGAGAAGTATAGGCCTTGAGATCTAAAACATTAATGGTGTTATGATTCTAAATACACCACGAGATATTCAATTAGAGGCAATTCAACATTGTAGGGACTCCCCCTTGAGATAGAGAGTTACCTCTTCCTATGGAATATTTATGTCCTTGACATGAAATGATTTTACATAATCATTGGGATGGACTAGTTATTTCCCTATTGGTCCCACATTAACTTCTATTGCCGGAGGGTGACATTTACATCACCAAAGGGATGTAATAATGTGCATAAGGGTTAATGGGATGCCAATGTGACCAGAGATATAACTGAGTAGGAGAGGCTAGAAAATATAACAGATCATATCACCGGTCTTTTCCTAGATGATTAGG
Source organism: Viscum album (assembly GCA_963277665.1). Taxonomy (NCBI): domain Eukaryota; kingdom Viridiplantae; phylum Streptophyta; class Magnoliopsida; order Santalales; family Viscaceae; genus Viscum; species Viscum album. The sequence goes on from OY728138.1 coordinate 1,792,262,161, forward strand.
GGTTACTACCCCCTGTCATTCCTCCTTTAGTGGAGTGTTTGAGAGATGTTTTATCTAATGAATTCTCCTTTATACCTCCGGTGTGAGAGGTAGATTTTACTATTTATCTTTTTCTAGTAGTATCCTCAATGACCATTCCCCCTTATAGGATGGAACATAAGGAGCTTATTTAGATCACCAAATAGTTTGAGGGTCTGGAGGATAAATGCTTTAAATTCTCCAACACTTATCATTGGGGTTCACTGGTCCTTTTTTCCAATAATTTGTATGGTACCCTCAATATTTTCATGGATTTATGTCATTTTAATCAACCCACAATCAAGAACTAGTATCGACTACCTAGAATAGACAACCTCATTGATCATCTTTGAGGAGAGAAGGTGTTTTAAAAGATACATTTGAGGTTAGGAAATTACCAGGTTCATGTAAAGTCTTCATACATATCTCACACAACTTTTATGAGTAGGTATAGTCTATACGAGTACTCAATTATTCTATTCAGACTCACAAACACACCATCTATTTTTATGGATCCTATGAATTGGGGTTTACACCCATATCTAGATTCATTTGTGGTAGTCTTTGTTGACTATTTCTTAGTGCATTCAAACTCTAGGAATGACCATGGGAACCATATTGATATCATGTTTAATACATTGATAGAGAATAATTTCTTTGATAAGCTCAATAAATGACACTTTTGGATAAAAAAATCCACTTCCTGGGTTGCATTATATCAAAGTTAGGAGTTTCAGTAGACCCCGAGAAAGTGAGAGCTGTAGTTTCTTGGGAGCATCCCAAGTATGTATTTGACATTTAGAGTTTCTTGTGACTAGCCAAATATTGTAGACGCTTTATCCATGATTTATCATGCCTTTTAGAACCGCTTAAGGGATTGAAAAATAAGGGTGTGAAATTTGTATGGTCAGAAGCTTGTGAAGCATCATTTTAAGAGTTGAAGGGTCATTTTACTTCATCACCAATATTGATTCTTCTAGAACCATGTATGAGATATAATGTATACTGTGATGTATCAGTTATCAGGATTGGAGTTGTTCTGATGTAGGATGAGTGAGTATTCATGTACAAGTCAAATTAGTTGAGGCCTCATGAGTGTAATTACGTAACACATGATCTTGAGCTCGCTGTTGTAGTGAATGCCATATGATATTGGAGACATTTTCTACTTGGAAATAATTTTATGGTATATACTGATAAAAAAATACTCAAGTACATATTTACATAGCGATATTTCTATCTCAAGAAACATAGGTGGGTTGACTACCAATAGTCATTTGATTTTGAGTTTTTCTACACTCCTGGAAAGGGGAATCTAGTAGTTGATGTTCTAAGATGAAAGAATCAGACACATATGGTTCATGAATCCTATGGAGAATGGAAGATCATGGCCTTATTCTCAGAGATTCACATTGAGGTTCAGCTGTAACATGGTCATATTATTCTCTCTGCCTTAATAGTGATGTCTACTCTTCTGGAAGAGGCGAGGTCGAGGCAGTTATCTGATCTCAAAGGACTTATCCTAATGGAAAAAGTTTCAGATGATGATACATCTTCAGGATGGACCATGGATAGGGATGATACCTTATTTTTACATGAGAGTGTATGGGTCATAGTAGACAACATAGATGAGATGATGTGGGAATTCCATGCCTCAACATGGGCAGTTCAACCTAGTGTCACCAAAATGTATTGATACTTGCATAATTATTATTGGTGGCCTGGTATGAAATGTGATATTACTAGCTTCATCACTCGGTGTTCCAGCTATCAGTAGGTGAAGGAGGTACATCAATGTCTAACATGTCTTTTATATCCATTGTCTATTGTTGAGTGGAAATAGGATGATGTTCTAATGGATTTCAGGTCTGTTCTACCCAAATCACCTTGTGGAAATGATACAATGTGGCTTTTATTAACCGTTTGACAAAGTTCACACACTTCCTACCTATGAAGGAGACATTCTCAGTAGATGAGATAGGAATATTGTATTTTAGAGAGGTTATACGTCTTCATGAAGCTCCTTATTCTATCATTTTTGACAGAGATGCTTATTTCACATCATGGTTCTGGTAGGGGTTGTAGAAGGCCTTGGGTACACAGGTGCTTCTGAGAATGACCTATCACCCATAGACCGATGAAAAAATATAGTGTATGATTTACGACCTTGAGGAAATTCTCTATGCATGTGTCCTTGACATTGGGGGTTCCTGGGAGAAACACATTCCCCTCATCGAGTTCATTTTTAATAATATATTTCAGGATACCATTAAGATGGATCCTTATAAAACCTTATATGGTTGGACATTATACCCACCTCTGTGCTGGCTAAAGGTAGGGGAAACTATTCTTAGACTACATATTATTCATAAGACTAAAGAGTAGGTACAACTATTCAAAAATCACATGATGATAGATCCGTCCAGACAACAGTCATATGCCAACAGTCACTGGTGACCTCTCGAGTTTGAGGTTGGAGATTGGGTTTTCTTGAAAGTATCACCCAGGTTTGGCCATAGACTTATTCAGAAGTAGGTTAATCTCTCACTGAGGTTCTTTGGACCCTTCAAGGTTGTGAAATGGATCAGACCAATGGATTACCAGTTGGAACTTTCTTAGTGATATCGATCTATGCATAACTTCTTTAAGGTATCTTAGCTTTGCCAATATGATTCAGACCCATCACATGTCTTTTATACAAATGAGGTTGAGTTGGATGTAGATTCTTCCTTTAAGGAGTATCCCGCTTGCATCATTGATTGAAGCATGAAGACACTATAAGGAAATTCTGTTCATTTGGAATGGGTGATATGGTAGCATGATTGAGTACATAATGTGACCTAAGATAATAAAGTTTATATACAATCTCAATGGACATAACTCTTTGTTGATGATACCTCATTACCCTCAGAAGTCCAACTCGAGGATGAGTTTCTTTAAGGAGGGGAGGTTGTAATGATCCATCTTTTCAAAGAAGGTATGAATAGTTAGTTTTTCAATTTTGATTCCTTAAACGGACCTATTATTGATTCCTAATAAAACCAAGGAGGTCAAGGGTGCGTCTATGTCTTGTTTGGAGCCTGGATCCCCAAAATGGGAACAAGGGAAGGGGCCACATGGTTTGTTTGTAACTATACGACCCAGGGCGCACGGTCATGTGACCGGTTATAGGTTTGGGACATAACCACTTTGCATGGTTTTCACATGGTTAGTCAAATTGTGATCCTAATAATGTGGTGTACCCCAAATTATTAGTGAAATGAGCATGGTTTGTGCATGGTTTGGACAAACCATGTATCGAAACCATGTTCTTATCTATTTTTAGGTGAAATTACAATTTTTAACTTCTTTTAACTTAAAAAACCATTTTGATTTTTCTATCCTTCTTCCTCTAGTAGCTGAAACAAGGTTTCTCCTCCCATAGCTCAAAACCTTCTCTAAGATAAGTTCTCCTCTATCTTCTCCATCCAATATCTGATCTAAGATCTGTCAAAGGTGTTGGACTCTTTAAGGTATTCTATTCCCTCCTCTTTCCTTTGGTAAAATTTAATCTTTGAATCCATTGTGCTATTTAGTTGTAAGATCATTTTACCTATTTTTAGGGTTTTAGATTGTTTCTCAGATATCATATAACCTACTTTGAAACTGAGGCCAATATCGAGTGAGGAGTCATCTATGGCCTTGAGGTTCATGGTCACATCATTTTCCCTTTGAGTGTTTTCATCTTGAAGCTACACTATTGTGGCACAAATCGTCTTTTTTCAGTAAACCCAATTATATTGAGTTATTATTTTATAATTGATTATCTCACCTTGTTATATACCTAATGATACTTGTTTTTGTTGTAATTTATAGGTTTTATATACCTTATATGGTCACCCCTTTGGTGTGCCTAGTAGAATTGGCCATTATGGATAATGGGGATAAATACCTGGAACTCTTAAATAACTATTTTTTTAACGTTTAAATAGAATTTATCTTGAGAAATGAGTATTAAATGAAACCAAAGGAACATATTAGGTGTTTATCCCCCTTGTATTTTTAATTTACAAGTGTTCAATTGCCTTATTTCCGATGTCACCTCATAGTGACCCCATGGAGCCTTATAAATGAAATATTCATGTTTTGGTTAATTGAATGGGTTGTGTTAAATGAAATAGATCATTCATGATGGGTTTAATTTCTTAAAATGTATTAAATGGATTTAATGAATGAATCATCAAGTATGGTGAGACCATGAATTTTTTTATGATCAATTGAAATGATCATTGTGAATTAAAAATCCTTGGTATAATTGAGCACATATTTTTAGTTACATGAGAGTTTATGTCTCATGTATTATGTTATGAAAATGATTATTCCTTTATTATATGTGGTCTAGATAAAATATATGGATGGTAGGTAATGTCCCATGTAATTTATAATTATAATACACATTTATAGAGGCCAGGATATAATGGAAAGTGGTGTTGAGCATGGAGGAGAATCACATACTCTTACATCAGGTGTTGAGTATGGAATCTCAGACTAGTGATACTATATGGGAATTGGGTTTACGTTCCAGGTTCCATGATTAGAGTGATGTCATGAAATATCAATCACCATCCCATGTGTTGTTCATGGCGTCTCAAAATCTTTTTTTGGATGTAGGGAATATACCCTATTTCTTGATCTTATATACTTGTTAGACTGGTCATGGATTTCTACGTTATACCTGATCCATCTAGCACTAGTACTCTTGGTAATGGACTCTTACATCCACACATACTTGGATCATATAGGTGGATGAAATATTTATAATTATACTAAATATGTATATTATTACTATATATATAGTGACTATTCATACATTCCTTCTGGCCATGAGACAAAGCAGGTAGATCTATCAGATGTCTTTCCAGAACCCGAACGACCTAGTTATTTATTTATTCATCTTTTCTTGATTAATTAATTAAAATTTCCTATACAATTTTTAGTTATGAGCACTACTTTTATTATGTGTAGACACTATTTGTGGTGGCCTACTAATATTTTTATCTCACACCCTACCCGGGTTGCCTTTGGTACCCAAGAAGATAATAGCTCTGTGGGTTTCAATAAGGGAAATCACCCTTCTACAGGTTGTTGATATGTATTTCTTATGATCGGAGCTTAGGATTAGAGGACCAGGCATTCACTTGAGATTCTTTTGGAGCATCTTTTTTTCTTTTTATACATTTTCGATAACATATTTGTTTTCTTTTCCACTTTTCCCTTTTTGTATCATTAAACCATGCATCCATGTAGCAGACACTTCCTTAGAGGATTTTAGTTATATTATCAGTTGTTCAGATATTATTTATTATTATGATACTTATCTAATATATTTATTTATTTATTCTTCTATAGTTCATTGATTATATCTAATTATATTATTCTTATACTATTGGTTATTATTGATTGTATCCATTGTGTCATTCTGATAAGAGGGTATAGTCTCCCCACTGTACTACCTTTACACCCTCGCTACTAGTTGGCAACCTCTAGCATATGGGGAGATACGCTTGAGGCTATGGGAACCACTATCTTGGGGCATGTGATATATGGATCTTGGGTCGGGAAGTTACACTTTATTTCAATAAAAATATGTTTTAGAAATTTTTTATTTAATACACAAGAATTATGACATAGGCATCACATATATATTGATAAATATACTCTATATAGAAGCCATTTCTTACTTCTACTTCATTTAATTTATTATTTCCTGAACTTATTTCATAACATTCAATTAAAATAAATACCTCAATGATTATTGACCTATTTTGATTGAAATACATTGTGAAGGTACCTTTGGAATCACACTGTCCATTTTCCTTTTTTTCTTTTCTTTCAAATTGTTAACCATAGGAACTAAATATTAATATTGCTTTAAGTTCTTATTTTCTTGGAAAACCTTACCCAAATGAAAATGAATTATTTTCTCTATACTATTTTTTTGTGATCTTAAACGAAAATGGATAAACTTTTTGATAAAGATATATGAATGGGATGTATTGAAACAAAGTGTTTCATCTTTAACTTTACATGTATTTAGTGTAATCATCACCTCTTTTATATCTAACTTCAATTTTTCCTCTTAAGATCCTTAGAGATGAGATTACATGTGAAATCATCCATGTCCTAATGTTGTATCCATAACTCACATCATAAGTTGATGATTACATTATGATGCAAACATCAAATACATTATACTTGAGTCTCCTGTAAGAATATTTTACAACCTCACTCCCTATGATGGATCAATAGGTATTGGGGACTCCAGTACCTTGAATTTTAGATATCATATTACTTTGCACAAGTTCCTGTACTAATCTTGAGAATTCATGTCTGTGTGGACATGTTATTTTTTTCTAATTGATCATAGTATATCTATGGTAAAACTTTCCAATGTTCTTTAAAATTAAATACTATAATTTTAGTAATTTTATCTTGATTACCATTTAGAAATTATTGTCTAAATCCTTAAATGTATCTCAATATTTTATCGAACCCTAGTAGCTCTTATTACTAGATTCAGAATACCCATTTGCTTGATTATTATAATAGAAAGGATCCTTGAAACCTCTACTCATAGTCTATGATATGGTTACCACACTAATCAAAGTGTTTAAAGTTAAGCACTAGATTGGACAATCGCATTGACTCGTGACTCCTTGTACCACTGAGTGAAGTCCAAGATTCTCATATTCACAACCTTAATTCCCTCAATGATTTTCCTCTAAAGGGGAAGAATTCTAACTATGTCAACTTATTTGATACCATATTTAGTTATGTAAACTAATTACTCTCATAATAACTCCCCATTAGTAATAGGAACCCTTAAATAGGGTTTATGAGCACCTCATATACTCGATGTTGTTAAAAGTTAACTAAAAAAAGGCATTACAACTTAATATTAATTTGAGTGTTTTATTATTACTTGATGAATGAATTCATTTTTTATTTAATATGTTCAAAATATTTTTTTCATTATCAAAAAACAAACATGCATAAAATAAAAAACATTCATTTAATATTTAATTATTTTAATATATGCACTATTTTTTTACTATTTTATGTGGTTTTTAAAACATGTACTTTCACAAAAATAATAAACAATGCATAAATTAAATAAACTACCAGACTAATCTTTAGGTTTCAATATTGGTTGATCCATTTATACTTAATGGATAAACCATGACCTAAGGGGTATAATACTCAAGTTGGGTATTAACTCGTATCATAGCTCGTACCCTGGTCCAATGTTTCCACATCTCATCTAGGATACCACACAGTCTTGGTGTGGTCCACATCTTACATCATCATAATAATAATACAAACATACTCACACACAAACACAAAGTTATTAGGAAGTGAAAAATATATAGAGATAAATTGATGGACATGTAGACCATTATACACATTAAATTAAAAAATATATTGCACATTTAATTGATAAATAAATAATTATTATAATCCTCACACACAATTGTAATAATTAATTAAATAAATTTACACCCAGACAAACAAAGGTTGGTCAGTGCTCAAGACTAGTTGATTGGTAAAATAAATACGTAATTAAAATTAAAATGAAATAAGTTTAAGTTTGAGGGATATTAAATAAATAAATTGAATTATTTTAATTCAAATAAGTTTATTTTATTTGGTCCAAAAATTAAATTAGTTTTAATCCAAAAACCAAACTAATTTTTTTAGATATTAAATTTATTATTATTTTTAAATTTAAAAATCAAAATTAAATTTTTTTAATATATTTAAATATCTTCCTAGGCCTTAGAGAACCCACACATGCATGTTGTGGGTTGGGATGAAGCCGTACAGGCTCATTGGAGGTTAGGCACAAGACCTTTCCAAGGGAATTTCCTGTCGTTTCAACCCCACACACACCCGTTCTCGATTGGGTAGAGCCTGTAGGTGATTATTGCTCAGTTGGGGTCATAGGAGACAGCCTGTAAGAGGGAACCCAGGGAACCCCTTGCATAGGGAAAGCCACTACGGTGGTAGTCGGTGCAATTAAACCTTGTGGAAGAAAGGGAGGAGGTATCTACAAGTTATATTCTTGATAGTGGTAGCGACATGCCTAGGGTAACTCATAGGTAGTGGAAACCGACAAAGGGGTAGTTGCGACGTGTGCATAGGAACCCAACGATGAGGTGGTGATGACCACCACAATCATGTTCCTTCAATCTGTGATGGTGATCAAAGATCAAGTTCTTGGATTTACCCTTTCTTTCTTTAGGATGTGGGAAGCAGGATAAAGGAGCACTCAAATTTGTGAGAAGGAATAATTCCAAATAAATAAGCTCCTCTTTTCTTATATAGTGGGGATTAAACACCCAGATAAGGTCCTCTATCCCCCGTATATATAACTCCCACTGAATAATCTATAAATGAAACATTATGAACAACTACTTGTGTCATAATGTTATTTATATTTTTATCACTTACATGTAATATATAATAATTATATTACATGATAGAATTGAGTTATTAACTTGATTCGTAATTCCCGCAAATATTAAATGAATATTGATTATTAATATAATATTCTTTCGTATAACATTTTTACTTGTATTCACCTAATAGATCATGTATAATTTTAATAAATAAATTCAACTCCAATTATTCTATACTCGAATAATAATCAATTTATTTATTTACTAATGATCGATTATTCTCAAACATATCTTAGACACTGTGGTGGGTCTCACAATGTCCCAAACTCCAATTCACCAGAATAGGTAAGACATTTCAATACACTTAGTTTGTGGTCCTCTAGGCCCTTATGTCTATAGTAGTGAATACTATTCATAGAATAGAAGCATAGTCTATCAACCCATCAATACCACTAAAGAGATAAGAAAAATTTATAGCAATGATAACCCTTCATACGAACACACACCATGCAATATAATCTCTTTGTCTCACAATAACTCATAAAGTAAGATCCACACTTTATGTCAGTATCCTTTTTTTCTTTATTATTCATTGATTGAACTGGATGAACTTACCTTCTTCAACCATGAAGATAGATTTAATGAAGGCACTACCTTCCAAGTTGACTAGGTCCATTAATACAGATTTTGGCTTATTCAGCGCTAGATTTTATTAGCACCAATGAAAAGTACTGATAAAGGTTTACTTTATCAGCACTAAAAAATTGGAGATAAATGGTACCTTTTATCGGAACCTTTTTAGCGCTCATAAAGGGTACTCTTTATCATCACGTTTTAGAGCATTAATAAAGGTCATCTTTATCAACACTAGTTAAAGCATCGATGAAACTAAATCAATCACTTGTGTGAGTCCCACACCAAACTTGCGTAAGCTAGGCCACTTCCTTTTATATGATTCCCTAACATCAGCACATCAAAATCCTTTTGTGGGGATAGGAACCCGCATGCACTCTTCACTCATCTAAATGGGCCTATTCCTATACGCATTGGCCATAGTAGGCCTTGGATCACTCTCTGCTCATCGACCTTCCCTATTGGGCTACCTAAATGGATGACCCTTCATGTCGAGGGATAACTGAGTTACTCATTTTTTATAATTAAATTCTTATTTCATGTATAAATATATATATGAATATATTAAATACTAATATATATATATATATATATTAAATTTTTTGGTTTTTATTTTTTATTTTTTTAATATATTTTAAAACTTATTAGTTTTTAATATTTATTCATTTTATTTATAATTAAATTCTTATTTAAAATATATAAATATATATAAATATATATATAAATATATTGATATATATAAAATATTAATATATATTAAAATATATTAATAAATACTTTATTTATTAATTAATTACACATATAATTTATTAAATTTAATATATATAGTAATAAATAATATATAACTTATTTAATTAAAAATTAATAAATTACAAAAAATAATATACATAATTAAATAAATAATACACTATTTATAATTAATAATAATTAATAAACATATTAAATACATAATATAATAATTAAATAATTAATGCACTATTCATTACTGTATATATTTATATATATATATATTAAATTTATTCATTTTTATTAATATACATTTTATTAATAATTATTAATATTTTTTATAACATTTATTTTTTTTAATACAGTTGTAATTTATAGAATTAATATATATTCATTTTTATTTAAACACATATTCATGCGGGTTCACGAGATGGACTGGTCCAACCCCCAAATTTTATATAATTAAATTTATTATATATATATAGTGATAAATAGTATGTTAATTATATATATATATGTAATTAAATAATTAATATACTATTTATGATTAATAAAAATGAATAAAATTATTAAAAAAGGAATAAATTTAATATATATAGTAAAGAAATGTAAATTAATTATTTAATTAGTATATTATGAATTTAATAAATTTAGTTATTTTCATTAATTATAAAAAATATATTAATTATTTAAATATATATATATATATATATAATTAAATTTGACTCATTTTTAACATGAATTCTTTTAATATAATTTGTTTACTGATAATGTTAAGTGTGTTCTTACTTTTTTTTATATTTCATATATTTTAAATATTTATTCATTTAATATTTTTTCAATTTATTCATTTTCAATGTTTTTTAAACATAATTATTCATTAATACATTTAATAATTTTGTAATTTATTCATTTTCAATTTTTCATTCTCTAATATTTTTGTAATTTGATCCATTTTCTAATATTTATTTATAGATGTTTTTTCATTAACATTTAATGTTTATAATATGGTTTTAATTTATATAATTAATATGTATTTGTTTTTATTTTAACATATATAATATAAGTTTTTTTTAAATTTTCTATATAATTAATATCAGTTATTCATTTTTTAAATTTATTCATTATCATTATTATTTATTTCATTAATAAATGGTCTATATTATATAATATAATTATTCAATTTAATAAATATCAAAATTATATATATATATATATACACTTTAATTTCACACACAAAAATATTTACGCAATTAATAAAATATTATATATAAACACACACACATAATATTTATATAATTTATTCAAATTTTAATATTCATTTTATAATTCCATTTAGTAACAAAATATATTATATATACTATGTTTTTAATCTATAAATTTTACTTATTTATTTTTAATATTATTTTAGTTAGTATTATTTAGTGATTTTTAATATTTTTTTTATTTTTTGTTTTATTTAGAATTTAATCATTTTATAATATTTATTTATAAATATTTATTTACCATGTTTTAATATTTTCAATATGTATCCATCTTCATTTCAATATATGTCCATATTTTTTAAATAATTTGTATAATTAGTAAGACTTATCTATTTTTTAATATTTTTAAAGTCTACACATTTTTAATTATCAATTTTAACTCATTTTTAACATTCTTGCATTTATGATTATATATTAATTAATAATGCTAAAAATATATTTTCAAATAAATATTTAGAAATAAATATACCAATAAATTTATATTTACTCTATTTAAAAAATTATATATTTATAATTATAAATAAATAAATATATTTTTTAAAACGTATTTATATAATTATAAATAAATAATTATATATTTAAATAATTATAAAATTATAATAAATATATTTACTATATTTTTATTTAGATATATATATATATATATAAATTATATATATATAATTACATAAATATATATAATTATACAAAAAAGGTCCAGCTAGAAGCAAAGCTCCTGACCTTTTATTAAAAATGAAAGAAAAGGATAACAAGAGAACATATGGGGTCAAACAAAGAGACTTTCCCTAATCTAGAGTACTAGTTTAAGAATCATAAAATGAAGGATCATTTTCATAGCCATATTCAGAATCATCCGTAGTTTCCCACTCTGACTGTCAGTTACCATGATTGAGAATCATAAGAATCACTATGTTAAACCTTTATTTCTCTAGAGAGGACTTGAGATTTAATTCCTTGGAGGATGATTTCGTAGACACATTCCTTGTAAGGTTGGAATAATCTTTCTATGGCCTTCTTTTTAGAGGAGCCAGAGTTGAACCTTCACTGCCGATCATCTTTACCTTTCCATTTATGACAACAAACTTAAAGGAAATAGCTCCACCACTACCTATAGGCTGAGTGTTGTCCAATAAAATCATCCACTTCTCTTTATCACTTCCATCATCTAAGATGTAACCCCATCTATCAATTCCCAAGGAAATGGAAATTTTCTAGGCATCTTGGATAGCTTTGTGGAAATTCACAACCTCAGGCTCATGCTGTAATTCCTCACATTGCCCAGCAGGCTGAGGGTTAAAGGAAGAACTAAAATATATATCAATAGGAAGAGAAACATAAAAAAGGCCTTGTACCTGACCAATTCCAGCCCACACCCATGCAACATCAACCAGGTTAACTAATATAGCAGACTACCCAAGTTGAGCACAGACCATTTCAGGTGAAGGCCCCTTGGGAATAACGTCCAACATCCGATGAGAGCCCTCAACCCCAACAACAATACCATAAAAAACTTCATACATACTAAATGAAGAACTAGAGCCAACCTTAATATTAGAAACTCCATGGGAAGAAGCATCCTCAACCAGATTAGTGAGACCACCAAGCTCCAAATGTGCTCCCTTTTCATCATTTTAGTGAGAAAAATAATATTTCCATCCATTACTAATTATGATCCCACAGGATTATGTTTCATCTCAACTCTAACTTCAACCCATCCTATATAATGAGTACTATGACTATCATTATGCGAGTTACTAATACCCATAGCAGAAGGTCCCACCTTGGAAACTCCTTAAACACGTCCTTATGCATTTTTTCCATATATAGCCTCACCACCTTGAGAGAGTTCAACTATATATGAGGTAATTAGATGCACATTAGCCCAAAATCCTAGAGTATTTCCTCTATCCAATCACCTATAACCGTGATTCACCAAATTATACTACAATTTTCTCCTAACACAATTAATATATGAATTCCCTATCATGGAACAAATGCCATAGACTATATTCCTTCGACAAATTTCTTTTGAATTTCCAATAGAATATCAATCCATAAAAAAATTGGGAAACTTCTCATACACAATATTTAAGTGAATACCATCCTTCTCAATTCAAAGTAAAACCTTATCGATAAGAGTTTCACTTAAGTCAACCTTCACCAAAATCCTAGCATAATTCCCAAACCACACTAATTCAGTTTCTTTATCCATCCAAAAGGGAACCTCAATGGTCTAAAAATATCGTGGTGCATATTTGGGTGCCAAAGAACCCAATTAAAATAATATATCTTTATCCACCCCGGGGAATATGTGATTTTAATTGAAGAGGGATTAAAATAAATAGAATATTTGTGAATATATAAAGATCTGAGCTTTAAAAATAAGGGCCCAAAGTTCCAGGACCTTTGCATACTCTCGCAAAATAGAAACATGCAATGAAAGAAACCATTCCCAAGATAAATGAAACTTCTATCTGTAAGAACCCATATTTTGGAAACACAACAGACCAAATCATCAAGACACTAAGGTTATTCCCTTTTATAATCATAATCTTAGAAACAAATGAAAACTTTCACATACCTAAACGGTGTGTAATAGTTTTAGAATCAGCTCCCATAATGGTTGTGGAACCTTTATTTAAAATGTGAAATGTGGGGATAGCCCACCCCTTAAGGGGATAACCCACTCATCAAGCCTTTATTTATTAGTGCATGGCCTGTAGGACCATTGGCCCTATAACCCATTACATGGACTGAAAGACCAATGCAGCATCATGCTTGCATCATCCTGTTTGAATCACCGCTTGCCTGTATCATGTCTACATTGTCGGTTACCTGTGTCACCACCTACTTACGTCACACCAATATAGGCCATCCATTTCATCACCACCTACATACTACTGTAATAATACCTGTGCCTAATAGGGATTTAACCCAGGATCTCTTGGATGCCAAGAAGGAGCCTTTACCACTTGAGTACATGCTTATTTCCAATATATTTATAAATACATATTTAAAATTCTTTTAATATATTTATAATTATATACATTTATATTTATTAATTTATTTATAATTATATAGATTTTAATTTTCTTATTATATTATTAAAATTAAAAATATTGGTCTTTATGAGTGTTTTTAGCACTAATAATGATATATGTTTATTAGTACTAATAAAATGATAAAAAACATATATTTATCAACACTTATTATTTTAGAATTTATAAAACCCTTACTAATCTTTTAAATAGAACCCTAACCAAACAAATTTCCCTTGCATCATTCAATGTCTCATGAAATTTCATCTCTACTATCACCCCCCTCGACCTTTTATCAGATGAATCAATTCTCTTAAATATAAGGAATGCTATTATTTATCCTCCTCTCCTATTTATCAGTTTCTTTAACCAACTCTCTCAAACATACCTGGTCCAAACCACATTATATTTTTTGTGTACTTTATTTATTTATTTCTATCAACTGCCACCCCTCCATCGATATCTTCAGCCCAGGCCAACCAACTAATTTCACAAAGCTTCCCTTCGATGACCACCCTTTCATTATATTCCACTCATCTGGACAACCAATGCAGCAAGCATTAACCCTCTCCCTTCCTATCTCAAATTGTTATAGAATGAATTATTTTTTAAGTCATTCCAGTTGGAGATTATGTCATGATCCCCTCCCTTCAAAGACACTGCAATGAGGGGATAAAGATAATGAACCCCTCGTCTCACCTCTAGTAGGCCCTGGGTTGGCGACTAGCACCAATGGTATTAAAATATTATGCATGAGAGGAATTACACTCTATAATATAAATATGATTAGGAGATAATATGAATCATCCACAATAAACTCCATAATATAATATAAAAGAAACCCAAAACCATCCCACATGCATGTATAAATAAAAATGATGAAAATAAAAGTCTCCAAAGTAAAACACTGAAAATAAAAGATAAATCAGTGAAAAAGTAGATATAAAAAGGTTTGAGATAGTAATGTCCATAAAGGTCCACATAATTCTCTAGGAAACCTTAAAATAGTTTATATATGTCGGGTGATCAAACAAGTACACTCAGTAAGAAAACACAAGTCTCTCATGAACATGTGAAAAGAGCATACTAATGCACCCATGGGAAAATAGAAGAACCAAGTATCACCTAAATATGTCAACTATCCATCCTAACCTCACCAAAGAACGCTCACAAAATAACACAATTCAAGTAACATAATATTACAAGAATCATATCTATAAGTGTATCCTACACCACTTTCCCACTCGTATTCTACTCTCACACCCCAACATCATACATCCTAGTGCTCCCATATCGTATGTATACCACCCAACCCCACAAGCATGGTCACAACACACCTCACCTAAAGAAACCTGGGCTTGACACCCACAAGCCCGACCACATCACATCTTGACCAAAAACACCTGGTCCACAACATATCCACAACTATAACTAGATTAGTAGGGTATCATGAACATGTGGGAAATCAAACTCATTCCCTCCTCATACCATGAATGAACCCCACCATAAGATTCCCCATAATCACAGTCATATCACATCTCATCTAAAAATACTTGGGCCACTGCCCCACAAGCACAATCACATCTCACCCAAAAACACATGGGATATCAAAACCACCATATAATGTACTAACCAGCCTATGAACATCGTAGCCTGTGCAATAACTACCTATCCTAGAAGAGAGAGTGGGAAATAGAGTATAACCGACCATCTTTCCTCCTCATCAGATGTAAGAGAAAACACCCCCTATGTGACTATGCAGGCGTTGGAACATGGTGCTCGATGTGGGTGAAGTGTGTATAGAAATCACAAGGAATATACAAGTATATATATATATCCACACAAACACATCCAACATATGGGTTCACAACCAAATTCTAACCAACTCACAACATCAAAACTTTTTCTTCCACCTCTAAATGCATAACACCACACAAGCCATAAGACACATTTCACATTTACAACCAATTCCCATTATCCAGCCAATTCATTTCATTATTTAGCATTAACCAAATTTAACCACACAACCCATCATTTATTTATTCATTATCCATTTCCATCCCATTAACCAAACCAATCCCCAACCATTTCAAACATTATTAAATAATTATTTATTCCATCACTACGTGAGTATCTAGCACAAAGAAAACACCACTTCACCACCCCAAAAGCATGAACAACAAACCACATCGCCCCCCAAAATCACATCCCACAAACCACCTCACCACCTAAAAATAATTAAAAAAAACCACCACCTTTCCACCCCAAAATAATATATAAACAACCCCATATCTCCCCACACCCCATCACAACCACACATCGCCACCCCACAAGCACAAACTCAAATAACAACATATCAAAAGAAATTTTACAGTTTCAAAAAAGGGGTTTTATCACATTGCACTTTATATTAGGGGAATTATCACACAAACCATTATCCCATGGAAACCATTTTATTTTCCAAATATAAGTGGTTAGTCAATTTCCATTTTAGGTTGATATCAAAAAATCACAAAAAAATCAGTCGTAACAAAACTTATCATCCAGTGTAAACAAACCCCCAACAACCACAATTTTACCATGGTGTCAAGCCTGTATAATACACAATATCAAAACTATAACAAAGATATAAAAAAATGGAATCAAACCCATTTAACCTTAAATTTCAATTTTAAAAAATATTTCTATTTGATTAATCCAGCACAACCATAACCCATAGATAAAAAAAGAAAACGACTCCTGAATGATACACAAAAAAAGAGAAATGAGGGATTCCTTACCTCAAATAAGCCTTTTTGACTCGCTGTGAACCAAAGGGAGAGGAAGAAATGCCTAAAAACCACAAACACACATTGAGATACCACATATCAACCTACAACACACTAAAGATCCATAAAAAAAATCCCAAACACACATCCCAAACCAAACTGTACCACCACAATGAAAATCTAATGAATAATGGAAGGAAATGGATGAGAACAAGAGGAGACTCAACATGGATCAAAAATAATATGCCAAGAACCAATCCATGTTAAAAGGAAACTAAATATTCCAAGGGGGGAGATATTGGTTTCCTGGAACAAGAGAGATAGAGCTGGCCATAGGGTTTTAGGAAACCCCCGAGCACTCCAAACCTTATAACAACATTGCATCAGGGATTTACATGGTGTGTAAAAAACTTTCACATCATGTAATTCCAAATCCTAAGGCCTTCATTTTTATTGATTGTTGATAACCCCCCTTTCAAGGGATGAGGGGGAACCCTTACAAGGATCATAGGCTCAGATATTACAAGGCCCATAGGCTTAGGAGATTACATGACCTGAAGGACTTAGGGAATTAAACCATACTATATACAAGGAATTTCCCCTCCCCAGAATCTTCATTATGATAGTATCTCTCCACCTTTTCATGTCCATCTGGATAGTCATGTAATTCCACATTTTTATGTTTTTCCAAAAACGCATCACCTCGACGAAATAATCACCCAATTTATTATATGTCATGTACTAGCCCGAAAAAAGTCATGAACCCCACTTTCAAATCATGTAAACTATACAAGAAATTTATTTCTTGCAGTAGCTCAGCTACACCTCCAACCTCCTCTAAAAACTCATGGAACCTCCTCTGAACACCTCTAACTATTGAAACTAGCAAAGTAATAGAACGAGAAGGCACAAACTATTATATCATATACCTCTCAGATGATTCTCTCCCTTGAGAATACAAAATCAAGCCCATAAGGAAAGGGATATGAAAAAAACCCAATGAGATACCTCTCAAGGATCTCAACATACATTAAATGCTATAGCCAACCAAACATGCCAAACCGAAAGACCATAAACATCTCACACAACCTCATCACCATACAACCACAAACCACCTCATCCCACACAACCACATCACCACAACCATACAACCTCACATCCACTGCACAAGTATATCAACCTTCATGTAACTGAAACCAAAAACCCCTAAAACCAATGAACTGCACTTCCCCGAAAAAAAAAATCAAGAAAATACATCCTCCATGCCAAGATACTATCTTCTATGGGAGGAATTGTATTTCCCACATTAGTTTAATCACATCACAGTTAATGCATCTTGATTAGGAATCAGGTCTACCCCTTTTCATATGTTTGGACTTTATCAACCACCATACATCACAAAATAGGGAAAAAATATCAAATCATAAAACAAGATCCAAACATCACATCACAAATCTAAACAGAGAAAAGAAAAACTCAAAAAAACTCCAAGTACATAGCATGCATCTGTATCTCTTGCTCCCAAGTACTATCCTCTAGTATACCATGCATCTAAAACACATGAATCAAAGAAATATTCCATCCACATAGTTCCTTATCTTAATGGTCCTGGATCTCGATTTGATGCTCCATAAATGTTGTGTCATCCTAGATACCCAACTTTCCCTAGTTAATGACATGGGAGTCACCATGAAGATACCAAAAACATTGAGAGATGTGGAAGAAATTTTGGATCCTATAAAACTAAGATGGAAACTCCAACTGATAGGAAAAATCACAAAATCACCCAATACCTCAAAGGGCCTAACAAACTAAGGATAAATATTACTCCCTCTGCCAAACCCATGCTTCCCATGTTAAGGGGAAAACATTAAGAACACGTAATACCCAACCTCAAAATTCAAGGACCTCATCCTATGATTAGTATAAGACTTCTGATGGTCCTGTAACGCTTTCTTCATATAATTAACAAGAATAACCTTTTCTATTTTGCTCTGAACCACATCGAGGATAAGAACCACTACCTCCCCAACCCCATCCGATAAAATGGAGAATGAAATAGTCTCCCATACAATTACTCAAAAATATCCATACTAATGGAAGTGTGATACCTATTGTTGTAATAAAAATCAACCAAGGGAAAGTGTTGCATACAAGATCCACTAAAGTCCATGACACACACTTAAAACATATCCTCTAACATCTGAAGAGTCTGCTTCGTATGCCTATCTGTATGAGGGTGGGAAGTTGTATTGAGGTGTAACTGGGTGCAAAAAGCATTATGTAATCCCCTCCATACCCAAAAATATAAAATGTGCATCCCAATCTGAGACAATTTATGTCATAACTCTATGCAATCACGCTACATCATCCATATACCTCTTATCCAAAATATCCACTGCGCCCGGCTCCTTGATCACTAAGAAGTGGGTCAATTTCATCAATAGATCCATGATCACCCAGATAGAATCACAATATCCTTGAGATAAGGGTAACACTATGAATAAATCCATCTATATTTCAATTAATTTACACTTGGGTACATATAAGGGATGAAAAAAACCACTAGGAACATGATGCTCAACCTTTAACTGCTAGAAAACCAAGCACTTCGCCACATACTCTGCCACCACCCATTTTATCCCAGGCCACAAAAACAGAATCCTTAAGCCACAATACATCTTGGATACTTCTAGATGTTTTGAAAATGGTGATCTATGAAACTCACAAAGAACTCCCTCATGCATCACTATTAGAACAAACATCCTCCTACAAAACAACATCTGGTTGTGACTATCCTGTAACTATACCTCTAGAGCATCACCATGGAAAATAAATTTTCACATCACCTATTCCTCCGACTTTCCCCACTGAGACTCATCCACATGTTTCATCAAATAATACTACAAAATCATTAGAAACAAACAACCTCTACATCCACCCAGATTTTTTTAAGTGCAAGGCTTCCACTCCTTCATTGCTCTACAAGTATCTCTAAACTCCTAAATAATATATTTCCATGAATTCCTTCTCAAATATTCAACCAAAACATTCCATTTTTTAGAGGCATAATATATCTCAAAATCCTAATCCTAAAGAAACTTCATCCACCTCTGCTTCCACAAGTTTAAATCATATAAAGAAAATATATACTTCAAGCTCTTTTGATATGTGAAGACCAAAAAGAGATCCCTAATGAGGTAATTACAGAAAAACTTCAATGATAACATAACCATTTCCATATCAAGATAATGGGTGGCATAGTTACACTGATGGTGACCTAAATTTCTAGACCCATAAGAGATCACTTCCCTATGTTGCATCAATATGAATCCAAATCCTAGATGAGAAGAATCACAAAAAACCTCAAACATCACACCCTCCTCAAGAAATTTAAGCACTATATAACTAAACAACTTCCCATTCAGTTAACCAAATTCTACTTGGAACTGATCAATCTACACAAAATCCTGGTCTTTCCTGGTCAATGCAATCAATGGGGCTGCAACTTGAGATAAATCAAGAACAAACATCTAATAATAACCCATAAGACTAAGGGAACTACAAACCTATTCTATGTTCTTAGGCGATTCCCAAGTAACAATTCCCTCGACCTTTAATGATCCCACTACCACATCCTAAGGATAAACCAAATTCCTTCACAGATTCACCTCTCATGTCAAAAACTTAAACTTGGAAAACATTTCATAAAGCTGGTGGTGATGAAGGACCTAAAAATAGCTTTGATATGCTCGACATTCTCTTTCTATGACCTCATATAGATCAAGATATAATTGACGAATACAATGATTAACTTATACAACAACTCTTGGAACAAAGAGTTCATAAAAAGCATGAACACAACTAGTTCATTCATAACATTGAATGGAGTGACTATAAAATAAATGTTCCCATACTTGTATATGAAGGCATACTTTAGGAGATTTCCCTCCTTCACCTATAACTGGTGATATAAAAACTACTAATTGATCTTATAAAACCAACTCAACCCTCTCATCTAGTCAAAAAGATCATATATCCTCATAAGAGGGTGATGTTTCTTGACTATCACCCAGTTCAAACTCTTATAGTATATACCCAACATCATACTACTATCTACCTTCTTATTGAACAACACAAGAGTACCCCATGGTGAAAAAATGGATCAAATAAAACCCTTCTAAATCAGATCATCTATTTGAATCCTCAAATCTCACAACTCTAAAGGTGACACCTGATAAGGATCCATCAGAAATGGTGAAGCACCGGGCTACAAATATTTCTCAAACTCAACATTACGTCGAGGGGGTAGTGTCACAACCTACTTAGGGAAAACATAAATAAACTATACAATGATCCTGAGGACCTCCAATATCCCATCATCCATTTATTCTATTGGAAAATTAACCATCAAATAAAGAATGGGATATACAAGAAAACTACCCACTTGACAACCCTGATCGCCAAAAAAAAACCCACATTGGCCATCCAAATCTAAGAAAATGACTCTCCTCCGAAATTATTTGACAGTAGTATATACAAAATACAACCATTAGATGTTGAGGATGACATTTTATGGATGCATCTATAGTAAGAAAAGATCCCAACATGAATCATGTGGCCCCACCATCAGTATACACCCTCAACACACATCAAATAAGATAGTTTGGCCTCTGACTATCATAGTCAACACCAAGGGTATGGGAAGCCTCTATACATGTATTCCTATATAATAGACCATAGTAGCAGAAATAAAGGAGTGAGAATCTCCTAAATCAAACAAGTAAGAAACAAGGGTACAAAATAAATTGATTGTATTTATGATGATCTTTGGCCCCTTTGGCACTGCCACCTCCATTGCATTCAACAGACCATTCCCAAATCATTTTATTCTCTTATGATTTCCACATATATGACCATGCCTGAGTTGAAAAACCTAAACATAATGAATATACCAAGGTTGGAATCTACCTGCTCCACCTCCCCTTTGAGGAGGATATGACTTCTTCCCCTGAAACTGAAATAGTCTCACCGGAAATAGATGTTGAGACTAGCGTTGAACCTATCCACCTTCACCAAACTGAGCTCAGGGAACCATTGGGCACTAGTTTTAGTGATTTCCATGAACCCCACAACCAAAACACATTAGAACAAATCCCTTAGGAAAATCATAGAAACCACTAGATTGAAAAGGCTAGAAAAAGGGTTCTGAGGTTGAATCCCCATTGGTCAAAACCTTGAAGGTCATGGTACCTGAGATCTTCCATTGAAAACTATGATTCTTGAGGAACCCTTATATTTACCCTCTTGCAGTAAACCTCCTCGTGAGTTCATCCATTCAATAACCTACAACTTTTGAACCTCTACATATGTTGAAAATGTAAAAGAGTAACTTAATACTGGGTATAAGGAAATAATGCCTCCTCAAGACATATCACATGAGAATCCTCATCTGGGAAAAGACCAGGCATAAAATAATGAATATCCTTGAACTTTATTACTTTCTCCCATACTTACATGATCTCATATTGAAGTGAAATAAGATTTTTACTCTTCACTACCTTCATGGTCGACAAAAGGAACATTGCTTGAAACTATTTTTAAAAGTTGACCGACAAAATATCTACCTCCTTATGATCTTATAGATACAATGTCCACACATGATGTGTAACTCCCTAGATCTGACTAATAATAAAAGGGACCTAGAACTCTACTGGGGCCTAGATCAAACTAAAATCTATCTCAAGCTCCTCTAGCTAGCTATTTGTCTCCACATATAAAAAACTTCTCTTTTACTTCCCTAAATCCTACCACTAAAAAGAATGAAATTCCCCCTACCAAGACTCATCCTCCTCTATCGGATTACCCCTACGATGATCAACTGGATCAGCCTATTGAACCTCAACCACCTGATCCATTTATAGAGGATTAAAGAGATCCATAACTGAAAATCAAACAAAAACTTCCTAATATTGTTTGTATGGAATTTTATTAAGATTCATTTTGATTAAATTTATTTATTTTAACCTTCCTAAAATAACCCAATTCAAAAAAGAATACAAGTCATCACGATACATGCACCTCCCCTAGGACTCCACCCTAAAAATAGGTCCACCTCACTTGGTCATTCAATAAGATCAATGTCTATGCACTAGATCATGAGGGTCCCTAAAATCCTATGTCCTAGATGGTCTCTCTGTCCTATGTCATGCTTCAAGTTCAACTGGAACTATTTCCATACAAACCCATGGGATACTCATTATGAATAACTCTAAAATCCATAATATCTCTCAACCATGACCTCTGATACCACTATATCATTAACCCCTCACTCTAAAGAAACCCAATGAGGGGAGACAAATAATGACCTCTGAGTCTCACCACCAGTAGGCCCCATGTTGGTGACTAGCACTAAGGGTATAAAAATATTGTGTATGGGAGGCATTACACTATATAATATAAATAGTATTGGGAGATAAGATGAATTTTCCACAATAAACTCCATCACATAATATAAAAGAAATCCAAAACCACCCCATATGCATGTATAAATAAAACTAATAAAAATAAAATTCTCCAAAGTAAAATAGCCCAATGTAAAGCTAAGGAAAGAACACAGTAGGATTACAAAGGTCTGAGCTAGTAATGTCTATCATGGTCCAAATAATCCTCCTGGAAACATGAAAATAGTTTAGATACGCAGGTTCATCATATATGTATACTTAGTAGGAAATCAAAATTCTATAATTAACTTGTGAAAAGATCATACTAATTCACCTGTGAGAAAACATAAGAACCAAGAAGCACCTAAACAAGTCAACTATCTATCCCAACCTCATCAAGTCATGCTCACCAAATAATGCAAGACAAGTAATATAATATAACAATCATATCAATAAGGGTACCCACACAACTTTCTTGCTGGTATGCTACTCTCACACCCCAACATAATATGGTCTGGAACTCCCATATCTTATGTATACCACACCTCCCCATAAGCACGGTCATAACACACCTCACCTGAAGAAACGTGGTCTCACATCCACACAAGCACATCCACATCACATCTTTTTTGAAAAAACCTGGGCAAGAACACATCTAAAACCATAATCAGGGTAGTATGGTATCAAAAACATGTAGGAAATAAACCTCATTCCCTCCTCATCACATGCATGACCCCCACCAGAAGCCACCCTGAACGCACAATCATATCACATATTTCCCAAAAACACATGGTCCATCAAAACAACCATATAATGCACTAACAATCAACCGACCATCATAACTTATTAAATAATTACCTTTAATGGAAGAGAGAGAGAGAGGGAAAGAGTGGGTACCTATCCATCTATCATCCTCATCAGATATCAGGAAAACACCCCCTCATGACCACATGGGTGTCAACACATGGTGCTCGACATGGACATGGTGTGTTTAGAAATAAAAAGAAATATACAAATATATATATATATATATATATATATATATATATATATATATAAATATAAACACAAAAAGACAAACCTATGGGTGAAAAACCAAACAATAACCAACTCACAACTTCTCCACTTTCACAACCACTTCTAAATGCATAACACCACACAATCCACAACCCACATTTCACATTTCCATCCAATTACCATTATTTAGCCAATTCATTTCATTATTTATAATCAACCAAATTTAACCACACAACCCATAATTTATTTATTAATTATCCATTTCCATCACATTAAAAAAACCAGGCCCCAAACATTTCAAAAATTATTAAATAATTATTTATTCCACCACTACCTGAGAATATAGAATAAAGAAACCAACACCCTACTGCCCCAAAATCACGACCAAAAAAACCACCTCACCACCCCAAAATCATAGCTAACAAACTACATTGATGTCCAAATATAATGACCAAAAAACCACATCACTGCCCCAAAGCACATGCAACAACCCCCACCTCATCACCCCAAAATCATGACCAAACAACCACATATCACCTCACACCCCATCACAACCAAACATCACTACCCCAAAAGCATGACCACACATCATAACACCTCAAAATCCATTTTATAGATCAACAATGGGGATTTTATGACATTATACTTTATTTTAGGGGCATTATCAAACAAACCAAAATCACAAGGAAACCATTTTACTCATCAAATATAATTGGTTAGTCAATTTACATTTTAGGGTGATATCAAACAATCAAAACCAAAGAAGCAGTTACAAAACATATCATCTAGTGAAAAAACCCAAACAACCACAATTCTCAGCAGGACATCAAGCCTGTACAATCCACAATATCACAATTGTAATAAAGCTATAAAAACATATGTATCAAACCCATTTACCCTTATATTTCAATTAAATCAATTATTTATCTTTGATTAAGATATAAAAACATTAACCCACATATAAGAAAAAGAAAAAACCTCCCAAATGATACACCAAAAAAGAAAATGAGGGATTTCCTACCTCAAAAAGCATTTCTGACTCGCTACGCACCATAGAGTGGGGAATAAATTTCTGAAAACCATAACTTCACCCTGAGATACCACAAATCAACCTACACTGCACCAAAGATCCATAAAAACACACCCCAAAAAAACAAACCAAACAAAGATACACCCATATAGTGAAATTACAAATAATAATGGAAGGAAACAGATGAGAATAGGATGATATATGACCATGGATTTAAGACAAAAAGTTGATAACCATTCTCCATCAAAAGGAAACTCAAAATTTCAAGGGAGGGAGCCACTGGTCACCTGGAATAATAGATGGAGTTCTGACCGTAGGTTTTGAGGAAACACCCGAGTGCTCCAAAATTTATAACTAAACTACATTAGGGATTTACATGATGTGTAATAATCTTTCACATCATGTAATTATATGATTTTAATTTCTTCCAAAAAATGTGTCACCTCGAAGGAATAATCATCAAATTTATTACACATTGTGAATCAGCCCTATAAAAGTTGTGAACCCAACTTTCACGTCATATAAAATATACATGACATGTATTCTCTATAACTGCTCTGCTACACCTCCAACATCCTCAAAAAACTCATGATTCCTCCTCCAAACACCTCTAACCATTGAAAATGAAAAATTAATGGATCGGGAAGGCATGAATCATTATAGATTGGCTTCAAGATTTAAACATTTCACATTAGGTATTATATTAAAGATTTTACCATTCAATATATACTTTTCTATAAATTATTATTATATGATTTAAGGTGTTTTATAAGTGTGATGTCCTGTGATGATTATGATAAAAAATTACAATTAAATCAATTTATAAATGTGATATGAAGTGTGCATCCATTACTCTTCTTAATGATTTGGGATAAATTTGTGATAAATAGTAATCCTATTAATTTAATTTCTATTTTATTTAAACATATTTTAATTATTTATATATTAGATACTCATGAATTAAATTGAAATTTTATAATTATAATACATTTATCATCATATAATTAATGTTATAATTTTCATTTATGTGATGTGATTATTAATCAGTTGTTCCAAAATACAAATGATAATTCATATGATTTTAATTAAAGGAATGATTATGTTTTTTTTCTTTTTTTGGGAGTTATATTTTTATATGTATTATTTGAAGTTAAATTTTATAATTTTATAAAATTATGGATATAGTTTATTTAGATTGAAAACTCAATATAGATTTTTACTATTGATTTTAAAAATCTTTTTAATGGAAGAATGGATTTTTGGGGTTTTGAGATTCAAAAATAGTTTGGTGATTAATTATTTTTGGTTTATGATGTTTTTTATGGAATGATTTTGTAGTTGATTTAGTGAATTAGTTTTTTAAATTTTAATATGAATATTCAAGTATTTTAATAAATTGATTTCTAAAAGGATTACTTGATTAAATGGGTAAATGGTCTTTTTTTTGTGAAAATAACCATGGATTTTTTTAGAGTTAAAAATAAGAGTATATTGTTTTAAATGTAAACACGTGGATTTGATTAATATTATCTATGATTTGAGAGACCTATTAAATGGGTTTCTTATAGGAGTTTAGCATGTGTTTTATTTTAGGTATTTAGGATATGACCATGTTAATATATAAGGCTTGAGGTATAGAATTTTTGATATTATACTATAAGGTTTACAATATGTTCATATAGAGTTGAAAGGGTATGTGGTTTTCCTATTTTGCAAGGAAACAAAATCATTTATTAATTCAACCTATTTTCACCTTACACTTTTCTACATAGTTATAAAATGGACTACTCAATTCCTAGAGAGGTTTCAAGGTGTTTTAAAGTGTTCAATTTTTTTATTTGAGTAAGACTCCTAAGATTGAACGTGATGTGAGTTTTCCTTGGTTAATATAGATGTTGAGAAAATGATTTTTAGATTCATTTTCTTAACTAGTTACCTTAAATATGGGGGGTAGACAAGGAACAATTTAGTCATGGTTTGAGGCGTGTCGATATTTATAAGATTCATTGACCACCCCCAAAATTCCATTACTTGTCTTTGTATGTTCCATGGAAAGATATTTTTACACAAATTTAGAAATCCAAGTCACAATTAAATGGAAAGAAAGAACAATATTTTACAAGGAAAGTCTGCCATCCAATATAAATAAAATTTTTCCAACATATTTATTATTGATGATTAGATTAATATATGTACATAAGTTATTAATTTGAGTATGAAATCTATTTTATTAACATTTTTAATAATATATTTTATAACTATACATGAAATAATGATTTAAAAGCTCTTTATTTATAATGTAAAGTGTATCAAAACATCGTAAATGATAATAATTGAGAGATGAAACATTTATGATTTAAGTGGATACCTATCATTGGTATAATTTCATAATTAAAGGAAATAAGGATCAAGGGTTGAACTATACTTGTTAGTGGTTAAATTTACCATATGATTTCAATTGCTTGATGCGTTTTCTAGATCTCAAAATTTATCATATGTGACATTTATTCACTGATAGGTGATATTCATCTAAAATTTCCCACTAATTTAAATTTTTACTCAGACTATCAATGAAAAACCACCTGGACCACCACATAATAGGTGAAGAAATGAATAAAAATCAACTACTCCCTCTTTTTATACCCCACCTTGAAAGGTTATAGAAACCATCCTAGAATTACATCCTTTTTGTACCACAAAAAATCAAATCAAGAACATAGACCCACAACCACATGTTTAACCAAGGTTATTTATTTTCTTATCACCCCTCTATAAACTGATAACATGTCAGGAATCATCACTGATAATATTCAAATGTTGAGTTCCCATTATTATAGTTATCTATAACTTTATCCTTTGATTCTGAATATATAATGTGTATTTTTTTAGAAAAATGAATATTTTGTGAACCTAATAGGATTGATATAAATCAATAATGTATTAATTCTAATAATATGAAAAATGATTAAGAATATGGAGTTAAAGAGTTCACCATGTTTACAATAGATCATGAATAAAACCCTTCTCAAATCCTTTTTCTGTGTATACATTGTTTTTATTTAAGAAAAATTAGATTAGAATTGTTGGAAGAACATTTGATTTGTCACATAATAAATTAGATCTATAAATTTTTATCTAAACAAGGGGAAAAAATAATTTTTCACACTGATTGGGATGATACCATGATTTATGGATAATTTGATATGAATTCGAGAATAAATGATGACAGAGATCATATGGAAAAAATGAAAATGGAAATTGAAGATGACCTTTATGATTGTCTAAAGTTGTTTGAGAAGTTAAATAGTTATTCTATGACAACATTTTATAATATTTATACTAAATACACTACATTGTTATCTGTATTGAAGTGATATAATTTGAAAGATGGAAACAAATAGAGAAACAACAACTTTACAGAACTACTCGGTATCCTGAATGACATGATGCCTAAATAAAATGAACTTCCTTATCAAACATATGTTTCTAAAAGAATACTACATTAAATGGGAATGATCTATAAAAAATACATTCTTGTAGAAATAATTTAACATTGTTTCATAAGGACTATGAATCAATCAAAAAATTTCCTAAGTGTGGTGTGAATCAATATAAGAAAGACGAATCAATTCATTTGAATGTTTTTTGGTAATTTCCTATCATTACATAGTTTAGATGTCTTTTTTGATGTCAAGAAACCATGATAAAAGTAACATTGCACACATATACAAGAATTAAATATGGAAAACTACATCATCTATAAGACTCTCCTTAGTGGAATAAAATTGATTTGAGTATCCTGAATTTGTAAATGAACTGAGAAACTTTCATCTTAAATTATCTACAGATAGAATAAATCCCATTCATATTCCACCATGGTTATGCATGAAGAATAAATACATTATTTTTTCTCTTATTATATCCTTAAAAAACAACCTGTTAATGATATTGATGTATATCTTGATCCATTTATTAGAGATATAAAATTAATGTGGGATACAAGTGTTACAATGTATGATGCTCATAAATGTAAGGAATTAATATTGAGGGCCATATTTTTTAGGATGATAAATTAATTTCCTACTTATATAAAATTTTTAGGATATAAAATTAATGGAATGTATGAGTGTACCATTTGTGGAGTCTACACACTCTTAGTTCAGTTGGAACATTACTTGAAGATTGTGTTTTAAGGGAATCAATTTTTTTACCTTGACAACATAAATACCGATCTTGGATGACAAAATTCTATGGGAATAACAAAAAATCTACAACACTATTTCCACTAATGGGTGATCAAATATTGATAATTTAAAAGATATTCACACCTTTTCTCAATAAACCATTTTTGAAAAACCTGATGAAATTAGGTCGGAAAAAGTAATCAATTTTCTTTGAATTACCATAATAGAATTTTTTGTATGTCATAAATTTTATTGATGCCATTAATGTAGAAAAAAATGTATTTAATAGTGTTATTGGTATGTTACTAAATGTTAACGAAAAAAATATGACATCAAGGCTAGGTTGAACATGAATGACATGAGGATAAGGGAAGAGTTGGCACCAATGAAGGGTAAAAGGTTAACTTTTCTTCATCCCCTAGCTTACACTCTATCTAGACTAGAAAAATTACAAATTTTCAATTTCCTTAATGGTATAAAAGTTCTAGAGTGTATTTATAAAATATCATGATTTTCATTTTAATTACTAATTTTTAATTACATGGACTAAAATCACATGAATTTCATATTTTTATGTAATATTTAATTCCCATCACTTGACGTTGCATTATTCCTAAAATGTAAAAAATACATTAACCAGATTTTTCTTCTTTTTTAAAGCTATATACAGTAAAATTATAGATTTGATGAAGTTTTTAATCATGAATAAGGAGGTTGGAGTCATATTATGTGAATTAGAAATTTTATTCCCACCATTATTCTTTAATATAATGATCTAATTGGTGGTTCAATTGTTTAGGGAGGTTCAACTATGAGTTCAAATCCATTACAGATGGATATAACCCATTTAAAGGTATATAAAGATTTTGAAATGGTATGTTTATAATTGAAGTCATCTAGAATATTGTATTACATAATGATATATTATTAGAGAAGCTATTGAATTATATACTAATTACCTATCAGATGTTGATAATATCATTCTACTAGATTCTTGTCACAGTGAATGCCTTATGGGCCAAGGGATCTCTTAAATAGATGTTGTTACAATTACCATCATAGAGTGGGAGAAAGAACACCTTTACATTTTACATAATAGTGCAGATGTTGATCCATATGTTAAAGACCACAAAGTAGTTATTATACATTTTAATCCATAAAGGGATTATGGATGGATATTAAATACAAATAATAAATTGTTTATAGAATTGTTCCAAGATCATATTTATGAGATTTAATTGAAAAATAAAAGTTCAATCTCTGAAATACTTTGATGGCTATCCCGAGGACCAAATGAAAATGTTATATCTTATACTGGTTTTATAATTAAAGGTTATATTTTCTATACAAAATAACATGATGATCGCAGTACGATGCAAAAAATAGAGTTACACTTATGGAGGAATCAATTCACATATATGGTTATAAGGATAGAAATACAGTATGTGAATATATCATATTTTGGAATCATCAAATAGATATACGAGTTGGATTATACAATATTTAAAGTGATGATTTTCTATTGCAAATGGGTTGACAATAGGAGTGAAATGAAAGTTGATGAAATGAACTTTTTGATGGTGAATTTCAGTGTGGAAGGGTATAAGGATTATCCATTTATAATATCATCACAAGTATTTTAGGAATTTTATGTATTATATCCAAAAAATATGAACTGGTCAACTATCATACTGAAGACTAAAAAAACTATAGGGTCAGATGAGAATTTTGTTGAGGATGACCCTTTCATTGGGAGATCACAATAATTTCATGGCTGTCTCAATGTAAACAATGTATTTTACATTAAAGGAGACTACAAATAGGAGATTTGGATTCTTGATAGAGGATCCAAATCCTTTAAACCATTAAAGGGAAAAAATATAGTTCAATGATCATGTTAAAGTGTTTTTTAATATACTATTCTTTTACTCACAATATCATGTGTTCTATACTGTATTAATATAATCTAAATTAAATATTTTACTAATCATATAGATAATTACTTCTGTACGTGATTATGTTACCAATATTAAGGAATAACATATAGTTTATTCTAAAAAAGAATAATTATTTGGGGATCAATAACACATTGATGAAAAAAACAAGAATTACATAACATCACTGTGTTGACTAAAATTATTAAGGAATAAAACAAGGGTATAAATTTTGAGGTTTTATGGAACCAAAAAAACAAACATGTTGACCCCAACAAGTCAATATTCATTAGTTATGTTGGGGTCACAATGATAATGAATGTTCCAATTGATATAAATTTGTGACACCATGTCAATCCTGTAATAAAGGAAACTCTTTGGGAAGATATTAAGGTAATTTTATGATATAATTTATCCATTTTACTGAAAAATTATATAAAGAAACATTGATTTAATTTTCATTATCTTTTTAAGAGTTAATTTATTTTATATTAGTTTTATAAGAAATATGTCTTAATAGACACAAGAAAATCCCATAGATTATTTTTTAAATTTCATTCCAAGACACATCTCAGGAATTCTAAGGGGAAAGTAAAGCCCCACCCACTAGTTACATATAAAAACATTATAAAGTAGGAAGCATGGAATTCTTTCATCATTTTTCCTGATGATAAATCATTTTAAGTATATTTTAATTTATAATATATAATTTTAAATTGTTTATTTTATCCAATTTGATTCAAAATTATTAATTTATTAAACTGTAAAGGAGTGATAAAAATAAACAATATTCGTCAAAAACAATGTACCCTTATCGCAAATAAAGGATGGGGTACACTTCACTAGAAAATAATATAGTATGTATTTTAAATATACAATAAAAGTTTTATGTGATATAGAACAACATATGTTCTATTTTTTATATTCATATTGGTGAATAAAAATTTGAAGTCACTTCCATCCCATGTCATGTTCTATGGAAGGAGGTCCATGTAAATAATGAGGGTAAACTAGTTGAAAAAACACAAAATAAGTATGGTAAACATGTGTAAGTATGACATAATAGTAATTTTTTTATGATTTATAATAGTATTAAATAAAAATATCTATTTATTTTCATATGTTTTATACGGTTTAGACATAAGAATTGGAAGTGACCATACCTGAATGACAACTACCTTCAGTAGCTTTTAAATGGATGGAATAATATGGCCTCGTTAGAGTTTTAGATTTTTAAGTGTCACATCAAACATATTTAGAGTAGACAAAGCTGCAAGAAGATACATATTAGATGATGAAAGTATTTTATGTGAAAATAGATACCTTTTAAGATATTATTTTTTGGCCTGGTTTGGAAGACCAATATATGTAAACAGATCAAAGCGAACTAATATTAGAATAATGATCAGTACATGAAGATCCAAATGACCCCACTAGCTTCGAGGCTCGTCAGTCCCATCAACCACATAATTTACCCAAGGTAATCAATTTTGGCATTACAGTTTCTGCTAAATGATAATCAAACAATTTCTGATAACTTTATATTACTATCATTTTGTAGGGTGATGTTGTATATGATTTCTATGAATCAACACCCACACGCCACCTTATTGCGAGGATAATGTTGTATAATATCCCAAGAGACATGTTAAATAATAAATAATGCCCAAAATATCACATGAGAGTTGGTATTGAAGTAAATCAAGAGTTGAGTATTGAGTTTCTTGTTCCAATTGATGATCCGAATATTAAAATGGGTAATGATACTATTGGGACTTTCATTGCATTGTAGTCTTATCTTACAAAGATAATTGAGGTATGTCCTTAATATTTTTTTTCAAATGAAAAACCCATATCAGTTGATGAAAAAGGTCTTATGTGAGGTATGGCATTATATATGGATAAAACAAGAAGTAAAAAAAAGTTCATATTAATAAAATCCATTGAATCAACCAAGAAAACAAAAGGACCTTCCGGAAGTACCTTCTCCCTCCCAGTTCCACTGAAGTATATATTAACATTAAAAATTAATTCATACACCACAATCAAAGATTGAGATATGTCCTATATTAAATATGAATAATAAATATTTTAAAATATCACTAGAAATGCAGTTGGATCGAGAGTGTAAATGAGATTCTCAAATTTGGATGGATGGGAGTCTCAGTGGTGAATATATAAATGTAGTACATTTTTGGAATCCTTATATCCATAAAATTATCTTCTATGTTCAGTAGTTTAAATAAATTCATATTTTCTAGAGGCTTTTATATTTCTACTATATAAATGTAAAACCCATGTGAAGAAAAATTTGGATTCCTCAATCCATATATTTTTTCTATTCAATAAATTTCTTTGGAAGTGAAATAACTTGATGATATGAAAGATGAACTAAGTGAGGAATTTGAGAAGAAAATAATAGATGAAATAGTCTTCTTGATTCCTACAATATAGTGAAAAAACTCTAAAATCTAATCATAAAAAATATATTTTTCTTTTTTTCATTAATTATTTTATTTTTTTTAGGAAGTATTGGATGATAATTGCAATCAAATTTTGATACCCCAAATATTTTTTATCCAATACATGGATTTACAAAAAACCAACCACACAAGATGTGTATTTTGAATTTTTAATGAACTGTAATCCATATTTTGTAAATAAAATAAGAATTATATGTTTTAGTTTGTGTTTCAATGAGTTTTTTATGATAAGGCGATATATAAGTATAGGATAAATCATGGTATGAGGTGAATCACTAAAAACAAGAAGCTTATAGATTTCTTCAAATGGAAACTAATTGAGGTATATATAGAAATATTTAACTATCAAAAAAAAATTCAAAAAATTTAACTAATTTTGGTTAATGTTTCTTTAGTGTCCTATATAAGATAAAGACAATGATTATGGATATTACATTTGAAAATTTATAAAAGATATCACATACCATCAAAATACTAGCATCCCCAAATAAGTAATTTCTAAAGGTAATTACTATTTCATTAAAAATATTTCCTAGTCATTTTTTTCAACATTTTCTTAGTACTACCAAGATTTTCAAAAATCTACGTACTCAAAAGAAGAATAAAATTTGATTAGAGATGAGTGGGAAGAGTACA
Organism: Viscum album; assembly: GCA_963277665.1. Lineage (NCBI taxonomy): Eukaryota > Viridiplantae > Streptophyta > Magnoliopsida > Santalales > Viscaceae > Viscum > Viscum album. The sequence continues at coordinate 1,792,296,774 of OY728138.1, forward strand.
TTGTGTTAGAATTTTTTCTAACATCAAGTTTAGGTAATTTCCTATTATTTTTATGATCTATTATTGATTATGACCTTAGATATACACTTGGTATGTAAATAATTAGTAACATAATGATTAAATATTATTTTTATCTGTTTCTTAAGGAGAAATATAATTGAGGAAGTTGATTTACTTAGAAATGAATGGGAAGAATACCTGAAATCATAATGTATACATAAATCATGAATAGGTTACTTCTTACTACTTATTTAGTTAATTTTATCATCTCTTTATCTATTATTTTTAGTGAATTTCCTTATCATTTTTAACTAGTAGTTATTTTTTTTAAATTTAAAAATTAGTTCAAAACACATGTCACAATATCAAAACCAAGAAAACAAATTTATATTGTTTTTATACTTTATGAAAATGATCCATAAGTCATTTTTTATGTGTATTAATCAAAGAAACATCAATCTGACACATGATGTGTTTGGTATGACTCGAAGTGTGTGTTTTTAATAAAAAAGTGTCATTTTAGTTTGAAACATGTATCACATATTCAAAATTGGGGCAAAGAACCTATATTATTTTCAAACTTTAGGAAAATTATCCATAATTCATTTGTGATGCACAAGAATCAACCATATGTAAATCTAACACTTGATGTGGTTAATATAATCTAAGTAAGTGTTTCCAATATAAAAGTGTCATTTAAGTGTAAAATGCAATTCACATAGCCAAAAACCAATAAAATGAGCTCATAATATTTTCAAACTTTTTGAAAATAATCCATAAATTATTTTTCATGTATAGGAATTAACCACATGGAAATCCAACACATGATGTGGTTAGTATGACTTGAAGTATGTGTTTTCAATAGAATAGTGTCATTTTAGTTTAAAAATTCCTGTCACATTTCAAAAACTAATAAAATGAACTTTAATTTTTTTAAACTTAAAAAATAGTATACAATTCATTTTTTATGTGTAGGAATTGACCAAACTTCACTCTGACTTCCTATGTAGTCGGTATGACTCAAAGTGCACATTTTCAAAATAAAAGTGCCATTTTAGTTTAAAATGGATGTCACACAACCAAAACTATGAAAATGAGATAAAATTGTTTTTAAAATTTATAAAAACGATCCATAATTCATTTTTGACCTGTAGGAATTGACCGAACACTAATATGACACAAAATGTGGTTAGTAAGACTCAAAGTTCATATTTTAGTATAAGTGACATTTTTGTTTAAAACAAATCACATATCCAAAATTGTGAAATTATCTTGGATTGGTTTAAAACATTAGTAAGATGATCCATATTTCTTTTTTGGATGTGTAGGATTTGACCTAAATTCAACATGACATTCTATGTGGTCAGTAAGACTTGAAGTGCATGTTTTAAATATAAAAGTGCCATTTTAGTTTAAAATTTGTGTCATATCACAAAAAATGAGAAGAATATCTTAGATTATTTTCAAAATTTTGTAAAATTATTGATAATTCATTTGTGATGTGTAGGAATTGACTGCACATCAATATGAAACCCGATGTGGTCGGTATGGCACAAAGTGTATGTTTTCAATTCAAAAGTGCCATTTTAGATTAAAAAGCGTGTCACATTTCCAAAATAGATAAAACAAGATCGAATTATTTTTAACATTTATGAAAATGATCCATAATTCATTTTGACATCTTGTAATTGACTTCACATCAATATGACACATGATGTAGTCGATATGACACAAAGTGCATGTTTTCAATACAAAAGTGTCATTTATTTTAAAACACACATCAAAAAGCCCAAACTAAGAAAATGAGATCATATTGTTTTCAAAATTTAGGAAAAATGTCTAAAATTCATTTATGATATGTAATAATTTACCTCTCTTCAACCTGAAACATGATGTGATCAATATGACTCTAACTATGCGTTTCCAATATAAAGGTGTCATTTTAGTTTAAAATTCACATTAATAGACAAAACTAAAAAAATGAGCTCATACCATTTTCACACTTAAGTAAAATGATCCATAATTTATTTTTGATGTGTATAAATTGACCTTACATCAAATCAACACACAATGTGGTCGGTGTGACTCAATATGCATGTTTGCAGTAAATAAGTTCCATTTTAGTTTAAAACACATATCACATTGGAAAAAATGATCATAAAAATATCAGATTATTTTATCATAATTTTATATAATATTAATTAATTAATTTCTTTATCATTTTTTTGATACTTATTTATTTAATTTTCACAGAGATAATTCTTTAAGATGAACAAGAAATGGTCTTACAGTTGAAGGCTTATTCTAAAAAGCAAGTACTCTTGAAATGGATCACATCCTTAGTGAGTTTTTTTACCACCACATATATGATCCAATTAAAAAGCACATACTTTTGAGTAAAAAAGAAATGTTTTGACATGTAATAATCAACAAAAACTCAATCCAATACATGGTGCGCCAAGTCTGACTAAAATTATATGTTTTTAGATTAAAATTGACACTTTGCGTTTAATTTATTTCTTTATAGTATTACTGACATAAGAATTGTTTTCTTTTATAGGTGAATTATATTTCTCGAGATGGGGTATTTTTTTGGAAACTAATAGCTTGACCGGGGGTCGAGGGCCAAAGAAAAATGAACATTGGTATTTTTGAATGTCTATGATTAACTATTCTTACTCATGAAATTGTAAAAACTACTATTTGAAATGTCTATAATATAATTCTTTTTTGTATTTGTGTTGTAAATTTTATTTCAATTAAATTAATTACTTTATATTCCTGTATTTAATCCCAATTTCTACTACTAAAGTGTGTTATAATTTTAACAACACACTGTAGTAGTATTCCCCTTTATCCCTGACCGAATGGCCTGAAGGCCTTCATTTTTTATTATTTTTGATAATCCACCTTTCAAGGGATGAGGTGGAGACCTTACAAGGCCAGAAGGCTCAGAGACAATTACATGACCAGTAGGTCTTAGAGGGAATTACTTAGACAATACAACTTGGAATTGAACCTCCCCAGCATATGTCATGATGATCAACACTCCACCTTCACAGGGTTGGTTGGCTAGCTGTCCTATTAAAATTCACAAAAGCCCAATACCAATGGAAAATCCACACCCTCTCATTCTTCCAATTCCGGTTATCTCTGATCTAGTGAATGCACCTGCCCTGTATCCTCATCTGGAGCCTTTTCCCTTTATCATTTCTAGAAAAAGCACTGATAAAGGATCACTTTATCAACACTAGAAAAATCACTGATAAATGGATCCTTTATCAGTTATAAACTATCATTGATATAATAGACCCTTTATTGATTCTATTTTTAGCACCAATAAAGGATCCTTTTATTAGTGCTAAATAAAAGTGTTGATAAAGGTTCCCTTGATCTGTAATTTTCTATCACTCACAAAGGGCTAAAGATTTTAAGGGATATCTAATTGTCAGTAATTTTTTTACACTAAAAAATACCTATTATATCACTATTAAAGGACTTATTTTAAGCAGTGGTACAAGATACCACTACATGTTTTAAGTTAAAAAATTCTATCTAGATTATTCAATAAATGTCATACAACTAATGATTCACCCAATGAAATATACCTCGCTATGAATTCAATGCCATAGTTTTTTCCCTACATCAAATTACATGATCAAATAGTACAAACTAATAATAATATTAAGTCATAAGACCACTACAGTTGTTCAAATTTAGGAACTTCCAATGACACCTGAATCATGTTCTATTCCTATTAGCAAGCTAGTCCTCACAATCTCATCTAACTGAGATCACGAAGTGTGAACTTCATGAGAGGAATTCTTAATGCTTATGATCCCCCAATAACTGATAGTCTAACATCATCAATTTCCAGTTACTATGATGTATCTAAACCATAGGAAAAATGTTTAAGATTATTGTCATGCTATCTCTAGATTATCATAATATCCTGAGAACTGCTATAACCTTTTTATATTACATGTAATATATGAAAATTACCATATAAATAAAGGATAAAGAAATATAAACACTATTATGGTAATAATATAGCATATAAAAATTACTATATACAAGATACGTTAATCAAAAAGTATTTTTTAGTTGGGTCTAGGTAACCCACTATTACAACACCCCCTTCATATATATTGGAAAATTTCTCCCACATATCCATTCCAATTTTGTATCTCATCACTTTCATATAGATATAATCTAAAAGAGCTCAAGATAAATCATTTTGATCTTTGACATCAGTATCCCACCATTTACTATATGTATTATTCATGGACTATCTAATCACATCAATGACACCTATCCCTTGGAATATAGATGAAAGAAAATATAGCTTGAGATATTGAAGAAGTGATATCCTTATATTCTTCTAAATATAATAATTTCTTCCCTAAAATATAGGAACTCCTTTAGCATTTATTGAATTATCCAACACAAAGAATTTCTAAAGATAGATATAACACAAGAAACCTCACTATGATACCACTTGTTATACCCTGGTATGCCCTGAGAGGGGAGGGGGGGGGGGCTCAAGGTGTGGATTTTTTATTTTGATATAAAGGATTTTATCCCCATGTTGGTATGAACATGTTAAACCTATATGAATGGATTTTACAACTAGTAAACACAAAAATTCATAAATAAAAATAGAGCACATTAATTTTACTTAGTTCACCACTAAGGGATATTCCAAAGAGAATACATATACATTATGTTGGTTATACCAAAATCCATGAAGGTTTTCCAGTTTTTTTGTGGATTACAAATGTTTGGCCATCAAAAATCCATCTTGGGATCACTTACTTTACAATTTATTTAGGAATAACACACTTCTACCCATGGATCACTTTAATTGACTCCTCCTTACTCACTGCAGCAAATGAAGTCTTCTTTATTTTAATGATTTGAATGTTTCTTCCAATTCTGAATCAATTATTATTGAGAATTGAATCATTATGGTTTGAGTTTTATGATCTATATAATTCCTTATTTTTTTCTTAAATGGATCTCCCAAGTCCTTGGATTCATCTAAGTATAGAACTCCCATGTGCACTACTTCAATCAGGTATATCTTTTTTCAGGTCTCCTACTTTACCCAAGTCATTATGTTTTCTTAGGTATGGATTATCCTAAGTATCATGATTCACCTAAGTCTATTACTTAGCATCACCCCAATCCACTTCATACTAATACCTTTGATAAGGTTTTTTTACCTTAATACCTTCACTATACCTTATTCATAAAACTTTGTTCACATATTTCCTTCACTCTACCTATCCGCACTTTTAGCATTGCGCTGCTAATTTACCCAGGTTCTTCACTTAGGCCCAATTTTTATTGGTGTGCCTTACAAATTGGGAGATCCTATAATATATCTCTATATTTTCATTAACCCCAAATGAATAGGTTTACCCAATATTTATAGGAAAAACATCGACCTTCATATAGCCATATGCTTTAAGGAATGAAACATCACATTCACTCACCTCTACTCATATGACACAGTTTATTTACATTACTGATATTACTTCACATGCTCAACTAGATAAATATGCAATAGAATCACATGATACCCTCACATAACACCCTATTACATAAGCATATTAAACATGAACATAGAATTAGTGCGTATCAGTAGAACATGAGTGTAATAACCATCTAGAATTGGAAAAAATAACACATTTTCTCTAAAATTAATTTTGTATCTTCCTTAAAAAAACTCCCAAATATACTTTGAAATTTTATACCAAACAATTTTGAAAAAATAGGAAGAATTTTCCACTTTTATACATCCACCTTGGTCATCAATAACTTTAAGCAACCCAAAAATGGATTGAAAATAAACACAAAATCCATATACATCTCGAATCATGTTGGTTTTAACACATAGTCCTTGAATAGTTACAACAACCTACTTTGTATCATTCTAAGATATTTATAAATTAATATATACTTAAACTTTTGTGGTTGGTATATGTGTCACAAATATGATGTCCTAATCCTAGGTTCCACTCAGAGGTTCCCTGAGATTGGTTGGCTACATGGCCTCAAATACACCTCCCCATATTCCAAAAGTTTCCGAATAGTAGTGAGGGCCTAGGGTGTGTTAGTGGGGTGAATATTCCCTCATGTCATAGTAGAGAACATCAGATAAGTAAGAACATGTAAATAAAATAATTATATGTAAATAGATGGCATAATGGAAACAGACACTATAATAACTAGACTAGTAACCCACCACAACATAAGAAAATATAAACATCCAAGAAACAAATAATGATCATAGATGGAAACTAAATCATATTAAAAAGATTATGATAATATATATCATGTCTCTACAAAACTGGAAATATGTATACATGGAAGCAGACAATACATTCTATACAAAAGAATAAAAAATAAGCTAAAAACTATCAAGAATCCTGAGCACTGGCCTGGTCAACTTCTACCAAGCTCCATCCTAATTCAAGAAATCAAGATCAGGTGTACAAAGTGAGACACTTCGACTTATCAACACCTGCTTACATATAATCTACCTGGGTACCAATGGAAGCTCGAATAGCGTGTAAGATAAATCTCAGTAGGCCACCATCATCGACATCTATACCATACAATCTATGAATATAAACTTAAATCACTTGTAGGTATATATATACAAGTAAATATAGTGTAGTAATGTAAATACCCTAATACCTGATTCAACCTTAGTTGGTGTTTGAACATGTAATCATTTAATTAATTATGTTCCAATTTATAATAAGTGAAGTAGAGGTTACAAGGTATGCATATGGAATATTATAGTGATGATAACAGTAAATAGGATCAATGTTAATAAATAAGGAATCATATAATGATAATAGTAAATAAGATCCAAGGTAATAACTAATGCCTCATAGACCTCAGTGGATGATCCAAATCCGTAAAAATATGAAACTTGGATATATGGGGTCTAATTTTAATACAAGGGGAATCATGATAAAACAATTTTTTTTGAATATTTTATTGATAATAAATTAAATAATTTTCTCACATTGTGATAAATGTGTTTATTTATAGAATATTTGGGATTAGATCATTCATTTGAAAATTGGATGAAGATTCTAATTTCTCCCTTTTATAGTTCACTGTAGTATTTAATAAATAAATATTTTTATATGAATTATTTAAAATTAATTATTTTTAAATGTGTTCTTGAAGTAATGGGATACAACTTTCAATCATCACATATGAGCTAAATCATGCATTTGTTTAGACTTAATAGGCTATGAAATCAAAGATGGGTTGGACTCGCCAGATTGGACATCACTTTATTATTTAGGTCATAAGGTTTTCATCCATGCTTGGAATTGGCCCAAATATAGAGAGGAGATAAATTACCCAATTTATAACAACTAATCCTTATGTAATGACATCTAGTTCATACGTTTTATGGGTATAAAAGGTAGTCCAAATTGTCTTAAAATATTTGGATGAATTTTACCATTCGTACTTGAAACCACTTGTAACCTAGCCTCCCCTACACTCTATAAATATGTTTTTTTATCATTTAGAGGGTTTGGGACGTGAATTGGGAGATGTAAGGAATATTAGAATTCATTTAAATCCATTTATCTAGTCATTACAGGAGTGATATCTTTTGAAGCTAGAATCCCTTCATCTAATCCTTCTTCTTCTTCTTCACTTTGTAATATTATTGTGCTTTCAATAATATCTTAGTATATCTTACATTTCTTCTGTAATTTTCTATTTTATTCTTCTATTAATCATCCTATTTGGTTTGGAAATCAAGAGTATAAACGTGATTGGGTTATACCCTTTCAACGACCTTCTGCAAATGGAAAACGTTTCTACGATGACTACACCACCCATGGAAGAGTAATTATTCTTAGTAATCAATCTAAATCTAACCGTATTCAATTAATTATTTTGAATCAATGAGCTACTATAATTTACATATTATTATTTATGATTTTTTTTTTGAATTAAAACAAATTAAGTAATGAATTAAAAGATTCATTCAAAATCACGCGAGGTCAATAATAGTGTGAATTGTGAAAGCGCGACCTTAATTGGTGATACAAAACCACATGAGATTAATTTTTTGAGTTCAAATATAATCTATAAACTAAATTAATCCTAATTTATATAAGGTATATGTTCCTTAATTTACCACTAACCATAAGCTAGTATTGGAATGATAATCAACATAGGGTGCTACGATTGCATGTTCCAAAACTAGCCTAGGGTTCAATTCATTTCATAATTGTGGTTAAGTTAACTCCCATAGAGTTTAAGTGTTAGAAAATTAAAGGATTATAATTAATTGTATTTTAATTTAAATGATAAATATTAATAAGAAATTGAAGAGTTAGATTCAGATCATGTATGCCTGTTAAAATAGTTTTCTAAAAAAAATTCTAATTATGTTTTATTAATCAAAATTCATTTAAAAAATACAATCTTCTTCCAGAATACTTATTCTTCTTCTTTTATAAATGGTAAACAAAAACCCTCATAATTTTAATTATTTTTTATTCTATTCTATTTTTAGAATACCTTTAAAGAAGTTTTTTTTTAATTTACATACTCCTTTGAGGGATGACCTTAGTCAGCTACTATACTGCACCGAAGTACCCAAAAAATCACACTTCATTTGAGATCACCCATGATAGAACCTTTCACACCACCCAATTAATTTCACTATATAAGATTCTAACTAAGTCCAAATATCTCATCCATGGTAAAATGAGATAAGTATGACTGGGTCCAATGGGGTGAATCTATGGCGTTGAATGTCCAAAGATGTCAAGCTGGATCTGTAGAACGTATCCAAGGCATCCTAATATTCAGAAGTTAGTAATGGGATCATATAGTGTCATTTTAGGCATTCTCTAGTAGATAATGACCATGTACCAAGGTGGTAAATCCCTTGGAAACCAGAACCTTGAATCATAATGGTGTCCACCAAGTGATCAAGGCATTCCCTTTGGAATCTATGGTTGGATCAAGTTTGACCAATCCTATAAATGTGAAAAGGACCATACACAATAGGCACATTATACATAATTAAATATTAATTTATGGTCATGTAATACTGATGTCTTTTAATAAGTCAATTGGTTCATTCCATTACCTTTTATACTAAGTGGAAAGGCTAAATAAGACTTGAAACCATTTATTGATTTAATTATATATTCATTTATTAGGTTAATTCCTTTACCTGTCATAATAATTACATAGTGGGCTAAGTACATTCAATAATATGAAATTCAATTATAATTAACCATGCCAAATGACATATATATATATATATATATAATTTCTATTTAACATTTAAATATTCATTGATTACTTTTAAACACTTAACTTATATGGGTCAAGGAGAAACTAAACATATTCTATCCATTTAGATATTAAGAAACCATTAATTATATAAGATCACTTAACTTAGAAGGGTTAAGTGAAAGCACACCCGAACAAAGGCGCAAATAGTCAAAGAAAATACACTAAAGGAATAAGCAAGAATGCACCATACCTGGGGTGTTTTTCATCGAGGTTACAACCTCAAATGACACAATGATAATTTATGAACAGGGGTCTAGAATATAATACTGATGATTATAAAAAATACATATGAATTAAACAAGAAACATCTGATGAAATCAGTGTGTGAACAATGATGATAATTTATAAAATAGTGAGATTTGAGGGATGAATAATAGACCACCTACCTTGAGCCTATAGAACTCACCTCAACCAGTATCATCCTTTAGTTTGGCTTGAATCGAAATAAATATAAAGAATGGATCAATTCCATGAAAAATAATGCATATGAGCTTGCATCAAAATAAAATTGTTGAGGGTAAGATAAACAAAGAACCGAGCCAAAGGATTGCAGAGCCTTCTTGGAGGAATCCAAAGAGATAAATGATGCTTTGATCAGACACCATGCAATGAAGATATCAATAAATCTATGAATAGGGAACTTGGAATCTTAAAATGGGAGAGGAGATCCCCCACTATTATCTAGAAAATAAAATATAACAGAGGGGAACTTTTATTAAACACTTAAGCGAATGTTGGTAATTTTACCCCAAAAATTAGGAGTTGAATGATTTGGCTGCACAGTTGGATAAATTGTGTTCCAATCATGCACCTCCCACTTCTCAATGAGGGACCCCGCATAGTTTCATGCACATTGTTCGACTAACTATGCAAAATCCATGCTACATTCTCTTCTATATTTTGTTGAGACACCCATGTAACACCTCGAGTTTTTATGGACCTTTTCTTATTTTGGATAAATTAAATTTTAATTTATGTCTTATAATGCACTAAGTCAAAAATTCATTTCACAAAACACTTAATCGGTATACATTACACAAAAAATCAACTTGGCGTACGTTACACACAACAATAACTTGACTTAAGTTACATGCAACACCAATGTTTCTACAAAACATCATTTTATTGTTATAATTATTTAAATGAGATAATTATAAACTAGTAATTAAAATCAGTAATATGAATAGTAATAACTAATTTTAAAATATTTTTTTATAATTGTTTTAAATAAATAAAATATATTGATAATGAAAGATATAATTTTTGGTAAAGTCCTTGTATGTTTAAAAATACTATTTTCTCAAATGATCTGCTTTTTAAGTCCTTTTGTGAAAAATAATAAAATTAAATTTTGAAACATTTAGAAATTTAATTTGATAAAATAAAATTAATTTTTTATCTTATAATTTCGAAATTATAATAGGGTAAATTTTTGGAATTTTTCTAAGAAACTTCATTTTTTGGATGAATAGTGAAAAAATACTGAATTTTAATTCAAACTCAATTCTTCATATAATTTATTTATATGGTTAAATTATATTTTAAATTATTTTAAAAGTTTAATTAGATATTATTTTTAACAATTAATCCAATGTAGGTAATTGGAAACAATTTCACAATGAAATTGGATATAAATACTTATTAAATGTTTAATCATTTTTACTTTTAAAATCTACAATGTCGTCTGATTTGCAGGATTAAATTTAAATTAATTTCTACCTATTATTTTATTAGAATTTGAAAAAATTGATTCCATATTTGGAATCAAAATAATCTTTAATTTATAATAATGTCGACTTAGTTTTTTACCAAAAATATTTGTGAATGTAATAAAAATTAATTACATCAATTAAGGTAAAATGAAGCTTAACTAAGGACCAAACCTTAAATTTAAAACCTAAAACAACATAGAAACTTAAACCAGAGAAATATTATGACCATATTTATACACTATAATCCATCTTATATAATTTTCATCATTATTGGATCCAATTCCAACTTAAAAAACATGGGTGGAATTCTCTTTTCAAATATTTACAAGAGTGCCACTCCTCCTCCACTATAAAAGGCCACCTCTACTCCCATGTAAGAACCCAGTTCTTATTCTTGAGGTACAAGCTTCTTTTTTTCCACTTTCCTTATGTGTTTTTGAGAAAATAAGGAAAATGGGGGAAAATCCCAATTTTTGTGGGTACATGTTGTGTACTTTTCCACACACTGTGTACTTTGGCCGTGTGGGAGGAGTACACAGGGCATGTAGGCCTGTCGGTGATGGAGGGTATAAAAAGCTGACTACAAGTCATGTACTTAGTATTTACATGCTGTGTACTCAGTCGGTAGGTGAAAAATAAGGTGGTGGGAGTAGCCGCCAGCTGAGAGATAGTACACGCCATGTATTTAGAAATACATGTCGTGTACTCATGTTGACAGATGAACAATATGGCAGATAAAAATAGCCGCCAGAGGAACAGTTAAATGATGAAAAGTACACGCTGTGTACTTGAGAGTACAAGTCATGTAGTTTTTTTTTTCACTTAAAACGAGAAGTAGACTCCTCCTTCAACAGAGGAAGCTTAGGATGCATTTGGAGCTCGGGAGGAGAGGCTGGATCTTTGAGGAGATCCCGATCGCATGCCGAAAATCCATTTCTTACGTCGTTGATCTTGTTTGAACCATGTGGGTAATAAATTACTTATCCTTAAGCCGTTCTTACCAATTCATTCATGAGGGGAAGTTATTTAGGTTTGAATGAGAAATATCTTATCCCAGATCTATGCTATTATCAAGTGTTTTGAGAGGCATCGTTCACATATTTTGATCAGAGGAGATCAAGGTTGGTGGTCTGATGTTTAATTCCAACTGTCATGTTGTTTTTGTGTACTGTTGTGCTACACGCCCATGTTTGGGGTGTCGTATGGCTGAGGCCTTGACTAATTGAATGCCTAGAATTGCATAGTTAATTTAATGAATATTTTTAAACTGCTGTTTGAGATCATTGCTTGGATCCAGGGCCACCCTGTGGGTGCATTCCCTTGTTTATCCATTTGTCCAGGATACCCGAGGGTATGCCGTGATTATAGCATGCTTTGAGTTTTCTTGAGAGAAAATGTATATATAATTGCTTGCTTATGTGTTGGGATTGGTCCGGTTACTTTTTTAGCCTGAGGGCAGTGTTTTGATTAGCTTGAGGGAAAGGTTATATTCTGCCTCAGGGAAAGTGTTTCATTTTGCATTAGGGAAATGTTTCATATGCCTGAGGGTAGTTGTTTCCGTGCCTGAGGGCAATATCTCATACGCCTGAGGGCACTATTCATTATGTCTGAGGGAAGATACCTGAGGGTTTCATTTTAGTTTGGTATGAGGGAAAGGTTCTGAATTAGCTTGATAGAAAGGTACTAATTATCCTAAGGGAAAGGTACATTTGAATATTCACTTTGGTGTTTTCTATACCTTCTAAGATAAAGCACATGTTTGGTATTGTTTTACCTTGTACTTGTTAGATAGCTTGTTGTAGTATTGCTACGGCAATATTTAGGATATTTTTGGCTGAGGATGAGTCTCAAGAACTTATAAATCAAATATATTGAATTGTTAAATAATAATTAAATGGAAATGAATCTGGTAGGAGTAGCTGATTTTGAGTACTTAATAGCTTACTAAATTTTCATTAGTACACACTGCTATTGCACAAATTCACTGACAGTTGGGAACATGCCTTTGGTGGTTGCCTATTGGGATTTTTTTCTCACACCCTGTTTGGGTCATGTCTTGGGCCCAAAACAATTATATTGATGCAGGTGAGGATAAGGGAAAGGGTCCGTATACATGTACTTGATTGTTGTAGAGGAGTAGGAGAGCATGGGAATGAGCTTAGGCTTGGAATGCTGCTAAGTTCCTGCTATACTATTTTATTTTGCTTTGCTGTATTGTCCCCTGTATTACAGTGTATCCTGTTTTGAATGCTTTCTTAGACTTAGGGACATATTGCATCATTATATATGACTGTTGGTATTTTATTTACTTCAATGCTCTATCTATTTCAGCTTTGGTATTATTTACTTATTTCTCATTTTGTAAGTTTATATCTATTTCCACTATGCTACACTTTGACAAATGAGGGCATAGTTTCCCCACTATCAGACCTAGGCTCTCTCTTCTAGTTAGCAGCCTCTGGCATTTGGTGAAATGCACTTGAGGTCATGTGAACAACTGGGTTCAGGGCACCCATTGAGTGGAACCCAGATCCGAGACATTACAAAGTGGTATCAGAGGCAGGTTATTTTCTTTGAATTACTATTTTGAGCCTATAGTCAGAGATAGGATGGAATAGGTACTTGGTAATAAGATGTACCCGGGAGTAGCTAACCCATGTACAGGGAAAATCCAATTTACCCCGTGTTGCAATTTTTCTGATTTTGCAATTTTACAGTTGATTTGATTTTCACCATTGGGTGATGCCCCTATTGTGTGCTGTTTATATTTTTATACCAGGGTTCTATTTATTTCTAACCCGATGAGATGAGGTTATTCCATCTCATGCATCATTTAGGCACATGTTAAAATTACATTCCATGCATAGTTTCCATGCATTATAGGTGCATTAGAAATTTCATGTTATTGTGATAGCTCTCGTGCTAGAAAATGCATGATGTTGTGATAGATTCCTTGATAAAATACCTACTATTTGATAGGGTATTGTTATGTAAGGTTCTGTGAATGAATGAAAAACATTGGTTTTTGAGGAGTATGGGCCCTCATCAACCGGAATTTGGTGGATCATCGATTTTTTTTATCTTGTTATAACACGTATAAGATTCCAAGATTTGATTCAGGGGGAGTATGGGCCTTTACATATTGGAATTTGGCACTTAGGTTTTAGTTTCAGTGTTTTTATGCACTCCGGAGTAGTTTCTAAGGCTTACTATCCAGAAAAAAACCAGAATACACATCCTGTAGTTTTGAATACATGACATGTACTCTTCTGTTTGGGAAGAAAAGAAATTTTTTTATGTACACGCCATGTACCATAAGTACACACTGTGTAGTCTCTAACCATGTCATAGGTCGTGTGGGCAGAGATACGGGATTGGGAAGTTATAAAGGGAACACATCGTGTACCGTTTGTAAACACCTTGCATGTTTACCCTGTGTCCGCTCATGTAACTAACAACACAGATGGAGGAAATATTCATTATACACACCATGTCAATGCCAAACACGCCATGTAGTATAACATGGGAATATGGACATGCAACTAACAAACACAGGTCAGTGTTATCCTTTCAAGTACACACCACATCCATATGGAACACACCGTGTAGTGTGAGCCATGTATCCAACCTGTCATGAACAACACGGGTCGACAACACTCGTCTAGTACATGCCGTGTACCTGAGGGACACACCATGTAGTCTTGACCGGTGAGAGACCATGTGGACTTAGCCATGCGGCTGGTAAGACAGGGTGGTGTACATGCCGTATGTAGGTGTAACATGTTGTGTAGTGTCAGCTGAGTAGCCGGACGTGACACTAACAACACGGGCAGTTAGAATCTAAGCAATACACACCGTGTCTATCTAGAACACGCCGTGTAGTCTGAGATGTGTACCCAGCCGTGTCACGGACAACACGGGTTGGTGAAGCTCGTCTATTACATGCCGTGTAGATCTTATACATGCCGTGTAGTCTCGTTCAAAAGAGATCCATGTAGCTAATCTGTGTAGAGGGACTCAGGCCAGAGAGAAAAATCAAGTACACGCTATGTGTGTGGACAACATACCGTGTCTTTTGTGGTGTTACACGACCAGTGTTGGCAGTGTACATGCCCATGTGAAAGACTTAAGGGAACACAATATGTAGTTATTATACACACCATGCGGTCTTCTTTTGTAAATCTTGAATGTTTTATTTCTCCCGTTCCCTTCTTACACTCCTTGTTTTCAGTCCTTGATAATCTTGATCTAAGGAGTGTGTTTGACCTTGTAGGGTCATGCCACTGAGACGATCACGATTTTTTATCCAGGAGAGCGGCAACGAGTATACTCCATAGATGGTAGGCCACGAGGTACCGATGGATCCTCCAACAGAGCCAGATGCGACGCCAACTGTTATACCAGACACAGGCACAGAGGCACAGTTCTGTGAAGGCTTCATGCGGTTTATGCAGACCTTCTAGGGAGCACCACCATCTGCTACATCTATGGTAGAGCTGACTCATATATTCCAATAGTAGCATCCGCCTACATTTTCGGAGGATGGTGGACCACAGGCTGCAGAGTCTTGGATGGGTTCTATATAGAAAATCTTTGATCATATGGATATGTCTCCTGGAGGAGGGTCAAGCTCACTACATATATGCTGTGTGATTCCTCCAAGAGATGGTGGGATGTTACCACCCAGACTGAGCATCACAGGGACATGGTGTAGGAAGATTTTCAGGCTTTTTTCTATGATTTATTCTTCCCGGAGACGCTGAGGGAAGATCAAGCTCAAGATTTCATGAATCTGTAGCAGGGCACTATGTCAGTGATGGATTATTCTGCCCACTTCACTGAGCTACAACGCTTCGCACTAGTTCTGGTGGGAGATGAGGCGTTGAGGGCTCAACACTTTAAGGATGGTCTTCGATATGAAATCTAAGTGCTAGTGAATGTTTTCAAGTTTCTTACAATGCATTATATTGTGAACTAGACATTGATTTCCGAGAAAAACCTACGAGAAGCTAGTGGTGCATGCCAGGGCAGTTCAACACTAGTTTCTGGTACTATTTCTACCGACAAGAAGAAGAGACAGATGGATTTATCTCATGGTGGAAATACAATATAGATTAATTCTTCAGGTGGCCTAGTGAGGTGATACCAATGGGGTAAAGAGGGGAACAAGATACCTCAGTGTCCACGTGACCCAGTGGAGTGCCGAGATATTGGAAAGATGGGTCATCTGCAACACTTTTGCAGGGTGTTTCCACCGGTGGCTAGTGAGAGGGGTTATGTGCAGACTGCACATGTAGAATCAAGGACAACATCTTCTTACCAGTCAGGGAATTGGGATACATTGGGGCGTTCAGGCTGAGGTGGTGGTCATGACTGTGGTAGCCAGACACCAAGATCTCAGAGATAGGAGGGTGGGTCAGCTCAGTGTAGCCAGGCTGTGTCGTAGGGCCACAACACCGGGCATGCATATGCTGTGCAACATACCCAACATGAGTAGGATCCCAGACCTTCCACTGTTAGAGGTACTATTATAGTAGCTTCTGTTTTGTCTTCAGTACTTTTTGATACTGGTGCTACACATAGCTTTATATCTGCAACCGTTGTGGAGAGCCTTGGGCTCTATGTTTCCTCTTCTTCTTCTTCTTCTTCTTCTGATATTATGGTGCTAGAAACTTCGTTGGGGACTAGAATGGCCAGTGTGCATTAATGCAGGGAGTTCCCATTAGAGGTTGGTGGGTGTCACTTTCTATGGGACCTCTTTGTATTAGATATGACAAACTATGACGTCATTCTTGGTATGGACTTGTTGGTACCCTTTAATGCCATTTTAGATTGCTATCGTCGCAGGGTGAGTTTCACGTCACCAGAGGGCGGCAAGTTTCTATACAAGGGCGAATGGGATGTCCAAGTGAGAGGATCTGGACCTGAGCATCATGGGCATGGTGGAATGACAACCCAGATTGCGAGTTTGTATTTGGATGATAAGGGAACTTGTTAGAAGGATTGACCTCCAATGGTTGATCATTTTAGGGATGTCTTCCCAGACGACTTCTCAGGTCTACCTCTGGAGCGAGAGGTGGATTTCTCTATTGATATTGTGCCAGGAGCAGCACCGGTGTCCATTCCTCCTTATTTGATGGCTACTCCATAGTTGCATGAGCTCAAAAGGCAGTTGGAGGAGTTGTAGGAAAAGGGTTTCATTCGACCCAGTACGTCTCCTTGGGGTTCACCTGTCTTGTTTTCTAAGAAGGCGGATGGTACCCTCAGACTTTGTGTGGATTATCGGAATCTAAACCGGTTGACGGTCGAGAACCAATATCCCTTGACGAGGATTTATGATCTTTTTGATAAACTTAGAGGATAAAGAGTGTTCTCAAAGATTTACTTGAGGTCCAGATATCATCAGTTATGTGTTAGACCATCCGACATACCACTTACAACTTTTCAGAGTAGATATGGTCTATACGAGTACTTGGTCACGCTGTTCGGCTCACGAACACACCAGCAGTTTTCATGGATCTGCTGAATCATGTATCCCACCCTTATCTAGATTCTTTTGTGGTAGTCTTCGTGTAAAATATCTTGGTGTACTCTCACACTCGACACGACCATGCTACCCATATTGAGATCATTCTGAGTACACTGAGAGAGCACTAGAAATATGCTAAGCTCTCAAAGTGCCACTTTTGGATGGACTAGATTCACTTCCTGGGTCATATCATCTTAGAGGAAGGAGTTGCGGTAGACCCAGAGAAAGTGAGAGTAGTAGTTTCCTGGGAGCATCCCAATAATGTGTTTGAGATACAAAGTTTCTTGGGGATGTAAGGTTACTACAGGAACTTTTTACAGGACTTATCCTACTTAGTAGTGCCGTTGATGGGTTTGACTAAGAAGGGTGTGAAGTTCGTTTGGTCAGAAGTTTTCAAGACAGCCTTTCAAGAGCTGAAGGGAAGGTTGACATCAGCACCAGTCCTGATACTTCCAGAGAAAGGGAAGAGCTATACAGTTTACTATGATTCATCAGGTATTTGGATGGGAGTAGTGTTGATGCAGGGCAATTGAGTAGTTGCGTACGGGTCTCGGCAGTTGAGGCCACATGAGAGGAATTACCTGATGCATGATCTCGAGTTGGCTGTAATTGTTCATGTGTTATGCTGTTGAAGACATTATATATTTGGATAGCATTTTGTGGTGTTTACGGACCAAAAAAGTCTCAAACAGATCTTTACCTAGTGTGACCTCAATCTGAGACAGTGAAGGTGGGTTGAATACCTTCATTCCTTCAACTTTGAGCTTGCCTATACACCTGGTAATGGTAATGCAGTTGCTGATGCACTGAATAGGAGGACTCAGATATAGGTAGTATAGGAGGCCAGTGGTGAGTGGAAGCTTATGGATTTGTTCTCTAAGATGCATTTGGAGGTGCACGATAGTCAGGTGCGAGCCAATATTTCTTCCTTATCTATGACTTATAACCTCCTGGATAGAGTGAGGAGGAGGAAACTATCAGATTCAGATGTCCTAGTTCAACGTGAGTCAGTGGAAAGTGAGGACCCTCCTCCCAGTTGGATGATATGCGATGATGAGGTGCTGCGTATCCATGGATGAGTATGGGTTCCAGGGGATATACGTGAGGAGTTTATGTGGGAGTTTCATGCTTCAGCTTGGGTAGTGCATCCCAGAGTTAACAAGATGTACCGTGACTTAAGAAATCAGTATTGGTGGCCGATTATGAAATGGGAAGTAGTTGGTTTTTTTGCGAGATGTTCCACCTATTAGTAGGTGAAGGCGAAGCATCAGAGGCCAGCTAGACTGTTACAGCAGTTACCCATTCTATAGTGAAAATGGGATGATGTTGCGATGGATTTCGTAACCAAGTTTCCGAGGTCACCTCGAGGCAGTGATGCCGTGTGGGTTGTTGTGGACAAACTTACGAAGGTATCTCACTTTTTTATAATCAAGGAGACCTTTGGTGTTGACGATCTCAGGAAGTTGTATATCAGAGAGGTGGTACGTCTTTATGGGGTTCCTTGTTCTATAATATCAGATAGGAAGCCTGATTTACATCTTGTTTCTGGTAGAGTTTTCAAAGGGAACTGGGGACACAGGTGCTTTTGAGCACAACTTACCACCCTCAGACTGATGGCTAGTCAGAGTGTATGATACATGTGCTTGAGGACATGCTGCGCGCATGCCTCCTGGACTTTGAGGGCTCTTGGGAGAAGTACATACTCCTAGTCTATTTTTCCTATAATAACAGTTTTCAGGAAACTATTGAGATGAAACCTTACGGGGCTTTATATTTTAGGCCATACTAATCAACTTTGTGTTGGTTGGAGGTAGGTGAGGTAGCTCTACTGGGACCACGTCTCATGCAGGAGACTTCAGAGAAGGTCTAGTTGATTCAAAAGTAGATGGCTACCGCACAGTCTCGTCAGAAATCTTATGCTGATCTCCGTAGATGACCCTTAGAGTTTGTTAGCAGATTAGTTTTTCCTATGTGTTTCACCGAGGTTGGGACACAGGTGGATCAGGAGATATGTTAAACTTTCACTGTGGTATGTGGGGCCATTTGAGATTCTGGAGAGAGTCGGGCCAGTTGCCTATCGATTGCAGTTACCACAGAGGTACCGGGCCATGCACAACATCTTCCATGTATCTCAGCTACGCCGTTATCACTCAAACCCATCTCATGTCTTTCACCCCAAGGAGGTTGAGCTTTAGGCCGATGCGTACTTTGAGGAGAATCTGATTTGTATTGTTGATAGAAGAACGAAGGTTCTCCGAGGCTAGTGAATTCCTCTCCTATGGGTGCTATGGTAGCATGGCCGAGTGTAGGACAAAACCTGGGAGCGAGAGACCGACATACATGATCAGTGGCAAGAGTTGTTCAGAGTTTTATCTTCACCACCCTTGGAAGGGGAATTCAGGGATGAATTGCTTTAAGTGGTGAAGTTTGTAAGAACCTAGTTCTTATTCTTGAGGCACAAGTTTCTCTTTTTCCTCTTTGCTTAACTATTTTTGGAAAATAAGGAAAATGGGGAAAAAATCCCAAATTTTGTGGGTACATGCCATGTACTTTTCCACACATCATGTACTTTGGCCGTGTGGGAAGGGTACACAGGGCGTGTAGGCCTATCGACGATGAAGGGTGTAAAAAATTAACTACACTCTATGTACTTAGTATTTATACACCGTGGCTGGTGAATAGTAAGGCGATGGGAGTAGCCACCAGCTGAGCGACAGTACACGCTGTGTGTTTAGAAATACATGTCGTTTACTCATGTTGATAGATGAACTGTATGGCGGTGAAAAATAGCCGCCAGAGGAACAGTTAAATGATGAAAAGTACACACTGTGTAATTGATAGTACACACCATGTAGTTTGTTTTCTTCTCTTAAAAAGGGCAGTAGCCTCCTCTTTCAACATAGGATGCTTAGGATGCATTTAGAGCTCTAGAGGAGAGGTCGGAGATTAGAGGAGCTCCCAATATCACACTAAAAATCTGTTTCTTCCGCCGTCGATCTTGTTTGAACCGTGCGGGTAAGACCTTCCTTCTCCTTGATCCGTTATTACCAATTTATTCTTGATGGGAATTTATTTACATTTGAATGGGAAATATCTTATCCCAGATCTACGCCATTCTCAAGTGTTTCAAGAGGCGCCGTTCACATATTTTGATCAATGGAGATCAAGGTAGGTGGTCTGATGTTTAATTCCAACTGTCATGTTGTTTTTGTGTACCGTTGTGCTATGTGCCCATGTTTGGGGTGTTGTATGGATGAGGTCTTGACTAATTAAATTGCTAGAATTGCATAGGTAATTTAATTTATATTTATAAATTGCTATCTGGGATCATTACTTGGATCTAGGGACACCCCATGGGTGTGTTCCCTTGTCTAGTTGTTTGGATAGGATACCTGAGGGTATGCCGTGATTATAGCATGATTTGAGTTTTCTTGAGAGAAAATTTATATATAATTGATTTATTATCTATTGGGCTTGGCCCGGTTACTTGATTATCCTAGGGGTAGTGTTTTTATTAGCCTAAGGGCAATGTTCTATTCTGCCCGAGGGCAAGTGTTTCATTTAGCCTGGGGGCAATGTTTCATATGCCTGGGGGCAGTTGCTTCCGTGCCTGAGGGAAATATCTCATACGCCTGAGGGAACTATTAATTATGCCTGAGGGTAGATACCTAAGGGTTTCATTTCAGTTTGGCCTAAGGTAAAGGTTCTGAATTATCCTGAGGGAAAGCTACTGTTTAGCCTAAGGGCAAGGTACATTTGAATATTCACTTTGGTGTTTTCTATACCTTCCAAGATGAAGCACTGGCTTGTTATTGTTTTACCTTGTACTTTTTAGATAGCTTGTTGTAGTTTTGTTGTGGCACTGTTTAGGAGATTGTAGGTTGAGGATGAGTCTCGATAACTTATAAATCAATTATATTGAACTGTTAAATACTAATTAAATGGAAATGAAACTGGTAGGAGTAGCTGCTTTTGAGTACTTCCTAGCTTACTGCATTTTCATTACTAGACACTGCTGTTTCACAAATTCATTGACAGTTGTGCACGGGACTTTGGTGGTTGCCTACTGAGATTTATTTCTCACACCCTGTTTGGGTCATGTCTTGGTCCCAAAAAGATTATATTGCTGCAGGTGCGGATAATGGAAAGTGTCCCTATACAGGTACTTGATTGTTGCAGAGGAGTAGGAGAGCATGGGACTGAGCTTAGGCTTGTGATGCTGCTGAGTTCCTGCTGTGCTGTTTTATTTTGCTTTTCTGTATTATCCCTTTTATTTTAGTTTATCCTTTTTGGATTCTTTCATATACTTATGGACATATTGCATCATTATATATGACTATTGGTATTTTCTTTACTTCAGTGCTATGTCTATTTCAGCTTTGGTATTGTTTACTTCTTCCACATTTTGTATGTTTATATCTATTTCCACTACGCTACACTTTGAAAAATAAGGGAATAGTTTCCCCACTATCAGACATAGTCCCTCACTGCTAGTCGATAGCCTCTGGCATTTGGGGAAATGCGCTTGAGGTCATGTGACCAACCAGGTTCGGGGCACTCATTGAGTGGCACCCGAATCCGGGATGTTACATCCCACTTCCTCAAACATCTCAAGCCACTGTGGATTGGCCAATATCTGACCAATAAACTTCTTAACATAACTAAATGACTTCTATAATCCTCTAATTGGGCATAAATCAATCCAAGAATCTTTTTGGCACAAACAAAAAGGAGTTACTCGATTAAGAGACACAACTTCTCTCAAGATCCTCTATTTTATTTTCTTTATCCACCCCATCCAACGTATTTATTACATTATTGTATGAAAAAAATATTATATTAAATATACTAGGATATTTTTATGCTAAATATTTTACCTACACTAATATACACTTCCATATAATGGGCAACAAACATACTGTTTATGTGTATGACGAAAACCACCTCACAAAATGATGATTGTTCATTTTTCTGTACTGCCTCTCATGGTGGAAATTATGATGGATAATATATTTATATATGTTATATAATATATTTATTATGAATTTTAGTTTTTTTAATCCTTTTAAAACACATATCTTTATACTTTCCATTTGGCGTAAGTACAATAATTTCGTTTGAGGAAGTGTGGACTACCACCCCATCAAAGTGATTTGATTCGTCCACACACTACATGGAATGTATTAAGGATGGTTTTAGTGAAATTATATGATATATATGATATTTTAATGCTAATATAATAGTTATATACAAATATATACATATATTTCATTTACCTTCTTTCTTTCAATATGATTATAAAAACAGAAACAACGTTCATGCGTACGTACGACTTACCGTGTCTATGAATAGTGTATTCCATTTCATAATTCAATATTATATAGATTATTATAACACATATATAATGAATATACATAATAATTATATGTACATTAGGTAAATAATGATATAAGTATAAGTACCAAAGATATAACAAAGTAAGACACATGCAAAGAACAAAGTGAATATTAACCAAAGTGAAACCTTAACAGAGGATTGTTAACAAGAAGGTAATATAAGGTCATAATAAAACCATATAAGGTATTAGATATAAGAATATGGTTATGTGATAGATTTAAAATAAACTTATATTTATTATACATGAGTTTTTAACAAGTATGATGAGAGTCAAGACATAAGGTAAGGGGATTTCATCTCACTTTTTTTTTCTATGAGATACATGCTTTATTCACCACCCATTCCTTTTGTATGGTTTGTATACTGTACATGGATGTATTCAATGATTATTAAACTTAAATTTATGGGTATTTATATATAAATTTTATTATCTTTATTTCATAGGGTTTAAGTTTCTAAAGATACAAAATTGTAAAATAGTTTTCTCTCAATTTTCCTTCTTTGAGACTCATGTTTAGTTATGCACCTAAATTCTTTTTAGAGGTGTATATACTTACATTTTGTATGTTATATCATTAAAATAATTATTTTCATGATATTTTAAGCTTCATTTAATTTCCTTTTATTACATGGAGAGTATCATCCCAAGTAACCAAGTGGTAAGAGTTTATTGAAACAATCTCATCGCTTTTTGAGATTGTTAATGATTATGATTATTTGATGAAATCTTATGATCCATAACTCACTAAAACTTTTGAGTTTCGTTATAATATGTTTATTAAATATATATCCATGTATTGTTACCATTTTACCACTATTTGGTACTTAATATAATGAATAAAATGTTAATAAAAAAGTCTGACCATATATCTCTCTTCATTCAGAAATCTATTTTATTTTAAAAACCATGTTTTACAAAAACATTTTAAAAATATTTTCAAATTATACTTAAAGAAAATTATTGAGGAAAAATTATTTTTAATTATTATTATTATTATGAAATATCTATTTACAATTTTTCAAATTTCTTTTCAAAGAAAATTGTTTTCAAAAGCTTCTATGGTTTATAAGAAATTTTCAAATTAGAAATGATATTTTCTTCATGAAATGTTTTTAAAAGATCTTTAAAAATTATTTCCCATATATGATAACATCCATTGGTTTTATTCATGCCTTTTTAGTTAAATTATTCAATGTTTATATTCATATAATTTCTTTGAATGGATTATTCTTTGATGACATTATGTTTAGGAAACCCATTTCTCTTTCACGGGTTATATGTTTTTAAAACTTTCTTCTTTTCACAGGTTATATTTATGATGAAATGATTATGAAACTTTTCTTTTTTCCATAGGTTATGATATGATTACAAGTTTATAATACCCATTTCATTTCATGGGTTATGGTATGATTTTTTATGAATTTTTGGCACATGAATATTTGATTTTATTATGAGATGGGTGGGAACTATATTTTCCTCAAATGCATTAAGTAAAGATTTATATCTCACGAGATAAACATGGATGGAACAATAAATGAAATCAATTCAGTATTATAGGGAAGGAACGAGGAGTGGACTTAGTTTAGTAATACAGGGCTGGAACGAGGTGTGAATCCGGTTCAATAAATGACCTTTTCCACTAATATGGACTCGAAAAAAATACCATGAATACTATAGAAATCATTATATATTATTATGTGTGTGACATAATTCCATGTTTACTTCCTATGTTATGCTTTTATGGATTATTATATTTATTTCATTATGATTTGTGTCTTACAAACTTCTAATATTTATGCCATTATTCATTTTTATGATCTTTGACATGCAAGGCATGATCTTATATTTTAATGATCATGTTCTAATACCCTTATTCTCATGATTATTCTTATTTATCTCCCTTTTTTACCCTTACTGATCATCTGATATCACCCCTTTTATGTTTCCTTCCCCCAGGTTATGAAGATATGTATTAGTTTTGACGTGTCTAAGAAGGGTTCTAGTCAATAAGAAACTTGTGGGATATAATGTAGCCCGCTTATGTAATAGTTTTTATGTTTCCATGTTTCCAAAGGCAATAGAGTAATACAATATTTGGGTATCTAATTGTATAATGTTTTAAGTATTCTACAAAAATTATGTAATTTTAATTTATAAAAAGAGAGGGGCTCTATAGTTTCTATTAGAGTAAATGTTTAGTTGAGATTTGGAAGTTAGGATGAGAAAAGCTTAGTGATAACCTTAAGGACATGTCTACAGATAAGTCTAAGGATAATAAAAAGTATAGGAAAATGTACTAGAATTTTGGTAAAGGATATAGTGAGTGGTTTGCTAGAAATATATCCTTATCTGGATAAAAAAATTGGATGTGTCTCTGGAACAAATTTAACTAGGAGTAACAACTCTAAAAATATGTTTCAGGCTTTACTCGGAGTAATATAGTACATGACAACGAGACTTTCTGCACACATGTTTTGACACTCCTAGGGTAGATTCTTTAGAAATTCAAAAACTATTAATGAACCATCATAAAGGATTTAAATAGATATTGGCTATGAATAACCTAGGAGAAACCTAAGGTTTCATATATTAAGGAAGGTGAAATAATTTAGACATAACATAAGTGAATTTTCATGATTATGTGGTTCCTCAATATGATAACTATTTCTTACTCTATGCTTTTGGTTTTAGTCAATGGTTAGAACCCAAAGTAACCACAGTAATGGTGATTTAGATGGAAAATTCAATGATTGTCCTCCTAAGAAACCAAATGCTATGGGAGCTAGAATAAAAACCTAATTTCTATAATCACACAACATTCACAAGCTATGAATCATGGTGGACTTCCAAATGATCAAAGGAGGGAATGAAATTCTGTTGAGTCTTTCATTAGGAAACACCATCCTTCTTTCAGAGGGTATTTTAATCCAATTTTTTATGAATATTGGATTAGTACTACTAAAAATATATTCTCCGTTCTCTAGTGTTTGGAGCATGAGAATGTCATTCTGGATGTTTATCATTTAGAAGGTGAAGTGGACCAATGGTTGACTATAATCAAGAATACAAGGCAACAATATGAGATTGAATCCATGGATTGAGATGAGTTCAAGAAATTATTTTTCAATAAGTAATTTCCTCATATTATTTATACCAAGATTGAGAAAGAGTTCCTCGAGTTGATGCAAATGGATGATGAATCTTTCGGTACCTATGAGGATAATTTCACAAGACTTTAAAGGTATTCTTCCTGAATTATAATCCAACCCAAAATTAAAGTTGATAGGTTCTTCAGTGGATTAAATCCAAGTCTTAGTAGGATATTGTCCATAAGAGACTTTATTAGCTATGAATAGATTTTGATTGTGCAATCAATGTTGAAATAGAGGTTGGAGTCATGTATCAATCCCATGGCTTTGACAAGAAAGGAAGACAGAGTTGAAAGGAAAATTTAAAAACCATGAAGAGATGAAGATGATATTTTTTTATTCTCTAAGTATGGGAAGAATCATAGACACAATTTTATTAAGGATTATAATAAATACTTTAAATGTAGAATGGAATAATATAAAGAATTTTATTTCGAAATTGATGGGAATAAGTTTGAAAATGACACTAATTGAGAAAAAAAACAGAATGCACCTACCATGATTTAGTTCTACAAGTGTAATGAAAATGGAAATTCTACTAACCACATCCCAAACCCAAGGGATGGTGATAATGATGGATGCCTACAATCTATTAATACATTGGAAAAGGGAAAATCTCTTAAAATCACTATTTTTGATGATGGGTGTGATAATTATGTGATAAAAGGTACACTTACCATCCACTCTATAACTACTAATGTCATATTTGATTCTAGATCTACCCACTCTTTCATATCTAAAGAATTTTCTAAGGGTGTTAAGATTCCACCAAATCAATTAGATGTAAAATTAGTAGTGAAAACCTCTAATGTTACAATGATTTCATCCTAAGTCTATGATTCCTCTCCGGTTGAAGTTTGTGGGAATTTTCTTTCTAAAAATATTGTTATTATTCCTTTGGTTGAATTTAATGTTATCTTAGGCATGGATAGGCTTTCTCTGTATAAAGACCACATTAATTTTCAAGGATGGGATGTTGTGTTTGATATTTCAAATCATCCTAGGATCATCCATCCACATGACGTTAAGTATGAACTTCTTGTAGAGATTACATCTAGTGCATGGATCTTAATTCCCATTTAGAAGAGTTATTCATCTCAAATGCTTGGGGAAAAAACTAACATAGATGATATTAATATTGTTTAGGATTTTTTGGATGTCTTTATGGAAGATTTTCCTATCCTTCCACCAAAATGAAAAGTTGAGTTTTCAATAGAACTCATACCTGGTTACACACCAATTTCAAAGACTACTTATAGAATAGCCCCGATTGAGTTACATGAATTGCAGAAGAAACTCAAAGAAAACCTTGATAAGGGATTAATTTGGACAATTGTTTCACCTTGGGGTGTAGTGATTCTTTTTGTGAAAAATAAAGATGGATCAATGCAACATTGTATTTATTATCACGAGTTTAACAAGATCAAAATCAAGAAAAAGTATCATATTACCCATATTGATGAATTGTTTAATTAACTGCATGGAGATACATACTTCTCCAAGATTGACCTTCATTATAGATAATATCAATTTAGGGTTAATAAATAAGATATACCCAAGAAAATATTCTATACAAGGTATGAACACTATGAATATATAGTGATTCATTTTGTTCTTACTAATGGACCTTCAATATTTATACATTTAATGAATAAATTTTTTAGATATTACCTTGATCAGTTTATGGTGGTATTTATAAATGATATTATTATTTATTTAAAGATTAATTAAGAGCATGAAGATCACTTAATAATTTTACTAAAGGCCCTTTAGAAGGAGAAACTATATGTGAAATTTCTAAAGTGTGAATTTTAGCTACAAAAGGTTTCATTTTTGGGTCACATATTCTCAAGAGATGGTATAGTTGTAGATCCATCAAAGACATAGGCTATTGAATATTGGACTAGACTAACCAAGGTGATTGATATCCGTAGCTTTCTTTGTTTAGATAGATATTACCGATGGTTTGTGGATAATTTCTTATGACTATCTAATCCTCTGACCAAGTTTACTCGAAAGGGTGTCAAGTTTCTTTGGACATATGAATGTGAGAAAAATTTCAAGGAACTGAATAGAAGGTTAGTTAGTGAACCTATGTTTACATTAACCTATAGTAGAGAAGGGTTTTTAATCTATATAGATGCGTCCAAGAAGGGTTTGGGATGCATTCTTATGAAAAATAACATAGTTATCACTTATACCTCGCGAAAGTTGAAGATTCATGGGAAAAATTACCCAACTTATGATTTGGAGTTAGCAGTGGTAATTTTTAAATTAAAGATATATAGGAATTATATTTATGGATAATAAGGTGATATATATATATACCGATCATAAAAGTCTGAAATCTATATTCACATAGAAAGAGATAAACATGTGTTATAGAGGATGATTAGAGTGGATAAAAGATTATGACGGGTCAATACATTACCACTTTGGGAAAGTAAACAAGGTGGATGATTCTTTGAGTTGGAAGGATCATGATAGATTATCCATGATGAGGATCACAAAAGATCCAATATTTCTAGATTTACAAAGGATAGATCTAGAAATCCTGAAGGAGAGGGGAAAATATTATCTATATCAAATGAATTTTCTACCCTCTATCCAAGTGAAATTTAATGAGATTCAGAAGGAATATATAGAGTTATAAAAGAAATTTAGAAATGTTCCTGTGTATAACCTTGACCATGATGGAATGACAAGGTTCATGAACCGTTTAAGTGTTCCTTCCATACCGTATTTTAAGAACGGGATATTAGAGGAAGCTCATAGTTCTTAATTATCCATTCATCCTAGAAGTATGAATATGTGTAGGGACTTGAAAGAATACTTCTTGTGGGATGGTATGAAGAGAGATATCACAAAGTTTGTATCTTAGTACTTGGTATACCAACTGGTTAAGGTTGAAAGAAAAAAGTCCAAGGGGATGCTGCATTCATTACCCATACTAGAATGAAAATGGGAGAACGTCATTATGGATTTTGTCATTAGGAAACCCAAAAACTCTAAAGGATTTAATAATATTTGTGTGGTATTCAATCACCTTACTAAGTCAGAACACTTCATCGATATTAAATAAGACTTCTCTCTTGATTATCTTTCTAGGATATACATTAAAGAAGTGGTAAGGTTTCATGGAGTACCAAATTCCTTTGTATCAGTTCAATATTCGAGGTTAACCTCAATGTTCCAGCGAAGCCTTTAGTGAGAAATTGATATAGAATTGTTCTTCAACACCACTTATCATCCTCATACGGATGGTCAATCTGAAATAACAATTCAAAATTTAGAGGATATGTTGAGATCTTGTTCTCTGGATTTGAAATGTGGTTGGGATCAACATCTTCTTCTATTTTAGTCTTCTTAAAAAAATAGCTTTCACTCAAGAATTTAGATGGACCCTTTTAAATATTTCTATGTAAAGAAATGTAGAGCTCCAAATTTTTGAGATGAGGTTGGTGAGATAAAGATATTGGGTCCTGAGATCACTGAAGAAATGGTCGCAAAAGTTAGAACCATGCAGTAACATATCAAAACAACTCAAATTCAAGAGAAAAGTTATGCTAATGACCAACAGTGTGATCTAGAATTTTTAGTTTGTTAAAAATTGTTTCTATGAATTTAACTTAATAAAAAAGTTATTATGTTTGTAAAGAAAAGGAAACTAAGCCCTAGGTATATTGTACCCTTTGAGATTATAGATCGTATCAGGATGATAACATATTGCTTGGAACTTCCTCAAAATCTCCCACAAGTACATGATGTGTTCTATGTATCTCTCCTAAGGAATTACATACCCAACCCTTCATATGTACTAAACTAAAATGCCATACCAATGGAGAAGGATATTTCTTACAAAGAACAACCAATTGAAATTTTGGTCCAATCAGATAAATTTCTACAAAACAAGACCACTCACCTGGTCAAAGTTTTTTTGGAGAAATTAATTGCTATAAGAAGCTACTTGGAAACTTTAGGAATGATAATGTATAAGTATACACATTTATTTTTACCCAAGTGATGAAATTGAAGGGAAAAATTCATTTTAAGGGGGGTAGAACGTAACAACCTGAGTTTTTATAGACACTTTTTACTTGAATAAATTGAATATATATTTATGTATTGCAATGAAATATGTCAAACATTTCTTTCACATGGAACCAAGTCAGCATACATTATATGGAAAGTATACTCAAATTATGTTAAACACAACACTGACTTGGCTTTGGTTACATGCAACACCGATGTTTCTATGAAACATTATTTTATTTTTATAATTATTTAAAAGAGATAATTATAACCTAGTTGTTAAAATTAGTAATATAAATAGAAATAAATACTTTTAAATTTTTTTTATAATTGTTTTATGTTACTAAAATAGATTGATAATAAAATATATAATTTTTTGTAAAGTCATTACATGTTTAAAAATACTAATTTCTCAAATGAACTCCTTTTAATGTCATTTTATGAAAAATAATAAAATAAATTTTAGAAAAATAAAGAAATTTAATTTGATAAAATAAACTTCATATTTGAACTTATAATGTCTAAATTATCCTAGGGTTATTTTTTGGTATTTTTTTTGAGAAACTTCATTTTAGGATGAATAGTGAAAAATACTGAATTTTAATTCAAAAATGTTTTTTCATCTAATTTATTTATAAGGATAAATTATATTTCAAATTAGTTTAAAAGTTTAATTAGATATTATTTTTATCAATTAATAAAATGTTGGTCATTAGAACCAATTTCACAATGAAATTGGATATAAAAACATAGCAAACTTTTGATTATTATTACTTAAAAAACCCACAGTGTCGTCCCATCAGCATGATTAATTTTAAATTAGTTTATGCCACTTATGTAACACCCCAAACTTCCATGGTACGTTTCCCTTTGAACAATGCAATAGATTGTATTGTACGCAACTTAGAGTTTTAACACACCATGACCAATCAAACTAGTAATTATGAATGGTAATACCCACTTTTTGAAATATTATAAATTTTATTTTTCAAAATGGACTTCATTTTTGGATTCAGAATATCAAAATTAGCTTAGGGTGAATTTTTTTTTTTTATATGAAAACTTTCAATTTTTGATGAATAGTGAAAAACAATGCGTTATTGTTTAAAACTGAATTTTTATTTAAATAATTAGTTAATTTAATTTAATTTATTTTCGATCAAAATAGATGCATAATACCTATATATGTTCAATGCAATTCATTGGAGTCATTTTATAATAAGTTTAGATACATTAAATTTTATTAAACTTTTTACCATCTTTTACCCACCTTCAAGGAGCATTTGAAAATTTGTATAAAACTTAATATTACCATTTCTATGAGTTGAATTTAAAAACTAAAAGAGACACATTAATATTAGTAAATAAAATGTGGTTCAATAAGATGAAATTAATTTTTGGTGAATAGTAACTTTTGACTTTTATTTACCACGGTTAAAAGTAAATAGGGTAATTAAAGGTAAAAATGATATTATATTTACCCTAACACATGTACTAATTCTGTTAGATAAGTTTAATTTGACCAAAACAAACATTAGGAATAAAATATGATCCTTTTTTTATACTTGGATTATATTAGGACATTTATTATTATTTTATTTAAAGAAGACTTAAAAGTGTTAAATTCAAAATTTAATAACTAAACCATTTTTAATATAGGGTTAAACACAATATAAATTCAACTATAAATATTCATTAGAAAGAGAAGAATATTTCCTACATAATTTTATTTTATTTATAATTTTTAAACATTAGATAATTTGATTTATTTATGACACAATGATGATGCAGTAATTACCTTATTAATGAAATATTAAAATAATTGATATTATAAATATCCAAATAAATGTAAATTGAGACTTTTGATGAATTGCACTAATTTAATTGGTTAATATGACCTTTTAGGTTTGATCAAATAATTTTTTTCAAAGTAATCATGCTCTTATGATTTTCAAAAAAACTAAATACTAAATAGTGTCAAAATTGACATAATTGAGTTCTTAAAAAAAATACTATATTATTAATTGATATAATATTCCTAAAAATTTTAGGTTCAGAAAACGGACTTATATAAGGTTATATATATTAATAATGAACAACTTTGGGTTCTCTTGGATTGTTATAGTAAGTTTATTAACCATATAATATAAAAATACAAAGAGACACGGTAAATGTCAAACTATTTAACTAAGTGTTAAATCTAAAAGATAAGGTTAATATGGTGATCTAAAACTATATAAAAACAATTGGTTGACAAATTAACAACCAATACCGACCTTATCCTATAAATAAATCATTTTTGAACCATTAGAAACTAAAAATTATTTTATTATAGAATAATATTTCAAGCTTTTCATAAAGTGACCCTCACCTCTCTTATAAAAGGGTACTTCCGCTTATCGTAATTTCACACCTCCAAATATATTTTTATCAACCAAACCCTGCCCAAATATCCTCAAAACTTCTATAAAATAAACCTAGAGTCATTAATTGGATCATAAAGCCAACCTAAGGAGCCCTGTTGATCAATTCAAAAGCAAACACCCGAAGAAGAGGTAATAATTTCACCACCCTATTTCAAGTTCTTTTCTTCTTCCACTTCCTCTTTATTTGATTCTATACCAAAATAATAACTCCAGTACCTTCTACATAGTTTGATTTTGTTTTGTTATAACCATTTTTTTTATTCTATCCATCCTATAAATGAAAAAGTCACCATACGTGCGTACGTACGGATTACCTTCTCCACGTCGTGGTGTAGTTTGTTATTCAAACCCTTCATTATTTGGATGGGTATAATAATGATTATAACTGATATAAATAACAAATGTAACATGTTAATGATTCTTTATATATGATATAACATCCAATTACATACAATTTCATCATCAATATAATGATATTGTCGCTCGTGCGCACGTACAGATTATCGTCTCCAAAAACGCAATGAGATTCATTCCCCATCATAATCATTCAAGAATAATTTTCATTTTATGATTAAAAATAATGTTTATGAACATAATATCATTCTTTATATGAATCAAATACATCCTATACATAACAAACATGGCTTACGTAACCAAGCATATAAAGGACAACAAATTAGTTAACACCCGAAACGATGATACTACTGAAATATTATTAACAAAGCAATATTAGTGGATCATATATTATATCATATTTAAGTATATAGTTCTTGTAAAATTTAATAAATTTTTTTTAACTATTATACAAGAGGTTAACATACCATTGACTAAGGAAAATTACAAGGTAAGGGTTAATTCCACAATCTCTTCATTATCTGAGGTTGTTTATACGTGAGTATCTACTAGGACTTCTTTATCATTCACATTTGTGTTTCTTAAAAAAATTTCAATTTTTTTTACTATTTCCTAGACTATGGGTTAAATTCATTTATACCCTTGTTTGAATTTTTATAAAATGTTTATAAAGTAATATTTCTGTCATTTTCCAAACAAGGTCATTTATGACCTTTTCGACAAAATTAATGAAAGAATGTTTTTTTAACTTATACGATCGGTGTGGCTATTTTACGCCATTATAACACATTTGAATCTTAACATACAATATTATAAAAATATTTTCAAAATAAATTTTTTATTTTATAATTACATTACTTCTAAATGATTTCAAAATAGAAATATGTATTTCTTTCAAATAGTTTTCATTTCATCTATGTCAACATCCTTTGATGGATTTTAAACTTTCTTGAAGTTGATTTCTTATGATACAAATATTCCATATTGTATTGAAGGTTTTTTGATATGTTTTATGGTGGATGTGTTATTTTTTTACTATTAATTGTGTATGGATAAAGTATTGACATTTCGTATGCTAGTTTTAATATGAATGTTTATGTTATGTTTAAACCTATTCATATGAGGAATGTATTGGACTTAGTAAGTGACGGGTGGAGCTTGATATAGCTCCTTGATGAATCAGTAGGTCTCATGAGACAAACTAGTGTCTTGGAACAAGGGCTTGACAAAATCTTATTTGTAGTATTAGAATAGGGTCTTGACTATCTGGTTATGAAGACTGGCATTATGCATTCCATGATTATGAAATTGGCTATTGATATTGCATGTGATTATTTGACTAGTAGAATATCCATGTGAATAATTACATGGAATTATTTGATTTATATTGGCCATATTATGCATAATTTTATGTTTAAAAGGCTTATGTTTTAGTCTTATACATTGCCTTAATTGTTTATTTTTATTTATGAAAGTTTCCACTATATTGTTATCCTTACTGAGCATCTGAGCTCACCTCTTTATATGATTTATATTTCCTAGGAAGTGAAAAAGTATTTTATGGTTGACCTATAGGGATAGGATAAGGATATAAGTGTGTTCAATGGGGATAAAGTGTTGTTGATGTTTTGATTTCATGATGTAATGTAAAACTTATAAATATATATAGTACTTCCAAGGATACTAAACTGGTCAGTATTTTGGGATTTGATCCCTTGTGATTATACCAATGTTATGTAATAATGAACCGACTCTGGGTAACAAGGGTCAGGGAATTACAGTTGGTATCAGAGAAAGTTTATTACAAACCTTGGAAGATAGATTTAGAAAAACTCTGATTAGAGCACATCACCCTAAGATAGACTTTGAGGATTCATATAGAAGAACTTCCTAGATTTTTGGTAATGTA
This sequence comes from Viscum album, assembly GCA_963277665.1. Classification (NCBI taxonomy): domain Eukaryota; kingdom Viridiplantae; phylum Streptophyta; class Magnoliopsida; order Santalales; family Viscaceae; genus Viscum; species Viscum album. The sequence continues at coordinate 1,792,331,640 of OY728138.1, forward strand.
GAGATATTTTTTATTTTCCAAGAAATATATCCCTATCTATATATGAGAAGCTAGAGGCAGCTCTGGCACAAATGTACCCAGGATTGAAAACTCCGACAAGGAGTTTTGAGCTTGACCCGAGGTATCCTGGTACACGACAATGGGCCTTGATGCACTTTTGGTTACGCCACTCCCAGGGGATATGCTTTGGAAAATTCACATTTTCTTTAAAAACAAATATTAAGGATTTATGAGTATATACCTTCTCAAAGAAAACATTTTTATGATTATGGATTATATCCATAAACTTTTCAATTTATGTTTAGTGTTTTACAAGTTTGAAATTAAGTATTGCGATTCATAAACTAATCTACTATATGCCATTTTTTAGAAATGTCGCATAGTGGAAGGAATGGAAACTATATCAACACACGTAATCTATGTAGGTATTTACCTCCTACACAAGATAATTAAAGTTGAGCTGGTGATGCAACTGGTGCTGACCAACTTATCACCATACTGGGACAACTCACTCAGGTTAAGAATAATAACCTTACCCATATGGAGAACCCGGATCCACAACGTGGAGGATAAATGTTAGACAACTTCATGAGGCAAAAACCACTAACATTAAATGGGAGTACAAATCCATTAGTAGCTGAGCAATGGATAAATTCCTTAGAAAAAATATTTCATGCTTTGGGGAGTAGCAAAATGGAAAAAGTTGTCATGGAAGTTTATCACCTCACAAGAGATGAAGATCAATGGTGGTCATTAATACAAAACAAAAAAGGAGATGAAGAAGTATCTAATATGGATTGGAGGGAGTTTAAAGAGATTTTATTAGAAAAATAATTTCCTCATGACCATCGAGTAGATATGGAAAGACAATTTCTGAGTCTGAGGAAAAAGGAGGATGATAATGTCGCAAAGTATGAGGCTAACTTTACAAGGTTATCAGGCATGTAGTAGATTATATAAATAACCCAAGGAGTAATATTTATTGATTCTTTTATGGGTTAAAAGCATTTTTCTATTGGGAATTAGTCTCATAATCCTTCCCATCATATGAAGATTTTCTATCAAGAACTATCAAGAAAAAAAAGAATTCTCTAAGTCTTATGACTTTAAAGAAAATCAAGAGAAAAAAAGATCTACTAAACACTCTATAAATGGAAGTAATGGGAAGAAGGGAAAATTTGAATATCCATCCCGTGGTAAATGTGGGAAGAAACACCCTGGTACTTTCCTGAAGGGAATGGGAGTCTATTATAAGTGTAGTGAAAAAGGACACCAAGATCGTGATTGCAAGGGGAAGAAAGAGGTTGTCAATGTTGAATGCTACAATTATAGAGAAAAGGGGCATTATGAAAATGAATTTCCTAAGCTCTAAGGTAACTTACCTCAGAAAAGGCCAAGGGAGAAAGACCAAGCTTATGCGATCACTACTGCTGAGGTTGAAGCTCCGAAAGATGTGGTGGTAGGTAATTTAATGGTTTCCTCAAGTTTAACCAATGTGTTATTTGATTATGGATCAGAGCATTGTTTCACATCTTCCTAGTTTTCTAAGAAAATTAGATATTTTCAATTTTACTTAACAAGGGAGTTGTCAGTCAAAACACATAAGGGAAGTATCATCACAACAAAGATGTGTGAATCAGTTCCTATTAGGGAATATAAATGTTCTTTATCTGCTGATCTCATCGTCATACCCATGATTGAATTTGATATAATCCTTGGAATGAATTGGCTTTCAGAACATTATGCAAAGATTTATTGTAAGAATAAGGAGGTTACAATTTTTGATGATGATAAAGAGTACCTTATCTTTAGAGCAGAAATGTCACCACTTGATTCTTATCTAGATCCACCCTCAGTAGCACTATAAATTTAAATTATTGGGGAAGAAGAGAATGAAATAACTACGGGTGAGGAAAATAATGTTCGAATAGAGAAAGTACCTATTGTGCAATAATATGTTGATGTGTTTCTAGAGGATTTACCTAGACATCCTCCAGAATGAGAAATTGAGTTTCCATTACTTTAATTCCTATTTCAAGGCCCATATCAAAGACCCCTTATAGAATGGCCACTGTGGAATTAGTGGAACTAAAGAAACAACTAGAGGAATTGAGTAATAATGGATTTATTCTCCCTAGTGTCTCTCCATGAGGATCCCCTATCATTTTTGTTAAGAAGAAAGAAATATTTATGAGGATGTGCATTGACTACAAAGAGATCAATTCTATAACAACAAAGAAGAAGTATCCCCTACCTCGCATTGAGGATTTATTCAACCAAATTCATGGAGCTCAATATTTTTCAAATATTTAACTTTGATTTGGATATCATCAGTTGTGTTTGAAGAAGTAAGACATTCTGAAAACAACAGTTTGAACCAGGTACAGGCATTTCAAGTTTACAGTAATGCCTTTTGGATTGAATAATGCACTCTCTATCTTTATGGATCTAATGAATAGAGTTTTCAAGGAATATCATGATGACTTTATAGTGGTATTTATTGATGATATCTTGGTATACTCAAAAATCTATGAAGATCATGAAAATCACTTGTGCACTATTCTGAAATCCCTCAGAAGAAATGAATTATATGGGAAGTTTAGCAAGTGTGAATTATGGATTCAAGAGATTTATTTTCTTGGCCATATTGTCTCTAAGGATAGAATATATATTGATCCTTCAAATACCAAGGAAATCCAAGAATGGCCAACACCGATGAGTATAAATAAGGTACACAGTTTTATTGGTTTAGCAGGTTATTATCGACGTTTCATCCAGAATTTTGCCCGGTTGGCTAACCCATTAACCAAGCTCGCATGTCAAGGGGTTAAATTTTTTTGGGAAAAAGAGTGTGAATAATGTTTTGAAGAAATAAAGAGAATATTAGTCAATGCTTTTATCTTGACTCTACCATCAGGGAATGATGAGTTTGTCATTTATAGTGATGCTTCAAAGAAAGGACTTGGTTGTGTCCTTATGCAGAATGATAGAGTTATTTCCTATGCATCGCAATAACTAAAAATTAATGAAAAAAACTACCCTACTCATGATCTTGAGTTAGAAGCTGTAATATTTACTCTAAAAATATGGAGACACTATCTCTATGGTGAAAATGTGAGATTTATACTGATCACAAGAGTTTGAAGTATATTTTCTCACATAATGAACTCAACATGAGGCTGAGATGATGGCTTGAACTACTCAAGGATTATGATTTCACTATAAACTACCACCCAGGGAAAGAAAATAAGGTGGAAGATGCTTTGAGTAGAAAGGATCATGGAGTTTTGAACAAGATGAGAGTTGAAAGGGATCCTAATTTCATCGATCTAGTAAAGATGGATATGGGAATAACTATGGAAGGTGAAACATCAATACTTATTCAAATGGTTTCCAAACCATATTTACTAGAAAAGATAAAGAGTTCTCAGACTGATGATGATGAGTTTAAAAAAAAGATTAAAGTTGTGAATGATGGGAGATTGAGTGGCTTCATATATGAAGATGGAATTTTGAAATTTGGGAAGAGACTTTGTGTTCCTAACATACCTAATCTAAAAAGGGAATTGTTGGATGATGACCATAGCTCCAATTTCTCTGTACACTCTAGGAGCACCAAGATGTATTGAGATTTGAAGGAACATTTTTTGTGGGACAACATGAAGAGGGAGATTTATGATTTTGTGTCAAGATGTATGGTTTGTCAACAAGTGAAAGCTGGAAGGAAACATCCTAGAGGAGTCATGAAACCTATTCCCATACCTGAGTGGAAATGGGATAATATTATGATGGACTATATCATGGGGCTACCAAAGACTCTTAGAAGGAATGACACAGTATGGTTCATTGTTGATCGTCTTACCAAGTCAGCACATTTTCTTGCTATAAGAGAAGATTTACCACTTGAACGTATGACAAGACTATATATTAATGAAGTTTTAAGACATCATGGAGTACCCCTATCGATTTTTTCTGATCATGATCCCCATTTTACATCAATATTCTGGAAAAGTCTTTAAAAGGACATGGACTCTGAACTTCGTTTGAGCACTACCTACCACCCTAAAACCGATGGACAATCAGAACAGTCTATTAAAACCTTAGAAGACATGTTGATATCTTTCTCACTTGACTTTCAAGGTATGTGGGATCAATATTTACCTTTGGTAGAATTTTCCTATATCAATATCTTCCATTCAAGTATTTAGATGGCACCATATGAAGTGTTATACGTAAAGAGATTTCGCACACCAAATTGTTGTGATGTTGTTGGTGATAGAAAACTCATAGGCCTAAAAGTTGTTGAGGAAACAATTGAAATGGTTAAGGTTATCCAAATCCACATCAAAGCATCCCAAAGTAGAAAAAAGAGCTATGCCGATAACCGAAGGAAAGATTTTTAATTTTAAGTAGGAGACCATGTTTTATTAAAGGTATCTTCATGGAAGGGTGTTATATGTTTCAGTAAGAAGGGTAAATTGAGTCCTAGGTACATCAGACCTTTTGATATTCTAGAACAAATTGGAGTTGTAGCTTATCATTTGGAAATGCCTCCAAGTCTCTCCAAAGTTCATGATGTGTTCCACGTATCACTATTGAGAAAATACATGTATGACCCAGTGCATGTACTCACCTATGAGGAAATTGAACTGGAACCTGATCAATCTTATTGTGAAGTGCCTGTCAAAATTCTTGATACCAAAGAACAAGTGCCGAGAAACTGGACAACTCCTCTGGTAAAAGTTCTATGGAGAAAACATAAGATAGAAGAGGAAACGTGAGAACTTGAGGAACTTATGATGAAGAACCACCCAAATATTTTTATACTGTAATATTCTAGAAAATTTGAGGACAAAATTATTTTAAGGAGAGGTGAATGTAACACCCCATGATTCCATGGTATGTTTCTCTTTGAATAATGCAGTAGCTTGCCATGTACGCAACTTGGAGTTTTAACACACCACGACCAATAAAACTAGATGTTATGAATGGTAATACCCACTTTATGAAATTTTATAAATTTTATTTTTCAAAATGGACTTCATTTTTGGATTTAGAATATCAAAATTAGCTTAGGGTAAATTTTTGGTATTTTATGAAAACTTTGAATTTTTGATGAATAGTGAAAAACACTACGATATTGTTTAAAACCAAATTTTTATTTAAATAATTAATTATTTTATTTTAATTTATTTTATGTCAAAATAGATACATAATACCTATATATGTTCAATGTAATTAATTGGAGTCATTTTATAATAATTTTAGATATATAAAATTTTATTGAACTTTTTACCGCCTTTTACCCACCTTCTAGGAGCATTTAAAAATTTGCATAAAACTTAATTTTACCATTTATATGAGTTTAATTTCAAAAATACGAGAGACACTATTAATATCAGTAAGTAAAATTTAGTTCAATAAGATGAAAATATTTTTGGTGAATAGTAACTTTTGACTTTTATTTACCACGGTTAAAAGTAAATAGGGTAATTAAAGGTAAAAATGATATTATAATTACCCTAACACAAGTACTAATTCTATTGAATAAGTGTAATTAGAAAAAAAAACAACCTTAGGAATAAAATATGATCCTTTTGGTCAACTTGGATTAGATTAGGACATTTATTATTATTTTATTTAAAGAATAGTTAAAAGTGTTAAATTCAATGTTTAATAACTAAACCATTTTTAATATAGGGTTAAACACAATATAAATTTGACTATAAGTATTCATTGGAAATATAAAAATATTTCCTAAATAATGATATTTTATTTATAATTTTTATACATTTAATAATTTAATTTATTTATTACACAATGATGATGCAGTAATTACCTTATTAATGAAATATAAAAATAATTAATATTATAAATATCAAAATAAATGTAAATTGAGACTTCTGATGAATTCCACTAATTTTATTGGTTAATATTACCTTTTAGGGTTGATTAAATTTTTTTTTGAAGTAATCAAGCTGTTATAATTTTCACAAAAACCGAATACTAAAGAGTGTCAAAATTGACATAATTGAGTTTTTAAAACTAATACTATATTATTAATTGATATAATATTCCTAAAAATAAAAGGTTTTGAAAAAGGAGTTATATAAGGTTATATATATTAATAATTAACCATGTTGGGTTCTCTTGTCTTGTTATAGTAAGTTTATTAACCATATAATATAAAACTACAAAGAGACATGGTAAATGTTAAACTATTTAACTAAGAGTTAAATCTAAAAGATAAGGTTAATATGGTAACCCGAACCTATATAAAACCTATTGGTTGAGGGATTTTATACCCACACCCACATTATCCTCTAAATAAATCATTTTTGAGACATTAGAAACCGAAAATGACTTTATTATAAAATAATATTTCAACCTTTTCCTAAAGTGACCCTCACCTCTCTTATAAAAGGGTGCTTCCTCATCTCTTAATTTCACACATCCAAAGCCATTTGGATCATCCAACCCGTTCCCAAATATCCTCCCAACTTCCCTCACATAAACCTAGAGTCTTTACTTGGATCAGAGAGACAACCTAATGATCCCTTTTGGTCAACTCAAAAGAAAACACTCGAAGAAGAGGTTATAATTTCACCACCCTCTTTCAAGTTCTTTTCTTATTCCACTAACTATTTCATTGATTCCATACCAAAATAATAACTCTAGTACCTCCTAAATATTTTTATGTTATTATGGTATAACCATATTCATTATTCTACCCATCCTATAAATGAAAAAGTCACCATACGTGCATAGGTACGACTTACCGTCTCCACGTTGTGGTGTAGTTTGTTATTCAAACACTTAATTATTTGGATGGGTATAATAATGAGTATTACTAATGTAGATAATAAATATAACATGTTAATGACTCTATATATATGATATAACATCCAATCAAATATGATTTTACAATCAATATAATGATATTGTTGCTCGTGCGTACGTACAGATTACCGTCTCCACAAACACGATGAGATTCATTCCCCATCATAATCATTCAAGAATAATTTTCATTTTATGATTAAAAATAATGTTTAAGAAAATAATATCATTATGTATATGAATAAAATACATCCTATCCATAACAAGCATGTCTTACGTAACCAAGCATATAAAGGAAAACGAATAAGTTAACACCAGAAACGATGATACAACTGAAATATTATTAACAAAGAAATATTAAAGGATCATATATGATAACATATTTATGTATATATTTCTTGTATAATTTAATAACAATTTTTAACTATTATATAGGTTGTTAACATACCATCGAATAAGGAAAAGTAGAAGGTAAGGTTTAATTCCACAATCTCTTCATTATTCGAGGTTGTTTATACGTGAGTATCTGCTGGGACCTCTCTATCATCCACATCTGTGTTTCTTAAAAATATATTTCAAAACATTTTTACTATTTTCTAGACTATGGGTTAAAGTCATTTTTACCCTTGTTTGAATTTTTATAAAATTTTTATAAATTAATCTTTCCGTCGTTTTCCAAACAAGGTCCTTTATGACCTTTTCGACAAAATTAAGGAAAGAATGTTTTTTTAACTTATACGACCGGTGCGAATATTTTCCGCCATTATAACACCTTCGAAGATTTACTTACAAGATTATAAGAATATTTTAAAAATAAATTTTTTCTTTTATAATTTCATGACTTCTAAATTATTACAAAATAGAAAGAGGTATTTCTTTAAAATAGTTTTAATTTCATCTATGTCAACATCCTTTGATGGATTTTAAACTTGTTTGATGTTGATTTATTATGATAGAAATCTTCCATATTTTATTGAAGGTTTTTTGATATGCTTGACTATGGATGTGTTATTTTTTACCATTCATGGTCTATGGATAAAGTATTGACATTTTGTATGCTAGTTTTAATATGAATGTTTATGTTTTGTTTAAACCTTTTCATATGAGGAATGTATTGGACTTAGTAAGTGACGGGTAGAGCCCACTATAGCTCCTCGATGCATCGGTAGGTCTCATGAGACAAAGTAGTGTCTTGGAACTAGGACTTGACTAAATATTATTTGTAGTATTGGAACAGGGCCTTGAATATGTGGTTACGAAGTCTGTCATTATACATTCCATCATTATGAAATTGGCTATTGATATTACACGTGATTATTCGACTAGTAGAATATCCATGTGAATAAGTAAATGACATTATTTGATTTATATTGGACATATTATGATGAAGTTTATTTTTAAAAGGATTATGTTTCAGTCTTATATGTTTCCTTAAGTGTTTATGCTTATTTATGAAAGTTTCTGCTATATTGTTATCATTACTGAGCATCTGAGCTCACCTCTTTCTATGTTTTATTTTTCCCAGGATGTGAAAAAGTATTTTATGGTTGACCTGCAGGGATAGGATAAAGATATAAGTGTGTTCAAAGGGGAAAAATGTTGTTTATGTTTTTATTTCATGATGTAATGTAAAACTTATAAATGTATCTAGTACTTCCAAGGAAACTAAACTGATCAGTATTTCAGGATTTGATCCCTTGTGATCATGCCAATGTTATGTAATAATGCACAGACTCTGGGTAAATGGGGTCGATGCATTAAACATAATGTGATAAGAATTTGGAAAAATGGATTCCATATTTGTAATAAGAATAATATATAATGTCTAATAACATCAACTTAGTTTTTGACCAAAAATATTAGTGAATGTAATTATAATTAATTACATCGATTAAGGTAAAATTAAGCTTAACTAAGGACTAAACTTTAAATTTTATACCCCAAAAGACCTAAAAACTTTTCCAAGATCCATTTTATAGAAATATTTCTACCTTTTCCTCCCTTTTCTCTATTTTTGTTCATTATTGGATCCACTTCCAACATAAAAAACGTGGGTGGAATTCTCTCTTTAAATATTTACAAGAGTGCCACTCCTCCTCAAATATAAAAAGGCCGCCTCTACTCAAACTTCCTCACAATTCTCAAGGTAATTTTTATTGAACAATATCTAGATAATAAAATTACCAAAATACTATCCTTACTCCTAGAATCATCCCCTTGGGAAGAAATCAATCCAAGAAAGCCTTTTGGCACAAACCAATAGGAGTTACCCGATTAAGAGGTAACGACTTCTCTCAAGATCCTTTCTTTTATTTTCTTTCCACACCTCCTACACTATATTTATTACACGATTTTATAGAAAAAAAATTATCTTAAATATAATATTTTTTTTATTCTAAGTGTTCAAACTACACTTACACACACATCCATCTAATGGGTAACAAACATATTGTTTATGTGTATTATGAACTACCGCTACACAAAATGATGATTATTCAGTTTTACTTACTTACTATAATGGTGGAAATTATGATGGAAACTATATTTATATATGATATATATTATATTTATTATGTATTTAATCTTATATAATATTTTTTCAATACATATCTCTATACATTCTATTTGGTATAAATATGATAATTTCGTTTGAGGAATTGTGGACTACCGCCCCTCAAAGCGATGTGATTCATTCACACACTACATGGAATGTATTAAGGAATATTTTAGTGAAATTATATGATATATATTATATAATAATTATAATTTAATAATTATATAAATATATAGAAACATATTTCATTTACATTCTGTATTTCAATATAATAATTAAAATGGAAATAACGTTTATGCGTACGTACGACTTACTATCACCATGAACAATGTATTCCATTTCATAATTCAATATTATATAGATTATTATAAAACAAATATAATGAATATAAATTATATTTATATGTACATTCTTGAAATCATTATATAACTATAAGGATTAAAGATTTAACAAATTAAGACACATGCATAGAACAAAGTGAATATTACCCGAAGTGAAAGCTTAACATAGGATTGTTAAAAAATGGGTAATATATGGTCATAATAAAACCATATAAGGTATTAGATATAAGAATATGGTTCTTTGATATATTTATAATAAAATTATATTTATTATACAGGAGGCTTGAACGAGTAAGATAAGAGTCAAGAGATAATGTAAGGGGATTTCACCTCACTTTTTATTTCTCTAAGATACATGCTTTATTCACCACCCATTCCTTTTGTGTGTTTTTTATACTGACCATATATGTATTAAATGATTATTAAAATTAAATTTATGGGTATTTACATATCCATTTTATGATCTTGATATCATGGGGTTTAATTTTCTAAAGATACCAAATCCATCAAATAGTTTTTCTAAATTTTCCTTTTTTGAGACTCATGTTTTGTTATACACCTAAATTATTTTTCGTGGTGTATATACTTAAATTTTACACGTTATACAATGAATATAGTTATTTTCATGATATTTTGAGCTTCATGTAATATTTGTTTCTTACATTTAGAGTATCATCCCAACTAACTATGTGGCAAGAGTTTATTGAAACAATTTCATCGCTTTTCAAGATTGTTAATGATTATGCTTGTTTGATGAAATATTATGATCAATCCCTCAATAAAACTCATTATTTTTATTATACTATGTTTATTAAATATACATCCATGTATTAGTACCATTTTACCACTATTTGATACTTAATATAGTTAAGAAATTGTTTTAAGAAAGTTTGACCATATTTCTATCTTCGGCTAGAAATCTATTTTATTTCAATGACCATGTTTTCAAAAATGCTTTCAAATGATCCCTGAAGACCATTTTCAATGAAAAATTATTTTAAAAATGTTTTATTGTTTTTAAATATTTATTTATATGTTTTCAAAGCTATATTAAAGAAAAGTGTTTTCAAAAGGTTTTATGTTTTAAAAATAAATTTTCAAATAAGAAAGGATATTTTACTTAAGAAATGTTTTTAAAAGATCATTAAAATTTATTTACCATCTAAGATAACATCTTTTGGTGTTTTTCATGAAATATTTGAGTAATTATTCAATGTTTCCATTAATATTATTTCTTTTAATGGATTATGTTTTGATAACACAATGTTTATGAAACCAATTTCTCCTTCACGGGTTATATGCTTTTGAAACCTGATTCGTTTCATGGGTTATGTTTATGATGAAATTATTATGAAACCTATATTTTTCTATAGATTATGATATGATTACATGTTTATAATACCCATTTCATTTCATGGGTTATGGTATGGTTGTTTTTGGATTTGTGGGACATGTATATATTATTTCATTATGAGATGGGTGAGACCTATATATCCCTCAAAAGCATTGGGTAAAGATGTATATCTCATGAGATAAACCTGTCTGGAAATAAACATGTAATCGATTTAGTATTATAGTGCTAGAATAATGAGTGATGTTGGTTCAGTAATACAGAGCTAGAATGGGGTGTGAACCCCGTTCAGTAAAGGACGTTTTCCCACTAAGATGGTATCAACTGCAATATATTCACTAATATTGAAATAATTATATATACTTATATGTCTTCCACAATTCTAGGTTTCCTTCTTATGTTAGGATTTCATGTATTATGTTTTTTATTTCCTTATGATTCATGTTTTATGAACTTCTAAGATTTATTCCATGATTCATCTTTATGATCTTTGATATGCAAGGTATGATATTCTATTTTCATGATCATGTTCTCATACCATTATGGTCATGATTACACTTAAATATATACTTCATTTACCCTTATTGAGTATTTATACTCACCCCTTTTTATGTTTCCTTTCCCTAGGTTTTGAAAATTTGTATTATGTTTGATGTTTATAAGAAGGGTTCTAGTCAAGAAGAACCTACTGGGAGATGATGTAGCTTATTTATGTACTGGTGTTTATGTTTCCATGTTTCCAAATGCACTAGACTAATATGGTATTTTGGCATACGTTTGTATAATGTTTTATGTATTATTCAAAAGTAATGTACTGTTAATGTGTGAAAAGAGAGGGTCGTTGTAACCTACATGGGCATGCGACTATAGGAACATGGTTAGGAAAAGTTGTGCCCACTTCTTGCGTCCTCTATCCAGCCCTCGCATGGTTAGGGAAACCATGTGGGATGGATTTCACAGTTTCTGCTAATATTGTGTCCTAGTCCTTTTCTATACCATCTAGGGTTAAAATCTTTTAAAAATCCTTGGAAACCCCCAAAAAACCATGATCCCATTAGGCATCCATTTTAGGTAAAAAAATAATTATATTGAAATTTGAAATATCCATACCTCATAGAAAAACTAGGTTCTTACAGTCTTCCCCAATTAAAGGAACTTATCCCTAAGTTCACCTTCTAAGGGTAGAAAAACATTTATTGGTAACAAATATAGACACTAGGAATGCACATCAGCCTCTCACTTCCAAGTCTCATCATGTGCACGATCGTTCTTCCATAACACCCATACTAATGGGAGATACGAACATCATAGATCCTTTGTGCTCCGATCAACGATGCGTATAGGATACTCTTCAAATGAAGTATCAATAAATAACTCATCCTCCACAAGATCAAAATTATGAGATGGGTCAGCATGATGCTGGAGAAGTTGTAAAACATGGAATACATCATGCATAACATAATACCTCTAATTTATTAGCAACCGATATGACACTCGTCTGACTCTATCCATAATATCATACAACCTAACATAATAATGTGACATCTTACTTTGCCTCTATATCCATCTATTCCCATTTTTGGGTGATACCCACAAGAATACACGATCCCCGACATCAAACTCCAAAGGCTATCGACGATGATTAGCATATGATTTATATCTAGACCGGGCAATAGATATATGGTTCCTAATTAACCGAACCTACTCTAAAGTCTCTTGAATGATATGAGGAGCTAGTAGCACTGCCTCTCCCACCTCTAACCAACATAGGGGTGAACAGACTGACCTACTATATAAGGACTCATGATAATCCAACTGAATTATCGCATGAAATATTTTATTTTAGGTGAACTAGAAGGTAGGTATATGCTTCTCCCAAGAACCAGTGAAATCAAGGATGCATTCTTAGAGCTGTCCTCTAACACCTGTATTATCTATTTCAACTATCCATCGATCTGAGGGTGAAAGAATGTGCTCAAAATCACCAATGTTCCCATAGATATTTGTAACCCCTACCAGAGCCTCAATGAAAATTTAAAATACCATTATAAAATGATAGTATAAGGGACCTCTTGTAGTCATATAATCTCATAGAAATTCAGTATTCCCATATCATCAACTGAGAAAGTGTCTGAAAGAGTAAGGAAGTCGGATAATTTCTTCAGTCAATCCAAAACTACCAAAATTGCATTGCTACCTCAAGGTGACCCTAGTAAGCTGATGAAAAAATCTATAGAAACATATTCCCATTTTCATTTCAAGATTAGAAATGACTGTAACCAACAAGTAGGTCACTAGTTCTTTGTCTTCACCTGCCAACAAGTGGAACACCTAGTGATAAAGCCCACAATCCGACATTTCATCCCAATACACCAATACTAGTATCATATATCTCATTACATCTTGTAGATTCTTTGATGAACTTACCACTGAGAAGCATGGTAATCTCGCATTACTTACTCAATTCTATCTATAGGAACTTAGACAAACCCATATATACATAGGATTTCATCTCCATCAATATAAAAATCCATAGGTGGGTCCTCACCAACAATAATATCCCAGATAACCAAGCCATAAGGGTCTAAAAACTGCCTGCTCTTCACCCTATAATGAAGTGAAGATGTAACTATAAAGGTTATGAGGGAAGACTAATCATGAATATCATTAAATTCTAGATACAAATAAGAATAGGGGGATATAAATTTATATTCATCACTGGCTTCTTATATGGCCCGTGCATGAGTTTTATGAATCGGTGCATCAACTACTATATTGCCCCTTCCAGGTGTATAATCAAGCTCAAAATCAAAGGAATGAAGATATTTGAACCATCTTCACTGTATGAGATTAATGTTACACTATGAAACGATATATTTTAGGATATTATGGTCCTTACACACCAAAAAGTGATCAGCCATCAGATAGTGTCTCTGGTAGCATAATGCATGAACAATTTCCGCTAGCTTGAGGTCATGTGTGAGGTAATTTCTCTCATCGGGCCTAAATTACTGAGATTTGTTCATAATGAATCTATCTTCCTGCATCATCACTGCACCTAGGACGACACCTAATGCATCACAGAACTCTATATAGCCTCTTCTAAGATCTTGAAGAATCTAGAGCGCGATAGATCATCACCATATAGAAGCGGTTCAGAGCACTGCAATTATTTGAAACACCCTGAATAGTCCACAACCAACATAACACCCTTCTCTAGGTGTATGAAATATCTGGATCATTCATATCAATGTATATGATGAAATAAGTATCCATATAAGGCATTCTAAAAATAATCCAAGACCATGACTTGATGACTAACATACTAGGTAATCACATCCCACTAGTGATTGGATTAATTAAACAATATATAGGTAGAAAGACTAACACTCTGCTCTAAAGGCATCTCCAGATGATCAAATATAGATAATGTGGCCTATAATTGAGACTTAACTGCTTGTGAACTTCCATCCCCTAAGAATATGGGAGGATTATACTGCTAGAACTCATGTGTATGATCATCCATCATAGGTAGAGGTCATGGAGAACCCTTCATGGAATGTATAATATGTTGAAAACCCTCACAAAGACAAGATTCAGTGCCTAGATCAGGTATAGTAGGTGGTTCCTCAATTTTCACTCCTAGAGGTAAGACTAGAATCTCAAGATCCCCTTTCCCTAGAGTGTGGTCATTACCACCCTCCTAACACACTACACAAGGACTTCGTGGTGGCATACCTCTAAAAATTCTAATCACATGCCTCCAAACATATTTTAAATAGATAGAAACACTAGAGGAAGTAGAATGTAAGAATAAGGGTTCACCACCCAAGGTATCCTACCCTAACTACCTTCTTAGAAGGATATATATTAGTAAATATTTAAATTTAATTTATAGGTGTTTCGATAGGTGAAGTGTCAATCACATTTTACCTATTCATTTACTATAAACCATTTAACTTTAAATCAAGATTTACTTTTAAGCTTTCAATTGATTATAAACATACATCATGATTTGATTAAAATTGATTGTCATTCCTAGTAAATAAGGGCCCATACACCTTATCACTGAAATCAACACCCATTTAATTTCTATCTAACCCCATATATATTTGGTCTTAGAATGTCACAAGTGATATAAAATGAATCAATTTGGTAAATTGCCCATTATAATCCATAGGGGTCCATACACCTCATGAATTGAAACTATAAATCACTCAATTATAGCCAAAGGGCATCTCATGTTACCAGAGGTACATAACTAACATGGGTAGAAACTAGCCATTTAATATTCCACCATAAAATTATATAGGAAAAGACTATTTAGATTGATGTTGAAACTTTAAATAACCAACTCTCTACCACAAAGTAAAAATGATAGCAACATATAAATATATAAAAAGTATGGGTCACTCAAAAATCCTAGAAAATAGAGAAAAATAAAATCTGTGAAATGCACATATATGGAATAAAATATGCATGCCATGTGAATTATATGTGCCTATAATGATACTTGATTTATTATTCCGTTCCCTCATCTCATTGGTCCAAGGATAAAATAAAATACTCAATAATAATAATAATAATAATAATAATAATAATAATAATAATAACCATCACATAGCACGTGCGTCACCCAATAGTGAAAAGGGTATCAACTATAATAAACAGAATACAAAAAAACAATTATTATTTCAGGAAAATCATCATTTAACCAGAATGTGGATTCTCTATGCCCAATAATTACTTATAAACAAGTTGCAAAATATTCATAATATCATCTTTATTTTCTCAAAATAGTAAGGAAATAAAAGAAATCTCTGATACCACTTTGTGATGACCTAATCCTGGGTGCCACCTAGAGGTTCCCCGAGCCCGGTTGACCAAATGGACTCAAGCCCACCACCCCATAAACTAGAGGATTGCAATTAGAATAAAGGTCCAAGGGTGTGTCTATGCGGAGAATATTACCTCAGTTCAGAGTGGATCACATTAGATAAGTAACAATAGGAAAATAGAGTAAGAATATATAAACATATGGAACATTGAAAATAAACACTATAACAACTGGACTAGTAACCCACCATAGTAGAAGAAGGAATAAACATAAAATCAATAAATAATGATCAAATATTGAAACATAATCATATACAAAATTTGATGATAATGTATGTTACGTCACTATAAAACTGGAAACAAGTATAAATGGAAGCAGGAAATACATGCTATAAAAAAGAATCTAAAGAAGCAAAAAACTATCCAGCATCCTAAGTACTAGCCTTATCATATACTACCATGATCCATCCTAATGCCATAAATCAAGATCAAGTGTCCAAAGTGAGACAATTACCCTTATCAACACCGACATACATATATTATTCCCGAGTAATAATGGCAACCCAGAAAGGTGTGAGATAAATCTCACCGGGCCACCACCAATGACATAAATACCATTAAATTTGTGAATATAAAATGAAATAGTGTGTAAGTATATATATATATATATAAGTAAAGGTAATGTAGTAATGTAAATACGATGATATCTGATTCAACCTCAGATAATGTCTGAACATGCAGTCATTTAATTAATTATGTTCCAGTTTATAATAAGTAAAGTAGAGGATCCATGGTATGACCAAAGTATACTATAGTGATGATAAAAATAAAGAGGATCTAAGGTAATAAACAAATAATACTATAATGATAATAATAAAGTGGATCCAAAGTAATAACTTAGGAATCCTAGACGTCAGGATTCCAGCCAACTTAGTAAAAACATGCATCCTTACTATAAGGGTTCTGAGTGTAATCCAAAGGGCATCACCCAAGGAATTACACCATATAAGATTCTATCTGAGTCCAAATATGTCATCCATGGTAAAAATAGATAAGTATGATTAGGACAATGTGGTTTATTCGGGGTTCCACATGTTCGAAAACATCAAGCCGGATCCAAGAAGTGTATCCAAGGAAACCTAATATATGGAAGATAGTAAAGGGATCATACAACATCATGAAAAGAATCTTCTAGTAGACAAGGACCACGTTCTATGGTGGGTGTATCCCTTTAAAACAAGATACTTGAATCTGAATGGCATCCTTTGAGTCCCAAATTTTTTACCTAAAAAATCCAATGCCGGATCAATTCTGACCAGCCCTGTAAAAGTTAAAAGGTCTATATGCAATAGGCACCTTATTCATAATTCATTATACATTTAAGGTCATGTAATACCCATTCCTTTTAATAAGTTAATTGGTTAATTACATTACCTTCCATACTAAGTGGAAATGATAAATAGGACATGAAACCATTTATTACTTTAATACCACATTCATTTATTATGCTCATACCTTTACATTTCATAATAATGATACGGTGGGATATGGACCCACAATAATATGAAATTCAATTATAATTAACCAAGACATGTGATATATATATATATAATTTCAATTTTAAATTTAAATAATAATTGATTAATTTGAAACACTTACCTTAGAAGGTTAAAGTGAAAACTAAACATTTGATATCCATTTAGCAATTAAGAAACCATTAATTATAGTATAACACTTACCTTAGAAAGCTCAAGTGATAGCACACCCGAACAATGACACAAGCAATTGTAAAAAAGCCACTAAATAAAAAATCAGTGAACCGCCCTACATGGGATAGGTTTCATTGAGGTTACAACCTCTAATGACACAATGATAATTTATGAATAGGTCTCTATAATACGAGCATGATGTTTATAATAAAGGTATAATAATTTAACGAGCAATGCCTGATGAAATTGACATATTCACAATGAAGACCATTTATAAAATGATGTGACTTCAGGGATGAATCATAAACGACCTACCTTGATCCTATAACACTATTCTCATATAGTATTAACCTTTTTTTGTCTTAGACAGTAAGAAATATGAATAGTGGATCAACACCCTGAAAATAGGGCATATGAGACCACATCAAAATAGCATCGTCAAGGGGAAGAAAAATGATGGAATAAGCTATAGGATTGTAGATCTTACATGGGGGAATCCAAATAGATGAAAGGTGATTTGATCAGATACCAGATGACAAAGATATCAAGAAATATATGAAGAGAGAACTTGGGAACTCAAAATGGGAGAGAAGAGGCTCCACTATTCCCTAAAAATGAAAATAGGATAGATGGGAAAGTTTATGAAATAACCAATTTAATTTTAGTATTTTTACCAAAAAAATTAGGTGTTGCGTGGTTTTCCCACATGAATATAAAAACCATGAACCAACCATGCACCTTCCACTACTTAAGTTAGGACCCCCCATAGTTTCATGTGCAACTGTGTAACCTATTCCTTTTCAGCACCGGTCGGGGTTCTGAGATACAAACAATACCTAGACACCCCAAAACAATCATGAATGCATTAAGAATAAATTTTAAGTCCAAAATAAATAATTATACCAAAATGTGAAGGATACATACCTCATTAAAAAATTGGGTTCTTACAACATATTTTCCTATATAATATATTGACTCTGGAATTTTATTATATAATTAAAGATGCTAGCATAAGAGCATGAGATGGATAGTTTTTCTCCTGGTTCTTTGATTTCCTTGATACCTAATCAAAAAATCTATCAATTTTACCCAAGTACATTCTCCGTCACATCACTATATATAACAAATCCTTCCTTTTTACATGGTATTTTCAATAGTGTTTTTTCTTTAATTTTTTTTTTTTATTATAAAAAAATTTAGGGTTGAGTAGGAACCTTACATATAATATGACATAATTCCAAACATACATGTTTAATATTATGAAAAAAACATATGAAAATACAAAAAAACAAAATAAATATAAAATAAAAAAATTGGTGAGTTCTAAGTGGGGAGATCGGGACATGAAATGATATCTCCCATGCCATGATCAAGTATTATGCCTCAATATCCATCTTTAATACATGACACCCATGGTCAAACACACTTTCTAACCATCAATATCTATTGTAAACACCCACCTTCCACTACCACCACCATTACAGCCACCCTTTCCATTATTAATGACCACTTTAGCCACAACTTGGGACTATAACAACAATCGAAAAACTCAATGAACACCATAAAATCACCAAATACCTTGATGTATCCATGAAATAAACTAAATAAAACAATAACTAGAGCTATCCATCACCAATATCATCACTATTACAATACCATAGATCATCCTCATTAGATAAATCTATATATTTATAAAATATTTAATGATAATAAAAGTACCATAGAAGTGAAGAACCAAATATACCACAATATCACCATTGATAACTAAATTTTGATGAAGGAACACTTGTTTCTAAAAGAGGAAACAAAACCAAAACTAGATAAACAAGTAAGAGAAAAAAAATCTAGGAACTGACAATCAAAAACTAAAGAGAGGATTCCATTATCAATTAAAGTAAATACCACTAAAATCCATAATTATCACAATCCCAATGCACCTAAATAACAAATAAAATTTACTAAATTGTGGTCATACATGATGGGTTAAGGTCAAAAGTGTGAAAGAAGAGAGAGCCTCAATGATAGATTCCACCGGTGAGACTAGAAAGAAGTAGAATTCATGACAAAAAATACACTAATATTGGAAGGGACATCGATTTAGGATGAAATGTGTGATATATTTTCAAGATTCCACCTTTATAATCAAAAAATTCTAATGGAACCACCATGTGTCACCAGGGATGACATCTAGCAAGGTGTGTCTGACATAAAGAGAATATGAGGATGTTGGTAGGATATTTATGAAGTGAGAGATATTGAAAATCAATCCATATAGAGAATCTAATATAAAATACAAATGAAGGGGGGGGGGGGGAATCCTAGAACATATCCTTTGTGAGAGGAATAAATGTTGAATGTCAATAAAAGATACTGATTCAAAAAATGAAACAAATTGAAACCCTAACCAAATATATCATTAAAGCGTGAAAGGGACCATCTTCAAGGAGGGGAGGAGGAGAAAATGTTTAAAATTTAAATGGGAATGAACTTATAATACCATTGATCAAGATAAAGGAACATCAAATAAAAGAAATGGTGGAGGGGAAACCCTAGATCCCAAGACAAAATCATCCTGAGAGAATATATTACCGAGGAGATAATGTAACCATTTCTTTATCAATATTAGTTCATTGGAAAATATATTCTTTAATTACTAAAACCTTTCTTCACACTCCTTATAACATGTTAATTTTACCCCTTTACATGTTAACTCGGTCAAAAAATTAACTAGTAAGGAAAAAGTTTCAACAAATCACCAGTAGTAAATAGTTACACCAGGGAAACTATGTATCTCAGTAATATTAATTGGCGTGGGACATTATTTAACAACATTTATCTTTTTAAGAAAAATTAATATTCCATACTTGGAGACAATATATCAAATAAAATAAATTTTTTGAATCTAAAATTTACCCTTATTGAATTTCACATACATCTCCTTCACCCTTAGAGTCTCAAGGATAATCGTTAAATGGTCTTCATTCTCTTCATAAAAATTAGAGTATAAGAAGATAAAATCAATAAAAATTACAGTAAATTTATTAAAATTTTACTTAAATACTCTATTAATTAGATCCATGAACAATTAGTGTGAATTTTGTAACCCAAAAAGAATTACTATGAACTCATAAATCCCTTACCTAGTACAAAAATCCATCTTTGATACATCATCCTTCTTGACTTTTAATTGATGATAAACCAAAAAAAGATCAATATTTTAGAAGTATTGATCTCCTTGAATTGGATCAAACAAATCATCAATTCAATGTAAAATATACTTGTTCTTAATAGTAATTGAATTTATTTCTCTATGGTCATTTCATAACCTCATGGAACGATCCTTCTTCTTCACAAATAAGACAGTTCCTCCCTAGGGAAAAATAATTGGGTGTGTGAATAAATTATTATACAAATATTTTTATTATTTATTTAAATACACCAGTTCCACTAGATACATTCTATAGGGAGGATTATATGTGAGAATTACATCAGGTATCAGTTCAAAAGAGTTAAACCTCACATCCTGTTGGAAATCCAAAAAATAATTTTGGAAATACATCAATATAATCCCTCAAAAAAGATACAACCTAAATTATAATGATATCCATATAATTAATTTACTCACCTTCACTTATAATTTCATTAAGATGATCCACTAGATTTTGTTCTGAATAAGACTCAAGAAATGAATTCACTCGTATAAAAATAAGGGATTTTATTCCACCCTTATAGGTTGTAATCTTTTTCTCAGGACAATAAATTATTTAATTATACTTTGAGAGACAATATATCTCAAGGATTATACCAAAATCAACCATTGTTATTAAAACTAATTTTATAACTAAAGAGACTCCATGCATTTTAATAGATACAAACTAATAAAATTTCATTGCTATAAGATTTACACTAGGTTTATTAACTGAGAAATTCTTCTTAATGCATCAAGGATTTATTGAGAGTTCTAGAAATACCTAAAATAATTACGGGCATTGGAATGATTTATATTCCTTTTATCAAGTTCCATTTCAATATAATGAATTATATTTAATTAATCCATAAATAACATTATAAATTATAAATCACAATATATAATTCACATACATTTATTGTAAATGCATTCCATGAAATCTTGAAATATTTTTAGAATGTCCTAAGGGATTTTTCATAGGGTTATTTCAACTAAGTTCTTATAAATATATCTCTTAAGGTTCTTACTAGACTTACATTAATTGAAACTAAAAAAACCTGACTAATATACCCTATAGCCAATGATTATTTAATTACAATGTTATAAAAAACAAAGATCACAATACAAAGGATCCAATAGTTTAAGAGACTTAGATTAATAGATACATAAATGAATATTACATTAAATTGAAAATATAAGAATAATATACTGAATAAATGAAAATTTATTATTTCTTCTTGAAAATCATTAATTCATATGTAGTAATATTCATGGATTATTTGGGAAATAAGAAACAATATAAAGGGGTGAGATTAGATTCTCATTAAAGGGTAACATATAGTTGGAGATTTCATACATAAGAATGGAATAAATAAAATTATAGAAATAAATAAATTCTATAACAATTGGCACCAGGAGAATAATATATCTATAGATTAGATAATAACAAATAAATTCATGGATAAGAATAACTGATATCATGGTTATGGAATGCATAATGAAAGACATCATAAACATGCGTTCAAGGCCTCATTACAAGATATCATACATAATGGGTAAGGATTCACCAAATACCTAATCTTGTTTGTCTCATGATACCTACAGATGCATCGATGGGCTATATAATTTCAGGACCCACCCACTATATAATAATACCAATGTATCCATAATATTAAGAGCGTATCTAAACAATAAATATCATAATTTTACTTAAGGTAACTTATAAATAATCAGACTATGTAATTAATAAGAATCCATATAGAAATAAAGGATAAATGGAATATTAATATTTACACATTCAATGGAATAATATAGCTATCTAGGTGAATATCACACAATAAACTTAGAAACTTTGAAAGATTCAAAATTCAATAAATGGTAACCTTATCGAAGAAATGAAAACATGTTTGTGGTGAAGGTTTATTTTAAGGTGTAAGAATATCAATAGGAAATAACAATTGAGTTTAATAGTTTAGAATGGTAGGAGACTAAATTAGTGACCAAAATCCCCCTGACCCACATTTAAAAATATGGTTCAACACATACATACATTAGATACATAAATTATAAATATATTTTGACAATATAACAATATATTCCAATATTAATTATAGTTCATAAAGTTATTTGGAATCATCCAAAGCATATCCCCTGGGAGTATCAAAATAAGTGTGTAGTTAGGCTCATTTGTTGTGCACCGAGTTAAGATCAAGTTAATACACAAAAAACCTTTGTAGGGTTATTACCTGTTGTTTTATCATATATGGATACCAAATACACACATAGTATCTAAATAATAATGTCATTTATAGGAAACTATACACTCTTTACCAAGATTTTAGAATGTTTTCCTATATTTATATTTATCCATTCAGTTTCCACTAATGTTTGAGCATTATAAAAACTTATGAATGTAATATAATGGAAGGTAATAATTACATGTCATTGATAATATGATAAATAATTTATAACAATGAATAATAATAACATTTCACATTGAAATGAAAATGATTTGGAGAGGAATACACAAATAAAAGATATCAAGGAATTAGGGACCCTTACTTTAGTATAATAAAAACCTAAGCAAAGGATATAATAAGTGAGAATAAGTAATATGTCATTAATAATATATAAAATGGATGATAATTACATGTAATTAAAAGTATTTAGGTATATGAATTTTTTTAAAATGATATTATAATAAAAGGATTACAATTAAATTGGAAAGTGGAGGATTGAGAACCCTTACTTGGATATAATAATGAGTTAAACAAAGGCTATAATGAGAGGTAATAAATAATATATCATTAAAAATATATGAAGTGGATGATAATAACTTGTTATAAAAATAATTAAAGTACATGAAAAATAATTTCAAATGATATTATAATTAAAAGTGTTGTAATTAAAAAGGGAAGAGGGGGATTGAGAACCATTAAATAAAAAGAGAAACATCTTAATGATTGATAAGAGTACCTTATAAACTCCTAAGAGGGATTACTGATATAGGATAAACATGCTATGTGATCTTGGAATGAAGAGGAGTGGGTGGATGGGTGTGTATTTATAGAGAATGATGGGGAATTGATTATTAATTTATAAACACAGACTTTTGAAAACTAGTTTTTTGAAAATAAAAAACCATTATATTACCCATATTTTTAGATCATTGTTTTTTTAAAATTTATGGCATGTTTTTTTATATTTTTAAGTTTAACACTTTATTTTTTTAATTTTACTTTGACCATGGAAGTAATATTTTTTCACAAAATATTATTTTTAAAACCTCAATTCCCACTTTATACTTTGTAAAGTTATTTATAGGTTTTTAAATTGATTATAATTAAATAAAGTACATTATATTAGAAAAATAACTTATTTTTTATCATTGATTAACTTATGTTAATTATTAAATCAGTTTTACAACATAATTATGTCATAATACTTACCTTATATTTATACCATATTTTACTATTTTCCCAAAAAAATTGTTTATCTAAAAAATTTAAGAAACATTTAACATTAGAAAAATTATACATTATAATTTAAAATTTAATTTCCTTTTTATGAAAATAGTTTTCTATATATGAAAATTTTAATTATGAAAAAAACTCTCGGTTTATTTAAAAATCACACGTTCGATAATAATAAATTTAAAACCTCTTTACCTTTTTTATATTTATTATAAGACATATATATATAGTTATATTACTATTCATTTCTCAAGATTCAATATTATTATTCTTTATTAAATAAATTATTGTCAAATTATTTTATTTATTTTATTATATATATAATTTCTTTGTTTTCTATTTTATTTATACTATTATGATGAAATAATATGATTTTAATTCTTATAAATACTTTGTGATTAAATGTTTATCTAATATATTATAATCTCAGGTATTACTGGACCATATATCACATGTGACATTATAAAGTACATATACTTAAGGAGATGTTCAAGAGACAACCTACCCCATCCCCATAGTTATTACCTTCAAATTATGCTAATTTTACCTCACTAGAGCTTATCCATACCTATCCAACCACTATCCATAAATAAGAAACCCTCACTCAATCAATCATCATCTGAATGAATTACACATAAACTATAATTAATCTACACATTATTCCAATATTAATTCAATTTTGTTTGGAATAATCAAGAATAATTTATCAGTTTATTTCTCAAGGTCTAATACTTGATAAATTTGGTGAACACCACACCCAACATCTATTAGGACCTTTAGAACACAAGTACCAAATTTCTAATTTCAATAATTCCTTTAATTTCACTCAAATTGATGGAAAATAATAAATAATAAAAGGTATTGGAATACCTCCTTAAATCCACACAAAATATAGCGCAATAATACTTCTAGGATTTGCTCTATCTATATCGAGATGATTCCACCATTAATTTGTGGAATCATTACCTAATCTCTAGACAATTTATAATAAATTAGTAGTTAAAAAAAGAGAAGAAACCATAAAATAATCAAGTTATAGGATTATATTTACCTTAAATCAATACCCAAAACAAATGACACATAAATCTGTTAAGGAATAATGAAGATCCCCCTATAAGAGTAAAATGATAAAAATATCTATATTCTCATGATCCTCCTCTATAAGAGTTGAAAGAAAAGCTAAAATTCCCTTTAAAATGAATTTTTAATAATTTATGTAATATTTGTGAAATTTTAGAAAAATCGTTCAAATTTCAAAAATTTAACAAAGTATTGGTCATACTAAAAATTATCGTAGTATCACCCTCTATGATCCCATACATAAGATATATAATATATTTAACATGAGGTGGTTTCTAAAATTCATGATCCCTCTTTATACAGAATATTTTTTTGATCATACTTAAGGGTTTTACTTCTGAAAAACTTTATAAGTAATATATATGCTGAATTAGTACTATAAGTCCTTATTTTCATGATCCCAAATCATGTTTCTTATTCATCTAATGAATGTGTTTTATTGAATAAAACCATTATTTATGAAAAAACTAAGTGTTGGATCAACCATATATTATAGTTGATTGGCTGTACATTTCACTGGATCGACTGTATGACCAATTGTGAGACCATATGAGAAAAAATTTCAAAGTATTGAATCAAATCTAAAGATAAAGTAACTATAATGTTCAACCACATGAATAATTTAAACAAACTATGAATAAAACATTTGAAGTGTTGGATTGATCATACGTTACTAGTGATTAACTGTGAGTTTGGTTATCTACTTCATGAAGACTGAAAATTGACTATGCCTATCTTTCAATCATAAATGAAATTAAGGGATGTCTTAAAGCTACCACATGATGACTTCAAGTAATCACATGAATACATCCTATATCCAGTGGAAGAAAAAAAGGACCTACCATGTATGTTTCAAACCAAATTAGCAGAAGAAACCTTCCATAAGATCAGAGAAACGTACCAGGATTGACGATGAGTGTTGATCTGATATGACTCAATTCCTAATTGATACATTTTTGTAATTTACTGAAGGTTTTATAGGAGTTGATTATTTTCTACTAGAGGATATTATTGATGATTATATTTCAATGGCTATGTGGAGAGATCCTTCTACAAATACAAGGAAGCCTCACATATGTATACTAATGGATAATCTACTAAGACTTTTCACTCACTACAACACTCTATTCTCTGTACGACTTCGAAGAAGTTGAGTGAAATCATAAATAATCACTAAAATTTCTCTCAGAACATTTGTAAGATCATACAAGGAAAATATAACATTACTGATCAACTAAATTTGATTAGATATAGAGTTTCACTAAAACTTTATTACACTTTTCTCCCTTTCTACATTTTTATTTATATATGGGTTGTTCTTATAATTTTATATAAATATATTGAGATTAATTCTTAATATTTGTAAATAAGAGTACTTAGATACTATTTTATTCTATATATTTACATTTATTCTCCCATGAATAACCATTGAATAAGATTAGACTAGCTTAGACTACCTATTCGTAATTAACTACTTATAACTTGATATAGGTTATGGATAAATTTATTTATTCTAATAAAATTTCTTAGTTGTAGACTAATTCAAATTATATAGGACTAGGTTCCAACAAGGAATAAAAAATCTTGTTTTTAATTTTGATGTGTGATTTAATTGTTTCTTTCAGTACTTAATCTGAATTCATTGAATTTTTTTTATACCATCCAATTTTCACTAAGTGTTTTTCAAACCACGTTTACAAAAGAAAAAATTTATAGTTATATTTTAATTATAATAAAATTTGTTTTTGGTTTGAGTAATATATTTTCAAAGTTAAAATAATTTCATTTTTTATACTTGATATTGATCACTTCCTTTGATAATTTTTTTAAATCATAAAATTATATATATTTACTATATTTTCAACTGTGCCATTTTTTAAATTGATGTTATTTTTAATCTCTAATTTTCAAAACATAAATATTTTTATTAGAAGATCAATTCACCCCTATTGAGAATTCCACATGTACAAAAATTTCGTTTGAGATCATATTCTTTCAAGTTCTTTGATTTTACTAATTTACCTTCCTTATTGATTTAGACCTTGATAATGTCCCAAGGGAAAGATATCTTTTTATTTATATTTAATATTATTTTTTATGGATTATTTTAGACTTTAATGACATTTTAGAAATCAAATTTATTTATATAATGGTCATAATTATGATTAATAGAAAATAAAACAGAAAATTTATCTTGAAATAATGAGTTTTGATATTTATGGAGCAATTGAATATAAATATGGAAAACCCAAAATACCTAGGATTGATTGGAGTGATTATACTTAAGAAATGTATGAATGTAATTATAAAGCTATGAATTCCTTGTTTTTTATATTATGATAGGATTAATTTAATTACATTTTAGTATGTGATACTACTTACCAAATATTGGATAATCTAGATGTGTCTCACGAAGGAACATGAAATGTTTAGGAAATGTGATTAAATACTTACATTAACAGATATAATTATTTCAAGATAAATCCTAAAGAGTCTATTTCTGAAATGTAATATAAGTTTAATGAGATCATTAACATGATGATTTCACTTAGGTAACCTATGGATGAAAAAAATAGGGTGCTAATAATTTATAGAAGTCAACATGATAGATGGAGAAGTATAATAGTCTCGATCAGATAATCATGTGACATCAATAAGGTGAAAGTCAAGGAACTAATTAAAAAATTGATGATGTCTGAATAATAAATTAATTTAGAAAATTAGGATATTGAACCAAATAAAAAATATATAACATTCAAGATATTTGAGTCTAAATATTAGAAAGTAATCAAATATGAAAGTAAAAATTGATGTGAATCAAACTCTAAAAGTGATGAAGAGATGAACTATTTAGATAGAATATTTAAGAAGTTCTATAAGAAGATTTTTTTAGAAAATAAAAATATCACAAAAAATATTAGAAGGTAAACTAGAATAAAGAAGACACATATAGATAAGTTTCCATCTATGAATACTAAATAAATGGTCACATTAAAATTGAATTACCTTATATGAAGTAAAAAAGAGAAATATAATGACAATGTAAAAATACAAAAGAAAGAGATAAAGGAATTTTGGAGTGCTTTATACGAAAAATTCAGTGATTTTGAAAAATATTATGCAAGTTATAAAGATAATATTTCCTTAATAGATGCTACATATGAGGTACACACTACTTCTACCACTTCTAAAAATAATGATTTTCAAGATGAATCTATACTGAATAGTGAAGAACTAGAAGATTACTTCTATATAAATGAATAAAATATGAATTATCTTTAGGATAAATATAAAAATATAAATAAGAGGCATTCTTTATGTGTTATTGATAAAAGTAAAATTTCTATTTGTATGGAAGAGAAGGCCAGACTGTTAAAAGAGAACATGGATTTGAAATTGTAAAAGGAATAACTTAGTAAAGATTTAGAGAAATTTAGTAATGGAATATATACATTGAATATAATGGTGGGTAATTAAAAAATAACTTAATCTAGAATTGGTATTGGATATCATTTTGGATAATAAAGAAAATTTTATAAAAATATTTTATTCCAAGATCTAAAGATAATAAATTAATTTGTAATGTTAAAAGAATTTTTGGACATGGAAAAAATTATCATCCTTTTGGACTTAAGAAGGGATTTTTTTCTCAATATCTATTAATTTTACTATTACGAAACTTATTAAACAAATTTTGATACCCATAGATTTATTTAATAACTTTTCTATATCTAAGAAAGCGCGGGTACCCAAATAATTTATTGGTTAATTTTTAATAGGATAAATTATTTAAGATCTCCAGTAAAATATTATTATATCTGAATAGTAGATATTCCAAACATATTAATAGTGACTCCTAAATTTTCAATAATCTGGTAAAAGTAGATGGTGTACATGTCACTTTTATTGATAATGAAAAATGAAAAATAATTGGTCTTGTAAGAATCAATAACAGTGAAAATGATTTAATTTCTAAAGTTTTATATATTTTTGGTCTAAAATAAAATATACATAGTATTTATTAGTTATGTGTTGATTGTTATCATGTTAAACTTAAAAATAATGCTTGTAGGATTTATTATTCAACACATTATTTAATTTTTTCTACTTTTATAAATGAAAATGTTTGTGCTGTAAATTTAGATTAATTATTATTTTTAAAAAAGTTAATTTCTTAAGTGATTTTCATAGAGAATATTTGATGTGGAATATGTGAATATGTCACTAAAATGTAAAATTACCAAGGAATATAGTTAGAAAATAATTAGTCATGATTTACCCAAACTTGGATGTACAAAAGACAAATTGTGCAATCTATTTCAAAAGGGAAAGTAATGAAAAACATTTTTAAACCAAAGAGAAGGGTGTATACCTCTCAGCCCCTTAAAATAGTGTACATGAACATGTTTTTACATTCTATAATTTCTATTATAGGGGGAAATAATTATTATTATGTAATTTTTGATTACTTTTCAAGATTCACATGGGTGTTTTTCTTTAACCAAAAAAGTAAAAATTGTTCTTATTTTTCAAATTATGAAAAATATCTAGAGAAAAATAGTAGAATTACCATTAAAACCTTGATATGTGATCATGAACACTAATGTAAGAATGAATATTTTGAGACTTTATATTCACAATATGAATATAAAAATGATTTCTCTTCCATATAAATACCTCAACAAAATGAGGCTATTGAAAGTGGAAACATAACTTTTCAAGAAATTTCCTTGACCATTCTTAGTGGATATGACTCAATTTCTTATTTTTGTAATTAATCTAAGAATAAAAAAGGTTATATAATTAATAGGGTTCTAACAAGACAACTTTTTATGAATAATCCTTATGGATTATAGAATTGTAGAAAACCAAAGGTAAATAAATTAAAGTTTTTGGTTGTGAAGTGTTTATTTTTAATATTAAAGAGAATATGAAGATATTTTACCCAAAGGGATATGAAGGGATTTTATAGGTTATTCAACCTCTAGAAAATAATATAGTGTATTTAATTAAAGAACCATGTTTTTGGAAACATTTTCTCACATTACTTTTCATGATACAAATTCCCATAAACCTAAAGTTTCTTTATAATATATTAAGGATGGTATTTTAAATTTGAATATCAATAATACCTCTAAGACCTTAGACCATTATATTGATTTACCTACAAAATCTCACAGTAGAGTCTAAAAAACCCATCCTAACCTAGAATATGACTTGTAATAACCAACATATTCAATTCCTAGAACCACTAGGATCCAAAAATCCATATTTTAGAAATTTTTATAGGTGATATTTATAAAGGTACTCAATCTAGGGCATCTCTTAAAAATAGGGTTGAACATCAATCCTACTTGTGTCATTTAAAACCCAAGAACATTATTGAATAAATTAGTGATGAATATTGGGCAATGGATATTCAAGAATAATTAAATCAATTTAAAAGAAACAAATTATGATAATTAGTTTAGATACCCAAATACTTACTTACTACTGGAAATAAATAGGCATTCAAAAAAAGGTAGATAAATCTGGAACTATAGTTATAGACAAATTTGTAATGGTTTCTTAATATTATAGTCAAGAAGAAGGAATTTATTATGACATTTGAATAAGTATCTTGACTTGAATCCATTTGAATACTACTATCATATATAGATCATCTTAATTTCAAACTAGATCAAATGTATTTAAAGAGTTAATTCCATAATAGTTATATTATTGACAATGTTTTAAAAAAACATGGTTTTTCAAATCCTCATTTACCAATTTAAGAATTTAAGATTTGAAAATCTATTAATGATTTAAAATAGGTTCTTAGATCTTGGTATGATAAGATCATATATTTCTTGATTTCAAATGTTTTTTCAAAAGGTATAGTTGATCCTACCCTATTTATAAATTGGATTTTAAAAGTTGTTTTTTTGTAAAAATCTATGTTTACAGTATTATTTTTTGTTAATATAAAATCTCATTGTGAATTTAATTTTTTAAACCGATAAAAAATTTATTTTAAACAAGTTTAATGGGTGAGTTAAAATTCTTTAACTGTTTTTTATATTTTTCAAAAAAATAATTAATTATTTTAAATCAACATAAATACTCAATATATATTTTGTAATATTTTTCTCTACATAGTAATAAAGGTTATGATGCTCGTTTGAGTACAACCTTCAAATTAGATTTAGATGAAACTCTAAAACCATTTGATCAAACTATTTAAAGAGGTATGATTGTGCTTTTACTGTACTTAATTGTAATTCATATAGATATTATTTTAGTGTTTTTACATGTGTTTGTTCCTAGTAAAACTTACCCAATACCACTTAAATGTTTTCAAAATAATTTTTAAAAACTTTAAGATTGCAAGTAATTTTGGTTTATTCAACAATATAGGTCATACATTTGAATTGGTTAGTTATTATGAAACCAATTTTGGTGGTTTTAAATTAGATAGAAAATACATCTCAAGGACATGTCACTTATTAAGAAAGTATTTAGTGTCATGGTGTAGTACAAAGAAAAAATCAGTTAGATTTTTTATTGCTGAAACTAATTTCATAAGTTTTGGCAGTTTCTATGCACATATTTTGTGGATAAAGCACACTTTACAAGACTATAGATATAAATTCATTCATACACCTATAAATTAATATAATACAAGTGCTATTAATATTTATAAGAATCCTATTTCACATTCCAAGACAAAACCTATTGATAAAAAACATCACTTTTTGAGAGATCATTTTCAAAAAGGTGAAATCACAGTTGAATTCATTGACACTCAGAAATAGATCTCTAATATTTTCACAAAGTGTTTGAATATAGATAAATAAAATTATATCAAAATTAGGAATGATTAAGTATTCTTAATTGAAATTTATTCTTTGAGAATAAAATCAGTGGTTAGTGAATCTACTGTGACTTCCTTTGTTCAATTTGTAAAATTCACCTAGTGTTATTTTAATTATTTTTCTAATAATTTATTTTATTTCATCATTTATATACTGTAAATGATCTAAATACACTTGATTCGAATTAAAATTAGTTTCTCTAATAATATTTAAACCCTCAAGACCCTAGAGATTCACTATTTTCTAACTTCATTTTCCAAACCTTCTCCTCTTTATTTTCAAACCAAGAGTATCTTAAACCGCTATAATAATGGTACCCAAAAAGAAATTTTTGGATTTCACTCATTTTTCTGCACAATTACCTTTGAAGAAAAGAAAATCATGCTAGAGTGTTTCTATTGAGTAGTGAAACTATTATATTTAACATCGAAAAGTAATAACTAAGAAATATGTGTCTACTAAGTGGTTAAAATCAAGAAAATATATTGTTTGGAAGGTGACTAAACAAAAAAGATGGATTGAATTGTTTGGTGAGAATGAAAGATATTTCTACCCACTATTGGTTAATTATTTTTATTTGAATGTTGTGTTCAATGTATGTTAAGAGAAATATTTCATATAAACCATGGTGAATGAAGAAGAACTAGTCTTCTCTTATAAATAGTGGGAAAAGTACTTGTTAGTTCCTTATAAAGGTGAATTTAAGGATTTCCAAAGCTATTACCCCATTGGCTATTCGAGTTTTATGTTTGACAAAGCTCTTGAGGATTTGGATGGAGATAGAAATCCAAGAAGACTAAATTATAGCAATATATATAGATTATTTATATTATTAGTTAAGTTCATTCAACATATTATATTTTCAAAGAAATGCGACTTTAGTATTCTTAGGAACCAATAAATTTTCTTTCTATATTAGTTTAAGAATGATGTGAAGATATGTATAAACATATTTTTTACATAAGACATAAAACAAGTGTGTAATCCATATTTCAGGTTTAACTTTATTTTATAACCTAATTTTTTTTATTTTTCTTAGGTCAAAGGGACTTGTTCCTAGGGGGAGGAAAAATTTATCACTTCCAATGGATTGTGTTTAAACCATTTTTTTTAAAAATATTAGGGTGAACATGAATCCATGAAAAAATATATGGGTAGCTAAAAAATGAGAAACTGTATTTGAAGTATAACCCTATCATGAATTCTATGAGATAAAAGGATAATTCAGACCCTGTTCTGGAACTTGATGTGGTTGTGGAATATTATTTTGAGGAATAAATGGTTTCTTACAGTACCAAATAAGTAAGTGAATAAGATGAAGAAAATAGTATTTCTATAGAACCAATAATTATGAAAAATCCTTTACATAAAAGTGTTTATACTCCTTATTAAGAAATTACTAAAATTTCTAAGCTGATAGGTGTTTCTTATGGACCTATTGAAACCCTATAGTCTCTACCTTCAAGAGAAGAAGACTTTGATTCTGATATTAAAGAAACAAAATATTCATCGACTAATCCTTTTAGAGAGATAGTTTATGAGCTAGATGATGAATCTAATGAGAAGTTTATTCTATTTATTGAATAAAATGAGTAAATTAAAGGATGTATGATTACAATAGTGAATAAGTATAGGGAATAATCACTTTTTGACACACCAATTTATAACGGGGTGAGGTCCCCTATATCTTTTTTTATTGTTTACTACTACGATTTAGAGAGTGATGATAACTATGACGGTCAAGGCAGTACACCTATGCATGGAGGAGTTTTTATTCTAATTTCACTTACAATTTTTGTTGGAACTTTAACTACTCATACTGATTAAGAGTAAAGGAATGGTATGAAATATTATTTAAGGAAATAGATCAAAATCAAAAACTAGTTTTAGATTATTTTTTTAGACCAAATCTAATAAAGACCACTAAATTAGTATATATTAGAGTGTTTGATCCATAAAGTGTAGTAATAGTGTTTGATTCTTCAATATCGAGATAAATAAACCCTTTATTGGAATTTTGTTAGGAGGATGGTAGTTATCCCATACTTTATAAGCTGAACCATGAACTCTTAAATCATCTTCATATATAAAAAAAGATGACTTGAATGAGTTTAAAGTGGATATGATGAATATACTAAAGCATATAATTTTGGATTTTAGAACTAGATTTGAGACTGCTAGTGAAAAAGGTATATCCTTGTCCATTAACTATATTATGAAACACATCCATCCAAACATATTTTTAAAAATAGGTATCATGAAAAAATAAATTTAAAGGATGAATGAATGAATGTAAATTATTCAATCAAATATTCCTGATTTGATGATAATTTTAGATCATAGAGACCTTAGTTTTTTTTCATTGACCTCTACTTATAGAGAACCTCCTATTTCCTCTACCTCTTCTATATCTTAACCTCCTCATATTACATTTACTAATGAAGATTTGATCATGAAAACTATAAGGGACGAGTTAAAGTCTATCCTGAATGATTTTTTCAAAACATGAGAGATGATGAAATCTACCTATGCAATAAATTAATACCATATTTTAGATTTGGTAAGGAAAAATGATAAAATTACTTTAAAATAAATATAAATAATAAAAATTCCATTAAGTATTATATATCATGGATTTTTACTAAGTAGAACATTAAGTCCTTGCCTCATAAGTAAGCCAATGATCACAAAATGACTACTGTATCTCAAGCCTTCAAGGATCGAGTTGATAGTTTAAAGTACTAGAACCTATGTTAGATATTTTCGTAAATGAAAAGAATAAATTTTAAAGCTTATGGAGCTTCGAACTCTTATTTAAGGTGGCTTAAACAGGCTAATGGAACCATATTTATATGTCCCCAACACTACTATAATGATGCCATATTCTATTCCTCTCAGACCTCCTGCACAACCTTATTATTTAACTACCCAACACCCATCCCTACAACAATTACCTTAGAACCATTTTTCTATTCACCTACTCAAACTATGCAACACATATTTTTTTTCTAGAAGTATTATAATTGGTGTCCCTTCTACTCTTCATCCAATGAAAAATTTTGAGCCAATTATATGAAAGGAAAAAACAACCTACAGATCTAAAAGGAATAATATAAGCTAACTCTAATTCATATTTGAGTGCCTAATATGACCTAATTTTATTTTTCATTTTTCATAATTTTTTGGAATGAATATAGTATCAATTTCTATCTTTCATGAATTATGTTTTTTTATTATTTATCTATTATATTCCAATAATGAATTTAAATATATATTCTTTCAAATATTTTTTCCTTTTAGAGGAATTTTTATCATGTTAAATGAGTGATAATAGATATGAATGTTAATATTTATCTTACACTTAAAGAAAACTTTAATTTAAAAGTTTTTCCACCGTGATATGTGATCATTAAAAAGGGAGAGATTGTTGGATTAGTACAATAATTACTTATTTTAATAATACTAAATCATGTTTATTATTATTTTAATGATTTATATGTTTAATGGGAGTAAAATATTTTTTGATGAAAAAATACTTGTTAGACAGACTATTGGTTAAAGTAGATTGAGCATGCTTTACATTGAATCAACCATATTGATAATAGATTGAATGCATGAGAAATATTTTCAAAGTCTTCAGTCAATTTTGAAGAGAAAGTGACCTTGCTGATCAATCACATGAATCATTTAAACTAACCATGAAGAAAGTATTCTAAGTTTTATATTGAACTCATATTACTATTTGTCCAGCATGAGGCTGGCTATCCACTATATAAGGATAAACAATTGACCATGCCTATCTATGGACCAAAGGTAAAATTAAGAAAAGTCCTAGAGCTACCACATGATAACTTCAAATGAATTCATAAAGTCCTATATCTATGGTAAAAACAAAATAGAGTACCATGAAAGTGTTTAGCCATAAGATCAAAAGAAACCTAATATAATATTATAGAAATCTACCAGGGTCAACCATGTGTGTTAACCTACCATGCCTAAGTTTACAACCATTATATTCTTAGAATTTTATGAATGTTCCATAGTAGTTGAATATTTTCATTATGAGGATATTCATAATGATTATCTTTTAACCACTATATATTGAATAGTCTTATATAGATAAAAGGAATCCTCACATACACATATAACTGGAACAATAACAATCCAATTCACTTATATTTTTTATGCTCCATGGCACACCATTTTCTTCCTAAATTTAAAAATTTTTAGGGAAATCTTCATGGATCACTATATTTACTCTAAAAAAATTTAAAATATAATCCAAGGAGAACAGAACCTTTCGGATCAACCAAATTTGATCATAGATATAATTTTACCACATCTTCATTACACTTTTCTCACTTTCTCTATTTTTATTTACATTTTAGCTATTCTTATAATTTTCTACAAATCTATTCAGTACATATCCTAATTAGTAAATAAAAGTACATATATACCCTTTCCTTCTATTTATTTACCTTTTTTCTCCCTTGAATAACTATTGGAGAGGCTTGGACTAGCCTCGAATGCTTGTATGTAGTTCTATGATTATAACGCAATCTAGGTTGTGGATTTGTTTATTTTTTTAATAATATTTCTTGGAAGTGTATTACTATAAAATTGAGAGGAGTATAATCTATATGGGAACTAAACCTATTATTTTAAAATTTTTATGGTATTTAATTATATTTTTATTATTTAATATGAATTCACTTGAGAATTTATTTTGACCTTCTAAATTTCACTGAGTGTTTTTAAAAATATGTTTGAAAAATAAAACTTTGATAGTTTTCATTTAACTATGATTTATTATCATTTTTTATGAGTAAAATAATTTTTAAGTTAAAATAACTTTATTTGTTTTAACTAGGAATTGATCGCTACCTTTTTAAAAAAAATTCAAATTATATATATTCAATGTATTTGTTAAATGAGATGATTTTTAAACTAATGAGACTTTAAATTTATAATTTTCAAAAAAAATATTTTTATTGTAATATAATTTCTCTTTCCTCTAGATATTTCCAAAGAAGCCAAAAATATATTTCATATGGGTGGGGGATTATTTTTGAATTATAGTAGTGGAATCATAGAAGTACTGTAACAATATAAATATTCATATAAATTGGTATTTAATAACTTAGAATTGGGCCTATGGTCTAGAAGAACTTCAGTGAATTAATTTACTTTGGGAAATAGGGAATTTGGGCCACCCTTTGGCCTTCAGGAGATAGGGTTTGTAGTCTATAAAGGGTCTCTAGGTTATAGGGCCTCTCAGGAATGGATCATATCCACTCCATCTTATTGAAGTAACCTCAAGCTAAAGTGTCAAAGTAGTAATAATAACCAAGAGAAGAAAATGACACACATGATTGAAAGAGAGATATGTTAGACACATCTACAACCAATATAGTAATACTTAGGTCTCTGAAAGCTATTAACATCATAAAGTGGGGAGTTAGGAACAAACTTGAAATGGTGATGGGGTGGAGCCCTTCTAGTATAGTCAGGTCAAATAAATATGGAATGGGTTTGTTCCTACAGGCCTCTAAGATATGAAATTTGGTCTCTTATGCCTATGGTACTCAATAATGTAAGTATTTACTCTTGAACAAGTTAAAAAGAGGTATTATAATAAAATAAAAAATATTGAATTTAAACATAAGGTTATTTCCTTTTAAAAACCCAATACCTAACCTTTTCATATCATATGAATGGTTTTAACCTTAATAAATTCCTAATAAAAATTATTTTATGATATGCGCAATATATTTTCAATACATATTGTTTTTTACTTAATGAAAAATCTATACATAACATATTTTTTTCATACATAGAATA
Source organism: Viscum album (assembly GCA_963277665.1). NCBI lineage: Eukaryota > Viridiplantae > Streptophyta > Magnoliopsida > Santalales > Viscaceae > Viscum > Viscum album. The sequence goes on from OY728138.1 coordinate 1,792,369,703, forward strand.
ATTATTTAAATACAAAGGATCAGTCCCTTAGACAAAATTTCAATTCATGAAATTTTTATTCAATATGTAGTATAAATTTCCCAAGTGTAAGGTTTTTGAATTATCCCATATCCGGATATGTAACATATTTACTTCATACATAGTATAGTTTTCTTATGTTTGATATTTTCCTTAATAAATTTCAATAATTAATATATTTTTAATCCATGTGTAGGATATTTTATCATATTTAATATATTTGACTTAAAAAAATTGTGATACATAATATATTCTCATAGGTATGATATTTTCCTTAGGAAAATTATCTATAAAAACATATTTTTCTGGCGTAAGATATTTTCATTAGTCAAAAATTGATACCTAACATATTTCTATTTGGAAATATGTGATTTGTATTATATTTATAATATATATTATATTTTCCTTAAAAAAATATCTAATATGTAAGATAATTATATTATGTAAGACATTTTCCTTATTAAATTATTAATACATAACATAATTTCAATACATAAGATAATTTCTTTATCAAAATATCCCATAAATATTACATTTTTTATACATAATATATTTTCCTTTAAAATAAATCGATATAAAATATATATTTTCATACGTATGATATTTTAACAGGGTAAAATATCCATACATAACATAATTATTACATGTTTAATTTATCACCCATACATAATATATTTTCATTCAATGCAATTCAAAACTTAATATTTTTTCCATAAGTATGATATTTCCTTTAGGTAAATATCAATACATAAGATAATTTAATCCATGCATAATATATTTTAAATACACAATATTTTAAACTTATGACCAATTTAATACATATGATAGTTTCTTCCATGCATAAGATAATTTTACATACATAAGATAATTTTTCCCTTTTCATAATATATTTATTTCATATGTAATATTTTTCTCTCCCTTTATATGACATGCATGGTTTTGGAATTAAAATAAATTTAAAAAAAATTTAAACTCAAAATTTTTAAAAATCACCTAACTTTCACCCAATAACCTAAGACACCTTCTAGGCCTATAATTATAACCAGAATAATCTACCTAAGTTGTTACAACTCTCAAAATTCTGATCAGATTTCCAATTATCAAAATGCCCCTCACTGGGGAAAAAAATTCAAAAAATCCAATTTACCATGATTTTCACCAACCCGCATGGTTGAAATTTATAACTTATATAATGTGATAAAAATATATATGGGAATTTAACAAATAATGTTGTATACCTAAGTAAAGAGTGTTTATATAAGTTTTGGTTATGACTTAAGGTTAACAAGATCTAAACTTGTATATAATATGGGCTAACAGAGTTCTCTCATGGGTTATCGGTGGATATATGCGAACTAAATGTAACATTTCATAAGAAAAAAACATTGTTAGTCCTAATATAATAATTAATAAATTTTAAGTGTATTTATAGTCATTAACCGTTGAACAAATTTTTTTGGGTGTTCCTGACATTATAATTTTAATGATTTGAATTCATTCATACATCATATTATAATATAGTCAATTAGAGTATTATTTGGTATGTTACTGTAGGATCTATACAAAAAAAAATCATATTTATAGGCTTCCAAATTTAAAATTCCATATTAATATAATCTAAAATTGAAAGATCTAAACTATTTTCCCCAAATCCTATAATATAAATTTTGTTATATTGTATAATTAAATATTATTGTGAAATAAATTACCATTAATTGATCTATAATTTATAATTTCTATTATTCATATTTTTTATAGGATTCTAAATCTAATCGCTTTAGAAATATCCATATACAAGAATTTAAAAGGATCTAGAAGTTGGTCTCTATGCATCAGGTGCTAGCACGAAGGATCGTGATCTTTATAATATTTCTATTTTATAACAATCTTTTCATTGGATCCTATAGATATTTTAATTGTATGTTGGTTGAAAAATAAGATATTATATTTTTATTATCTTTTTAACCTATTTTATGGTATTGATATGTTTATATAGAAATTTTGAGTAATCTAGGAAAAATAAAGAAAAATAAATAAATTATAGAGTATAAAGAATAATCATCCCTAGACATCACCATCAAAGAAACAATAGAGAGGAGAATACCTGGTGTGGGGAGGAATGAGGTGAAAAACATAGATGGTGTGTAGAGGAACTGGTGTAGGTTAGTGGCTATAGTGATGGGAGACAAAAAAGTTAACAAAAAGTCAATATATAAAGATCAATATTCTTAAGTAGTGAAAGATGAGTTAAAAATCGATGTAAGATGAAAAATATTGGGCACTATTCATATTTTAAAACATATGTGCACATGAGAAAAATTAAACCATTCATATCATCTCTACCACAGAGTAGGGTTTGCATGGGGCTCATATAATGATTACTTGGTTATTCCATGAACTTCAATGGAAACTAGTGAAGATCCCGATCCACTTATTATGTGGAGACTAGACATGCTGTGATTGTTTATGTTTCCACCATTATGATCCATGGAATACATTACAATAGAAGATGTTGTACCATGACATCTGGTTTTTCATCACTTTCATGGAGGATATTAAATCTAAACACGTTTTTTAAAGGTTTAAATAATTTCATAAGGATACTTGTATGTTTCCAGGGGTCATCCCTCTATTTGTTTTTAAGTAATTTTTATTTTTAGTATAATAAAGGATTTTACTCAGTGATAGTTGAAGTATATAAAATGTAAGATGATTTATAAAAGGTAAGAGCAATACACAAGATGTGATAATTTTCCAAATTTGAGTAATTATGATTCTTTATGAGCTAGAATTATTCATGATTCACCATATATTATTGAGGTTATAATGGATTCATGGGATTCCCTAACATCAAGACCGAAGTGGTTAATGCCATGTTATTAGAGATAGTATTGTAAAACTAAGTTTGTATTGCTGTAAATAAATATTCATGTTGTGTAGGTATGAAGTAATTACCATAGGCATGAAAGGAAGAGATGAGGGAGGTCCTAAAGAATTCATCACTCCTTAGTTGATGGATGTCATGGTTATGAAGATAGAAATAGTGGAGGTGGTTTTTAACAAAAGTGGTTCGCGACTATGAAGGCTTGATTCGCAACGAAACCATGTAGAAAGTGGAGGTGCGTATTTTTAGAGAACACTTTATGACATGACCATGGAAATTTCATGACACATACATGTAGAGACGAAAAAATTCTATATGATAAAAACAAGATCACACCATGACTTGCACCTTCACATCATGATGGTTTTGAATGTAGAAGTTAAATATACAAAATTCATATCTTTTAAAAAGAGATAAAAATTATTATTATGGATATATCATGTAGATTAAAGGTAAATTTAAAGGAGAAACTTGATCTCTAGAGAAGGGATCACCTGGCTATGAGATGAGCTAGTGTTTTGACCCAACACCATCATTGTAGTGGATAAACCCAAATGAGAGTGCAAGATCAGTAGAATAGGATGTTTACATTATATTACAATTCATCCTTACTCAATGAATAGTCTTATTTAGTATTATTTCATTGTGAATTAGTCTTTATATTTTATTCATTATTGAATTATTGAAAAAATTTATTTAATAATGAATTAAACCTATCATAGTGAATCCAATTTGTAACAACCCGATATTTTATGATAAGTATTCCTTTTAATTTATTTGATGTCATGTGTTTTATGCTACAACAAGATTATCTTGTGCTATACGCCACACCGTATTAGCTTGAAGTATACGCAACACTATTCTTAGATTGTGTTACACACAATTTCAATTTCTTTTTATAATAGTCATTCTATGCAACATTGAGTGTGTATATATATATATATTCAACGTATAAATGAAATATGGTTGGATTTTGTTATACTAAATAATAAAGGATTCTTTCACAACATGCAACCCTGACTTGACTTGCATTACATGCAATCACGACCTTCCTCGATAGCGTGTGTTGTAAGCAATACCGAGTTTTACTAAAGAACGATATATTATTATAATATTATTATGAACTAGCCGTTATGAATATTATCAACTAAATTTTGAATTTTATAACATTATTATTCATCTTACACATTTTCTAGAACATGGTATAAGAACAAAATAAATTTTTCGTGTAAAATAATTATTTAAAAAAAAATACAGTTTTACCGCCTTTTAATGGAGCACCCACATTAAATCTAGTTTTTGACATGTTTATAAGTTCAATTTTACAAAATAAAATTATTATTTTGAATTAGGATATAAAATTTTACCTTGGATAAATTTTTCATATTATTCTGATAACTTTCATATTTTAATGAATAGTAAAAACATGCTATATTTTAATTAAAAATAACTTTTTTCATCGTAATAACTTATGTGGTTAAATTATAATATTGAATGGTTTTAAAGTATAAATAGAAAATATTTTTACCATTTAATATAATGTATGTCATTATCCTTGATTTTACATTGAATTCGTAGGTTAAATAAATTCAATCTTTTGCAATGTTTTAAACAAAAACTCATTTTCTTTCGACAACGGGATTAATTTTAATTTAATTTCTGAAACTTCTGTGTAATGAATTTGGAAAAATGGATTCCATATTTGGAATCAGTGGGTCCAAATTATATTAATAGACTACTTTTATTTTTGGGCTTTATGAATAGTAACAACGGTAAATTTTATTCACCATAGTAAAAGGTAAATTGGGTAATTAAGGGTAAATATAATTTTATAAAATTATCCTAATACTTGTATTTATAAAATTGGATGATTATAATTTGTCCTAAGTCATATTTGGGTTGAAATGGAATCCATTAGAACCCACTTGGAGGTGATTAAGACCTTTAGTTTATTTTATTTAAAGGAAAGTGAAATATGTCTCACTCAACTTTATTAATTAAAGTATTTTAATATAAGTTTATACAGAATATAAATTCTGTTATAAATACTCATTTGAAAAATAAAATGTTTTTCTTTGTCATGGTAATTTATTTGTTATTTTTAAGAGTTATTTAATTACCTTATTATCTTATACATTAATGATGCAGAAATTATTTATTTAGTGAAAAATCGATAATATAGTTTTTATTGAAATAGTAATACATATAAAAAGGCCCAAAAATCTGAAAAAAACTTATTATTAGTGTATATATAAACCCTAAGCATCCACTGGCCTACGTTTTGACCATTTGGATTCTTATTAAGGTGATTATGACACTTATATTATTTTATTTTAAATGATGCCAAAGTTGTCACCTTCATAAGTTAATAAATATAACAATTTAAATATTGTGATTTTAATATGATAAATTAGAGGAAAAGTATTATTTTGAACGTTAATAGATTTATATTTATCATAGGATTTAATTTTTAATTTTTATGCAACCAATATGTATATTAAATAATTATACAAAAATGTTGTAGTAATTATTTTATTAGGAGATAAACCAAATAAATGGATTTAAAAATAATAAAATAAATATTATATGAACTATTTAATGTGCTCCACTAATTTTATAGCTAAATATGACCTTTTATTAATCTATTAAAACTTTTATTTTGAACATATATTCTGTATATAGTTTATTTAAATTCAAATAAATGAATAGTGTCAAAATTGACACTATTGTTATTTTATAAAAATAACATATTTTAAAATTGTTTAAAAATCACAAAAATATTTAAAAATTATAAATTTAAATTTATATGGTCTAAAATGATATAAAGTATTCAATTATGGAAAATTCACAAAAATAAGTAATTATTTTTTCTAATTTAAAATTAAGAATGTTATTACCAAAAATAAAATTAAATTTATTAAATAAGGATAAATCAAGTTGATAATGTTTAAAATAAATTCATAACATGTATAAATTTTATTGTTTTATGATATTACAACCATATCTCATCTAATATTCGCATATGAGTCATTTTGGAAGTTTTTAAGTGGGTTTGGGATTTAATATAAAATAATATTTCTTATATTTCCAAAGGTGCCCCTCTCCTCCCTTATAAAAGGGCACCTCATCCCTCTCCTCCTCACACCAATTTGAACTTTCAATCTCAGAACAACCCTGACCATTTCACTTCCCCACTTCCCGAGAAACATCCTAGAGGTCCTGGTCTCCTTCAAAGACCAATTTTAGTGCCCTAAGAGGAGGTCTCAAAGAGGCGCTTCAAAGAAGAGGTAATGTCCGTTACCGATTCTTTCAACTTTATTTCTTCTTCTACTTCTTCTTATTTAGTTGTTTCATTATGAAGTAATAAAATAATTATCACTAATATAATGATATGTTATTATAATTATGAAACAACCCTATATCACCATCTATCCATCCTACGGAAAACAAAATCACCGCGCGTGCGTACGTACGAAATACCATCTCCACGCCGTGGTGTAATCTATTTTCTACCACCACCTTACATGGATGGGTATAATGGTGTAAATAGTGACAATATATAATTATTGTAAAGTTATATTGATTCTGAAAAAGTATACATACACTCCAAAACAATTCCATGGGAACAATAGCATCGCTCGTGCGTACGTACGGATTACCGTCTCCACGACGCGATGAGATTCATTTTCCATGTTAAAAATTCAAGAATTATTATAAAGTATATATAATAAGTAATAATGAAATATATGACATAATAATGATACTGTATTTATGTACATATATATTTATGTCATATACTTAATTCCATTCAATTCAATAAGGAAACGAAAACAGCGTTCATACGTACGTACGGCCTACCGTCTCCATGAACGGTGTATTTATTTCCATTTATAGATCTATTATATATATGTATATTCTGAATATATATTATATATAAATCATGTTTTACATTATGAATTTAATTAATCATGATCTAAGTAATCATATGAATAATTACAAGTTAAAACACGAACGACAAATGAAACAATTTTACCCAAAATCTACTTTAACATGAATTTACAAAAGAACTGGTAATATAAAGTCATAATTGAACCATAGATGATATAATAACAATGAATATGATTATGTAATAAGTCAATGACATTATTTAAATCATTATACAGGAGGTTTGGATACGTACGAAGCATATCGGACCTAAGGTAATGGATAATTTTTCAAATCTCAATTTTATCCGAGATTGCTTATTCGTAAGTATTTACTGGGGTTATTTATATCATCCATGTCCATGTTTTATAAAAGTGTTTTCATTTATTTTTAAAGTCCTTTTTACCCATTTTTTACTTTTACTACATGGTATGTAAGGAATCTTTCTTTTTTTTTACATTACAAGGTACTTTTTTGACTTTTTCGACAAAAGTACGAGAAGAATGTTTTTTTAACTTATACGACATGAAAGGGTTTTTACGGTTTTATAAAGCCTTATTTTCATGAATATTCCTCCAAAATATTTCATGACTATTTTCAAAAAAATATCTTTCTTTTAAAATTGCACGACATTTTGTGAAAAGAAATTGATTTTGAAGAAGAAAGGATATTTTCCTCAAGAATTCATTTCAAGTATTTTATCAAAACCATTTTTCCATCTAAGATGACATTATTTCATATGTGTATATTTCAAGTATAATGTCTCTATGATTTAAATGTTTTCACTTTTCTTATTATGAAATGATATGCACTTATTTTATATGGATTATGTGATGATGGGATGATTTTTTGGAAACCCATTTCATTCGTTGGGTTATTATGAATGATGTATGATTATTTTGTGGCACAAGTAAGAATGATTTCATTATGAGATAGGTGGGACCTATATCTCTCTCCAATGAATTGGGTAAAGATTTATATCTCATGAGATAGACATGTCTGGAACGGTAAGTTAATTCGGTTCAGTGTTACAGGACTGAAATGTGGAGTGAACTCGATTCAGAAAGGGACTTTGTCCACTAAGATGGTCTTGGCAGCAATGCATTGGATACTATGGAAATCTTAACAAGTGCTGAATGGTTGCCACAATTACATGTTTTATTCCCATGCTAATTTATCATGATTAATGTTCCTTTATTATCTATGCTTGATGTACTTCCATGATTTATGTCTTTGCTCAAGATTTTGATGTTTAGATTTTATGTTCATGTTTTTGAATTCAAATGTTTATGGATTATTTCATGTTCTCTATGATTACCCTTAATGAGAATTTGAGCTCACCCTTTATATGTTTTCTTTTCCCCAGGATTTAAAGAAAGTTTTTAGTTAAGAAAACCAAAGGGTATGATCATTATGGGAGATGTTCAAGATCTTTCACCAAGATTAGAAGATTACATTCCGAGTTTCCAAAGGCACTAAACTATTACGGTCCTTTGGTGTCTGCTTTTGTTATGTATTAAGTATTCCGAAAAATTAATGTAATGTCCATGTACGTCAAGATTTGGGTCTCTACAGTTGGTATCCGAGGAATGTTTTAGTTAACCTTTGGAAATTAGGATGTGAAAACATTTGTGAGATCCCTAGAGATATTTCTAAGGTATGTCTAGGGATGTCCCTAAGGGTAAGTATAAGTATAGGATATAGTCCTAGAACTATGGTAACAATATTAGAATTTAACCTAAGATGTTATATATTGAGGGTACTCCCCCTTTAATATGTTGTTTTCCCTAGCATGATTTTTTCCTCTCACACTATTCTTTTTGGGTTTTAGAAAATGGCTGGAAACAGGAAGATTCACGATAATGGAGGATATGACGGACAATGAAATGATATTATTCATGAGAAACCAAATGAAACAGGATTTGGAAGTCCAAACATCGTTGTTATGCCTAATCAAAAATCTCATAATATGATCAATAATATCAACTTTGGTAAGTTTCCCGACTTAGATAATAAGAGAATGATGGATTTTCATGATGATCATAGAGGAAAGAAAGTTCAATTTCCCTCATGTAAATCATGTGGGAAGAGGCATCAGGGAGAATGTTTCAAAGGAACTGTAAGATGCTTTGGGTGTGGAAAAGAAGGACACAAATCCATTAAGTGAAAAGGAAAAGGTTCAGTTAACACCATGGACAAGGATAATGGTATTTCTATGACATCAATAATGATTAGATGTTTTAAATGTGGAATGTATGGGCATTATGCAAACCAATTCCCTAAGGGAAAATCTCATGAAGAGAATCAGCATGGTCATATGAGTAGTATTTATGTGGATGATGATGAAGAGACTACAAATGAAATATTAGATAAAAGAAATGATAAAGCTCAGTTAGTGGAATGATTGTATGTTAATAAAGAATAATTTATGGTACTATGGAATAAAAAATCATCTAAGGATTGTTACACTATTGTTTTTCGTAAAGTATTTGAAAGTATATGTTGAATGGTACCGGTAACCATGAAAGGTTATTTAGATATTTTTGGAAAGTAGATAATATGCACATAATGAAAGGATAAGAAGATAATGAGATGTTTTATTGTATTCATGAGCTCATGACTGATATAAGGACTAAGTGATATTATTGTCTGAGTATATAGAATTTTTTGGGATTTTGGTATGTGGAATGTGTTAAAATTTAACAACATTCATGTTTTCACTAAGGTTCAATGGGTATTCATTCTTCAAGAGAATACATGATTAAGGTATTCACATGTTTGTAATTTGACCAACAAGATATATCTTATGATATATTGGGGATAAATTATGGCATTCACGTGATTGTTATGTGACATTTCAAGTAATCATTTTCTTTATACTATGAGCTTGGACCGAAGTATTTTAGATAATCCTAAAGATTGGAATGTATTATGTTAGACATATGTTAGAATTGTTTAAGGATAAAATTTCTTTTGATATTATTGATGGGATGTTATAGTAATGTATTTTTATAAAAAGGACAACCTGCAGGACGGGCGACAGCCCATCGCGTTGGAAAAGGCTATGTGAATCGAACCCACAACTGAAGTGCGACTGGCCTTTATCGCATACCACTGGCCTACAGGAAGTCCTTGGATAGTATAAACTAGTTTTATTTTATTAAGCGGTATGATATATGAAGTATAAGTTCTTTTTTGGAATCGTATATGATTAACCTCACCATAGATGGACTTAGGTATATTTGATAACATTTGCTAACCTTTTGTTTGAAACAGATGGAATGACCCATCATTCTATTACATGATCTATTAACACTTCATGAATAACAAATTCAACTTTATTTCTTTAAGATATGAAGTGGAAAATTGTTCAAAGCACAAACAACAGTGAGATTGTACCAAAATCAAGCAAGTATTTCTTCTAATTCAAAATTTTCAACTTTAGGGAAATGATATTGAAAACCAAAAATGTTATCCTAGTGCTCTTATATTCGATGAATCAGATGGTACCTTAGATCATCACAAATTTATGGCTTTGTGATTGTTGGCTTTTTCATAGCCATGTCCTCTACCACTCTCCATCAGAACTTGATGGTTAGATTTTTCTTCCATATCCATATTTTCACCTATATTCTCCTATGTGGAAACCCAGTGATTAGTTAATTTGGGTAACCATTAAATTTCATAATTAAGTTTTTAAAGTTAAGTTTTGGAATTTCATTTTACGATGTGTGTTGCAATTAAAGAAACTTTCAATTAGAAAACCATGTATAACCCCGTCGAATTTTGAGGGAGAAATTAATTTTAAGGGGGGTAGAATGTAACAACCCGATATTTTATGATAAGTATTATTTTTAATTTATTTGATGTCATGTGTTTAATGCTACAAAAAGATTATCTTGTGATATACACCACACTGTATTAGCTTGAAGTATACACAACACTATTCTTAGATTGTGTTACACACAATTTCAAGTTCATTTTATAATAGTCATTCCACGCAACATTGAGTGTATATATATATATATATTCAATGTATAAATGAAATATGGTTGGATTCTGTTATATGAAATAATAAAGGATTCTTGCACAACACGTAACCCTGACTTGGCTTTCATTACACGCAATCGCGACCTTCCTCGATAGCGTGTGTTTTACGCAATAGAGGGTTTTACTAAAGAATGATATATTATTATAATATTATTATAAACTAGCCGTTATGAATAGTATTAACTAAATTTTGAGTTTTATAAAATTATTATTCTACTTACACATTTTATAGAACATGGTATAAGAACAAAATAATTTTTTTGGGAAAAATAATTATTTTTAAAAAAATGCAGTTTTGCCGCCTTTTGATGGTGCACCAAAATTAAATCTAGTTTTGACATGTTTATAAGTTAAATTTTACAAAATAAAATTATTATTTGGAATCAGGATATAAAATTTTACCTTGGATAAAATTTTCATATTATTCTGATAACTTAATATTTTAATGAATAGTAAAAACACGCTATATTTTAATTAAAAACAACTTTTTTCATCATAATAACTTATATGGTTAAATTATAATATTGAATGGTTTTAAAGTATAAATATAATGTATTTTTACCATTTAATATAATGTATGTAATTAGCCTTGATTTTACATTGAATTCGTAGGCTAAATAAATTCAATCTTTTGCAATGTTTTAAACAAAAACCCGTTTTCTTTCGACAACAGGATTAATTTTAATTTAATTTTTGCAACTTCTGTGTATTGAATTTGGAAAAATGGATTCCATATTTGGAATCAGTGGGTCGAAATTATATTAATAGACTAATTTTTATTTTTTGGATTTATGAATAGTAACAACGGTAAATTTTATTTACCATAGTAAAAGGTAAATTGGGTAATTAAGGGTAAATATAATATTATAAAATTATCCTAATACTTGTCTTAATACAATTGGATAATTATAATTTGTCCTAAGTCATATTTGGGTCGAAATGGAATCCATTAGAACCCCCTTGGAGGTGATTAAGACCTTTAGTTTATTTTCTTTAAAGGAAAGTGAAATATGTCTCACTCAACTTTAATAATTAAAGTATTTTTAATATAAGTTTATACAGAATATAAATTCTGTTATAAATACTCATTTGAAAGATAAATTTTTTTTCTTTGTCATGGTAATTTATATGTAATGTTTAAGAGTTATTTAATTACCTTATATCTTATACATTAATGATGCAGAAATTATTTATTTAGTGAAAAATCAACAATATAGTTTTTATTGAAATATTAATACACATCAAAAGGCCCCAAAATATGCACAAAACTTATTATTAGTGTATATATAAACCCTAATCATCCATGGGCCGAAATTTTGACCATTTGGATCCTTATTAATGTGATTATGACACTTATATTATTTTATTTTAAATGATGCCAAAGTTTTCACCTTCATAATTTAATAAATATAACAATTTAAATATTTTGATTTTAAGATGATAAATTCGAGTAAAAGTATTATTGTTAAAGGTAATAGATTTATCTTCATCATAGAATTTTAATTTTAATTTTTATGCAACAAATAAGTATATTAAATAATTATACAAAAATGTTGTAGTAATTATTTTATTAAGAGATAAACGAAATAAATGGTTTTAAAAATAATAAAATAAATATTATATGAACTATTTAATGTTCTCCAATAATTTTATATATATATATGAACTTTTATGAATCTATTAAATCTTTTACTTCGAACATATCATCTGTATATAGTTTATTTAAATTCAAATAAATGAATAGTGTCAAAATTGACATTATTGTTATTTTATAAAAATAACATATTATAAAATTGTTTAAAAATCTCAAAATTATTTAAAAATTATAAATTTAAATTTATATGGTCTAAAATGTTATAAAATATGAAATTATTGACAATTCATAACAAATAAGTAATTATTTGTTATAATTTAAAATTTAGAAAATTATTACCACAAATAAAATTAAATTGATTAAATAAAGATAATTCAAGTTGATAATGTTTAAAATAAATTCCTAACATGTCTAAATTTTATTGGTTGATGATATTACAACACTATATCATCTAATATTTAGATATGGGTCATTTTGGAAGTTTTTAAGTGGGTTTGGGATTTAATATAAAATAATATTTCTTATATTTCCAAAGGTGCCCCTCTCCTCCCTTATAAAAGGGCACCTCCTCCCTCTCCTCCTCACTCCAATTTGAGCCTTCAATCTCGGAAAAACCATGCCCATTTCACTTCCCAAATTCCCTAGAAACATCCTAGAGGTCCTGGTCTTCTTCAAATACCAAGTTTAGTTCCCTAAGAGGAGGTCTCAAAGAGGCGCTTCAAAGAAGAGGTAATGTTCATTACCGATTCTTTCAAATTTATTTCTTCTTCTACTTATTCTTCTTTATTTGTTTAATTATGAAGTAATAACATAAGTATCACTCATATACTTATATGTTATTATAAGTATGAAACAACCCTATATCACCATCTATCCATCCTACGGAAAACGAAATCACCGCGCGTGCATACATACTGAATACCGTCTCCACGCCGTGGTGTAATCTATTTTCTACCACCACCTTACTTGGATGGGTATAATGGTGTAAATAATGACTATATATGATTATTTTAAAGTGATATTGATTCTAAAATAGTATACATATACTCCAATACAATTCCATGGGAACGATATCATCACTCGTGCGTACGAACGGATTACCGTCTCCACGGTGCGATGAGATTCATTTTTCATGTTAAAAATTCAAGAATGATTATAAAGAATATATAATAAGTAATAATGAAATATATGACATAATAATGCTACTGGATTTATGTACATATATATTCATGTCATATACTTAATTCCATTCAATTCAATAAGGAAACGAAAACAACATTCATGCGTACGTACGACCTACTGTCTCCATGAACTGTGTATTTATTTCCTTTTATCGATCTATTATATATATGTATATTCTGAATATATATTATATATAAATCATGTTTTAAATTCTTAATTTAAGTAATCCTGATCTAAGTAATCATATGAATAATTACAAGTTAAAACACGAACGACAAATGAAACGATTTTATCCAAAACACTACTTTAACATGAATTTACCAACGAACGGGTAATATAAAGTCATAAGTGAACCATATATGATATAATAACAATGAATATGATTCTGTAATAATTAAATGACATTATTTAAATCATTATACAGGAGGTTTGGATACGTATGAATCATATCGGACCTAAGGTAAAGGATAATTTTGAAAATCTTATTTTTATCTGAGATTCCTCATTCGTAAGTATTTACTGGGGTTATTTCTATCATCCATGTCCATGTTTTATAAAAGTTTTTTCATGTATGTTTAAAGTCCTTTTTACCCATTTTTGACTTTTACTACATGGTATATAAGTAATCTTTCTTTTGTTTACGTTACGAGGTACTTTTTTGACTTTTCCGGCAAAAGTACGAGAAGAATGTTTTTTTAACTTATACGGCATGAAAAGATTTTTACGGTTTTATAAAGCCTTATTTTCATGAAGCTTCCTCAAAAAGATTTCATGACTATTTTCAAAAAAATGTCTTTCTCTTAAAATTGAATTACATTTTGTGAAAAGAAATTGATTTTGAAGAAGAAAGGATATTTTCTTCAAGAATTCATTTCAAGTATTTTATCAAAACCATTTTTCCATCTAAGATGACATTATTTCATATGTGTATGTTTCAAGTATAATGTCTCTATTATTTACATGGTTTGAATTTTATTATTATGAAATGATATCCATATATTTTATATGGATTATGTGATGATGGGATGATTTTTTTGAAACCCATTTCATTCGTTGGGTTATTATGAATGATGTATGTTTATTTTGTGGCACAAGTAAGAATGATTTCATTATGAGATGGGTGGGACCTATATCTCTCTCCAATGAATTGGGTAAAGATTTATATCTCATGATATAGACATGGATGGAATGGTAAGTTAATCTGGTTCAGTGTTACAGGACTGAAACGAGGAGTGAACTCGATTCAGAAAAGGACTTTGTCCACTAAGATGGTCTTGGAAGCAATGCCTTGGCTACTATGGAAATCATAACAAGTGCTGAATGGTTGCCACAATTACATGTTTTATTCCCATGCTAGTTTATCATGATTAATGTTCCTTTATGATCTATGCTTTATGTACTTCCATGATTTATGTCTTTTCTCAAGATTTTAATGTTTAGATTTTATGTTCATGTTTTTGTATTCAAATGTTTATGGATTATTTTATGTTCTCTTTTCTTACCCTTACTGAGCATTTGAGCCCACCCTTTATATGTTTTCTTTTCCCCAGTATTTAAAGAAATTTTTTAGTTAAGAAAACAAAAGGGGAAGATCTTTATGGGAGATGTTGATGATCTTTCACCAAGATTAGAAGATTACATTCTAAGTTTCCAAAGGCACTAAACTATTACGGTCCTTTGGTCTCTGTTTTTTGTTATGTATTAAGTATTCCACAAAATTAATGTAATGTCCATGTATGTAAAGCTTTGGGTCTCTACAAAATTGATTCTTGATCAATGCTTTGGAATATTCTAATACATTTTTTTTATTTTAACATAACACACTTTCATTATTTTAATTCATCCGATGATGAGGAATTGAGATTCTAGGGTATTTTTGATAGGAATTTAAAAATTAATATGTATTACATTTATGATTGTGAAGCTAAAGAGTTTCAGTGTTTTATGAGTGAAATCAAGTCATTATTTTGAGAGAAATATCCCTTATATATTGGTTCCCCTCCTTTTGTCATTCAATCTAATTTTCATCTCTCTTTTATTCTTTAATTTTTTTATTTAAATTAGTTTATATTTTTAACCATGATCCTAGAATGTTTGTGATGATCTGAAAATAAGTTGAGAGTTATTTTTGGGCTTCCCTTTTCCTTATGGGATCATCCAATTTTTTTTATTATATGCTTGATTAGTTAGTTCTGGTTTAATAGTACTATAAATTTCTACATTTTTTCCTTATGTGCAGAAGTAGCAATGCCCCACAACTGGTCAAGTTTTTGGCACCGTTTCTAGGGAGTAGTGAAAAATAGAAAATAACTTGAAACTAATTTATTATACCAAAGTATTTTCTCTACCCATTTCTATTAATTGATTTAAGTTTAGATTTATGTTTAGGTTTAAGAATTGTTTTTATTTTTTATTTTACATTCTTGGTTGTTTGTAGTGCTTTCAATATGTATTAAACAATGTTTGGATATTACACAACACAATCTAGGTAAAAATATTATCAAGATGATCCCGATACATGTGTAAAATAGAATTTATAATGGTTTACATAATAAGGAAATTTATGAGATGCGTCATACTCTTATGGATATAATGTATTTTAAAACTAACAATTGAGTGGAACCTATTACTAGCCATTATAAGGAGTACCTGAATTTTAAAACCACAAAGGTGATAAATGGGTGAAGTAATACTATAAAAAAGACTATGAATTTAATGTACCTCAACAGTATAATTCATAGGGAAGATTAATGGAAATTATGATGAATTATAATGAAATTTATGATATAAAGATCAAATAACATGAGGCACAACTCAAGGAAGATGTGAAGATGGAAGAAAGAAATTCTAAAAATGTTAATATTTTAGATTGCATTTTAAATAAATCACCTTTACATTCTAATTCAAGGAATAAGGAAGATAATTAGAATGTATAAGAAGAAGAATATGCTAAATAAGTTAATGTTTTATATAAAATAATGATAAATAAGATAAATAATGCTTTGAATTCAATGGAATTTTTATGAAAGAAGAGATTATGATTTCTAAAGAAGAGGAATAAGACCAACTAATAATTTTGTACCTGTAAGAATAATGAGAGGAGAACATGATGAATCTCATTGATAAGATTGTTGTAGAGAAAGAGGAGAAATACTGTGCTAAAGGAAATGTCAAAATTGAATTGTTGGAACCTGGTAAACCAAATAAGTATATTATGTTTCATGAACCTGATTAAATTTTTAAGGAAGAAGAATCTAAAACACATTAAAAAGAGTAAGGTGGAATTTTTTCAATTCATAGACACATCATAACTTTAAAAAATTAAGAACAAGAAGAGGAGGAATGCAATGAACCTATTGATATTTTTTATGTAAAAGAAAATATAAAAATTAGAGAAGAGAAGGAAGATAATTAAAATCAAGAATCCTTTAAATAAATAAAATATAATAAAAGGATGAATTGGAGAAGGGAGATGCTAAATTTGAAGGATCCATTATTTAATTCAATATAGATAAGAAGGAATTAGTTTTAGAACAATACTTCCATTTCTGGTTAATTTCAAAGATTGTTTTTCATTATTTAAAATTTTCAAAATCATTTATTCCACCAAAAAGTAGTGTCAAGAAGATGAAATATAAGATAAAGAGAAAATTCAAGCTAGATTATCAGAATTCATAGTCATTTCTAAGTCTGGGTTGGGTAACTTTGTACCATTATTTAATTACTTGACACTAATTCATGATCCATCTAAATAAACATATACAAAGTGATTTTAGGAGGAACAATTTTTTTATTTATATATATGACTTAGTATACTAAATTATTTTATTTTAGGAACTCTCTTAGTGGTATATTTTCAATTCTATTTTCTTTTTGAAATAAATTGGATCGAACATTGCTTAAAATTTTTATTTCTATTTTTTTTGGTTCAAAAGAGTAAGATGAATCTTTATAGAGTGAAAAAAAATATTTGAGGATAAAAATCATAGGAAAAAGTTTATTATACTTACTTGTTAGTATTTTTACACCCATTTTTACTATTAAAAGTTTTTTTAAATCAATGTAAGATAATTTTTTGACTGAATTAAATTAAATTCAACCATATGTAATGGTTGAATTTTCTATCTTTAACTCAGTGATATTGGAGACATAAAAAATGAGGAGAAATATTTTGACTTGTTAAAATATTTTATTTATCATGATCATAAATGTTAGAGATATAGGTGGAAATTTTTACAATTCACTTTTATTATTCCAATTTTGAGTTGTTTTAAAGTGATTAATGATATGATTTCCATTATTAATATTGATTATAAAAAACTTGTATTTAGTAGAATAATTATTAGTGTTCATGCCATGACATGATTGACCAACATAGTATACTTCACATTCCTAATATGGTTATGAGAACTGTTGAAATTTTATATTCTTATACCCTATTTCTTGAGTGAACTTGGAATGTTCATAACTATTGAAAATTTCTTTTTTCTTATTTATGCATGATGATTTTGAACTGTATTAAAATTATTAAGGCCATTGATTGATTTATATTTACCCCATTTTATTTTAAGACCTACTCTATATTTGATATTTTTTGAATCCCTTAGGTACCATGAAATATATTGATAGAAAACCACATTTTAAGCCTATATTTATTTCCTACCCATATTCTTTAAGTGTAATTTCATGATTATTAATTTGAATTTTAAATAGGGCATGGGTGTTTCATGGAAAAGACAATAGAGAGTTATATAAATGACCATGGTGGAATCATTTCTTAACTATTTTGTGGGAAGGGGTTCAATTTTTTTTATTTATGGTGTTTACATTATGGTACCTCAATTGTTTGAAAAAATTGAAAAAAAAAACAATTGTAAAAAAAATAAAAAAGAAGAATCATTTTTGAAAAATTAGAAAAGAAGAAACTAATCCTTTCATTTTATTTAAAGTTGGTTTGGGAACCTATGTGAAAGAGGGAATAAAGTGGATACACTATATCAAGAGGGAAGTTAAATGGGGAGTTTTATTTAATTAAGATTTATATATAATAAAATTCTTTATACATTAATAAAATTTCCATCCTTTTTAGTCCTTTGAGTTTAATTTTTCACAACACAACACACCCACCTTAAGGGTCAGTTATATTTAAACATAAATTAAAAATACTCATGTTTTTATGGATTAATTTCTAAGTAGAGATGTTAATAGTTAAAAATCCTATAGACAGAGTGTATATACTTGATATTGAGAAAAATTATAATTATATATTCTTGAGTAATGATTGAAATGTATTTCTAGAAAGTTAAATCATAAGTGTTATGAATATTAATGAAAGTTTTAATGACGTTAGTGGAAGGGAAAAATTGTGTTTGATCATGATTTGTAACGTATAAATGATTTGGAACTCCTTTTTGAGTGAATTTTTTGTATTTAACAATATCATGTATAACTTTATATTTATGAGATCAATGAATTAAAATTTTAACTTATTGTTGTATGGAAACTTGGTGTTTAACAGTTGTGATTTTTTCTTAAAGACAAGAAAATATTTGAGTGTAGGGATGTTAGATACCTCTATTTTATATTTACATTTTCATTAAATCCTATATATGTTTTCATTGGATTTTGGGTAAAAAATAATATATTATGGTCTAATTATGTGTTTTACATGTTTTTATGAAAGAAATGTGTTTATATAGAAATATGGAGTAATCCAGAAAATAATTTATAAGAATTAATAACTAAGGGAAGATGAAACATGTCAAACACTAGTTATCACCATTGGAGTAGCCATCCACTAGAGGTAAGTGGATGAGTTTAATAGCATGTCCAACTAGAGTGACAATAGAGAGGATAATATCCAATTCATGGTGGAATTGGGTGATAAGAAAAGACAAAATGGGGTGGAATTTATGGATTTTAGTAGGTGTAATGTGGGGAGACACCATCTAAGGAAATAGACTAGTATGGAGCACTTGGTTTTATTAAATAGTGACCAGATGAGTTAAAAATCAATGTGGGTTATGGAAAAATGTGAGTCACTATTTATATTATAAATGCAAAATCATATGAGTGAAAAAAATCCATTTATCATGTTATCTATATGGAGTAGTGTTTTCATGGAGTTTATTCCATGCTTACCTGGTTTGCACTGCAAACTACCATGGCCACTGGTGGAGATCCTGATCCACTTACTATGTGGATAATAAATTCACCACAATTGTGATGTTTATAATATGAAGCTTTATGTAATATGATATATATGAAGATGTCATGCCATGCCAACTACTTTTTGCTGTGAATTCGTAGAGGCAATGAATTCAATAAGAGTCATTTAAAGGTGTCAGTAATTTCATAATGATACTTGGATGTTAAAAAGGGGAATTCCTTTTATGAGCTTTGGATGAATTTTGGTTTGTACTGAGATAAAGGACTTAACACCATGATAGTTGAAGTAGATGACATGTACAATGTTTTGTACTAGGGAAGAGAGATATGAAAGTTGTTATCCTTTTCCAAATTTGAGGAATTCTAGTTCATACCGTGGTATGATGTTTCATGTCACACCATCCACTCTTGAGGTTATATTGGTTACATTGGAGTACACCATGCCATGAATGAAGTTTTTTATTCCATATCATATGAGGCAATGCTGTAGAGCTATGGTTGTGATTTTTAATGGAATTATTCACACCATATAAGTATGCTATCTTGACCATGATCATGAAAAATTAATAAGAGGGAGTTAATGACTAAGTCATTGTGCTATGTTGGATGGATGTACTGACTTCATTGATGAAGAAAATGAAGGAGGGTTTTGATGGAAGCAGTTCATGATCAATAGGGTTAGATTTTCACTATGGCTATATAGATGATGTAGATGCATAATTTTGGAAAATAATTCACAATATTTTTGTAGAACCTTTACACTACATTCTTATAGAGGATATACAAGTTTAGAGGATAAGGAACATGTTTGCGTCCTGAAATGTACCATTATGTTGCAAATATTTTAAATTATGATTTAAAATACATGAAATTACCATCTTTTTAGATAATATAAAGAATTTTGATTGATGATATATCATGTGGATTCAATGTAACATTAAAAGTGAAACTCAACCACTGAAGAAGAGATCAGTCATCCATGGGAGGATCTCAAGTTTCACCCACTTTAGTTTGGATTTCTCTCTTATTTATTTCTTTTTTATATATCTTATTGGTGTAACTATGATTGTTGTGAACTATAGATGATCCATATTCTAGGTGTGTTTTCCCTGGTTATACATTTGTTCTTAGTTTTATTAATTACATTCTATCTTATATGTAGTGTATTTCCCATAATGTCTAATACCACTAGGTAATGAGTGGATAAAATCATATGATATAGTGAGATTAGTTGAAGGGAGTGTGTGTATAATATTTTTATTTTTCATTACTCATAGAATAATCCTCTTTAGTAGTATTCCACTATGACTTAATCTTTTTATTTTAATCATTATCGAATCAATGAAAATATATATTTAATAATGAAAAAAGATAAGTGTGATAAAGGTTATTAATTATTGAAAAACGTTTTGGATTATTATCCTTCCTTTTCATTCTATACCCAATTAACTTTAGTTATTTTGATTCATATATTAATGAGGAATTAAGATTCTAGGGTAGTTTTTATAGGAATTGATCCAATTAATATTGCTTATATTTATGATTGTGAAGCAATTGCGTTTGATTGTTTTTGAGTTAATTTGATTCATTATTCTAAGATAAAACACCCTAGGATATTTGTTCCCATATATTAATCATTAATTTTACTCTATCATCTCTTTTTGAGTCTTTAGTTTCACAGTTTAAATAATTTTAGATTCGGTGTCATGATCCTGAAAAAATTGTGATGATTTTGAAATTAGTTTAGAGTTTTCACTGGGCTTCCCCATTATTCATAAGAATTACCTCATTATTTAACCATTATATTCTTGGTTTAGTTGTATCAGTTTGCGATAAGTAAAAAATTAAAAAGATGTTCATGAATGGGGATGTAATGATCCCTGATGTGCGGTTACTTTCCAACATCCTCATGTTGATCCAACACATTGTACTTATGTGTTTTTCACATTGATCTATATAGAATAGATATAATTTGTTTTATTGTGAACAACCCTCTCACGTTGGTGGATTTGTGATCTCCAGATATCTTACCATAATTCATGGATTTATAATGGATTTTTATTTAGGATTTAATATATAGAAACTAACAAAATGTCCCTGGACTCTTACCCTTATTAAAATAAACCTCACACCAACATTAATAATCTATTTAATAAATAAAAAAGTAATCACCACTGATTCTTTTATTATTTAATATATCAATCCTTAATTAATTAAATTAATAAATATATTAAATAAAATTCTCACATGATAAAATAATTAAATCATTAAAAAAATTATATTGTATCATATCATTAACTCAATCCAAATTATCCCATAAATAAATAATCACGAATTTACTAACACAAATAACATTCAAATAAATTTTGAATATTTAATAAATAAAATCCAATTACCTTTTACAAATCAAGAGTAACTTGGGATAAAATTATGATCAACATAACTTAAATAGATATCAATCCAAAAAATTTGACCAATTCAATTATAATGATTTGATTTGTTCAAATCTAACAATCTTATAAATTCACATTATATGTGACCTTATATGACCTTTTCTCGACTGTAGTGGGTTTATCCTACAATCTAATATCAGTATCTAGAAATTGATTATGGCCCCTAAATATAATAATAAAATTCATTGTATAAAAACCTCCTATTAATGTTATGGTATAATATAATTCATCTATCAACTGATATGACACGAAGTGGGATTCACATCCATGTCATCATCCCATAATAATTGATTTATATTTCTTTGAATTCCTCAAATGACTTGTATATAATCACCTTGGATATATATTTAACTAATTCATTTTTTACCTATTAAAATGGCTAGAGATATACCCAACACAAACTACTTCACCAAGAGCATATATGTCATGATTTTCATCATGTATAAAAGTGAACCCTTCATGATATAAATTGAAAATTACTTCACATATAAGGACCGATACAGATGCTTATAGATATAAATATCTAATGAAACTCATGATATATAGTTTTTTTCTGGCACATTTGTCCTCGTGATCTAATTACTTGAAAATAACCAGCTACAAACTTCATGAGAAGAAGCCTCAATGTTTATGATCCCACAATACCTAATAGTCAAACATGATATTTTTCATATTAGAATAATGTGTATAGACCATAGGATAAATGATTCAGAATATATTCATAGCTTACCCCGGGTTCTCATTATAGCGGGGAACTTCTATGACCTATCAATACAAAAAATATTATGGTAAAATTACAACATAAGGAAAGTATAAGTATAAAAAATATATGATAATAATAATCCTTATGTATATATAAAATTATATACATGGAGCAGTAATCAAAATTACATAATATGAAGTTGGTTCTAGGGAACTAACCCTAATAATCTCTTAATTTAGCCATGTCCAAAGGCCTTTGATTTTTTATTTTTTAGATAATATCCTTTTAATTAGGTTGAGAGGGAACCCTTACATAGATTAAAGGCCCAAAATCACATAGTACTAACTTTTTTTAGAAGACCCAGAGGATTAGAGGATGAAACATTATACTTAAACAATCCCTCCTAACTTCTCTTCAAGTGTCTTTTCATAGACACCACTAATTTTGTATCCTGGATAGGTCTTACCCCATGTAGGGATGAATGTCACCTATTTATAATGGAGTTTATACCTTATGAATCCTAATTTGTTTGATTGAATCCACTTTCAACTAATACTTATTGATTCATATGTTCTACTTCTTAATTTCACATTCCTTTACCTTTGAAAATCACAAACACCTTCTTAAAACATGTTTACTAAATTTTTATATCCCAAGAATTTTAGCAAGTTTTTGTAGAAAAAAATTATATTTTACCATACT